>CM071599.1:183041177-184241177 GCA_036435485.1 Saposhnikovia divaricata | reverse complement strand
GGAGCATGATCAAAATGAAGACTCAAACATTGATACTGAGTCAACTGAAAATTCTGGATCAAACTCTGATGATTCAAACTCTGAAAATTCAAATTCTGACTCTGGGCAGTCAAGTTCAGGGGGAGTCTCAGTAAATGAAGAAAGCCCACAACAAAATAAGGAGAGCATGGATCAAGGGGGAGGATCACATGCTGACAGAAGTCATTTGCCTTCTGCTAGGAAATGGACTAAATCACATACACCTGATTTGATAATTGGTGATCCAGATGCAAAAGTAAGAACAAGAAGTGCCACTGCAAGTGAATGTTTGTTTCATGCATTCTTGTCTAAGAATGAACCAAAGAAAGTGGAAGAAGCTCTTCAAGATGCTGACTGGATAACAGCAATGCAGGAAGAGTTGAATGAATTTGAAAGGAATGAAGTTTGGACCCTTGTACCAAGGCCAAAGAACAGATCTATTGTTGGTACTAAATGGGTTTTCAGAAACAAGACTGACAGTGAAGGTGTTATCACAAGGAACAAGGCTAGACTGGTTGCAAAAGGCTATTCACAGCAGGAAGGAATAGACTATGATCAAACATTTGCTCCAGTTGCAAGATTGGAGGCAATCAGAATTTTTCTAGCATATGCCTCTCACAAGAAATTCAAAGTGTTCCAGATGGATGTGAAAAGTGCTTTTCTGAATGGGAAGCTTGAAGAAGAAGTGTTTGTTGAACAACCACCAGGATTTGTGGACCCAAAATATCCAGACCATGTTTACAGACTGGATAAAGCACTCTATGGACTTAAGCAAGCACCAAGGGCATGGTATGAAACTCTGGCTCAATTTCTCTTAGAAAGTGGATTCAACAGAGGTACTATTGACAAAACTCTATTTTATTTCAAATCTGGGAGTGACTTGATTTTAGTTCAGATATATGTTGATGACATTATCTTTGGGTCTACTAATGATAAACTCTGTAAGAAGTTTGCCAAGCTCATGCAGTCCAGATATCAAATGAGCATGATGGGAGAGCTTAGTTATTTTCTAGGCCTACATGTGAGACAAACAGATGATGGTATCTTCATTAATCAAGCAAAATATACCAGAAATCTTCTCAAGAAATTTGGTATGCTTGACTGCTCATCTGCATCAACTCCCATGGCAACAGCAACTAAATTGGACAAAGACACAGGAGTTTCAATGAATATGACAAACTACAGGGGCATGATAGGATCTCTTCTTTACTTGACAGCTAGTAGGCCTGACATCATGTATGCAACCTGTCTTTGTGCAAGGTTTCAGGCAGATCCTAGAGAGCCACATCTGACAGCTATGAAAAGAATCTTCAAGTATCTCAAGGGCACCATATCATTAGGTCTGTGGTACCCCAGAGAATCAGATTTCAAGCTACTTGGGTATTCTGATGCAGACTTTGCAGGCTGAAAGATAGACAGAAAGAGCACTAGTGGAAGTTGTCAATTTCTTGGTGACAGACTTGCCTCTTGGTACAGCAAGAAACAGAAATCAATTTCTACATCTACAGCTGAAGCAGAGTATATTACAGCTGGTAGCTGTTGTGCACAGATCTTGTGGATGAAGAATCAATTGTTGGATTATGGATTGAGGTACAGTAAGATTCCTATTTACTGTGATAATCAAAGTGCTATTGCTATGACAGGTAATCCAGTACAGCATTCAATGACCAAGCACATCAGCATAAGGTACCATTTCATCAGAGAACATGTGGAAGAATGGAATATTGAACTACATTTTGTGTCTACAGAACAACAGCTTGCAGATATCTTCACCAAACCATTGAGTGAAGCTACATTTACAAGACTGGTCAATGAACTAGGAATGGTCTCTGGTTCTGACTAGGAATGTTGGTTAGATTCAAATTTTACTTATGTATTGTGTTGCTCATATTTCCTTGATCTGTTAAGTGCTAAGTGAACTCTGTTGATTAAACTCTGTTATGCATACTCTGTTAAACACTGTCAAACTCTGTTAAATTCTGTCAGCATGCCTGTATGTCATACACTGTTAATAAGTTTGATAAACTCTGTGAATTCTGAGTTGATTATTGTCTGAATGAAAACACCAATGAAGAAATATGTATGAAGCATGATTCTCAGTAATTAATCATGAATCTTTCTGAGTTATTGTGATCTAATCTTAGATTGTGCAGAAAGTTAACATAGCATGATACTGGTTCATATTTATAGCATCTCTTAGTTTATTTTGTTCTAAACTCTGAGTCTATAAATACTGTGTGCATTGCCTTTCATGAATAACTATTGATGTTGATGAACTCTAAACTCTGTTAGTTATAATCTGGTAGATTAAAATGCTTACTGCAATACCCCCAAAGAAAATGTATATAGGTTGCTATACTCCTTTGAGATTATGTTGGTGACTAGGATGACCCAGGAACCTATTGGTATATAATATGGGCTAAAATTCTCTGATTTTTGGTGACTAGTCAAAGACTAGGATGACCCAGGAACTTATCAAAATGATAAGGGCTAAAATTTTTGAATTTTTGGTGACTAGCTCCAACCTCTAATTACTGGAATGAATAGAATAATAATAAAAAAAAAATTAGCAATAGAGGGGGTATAAAATAAATTAAATGTTACTGTATATAGATTGATTACTACAGAGTTTAGCTTTCATCATACAGTCAGTGTTTACTATGAGAGTTTGTGCATCCAGTGTTTATTGATTTACTTAATGGATTTTATGAAAAATTAGATGCTCTAAAAATTGATTTGATAACTCTGCTACACACACACATATTTTCACAACTGTGCAATTTTTGAAAGGGTTTCAGTGATAAAGTTGGAGAATTGACAAATGCTGTTGATTTGTGGTTAGTACTCTAAGGTAAATTTTCATTTGGATAATTTGAAACTTTTGGAGTAAATAGTGCTTTTGACAACTGTTATTAAGTGTATTGTGTTAAAGTGTCTTGGAAATAGGAAAGAGAATACAGCGGTGATAATTGCTATTTTTACTGCACATGATTAACTGATCCACTGCATGTATGACACGTGTCCCACTCACTCATTATTGTGTCCCACTCACACATTAATCTAGGAACTGTTGAGTGTTTGAATACACAAACGATTGAGTTTTAATTTTTAATTACAACTCTAATTACTTTTGTGTACAACGTTTCATTTTTACTTTCACCCACTCACTTTTACATCTCACAGTTCTCTCAGTTTTCACTTGCGCATTTTCGCAAACACTTTTCCTACATACACTTTTCATTGAGATTTCTTTCCCGTTTCTTGATTTAATGGCTTCTAAATCATTCACTGTTTTTGGTCTACGTTTTGTCCCTAACAATTATGCAGCCCCACTCAATCATGAACGTGTTCCAGAAGCGTTTCATCTTATGCAGAATTTCTTAAGTGACTCAGAGATTGGACAAGCTCTGGTTGAACCTAGTACTCTCTCTGCATCTCAAATTGCCACTTTTTGGCAAAACTCAGTCTATGTGGATGGAGGAGAGAATAGGACTCCAAACATCATCTTCACTCATGATGAACAAGAGTTTGTGATTACTCCACAAACTGTCAGAGAAACGATGGGTTTTGATACACACACCTCTTATGCTTATGTTGGTGAACCTCAATTGAGACAGATGCTACTGGAGATAGGCTACATGGATTCTCTTGAAAAGCTTGGTAGTGTAAAGAGGACTAATCTCAGGAAGGAATGGAATTTTTTCTTCGACTGCATCACAAGAACATTCCAGAAGAAGGTTACTAACTGGGATGCTATTCCAATGGACAGTCTACAAATCGGGTATTCTCTACTTTATGGTAGTAATTTTGATTTTGGTAGATATGTTCTAATGAATCTAGGTGATAAACTGTCAGAGTCTACTACAGTTTATTTTGCTCGATTTTGTCAAATGCTATTCACTGCTTGTGTATCTGGTTTAGAGATTGTTGAAGCTGATGTGATTCAGCCTTTTAGAGTCAACAAGAGAATATTCTCTGATATGACTAATAAAGATGCTGGTAAAGAAAACCTACCTGTCTTTGTTCTCCCACTTGCTTTGCAGAATTTTCTTAATCAACCTCAAGACCAACCACAACCAGAACCACAACCTGAACCACTAAACACTGATCATACTCACACTTTAAACACTGAACCATCTACATCACCTACCCACACTATACCTACTCAACAACCTGCAACCTCAAACCAAACCACTATCCCTGAACCACAACCTGCATCCACTCACAACACTCAATCACCAATCACAAACACTGCTCCAACCCAAAATCCTCAATCTCCAATCATAAACACTGAACCATCACAATCTCAACCACAACCACAACCACAGCCTAAAGCAAAAAGAGGCAGAGTAAAGCAATCAGCAGCAACTACTGAAAGACATACAAGAGTTAAGAAGACAGTAGAGAAACACACCAAAGCAAAACAGACATCTCCTGGAGCTGTTTATGCTAGAAGAAAGATTTAAAGAGCAAAAAGACCTAAATCACCCTCTGTGGTGGCAGAATCTAGTAAAGAGGATTCAGATGAAGTGCCTCTAGCTAAGAGGAGAAAACTAGTAATCTCTAATTCTGATGGTGAAAATGTTGAAGCTCCAGAGGTGGTTTCACAGCAAACACCTACTGTTGAGGCTGAAAAAGATATACCTGCAGAGGTTGAAATACCTGCAGAGGTTAAAATGCCTGCAGAGGAGGATAATAGAGATGACTTTTCTCCAATGGATGATATTCTTGATTCATTCATGCCATTCTCTGATCCTATCTCACCTATTTTTGCTCAATCTGAAGCAACTGGTGTAGCTGATCAACCTACAGTTGTCATTTCTGAAGCTGTAGCATCACATACAGAGTTAATCTCAGATGCTCACCAGATTGTTGAAGGAGGTGATGAGGTTGATCAAGCAACCAAGGCTACTTCTCAGCCTATGCCTGTTGATGACACAAATGCAAACTCTGTTGCTGAGCCTGAGCAACATGAAGAAAATCTTGACAAGGCTGCAGAAGAAATTGCAGAAACTATGGCTGACAATACTAAAGCTGCAAGTGTTGAACTTGAAGGTGAAAGCAGTGCAAACTTTGATTCTTTTCTGAGTGCACCAGTGCAAACAGACAATAAACATACCTCTTTCGATCAACCTTGTAAGTCTCATGCAATTGAAAAAGAACAACTTGCAAAATTTGCTGCTGACTGGTACAAAGAGGATTGCATTTTTCCAAGAGGGAGAGCAGCTAATTTTGTTAAGCAAACTGCCAATACTATCTCCAATCCAGAGATTCTTTCTTGCTTAAAAGCAACTGTAATTCAAGTCAAGACTCTGGATGGTAGATTTGATGAAACTACGAAGGCAATCACTGACTTAAGGACTGAGATCCTAATAGAGAAATGAAAATGGAAAGAGAGTCTAAACTCATGACTACAAAATTTTCTAAAGCTCAAGACAATCTCTTTGCCAGGCTGGGTAAAGTTGAAGAGAATCAGTCTGCCTTGTCTGTTAAAACTGATTTTATTGCTACCTCTTTGGAGTTGATCACATCTATCCTCATGCCTGATGATGTCAAAAAGGGGGAGAGAGTTGCAAAGTCAAAATGCAAGCAATTTCAAACTTGGACTCAGAAGGATGATGCTGGAGATGGGGGAGCACATAATAAAGGCAAGGGCAAGGCTGTAGAAACTCAAACTCTGAAAACTAGCAGCAAGTCTCTTAAATCACAGTCTGCTGGGTTAAACACTGATACTCGAGGTTCTTCAAAGACTAAGAGTTTGGTACTATCCTCTGATCCTCAGACTGATGAGGAATTGGCTGCTAAGTTATTCTTAGAAGAAAATGAAGAGGGAGTTACAATTGCAGATGTTCAAGCTCAGGAGAAGATATTTCTAGCAGAACATAAGAAAGCTGTGAAATCTGGCAATTCTAAGAAGAATGTGAAAGCTGCAAAGCCTGTTCTTAAAGGCATTCAAATCAAAGAAAAAGTTGGTACTGAACAAAGGATGCAAGTATCCAGAAAACCAACAGATGCAGACTTTAAGCAAAAGCTGAAAGGCATTGCTGGAGAAAATACAACCTCTGTTTCTACACAAGTTGTAAAGAAGAATGAAAACACAACCTCTGTTGCTACACAAGTTGTGACCACACCTTTACAATCTTCTCAGTTGAAATCAATTTTTGGAAAGAGAACTCTTCATGATCCAAATCAAGCACTTAAAGATTCTATGAATTTCACTGATGGAAGAGCATTTTCCGGGAAAATTGGAAACAAGGGTGGTATAGGATCATACAAGGATAAAAGGCAGAATGTTAGTCCTAGAGATCCATCTTCACTGGCTGTTCCAGGTCTCCAGTAGGGTACTCCATAGAATTTACCCGTTAATCTTCAGCATATAAAGCATCATCGCGCTGCTGCTCATTTACCTCAAGGTCTGTCGCCTTACTCGTCGATACGATATCGAGCTAAGTTACTATCATGATACTTAAGAGTTCCCATAAGGGTTTTATATGTCATCACTACATTAAGTAGTCCGACTATGAACTTGGAAAGAGTTCTTATTATCTTAGTGAATTTATTGTTTTAACGTCGCCTCATCTCCGGGGTTTATAACGTACGCTCTGATACCATTCCTGTAACACCCCCAGATCCGGGGTCCGGGATCCGGTCGTTACGGTCTCCATTTCCGTCCACAATACTTGAACTTACTTCAACATAAAAATAAATTACATCTTTATGACCCAACACAACAATATAAAACACACCCGTTATAGTCCCAGATATGAAATCAGAGTAACTACCAAATTTCATTAAGCACATTATGAGTTCTTACAATCCAAAAGAATTTCAATATGAATACATACTCTTTGCCTTCCATTGACATAAGTCATACCAGCCCATATATTTGGTACTGAAAGAATGAACCTATCCTACCAATAGCTTTCTCTTCGGCTCTGGTAGTCTCATCGTCCTCGCCAGCGTCGAGTGCGCCTTGTGCGAGTCATCTGGTCTAGCTGTTGTTGTGATATAATAATAAAGCAAGGGTGAGCAATAGCCCACCAACAATAATATATAACTGAACGATAATATATAACAGTTCAAAAGTATCTTTCAAACCATATGCCATGCATTTACAGAAATGATGCCAGTATAATATGAACGATGAAGTTACAAGGTAACTCAAAATTGCATATATAGGTGGGAATATCTGCTATGTCAAAGATAAGCAAGATATTGCCATTTATCATAATTGAGGAACTTGCAGGAAAATATTGAAATTCCAATTATAAATAATCTTCCAATACTACCAACAATGATAATGTTGCAGAAAATAAATGAATCTGAATGATGAACTATTGCTGGAGTATTCACCGCGCCCGCTGTTCCAATCTCGATGATTAGTCGAAATCGTACAGCTCAAATTAGATTTACTGCCGGTAGAAGGAAGAACTGACGGATTTACTTGTCTACTGCCCTGTTAGATCTCCCCGGCCAACAGTTGGGCCAATTGGGATGGACCGGCGCTACTCGGCCTCTTACACGACTCCAAGTTCGAAAAGAAGTTCTTGACTCTGAACGTAAAGTTCGTCCCCCTTTCCCCAAGTATGATACTTGTTGATAAAACTCCACAAAGTAGTCGTATCTAGTTGGAAAGGAAAATTCAACATCATATCTCCCAAGCTGCTGCTTGTTAGAGGATACCATCTTGTTCCAATAATCTCACCCCTCGAATGATGAGAGGGTTACTCAAAAATTCAATTGATAAACAGCAACCAAGTTGCGAGTGAAAAGAATAGTTTTACAAGATTTATGACCGGGAAGTCAAGAAGATAAATAACATTGCTCAAGTATGTTCCCCTATAATATAGAAGTTTGAGCGAGCATTTAAATCCTTTTAAGATAGATTTAAATGAAAAATAAAGAGTTGGGAACCTTTCCTTGATAAAATAGTCGTAAAAAGACTCCGAAATATTTTACATAATATCTGGAGGTGAAAGATAATCTCCAAATAATATAAATCATTTTAAAAAGAATTTAAAAGAATTAAATAAATATTCCAAGAATATTTATTAACTCAATAATAATTACGGAATGTTATTGAATCATAATATTGCTCGTAAGTAATCCTCGAATGAATATATAGAATTTATTTACTAAATAAATCCCTCCTTAAATGAATATTCAAAATAATATTCATTAATTAATTAAACTCCAATAAATATTTAAAATAATATTCAATAAATAAGTCAAACCTTAAATGAATATTTGAAAATAATATTCATTTAATAATTAATCTCCTAAATGAATATCCAAACAATATTCATTTAATAAATAATCTTCTAAATGAATATCCAAATAATATTCATTTAGTAATCAAAACTTTAAAGGAATATTCGAAATAATATCCCCTAAGTAAATAGAACTTCCAATGAATATTTTAAAATAATATTAATCAAGTACATAAAACCTTAAATGAATATTCGAAAGTAATATTCATTTAATAAATAAAATTCCAATGAATATCAAAATAATATTCATTAAATAATCAACTCTAAATGAATATTCGAAACTACATTCATTTAATATCTCTCGACTGAGATAATACTCGAATAACATTCCTCAAAATAAATAGTAATCTGCCGTTGGAATCCCTCCGGGTTTCCACGACTATTTATATATCTCAAAATACCGACTCTCGGTCTATATTTAAGAATGAATATCATATGCCCTTCGCTAAGGGTCTTACCGGAACAATCCGGCTTATAACTGATAATTCGTATCTAGTCTATAAGCCAATATCAATTCAGGGAACATGTATCATAACATAATTTAACAATAGGCATGCATGCTATGGCATATGTAAAACGGCAATCACATATATATATTATCACAACAACAGGTTCAAAGTTTTGAACACTTGCCTGGTAATCGGGTGTGGGTGGAGATAGCGTGTCCTGGGTCTGCTCGATGATCTATAAACAATCAAAACATTCGAGATTAACCAATTAACACCTTTTAAAAGTCTAAGTATAACTTCACTTAAATCGAAACACGTTTTCGAATTATCTCGTTATACACCTTTTAGTGTAACTCTTTTTATTACCGATACGATCCGACATTTGTTCGTTATTACGACATGTCATCATAACCACACTCGGTATATACTTAAGTCGATTAAGTTCTAAAGTCGATCGATTACGAATCGAGATTATACCTCGAGTTTTATCGTTTGTTTTCTAAGTTATAACCAAAGTTATACTTTTAAGGGGTTCGTTCGCGTTTAACCTTGATTCAAACATTTTTATAAAATCGAAAAACGATCCGTTTGACATGTGGTTTTCTCTCATACCTTCCTTATGACCTCTAGTATTTATTTACCAAGATTCGCCACTGAGTAACATGCTTTACGAGGGTTCAATTGAAGTTACGAACTTTTACTTACGGTTTCGAACTAATTTTAGTAATTTGACCATAACTCCTAAACCGTAAGTCGGAATGTTTCGATTCTTTCGCCAAAACGATCTATGACTCGAGATCTACAAAGACATGTCATAATATTACCAAGGTCAGGAAATTATATTTACTGTCATGCTCGGTTTCTATGTGTTAACAAAAATTCGGCATTACGACGGCTATAAATCGAACATTTCCAAATTCCAAACTTTCCAATAATCATAGTTTTCACTCCAAACAACATATACATGCTATTTAGCCATGAACTAAGGCCAAGCAATTCCTTTCCGTTCATCTAAACTATTTTATCCTCTTATATCAACAAATCACTACATAAGCATGCTTTAATCATCATCATAATCATACTAATCTAAAAACTCATCAAGAACATCATTAAACTCAAGGTAAGAGCTAGGGTTTTGGTGAGATATACCTTCCATGGAGTGGTTAAAGACCTTGCTAAGCCTTGTATAGTCCTTGTATATCCTTAACCAAGCTTAGATCATCCAAGAAATCAAGAAAACCAAGATTTTTTCTTGAAAGTTACTATTCACCCTAGACTTTGGTGATTTTATTGAAAATGGAAAAATTGGTGTTTGAGACTAAGATTTCTAGGGTATCATTTTTATGAAATATAGGATCTATGATAAAATTTTGGAGATCAAACAATGGTGGGAAGGATGATTTCTTCCCTTGAATTAAAGGAAAAAGCCGAATGGCTTAGTATTGAGAGAGAATGGGTTGGTTGCTTGGTTCTTTGCTCCTCTTGCATTATTGGATTGTCTTGTGATAATATCTAACCATAAAGCTACTTTAATAAAGTAGTGTGGTCATCCATGATGCAAGAATCAAGTGGGCAAGTGGTGGTTTAAGTGATAAAGTCTTGTGTCATTTGGTTTGTTTACAATCTTGCTAGTTAGCATTGTAACTAGCTTGGTTACTTGATCCTATCCACTTGCACATGCTTGTATCTTGGCTCCCTACTTGTTTCTTTGTCCGGTTATTGCTCAATTCATTGATCGTTCGAACGAATAACTCAATCGTTTCTAGTTAGGGTTTTACCGAAAACCGTAATAATATTAATACTATCATTCTCCATCTTTCGAATTTAAATTCCTTAAATCCCTTTGTTCAATCCTTAAGTCTATCAGTGTCCAGGGAACTCTCGGAGAAAATAAAAGTGCGGTTTTTCAGAATCCGACAGCTTTTACATACACTTATTTTCCCCCTGGATCACTAATACGAACTCGAAAATCCGTTCCGAATACTTCTATATAGTGTCGTCTCATATTATTCTTACTTCCACCAAAACACTATTCATTCTTTATTCTTCCTTTATTCCCTATATTTATGACAATGTCCTTGTTTTTTCTCGGGCGTTCCTTAACCCTTTCACGGAACCACTGGACTAATCGTTATCGATATAGATGACATGAGAATATTCTCCTGCTTGAAATTGCCATAACTTATTCCCCTAGGCGATAGATTATTCTTACCTAAGTTGTCAACCATTAGCATTCTTCATGACATATAAGTATTTGAATCCAAATCCATTCCATTCGTTCATTAGAACATTCGTTACATCATAGCCGTACCCACTATTCACTATTACATCCATACATAATAAAAAGTTTTAATTCTACCCAAAATCTGGGTTCTTACAATTGGTAGCATCGGGTTTTACTCAAACTGAGGGATTAGATTATTTTGAGACATTTACCCCTGTTGCTAAGATGACTACAGTTAGAACTCTTTTAGCTTTAGCTGCAATTTATGATTGGCCAGTCACTCAAATGGATGTGACTAATGCCTTTTTACATGGGGAACTTAGTGAGGAGGTCTATATGGCTATTCCCCTAGTTATGTTCTACCTGCTGGTGTTACCTTTACTGCCAACTTAATCTGCAAACTTCTAAAACCCTCTATGGCTTAAAACAGGCTCCTAGGGAGTGGTTTCTAAAGTTTTGTTCAGTTCTGATTGCTTATGGTTTTCAGAAAACTCATTTTGATCACAGTTTGTTTATCTTTCACAAAGAGACTATTATGGTTGCTATTCTTGTGTATGTTGATGACATCTTGGTTACTGGTAATAATCAAAGCTTGATTCAGTCTGTTAAATCACACATGGCCTCCCATTTTTTGTTCAAAGATTTGGGACCCTTAAATATTTTTTTGGGTTGAGGCTGCAAGGTCTAGCAAAGGCATTTATTTGAACCATAGAAAATATACTTTGGACATTATTAAGGGGGTGTTTGGGGGAACTTATTTTCCAGAATAAGTCAACTTATTTTAAGTTGAAAGTTAAGATTCCTAACTTTCCAACTTATTTTTGCAACTTATTAAATATCAAACATACATTAAATACTTGTATAAAAAAATTTATCAAAATATAAAATTTTTATCCGAAAATAAGTCCATTAGTCCTTAATATAAGGTGAGCCAAACAGGCCATAAGATTGTTGGTTTTACTGATGCCAAACCATCTTTACTTTCCATGGAACAACATCATCGTTTGCTATCTTATACTACTTCTCCCTATCTTGATAATATCACTACCTATAGACAATTGGTCGGTAGACTTATCGATCATACTATCACTAGGCTTGATATTGCTTATTCAGTGCACGTTCTTTCTCGATTTCTTGCCTCTCCTCGAGTTTGTCATTTGAATGCAGCTTATAAGGTTGTCAGGTATCTCAAATTTACTATTGGACAAGGCATTCTTCTATCATCTACTAGTGCTCTGTCCTTAACTGTTTATTCAGATTCTGATTGGAGTGCTTGTCCTGAAACTTGACAATCTCTTACTCGCTATTGTGTTACTTTGGGTTCGTTTCTTATTTCCTGGAAGTCAAAGAAGCAGCTCACTGTCTCTCATTCTTCAGCTGAAGCTAAGTACCGTGCCATGGCTGGTGTTTGTTGTGAACTCCAGTGGTTACTCAATTTGTTTAAAGAACTTAAGTGACCATCTTTCACTCCAGTTACCTTGTACTGTGATAATAAATCTGCGTTATATATTGACTCTAATCCAATCTTCCAGCTCAAATAACACATGTCATCAACGATTTTGGAAACAATTTCGGAAATACTAAGAGCAACTCCAACCATACATGTTCCTTACCTATAATGTGTCTAGGTGGACAAATATAGGGATTTTAGTTTAAAAATAAAGCTCCAACCCTACCCCTCATCCCCTTTATTTTTTAGGGGAGAGAAAATATAACCCCTTATTTGAGGGATCAAAATTAGATCCCCTATATCCTCCACCTCATCTACCGCTTATCCCATTGGTTAATTTATAAGAATGTTCAAATTTTAAATTTCAAAAAACTACACTAAAAATTACTTTTAAAATATAGGGTATGAATATAGGGTATATGATTGGAGTGAAACATAATTTTCATTACCTATATTTTTAATAATCCCTATTTTAGGGATTAAGGAAAGGGAAGAGCATCGGAGTTGCTCTAACATTTTTCTTGGAGCAATACTGAGGGAGAATCCATTTGCATTTGTAGAAACTTGAATGAAAAGAAAACGATCTCTCTCAACAAATAACTAGGGTCTAGGGGTATCTTCGAATATTTAGTACATTACCAAGTTCACACCACGTGGTCAAAAAACTTAGCAAAAAAACAAGGGGTCAAGAAGTCAAATACAATTAGAGTTAAATGTATTTCCATTTTCCAAGTTCTATCCCAAGCAAGTGGACCTACCCAGCAAATAACACACTGACAATATTAAAATCAGCAAATATTTTCGAAACCAAAACCAAACAAGCCGCTTTTATTCATTGTATCTTACCAGCTAATCCAACGATTTTTTTGTTGGTACCCTCCACTAAACCGCCCCCTGTTTTTCTTTTCTTTTCCTCCAATTCTTTCCCTTTTTACCTCCCCTTAAACCCTCACACCAAACATATAAATACCCCCCACCACCATCTCATATCCCACACACTTTTCTACTCTGTTTTCATACACAAAAATAATCGCTAAACCCTAAACCTTCCTTTTGTATCATGGACACCAAGATCTTAACCGTTACCACCCCTCCCCCTACATGCAACGATCTTGGCTCACCTCCGAAAAATAGTTCTGTTTCATCCATGCACGATGCTTCTTCCAATATTAACTCATCCGAAGCCACACTAGGCCGTCACTTGGCACGTAGGCTAGTTCAAATCGGAGTAAACGATATTTTCTCTGTGCCCGGGGATTTTAATCTCACGCTTCTTGATCACCTTCTTGCTGAGCCAGGGCTTGAGTTAGTTGGATGTTGTAATGAACTTAATGCTGGATATGCGGCTGATGGTTATGCTAGGTCTCGTGGCGTTGGTGCATGTGTTGTTACTTTTACTGTTGGTGGATTGAGTGTGATTAATGCGATTGCTGGAGCTTATAGTGAGAATCTTCCGATTATTTGTATTGTTGGAGGTCCGAATTCGAATGATTATGGGACGAACAGAGTGCTTCATCATACTATTGGCTTGCCTGATTTTTCGCAGGAGCTTCGTTGCTTTCAGACTGTTACTTGCTTTCAGGTATCGCGTGTATCACATAATTTACTGTTATCAATTGTCTAACTTTGTGATGGTATGGTGGTTTTTTTTGTATGAATCCATTATTTGTATTATGTTAATCATTATATATTAATTAAGATAAGAATGTTTATTTTTTAATATTGGAATGGTACATTGGTGCCTGTATTTTTTTCTTTGTTATGAACCTATTGTATGCTTTACGGTGTTTAATTTTGTGTGGTGTGGTGGTTTTTTTAGGCTGTGGTGAATAATCTGGAAGATGCCCATGAACTGATTGATACTGCGATTTCTACTGCATTGAAAGAAAGCAAACCTGTGTACATAAGTGTGGGATGTAACTTGGCTGCTATCCCACATCCTACTTTCAGTAGGGAACCAGTTCCTTTTTCACTCTCTCCCAAGTAAGCATTCGTTCCTTAGGATACATTTGAGTTGTTTTGAGTTTAATTTAAAATTTTAGTAGTATTTTGTTATGGGTCTATGTGTCATTTATTAAGATTATGTTTTTGGGGTTGTGTAGATTGAGTAACAAGATGGGATTGGAGGCTGCTGTAGAGGCCACAGCTGAGTTCTTGAACAAGGCTGTTAAGCCAGTTATGATTGGTGGTCCGAAAATGCGTGTGGCCAAGGCTTTGGATGCTTTTGTTGAATTAGCTGATGCTTGTGGCTATCCTATTTCTGTAATGCCATCGGCCAAAGGAATGGTGCCTGAATATCATCCACATTTCATTGGGACGTATTGGGGTGCAGTGAGCACTCCTTTCTGTTCGGAGATTGTGGAATCAGCTGATGCCTACTTATTTGCTGGACCGATCTTTAATGACTACAGCTCTGTTGGGTACTCTTTGCTTCTCAAGAAGGAGAAGGCAATCATCTTGCAGCCTGATCGTGTAGTCATCGCAAATGGTCCTACATTTGGATGTGTTCTGATGAAGGATTTCCTTCAAGCACTTGCAAAGAGGATTAAGCACAACAATACTGCCTATGAGAACTACTACAGGATTCATGTTCCAGAAGGTCTCCCTCTTAAAAGTGCACCCAAGGAGCCTCTAAGGGTTAATGTTCTGTTCCAGCATATACAGAACATGTTGTCTGGTGACACTGCTGTCATTGCTGAGACAGGGGATTCTTGGTTCAATTGCCAGAAGCTAAAATTGCCAAAAGGATGCGGGTGAGCATCCTTCTCACAATCTATTTCTTCTCCTACATATTGTTTACATTTGTTTAACCGTAGGGATGATAATGCAGGTATGAATTCCAAATGCAATATGGATCCATTGGTTGGTCTGTCGGTGCAACTCTCGGGTATGCACAGGCTGACAAGAATAAGAGAGTAATCTCTTGCATCGGTGATGGCAGCTTCCAGGTAATTATGTCCTGTTCCCAACCTTAGGTTCTTGCTGATACTTAAATTGTGCATGAAAATCTTGAACTGCCATGATTTGTTAGCATTAGCAACTTGTTCAGTTTAGATAATTCATCCTATGAATCATGTGGGAGTGAGTTGGCAGAATGTACTGGTCGATGAGCTAAAAAAATTCCCTATGTTCAGGTCAACGATATGAAAGTGACCACCTGTGTAGGTTTTATAATATGCTTATAACTAACATCATACGTGGTTCATCTCTGGCAGGTTACTGCACAAGATGTGTCAACAATGCTGCGAAATGATCAAAATCCGATTATATTCCTGATAAACAACGGTGGTTACACCATCGAAGTTGAGATCCATGATGGACCATACAATGTAATTAAGAACTGGAACTACACTGCACTGGTAGAAGCAATCCATAATGGAGAAGGCAAATGCTGGACTGCTAAGGTCAGTCAGATTATGGATTATTACTTTTTAACAATGATGAAGCCATTTGTTAAGTTCTTATTTACACCATAATTCTTTATTTATAATTTCAGGTCCGCTGTGAGGAGGATCTTGTGGAAGCAATTGAGACAGCAACCGGAGAAAAGAAGGATTGTCTTTGCTTCATTGAAGTGATTTGCCACAAGGACGACACTAGCAAAGAGTTGCTTGAATGGGGATCTCGGGTCTCTGCTGCTAACAGCCGCCCTCCCAACCCCCAGTAGATCTTTTGCTATTGCTACACCCCGGAGGAAATCTTATTACATGCTGAACAATGGCTAGCAGTTTTAAGTTTCTTAATTATAAGGAAGTTGATAATTTTGTTTAGTGAAAATTAGTATCATGTACTTGTACTTGGTATTTTTCTGCTATAGCTGCATTTGGATTATTATTATTATTATTATTATTATTATTATTATTATTATTATTATTATTATTATTATTATTATTATTATTATTATTATTATTATTATTATTATTTAATAAAAAAATTCATTCTTGTTAGAAGCTTATGTCATTCTCATTCTGAAAAACACTAAAACAGTACTCCAGTAGCAAAAAAAATGTGGTGTCTTTGATGCTGATTGCTGAGACCTTTAAGTTTCTTAGTTACGATGAAGTTGAAAATATTACCTGGTATGTTTCTGCAGTTCTGCTATAACTATTTGGATTTTTTCCACCAACTTAAACTAAGTATGTCAACCCTTCTATGTTGTATTAATCCGTCTCGCAAGAACTCTGAAACACAACGAGTTAGGACACATTCGTCATTTTAGCAGCAACATTCTGAAGGGATCTATTGTTCGTCATTTTAGCAGCAACATTTTGAAGGGATCTACTGCAATATCTTTTTTGATTACAAATAAAAGTTTTAAATTCAAACACAAACAAATACTTAAGATAACTAAAGTTCCAAGTGTACAATGAATATAGATATAAAGGTCCTCCTCCTTAATGCAAACTGCAAAGAAACATGAGCATAAGCAGACTGCAAAAGGGTGAATTACATTTCATATATATCATATTGATTGACCCAAGGTCCAAATTCATTACCATCAACAACATGTTTTAAGGGTTCGATCTGTGCTCTTGATGAAGCTCTAGGAAATTGCACCAACTCGTCTGCCATTTCCAGTGCTACATCCTTATTTATGTCCCAGCCATGGACGAACAGGGCTTTCAGCAACGGAGAGTGACCTAGTAGAAACTTGACTAGCTCCAACTCAGCTTTGAGACCTCTGAAATGACTTAAAGTGACAATTTCAAGATGATCTACAGAACAATCCTTAGACTCTTCTTTCCAGTAATCTTTGTGATTGACTTCTTCGGCATCCTTGTCGGCCTAATAATAGATTAGATATTCCACAATTGTCAAACAGTAGCTATAGCGATACCGAATGTGTTAAAAGTGCATATGACTCACCATGATATGTAGTTGGCACAAGTTGGGAGAACTCCGAATCAAACAAAGCAAAGTAGAAACCTCAGACAAGTCAGTCAAATTTATGCCAGAGATACTTAGAGTCTTTAGGTAAAGCAATGGTTCACAAAGTCTTTTCGGAGAACCTCCTACAGCCAAGCACTTTTAAAAAAGTCGCAAACAAAGAGCACACACAGTTAGACGTTGATGAAGAACGCAAAATGACAGTTGCCAAAATATAGAAGATTCAAATATTACCTTGATAAAATTCATTCCTACTGAGAAGTTCTCAACTTTAGGTACACTACCGAGAACCTTGACCACATTCAATGTTTTTGTCTCCAGTATTGGCTCGCCTGACAACCAGAAAGAATATTCTGTAAGGTTTTCTAACCCAGCTAAAGAATAATCTGGAGCCATATGCCAATACAATTGATGTAAGCATTTGAGATTAGGAGCACGGAAGTTTGTATGGAAGAAGCCTTCACAATATACCAAGGTCAACTTCTGAAGCACAGGGCAATCGAAGATGCATTGTTCAGAAATAGCAACCTCAATCAGCTCAAGATTTGTCATACAAGCAAGTCGCCCAAATGCAGGCGGATAGGGAAACCAAACAGCTACAAGCCTCAAGCGAGTCAGATTTAAAGAAGAGAAATTATGTGCTGTAGGATATCTACTCGCATAGTCCTCAATAGTAAGTTGCTTGACACCATTCCTTGACAATAAAGGAATCCACTGATCTATATACTCATGAATCACTCGGGTATCATGATCGAGATCTTGAGGAAAACTGAGGGAAAATTCGAGAATGGGACCATCATGGAGCAGGATAACTTTATTTATCACACTAACAAATTTAAACGCCTTAAGTTCTTGATCATGACATTGTTTTAATTTATCCCAGACACTATCAAGGAACTGATCATCAAAGATCAGATGTGGAATCGTAGTCCAGCATTTTCTCCATTTTCTTGACAAAATAGAGGTTCTCACTGCATCTCGTATTGGCAGAATACATAGTATAATTTCTTTTATATTCTGGGGCAGCTCACTGATTATATCTTCCTTAGTGCAATCAGACTTTCTTGTGCTAGATTTTGCCATTCTCTTCTGCAAAGAAAATGTCACCAACAAATATTTAATTTAAACAAATTTGGTGGAAGGACTCGAAAGTCGAAACCCCCGCTAAACACCAAAACAACAACAAATATTTAAATTAAATAAATGGAGTTAAGAATTAACATGACACGAACTCAAACCAACCCCTCCCTAAATAGAGTTCCCTTATCTCTTAAATTTTAGTTACACCTAAACAATACCCCTAAAGAACGTAATATATCATGGGGACCAATGTTCTTTATATTTTTGATTTAGTATTTTATCCAACACATTTTTTGACTATTATTAAGGGCGCGTTTGGTATTGCGGTTGAAAACAACAACAACTTTAAAAGTTGTTTTTTTGCAAAATATTTTTGGTTGAAAAGTTATTTTTAGAGAAAACATGTTCTCATATGAATTACTTTTAAACTTTGCGGGAAGTAGTTATTGATTTCATCAAATTTTACCAAAAACATTCTCAAAAATATTACCTAACAGTTATCTGATTTTTGCAACAACACTTATTTTAACCGCACTTTTTTCAACGGCACATCAATTTTTAACAATCCCTAGAACCTATAATTCTTCTTAGAGGGGGAACTAATACATGTACATACAAATATAAAGCAACAAAGCACAGGTGAATTAGATAGAAGCAAGCAGAGAGTAAGAAGAGCTTACCACTGGTTAATCAGTACTAATTTGTCCCGAGAAAAAATAAGCTGCCCATCGAATGTTTCGGTCTTCACCTAACACCACACCCCCTTGTTAATTGTAAAGTGTGCGTCTTTCACCCCGTTTTTTTTTAAAAAAAAATTATTATTGTTTTAAAGGTTCGTAACATCTTTAGGATATTTTAGAAGGATTCTAAAAAGTATTCAAGATTTGCATGGGATTTAATCACGATTATAAAATATTTGAGTTATTCATTTGTGAATTTTAATACATAAATTTTTAGAATATTCAATTTGGATTCTCATTTTTTTATAAAAAAGCCAGTGGAACAAATTTTTTCGTAAAGTAATAAATTGTATTTCGTGTTGTCTTTAGATTTTTTAGTGTATCTCATTCAATTTTATAATTTTTTAAATATATTTAAAAATAAAGTATATCCCAAATTTTTTTTTTTTGATACATCTAAGATTGCCTCAGGCTCTCAACTCTATGGACAAAATTTTATTATTGCCTAGTGGGTTATTTTGCCGTTGGGTTATTTTGTCTATTGGATCCTTGGATTCATGTTTTTGGGTTTTATTCTAAACTAGCATGATAGCCCGTGCGAAGCACGGGTACCATTTAAACTCGTATAATTCAGTTGTTTTGATTTTCGAAGTAGATGACTCATAATTTTTGAAATTTTATACGCTATTAGGGTGATACATTTGAAAAAATATATCTTTTATGAATATTGATAATAGCTTGAACTTCTTAATTGAATTACATATATGATCGTAACAATTTACTCACATTTAAGAACTCATATGAATTTTTATAAATAATTTTAAAAACATAACTTATAGAGACTAAACAATACATACATTGAAAAATCTACCCTTAAGGTAATAGACTCACATGTAGACATATATAAGCAAGTACTCAAATGATAATTTTTAAATTTATAATGAGAACCGTGAACTAACCTCACGCTCTTTTGTTTATACATATATTTATATATAGCTGCACATTTTTATATCTCCACCTTTACCCTCTCGTCTCTTACATTTCTAGAAACATTTTACACTATTTTTGGCAGTACACCCACGTTATCACCATCTATCCTCCACTTGTACATCTCCTTCATCATCATCGTTCATGATACATACATACACAAATGTATAGTGCGTGTGTGTGTGCGCGTGCGCATATATACACCATCATCACTCAGTCATTTCTTCTTGTCACCAAATTGACCACCATTCTAGCAATAACTTACAAACACTTTTGTCACCGAGTTCCAGCCACATTCCCGACCACACCTTTGATAGCTTATTCATCTCATTGTTCTTCCTGTTGAAGCCAATTTTTGTCAAGGACAAAGCTTCAAATTTAAATTTATATTTGGGTATTCGGATAAAGATAATAAGAATAAAGATGTAAATATAAGAATACAATTAGGGTTTTTGAGATATTTGGGACTGCTCTTGAGAGTTTGTAATCGGGTGTGATTTTCGGCTCCCTCTCAAGGTGACTGCGTACCCTATTTATAGGGATCAAGTCCATGCAGTTCTGTTCGATTTAAGATTGTATTTCTGGTAATATTAGGTCCGGCCCACGTCTTTTGTCTTTGGTGGCAAGTAATGTCCATATTTGAAAGGATATTCTGAGCATTTGGATCCTTCTAGAATTAGGTTTCCGATCATATAATTTATTTCCACCGCCTTAAGCATTGGGCTCGGCTTTATGGGTTGTTCCAGTGGATTGGGCTCAATATATTTTTGGGTCATTGATAAAGTCTTCTTCGAATACAATATTGATGTAGTCTTCGGCCATAAATAATCACATTTCTTAGCACACCTTCGCTAGCTCATTCATCTCATTTGTTGTCCTCTCACAATAGATTCGACTTCCAAGTAACTGCTAGAATATCTGTATTTCATCAACATAGCTATACATCTTAATCTTAGAATTATTTGTATTACATCTATAATATAATTTATAATATCGTGTTCTAACCGAACAACGCTTTTTTTTATTTAATTGACATTCAATACAATATTTATATCTCTTATGTAAATAATTTAATTGATCGCAAAATCATGTTTTAAATTAGTATAAAGGATATATTAGTCTTTTTATAATTGGTCGAAAAATCATTTTGGCCTATATTAAACATAATAGATAAACAACATAATTTTTTTGAATAAAATTTTTAATTATTAGCAAGGGAGTAATATTTGATAATTTTAACTTGATTAAATCTTAAAATAAATATTAAATAGAATAAAGCATGTGAGTTCTTTATGCATGTAGTTAATGATTTTTAGAATGTCATCATAAATCGCTTTGGTATAGCGGTTGGAGGTGTGTACATAATTCGTTCTTAAAACTTAAAGGACATGGGTTCAATTCCCATGACCAACATTCAATACAATATTTATATCTCTTATGTAAATAATTTAATTGATCGCAAAACCATGTTTTAAATTAGTATAAAGGAAATATTAGTCTTTTTATAATTGGTCGAAAAATCATTTTGGCCTATATTAAACATAATAGATAAACAACATAATTTTTTTGAATAAAATTTTTAATTATTAGCAAGGGAGTAATATTTGATAATTTTAACTTGATTAAATCTTAAAATAAATATTAAATAGAATAAAGCATGTGAGTTCTTTGTACATGTAGTTAATGATTTTTAGAATGTCATCATAAATCGCTTTGGTATAGCGGTTGGAGGTGTGTACATAAGTCGTTCTTAAAACTGAAAGGACATGGGTTCAATTCCCATGACCAACATTTTTTAAACATTAATATAATAGAGGGGTAAATGTGTAATTTACTAAATAGCTTAAAAAGCCTTGTTAGCCTATAATAAGTATAATAATGGATGTTGATGAATGATGGATTGGTTTTGTTGGTGGGCTGGATTTGGTCTGGTTGTGGGCTGATGCATTGTACAGGAAACCTTTATAAATATCTTTGGGACGTGACAATTTTATTAATTTATCGAGATTATTAATTAATTGAGATAAAATTTATACTATTGTTATCATGTTGAATCAAAAATTTGCATTTAAAATATTATTTTATCGTGGTATCAAATATTAATTTAACAAGGTTTTACTGTAACGGCCAGTTGTAATGTTTTCTTTATCAATGTTATTTCCTTGGTAATTTTTTTTTAAAAGCCACTATATTTTAAATTCATGAAACTGGTGTATCAATTAAATAAACACCATTTAGTTATCTTTTTAAATTAAAAACACACTTTGATTATCTCTTTCAATTATATTTCTAAGTTTCAAAATGAATTTAGATGAGAGTTTTTTTTTTTTTTTTTGAAATCAATTTAGATGAGAGTTGTCTATAACTTCTTGTAATTTATGGTGAAGTTAACCTCATGGCCCTGCCATAACCCCAAAGCTGCATTACCTTTTAAAGAGCTCACCTGACCATTGCTTACCCCTCCAACTCGAGGATTAGTTTGTCCAGCTCTGTTGGCATCAACTAAAAAATTCTCCATCATGTAATTTTGAACCCCCATGTCGACCATGTCAAACCTCACAATTTTATTTAAATATTGACAATCACCTAGCTCCTTGCTTGGAGCTGCCAAGGAAACCTTGAAGTATGACTTTCTGTACACATAATCAAACCTTTAAGTATAGATTAGGTATATACATCCCATTGCTCCCAAAAACACTACTGAATCATTCCTACTCTACATTTCATTTCCTCTGTATCTTTATAAACTGGAAATTCTGTTTTCCTATAGTTTACTTATATTTCACCATCATTTTCATTTAGATTTTCCGGGCTATCATAATCTGAGGCAAACAATGAAGACTAGGCACCGACTCAGTAGTGCTTTTTGGAACAAGGCTTTGTATATTGGTACTTAAAGCATTGATGTGTATGACATTTTTCTTTAGGATTTTATGTATACAAAGAGTCAAATTTCAAGGTTAAAGTTATAATTAAGCCAAAACTTTAGTGACAAACCTTTAACTGGCATAAGAAAAAGGGTTACTTTTTATGAGATATTCAGGTTTTCTTTAGAAAAAACGTGGACTAACAATTAATGCAGCGCGTACACACACTTAGGCCCTGTTTGGTTCGGGGATGGGAAGGGTTGGATTGGATTGGGTTGGGTTAGGTTAGGTTGAGTTAGGTTGGGTTAGGTTGGGTTGAACCCTTACCTTGTTTGAATACAAGGGTTGAGTAAGGGAGGATTAAACCCAGTGG
Organism: Saposhnikovia divaricata; assembly: GCA_036435485.1. Classification (NCBI taxonomy): domain Eukaryota; kingdom Viridiplantae; phylum Streptophyta; class Magnoliopsida; order Apiales; family Apiaceae; genus Saposhnikovia; species Saposhnikovia divaricata. The sequence goes on along the minus strand of CM071599.1, from coordinate 184,217,892 downwards.
TGGACCCAGACTTTTTGTCCAGGATGGGCCGTAATTACTCATCGATAACTTTTTGAATAAAAAAGTTAACGGAAAAAAATAGATACTTGTTTTTCAAATTTTATAATTTGTTTGCAATTTTCTAGTTTGATGAAGCATATGCTTTTAATGACAATATAATATATACGATATATTAGTTTATAAACTATGATTATACTAATATATGGTGAAAAATTGACTAAATATAACACTAACTAACAAGTGTATGTTATGCAAAATATAAATAGTAGCAATGCTGTTTGAATTCCATGGAGGGCCAAGGGAGGTGGTGGCCTTAACTTAGGTCTGCCACTGATTCAACCCTTACCTTTTTTGGATGGAGGGTTGACTTCGTTATTTGAAATAAGGGTTGATTTCAATATTGTACAATTAACATTAAAAAATATGGATTTTTCAAAAAATGAGATAAAATTTTAAAATTTTACACTAAATTTTTTAATTAATTAAAAAATTCAGAAAATTTTCAATAAATTAAAAATTTTGCACATTTATAAAACTTTAAATAAATAACTAAAATCCAAAATTTTCAATTCACAAATTTTAATTATTACTAAATAAATAAAAAAACAATTGTAATTTCTAAAATGAAACCATGAATGAAAATGGTTATTAAAACACATGGTGGACAATGCTAAAAAGAAGCTAAAAAAAGCATCCAAATCTACAAAAATGTAAAAAGACCCTTTTAAACAGATATATGATCCTTTAACAAAGTCTTCATATCACACTACAAACCACTACTGCAAAGTTACTACAAATTACAGCTGCAAGTTACTACAAACTAGTGCAACTTACTACTACAAACCAAAAGATTAAAACCAGATGAAGAAACAACAAAAAAGTCAGGTTAAATGAACTACTTTACTCCAAGCCACCGAATCCAACAATTGCAGCAATAGGCCGGCCAGTAGTTTGATTTTCCGCAAACACTCTTAATAGTTGACACATCCTATATGAATGACTTAGAAAAGCAAAATGCAAAGCCAGAAGTTAAAGCTCAGAAACAGAAAGCGAGACTTGCAGGAATTATCAACAGAAGAAATGAAAAGCTAAGACAATCTCTTACTCCACATGTACCAGAAGATATTCCTAATGATCCTAGTATTCCTTTGTATGTACTTCCAATATCAGCTAGAATTGAGACATCAACAGTATCTGATCAATCTAAGGAGGAGTCAGGATTTGTAGATGTTAGTACACGGAATACTGGTGAAGGACAGGATGATCATGTTTCAGCTTCAGAGCAGAAAAATGACGATGTGTGTACTTCTACTAAAGTATTATTACTTGAATATCATTCTACTCCAGTAGAGCATGCTACACAGACAACTTCTTCTACAAGGATTGAAGATAAGGTTATTTCTGCATCTGAGTCTGAAGATACAACAAGCACTTCCAACTTTGAAGTTAATTCTGGAATTCTAAAGGATATTCAGAAATCTCAAATTACTATTCAATCGAGACTTCAAACACTTGAAGATAACCAAGTCATTATTATGGAAAATCAAGCAGTTCTGATGAATCTTATTTCTTCTGTTACTGAATCTCTCAAAATTAATGTCGCTGATGTCAAAAAGGGGGAGATAAAAACAATTCAGAGGCAACAGACCGGGGGAGGTGAACAGACTGGAGATAAAGGAAGAACTAAGAGTGACAGAGGTGAATCTCAACAAGGAAGTTGAAGCATCAAATAGTTGAATTCTTTCTTCTAAAAACTTAATACTATGTCTACATCTGAAGAAAGAGGCACTTAACTTCGTGACCCTAAATTCATAAATTCTATTCTATTTAAATTGTCATATGTTTTGACATCTACAACTTAGATTTATGCTTCAGATTCTAAAGCATAAATAGGGGGAGATTGTTAGGAATAATTCATAAGTTGTGATGTTGAGAATAGAAATTTGCTTATACTTCTTGTAAATCCTGATCTTATAAAGGATTTAGCACTTTTTATAGGATATATGCGTTAGACAGTAATCTGTAGAGTTTAGTCAGGAACAACAGTGCATCAAGGACTACATGTCAGGAACTGAGATCAAATCCTGATACGCCAAGTCAAATACTGATGGATGTCGAATCCTGATGCAAAGTGAAATCCTGATATCAGTCGTGTTACTGATGATGTCATTATGGATGCTACAGAAACTGACAAGTGCTATAAAACAGGATCGTTGTTTTGAAGAACAAGCAAGAAGATATCATGAAGGAAAGAATTTTCTATTGATGGAAACTATCAACTAGACGGCAGAACATTGTCATGTATAGATCATTACTTTATGTTATTAGTTGATAGGTAGCATTATAAATACTCTCTCTATATCATTGTAAAAGAGTGGATTTTTTTGAGTGCATATCGTGTGAAGCTCTGTATAAGGTTTGTATTCGAGAGTTTGAAACAAACAGAGAAAGAGATTTGTATTGTCAGCAGCTGCTAAAGGTACTGTACACCTTTGGTAGAGTTTGTATTTGATTTATTTAATACAAACAAAGTTTGATTCATTCGTTTGTTCTTGTTCATTTAATCAAGCAAAAATCAGACACGATTATATAACTTGTATTCAACCCCCCTTCTACAAGTTATTCGAGTTAACAAATATTTCATCTTTGTAATTACATTAATACATAAATTGGAATCGATGCAAAATCTGTTTGTCACCTGAATGAAGTCAGTCCCCAGTTTCTTGATCTCATCCACCGTACATACTTTATAATTCTTTTTCTTTGCAGAAAATTGGCAATATGAGAAGTCTGATTGTTTTAACCTATGAAACATGATGTAGAAAATGGTATAGTAGTAGATCAGGAATGAAGTTACATAGACGTATATGTAAAGGAACAAATTTTGTGGATCTTACATTTTGCGTTATTGAGTAACACTGTGATGATCATAGTTTAAGTAGAACTTTGTTGGTGAATAATTGCATATATCAATTTGGTGTGGAAACATAATTATGTGGTTGAGTTAAATTGAATAATTTTGAATAATATTGCCACATAATTATGTAGATCAGTAACATGATATACTTTGCCACATGTTGATCCTTCCACTTGCAATAATGAGTATGATAGGTTCCTCCAACACATTTGACATAGCCTCTTCAAATTGAACAGCAAAGTCATTCCAAAATGTGACATTTATCTTAGTCCTTCATGAAAGAAATGATATATAATAAATTAGTAAATTATCTAAGGAAGCAAATTTTTTTATAAATATTTTTTTTAAAGTTTGACCTTCCATCAATCATTTTGAATTTGATGTATGTTTGTGTCTTTCCTTTGTTGTAATTGTTTCCCTCTTCTGGATAATGCCTACAACATCTAGAGAAGGGAACTCATATATTAGTTAAATGATCAAGTCTGATACCCATTAAGTCATATAATTATAAAAACTTGATATGTATACCTATTAAGTTGTGATACTGTATAGCCATTTTCTTCAGGTCTTTGAATTCATAGAAATCAAACATGTTGTTTGGGATGTATATTTCACTTTCATCTACCTCTTTTAACTTTGTATCCGAGGTGAAAATAATTTGTTTGTCAAAGTTAACAAATAATTTGTTTGTCAAAGTTAACATGCCTGAATTTGTCTTGTTATGTATAGTCTTTAACTTGAATTTTTTTATGAAATATATCTTTCCCACTTCTATGATTCTTGCCATCCTGTATGCAATTGCTCCTGGAATAAAGGCTTGCATTCTACAATTCTAAAATTTGTACCAAACGTAAGTTCAGATTTGTTATAGTAAATTCCAATATGTATTTTTGCATAAGATGAATATATGGAAACATATCTTTGCATCAAGAAGTAAAACATTGAATCCTTTAAATGGTTCCCCTGTTATAGTAACTCCTCTCCATTCTCTTATAACTCTCACCTTCACTTTTCAATCCGTTCTGCCTTTGTTCATATTCCTTAAAATTCATGGGCAACGAACACGTATGCCTTATACAGGAGTTGTGTTGAAGAAGCCATTGACATTTGTGGCTGAAATGAGAATGAGGTATGTGTGCGTGTATTCTTTGTTTGTATTTCCGTATCTCCGTATGTATTATTTGCTCAGACAACAGTTTTTTTATTTGCTCAGACAATAGTTTTTTGTAAAAGTCAATGAGGTCAAATGACACAATGAATACAAAACATTTGGAAGGGTAGTTTAGTAATCAACCTTGTATTTATCCTTCAGGCTTTATACTCTTAAGTAGATGAGTAGTGCTAGGGATCCCAAATTAAATCCTAAAAAAAATTCCAAATGATATGGCATGGGTGATTTGACAAATTGGGCAATTTTAATTGGAAAGATTGATGTGAATTCATGAGAGTCCATCTTATTATATTATGATATAATCAATCAGGAGGTGACACGTGGCATTTCAGAATTTTTTTGGGATCTAATTTGGGATCATTAGCATTTTCCTATATAAATTGATAGATAAAGCATTCATAATTTTTGGTTTAAAAAAATAACTCGTAGCTTATTTAAGATTTTAATTTTTACAATGAACGTGCAATAGGTTCTGGTCTTATTTTTTAGGAAGCTTTTGAATTAGTTATTCTTGAAATCTAGAATTTTCATACTACTAATTTTAAATTTAAAAAACCAGGAAATCGTAAATTTAAAGTTTGATATATGAATAAATTTTTAAATATCATTTCATATTTTTATATGAAAACTGGAGAGTACAATATAAATAATTAATTAATAACTAGTTATTCCACTTATATTTTAAAATCACAAATCATAATATATGTAACCATTCAATTTTTTTTTATCTTTCATTAATAACTTATTATATACCTTAATCACGCGCATACCAATTAACAAAAATAACTTAAAATGTAAAAATTAAGTTGTAATCAAATATTTTCGGTGACTATTCCTGTCATCCTATAGTATATTTATTCAATAAGTATTTAAATTTAAAGAAATTATCAAAAGACTCTATTTTAATTATTTTTTTTGCAATTTGTCCATTTTCAAATTTTTTTTGCAAAAATATGATTCGCAACCAAATAAATCATATGCAACTTGTTTTTACAATTTTATCGAAAATTAATTGAAATTATTTTTTTATATTTTGGAATTAATTTTGGTTGCACTTAATTTAACCGGCACAACTTATTAAACTACACATCATGCAACCAAAAATGATTTTATTTACTAATTTTTTTAAAATTGCATTAGTGGTTGATGTCAGATTGTCAATTGTAAAAATTATTACAAAGTTGCAGATTGTATTGTTGCAAATATTTTTAAAAAATTGATATATTTAAGAAAATCGTTATTTTTACAAAAAAAATAAGAGTTTGGGTATCTATGAAAGAAACCCCTTAAGCTTAATATTTGAAATATGTTATTTTTTTGTTATATAAAATTTGAAAATAATTTACTCATTTTGACAAAAATAACACTTACACAGAGAATAATTTTAATCAAATTTTTATTATCATTTATCAAATTATACTATTATGAAAAAAGAAACAAATATTTACATGGGAACAAGTCATCACTCGTAATTGGTGCATACTAGGTAACAAAGCCGCGCTATGCGTGGCATGAAAATATTTTTAAAAATTGTATATATAACATCATTGTTCGTTTAATTTTATTATTTGAAAGTTGATATGATAAATTGAAACTTGTGTAAAATATAATTAAATTTGAATGTTTAAGAATTATTGAGAAAAGAAAAGAAAACATGTTTTAGTTAAACTCTTAAGTGTTAATAATAATATTTTCGAAAATATTGATGACATCTATTTTGTTGAATAAAAAATGCTTTTGAAATTCAATATTGATAAACATTTTTAAAGTTTGACAATGGATAAGTAAAAGTCACATTTTTTAAATATTTTTGTTGTCGATGCCATTATGAAAGACGTGATTGCTTAGTTTGTTGATAAATTTGTTTGTATGACGAAGAAAAAAAACAGAATGTAAATGTGATAAGAAGTGTGATTGACTTAACTTGTCGATAAATTTGGATGTATGACAAACAAAAGAAAATTCAAATGCATTTTTTAAGTCATGCTTCATATTTTTTGGAGTGATCCGACACTTGTATATATTCATTTGATTAATTTTTTGAGCATTATTTGTAAGAACTTTATTTGTATGTAATATTAAATTTAAATTCATGGACACATGTTCAAAATGATACTCACATATTTTAATACTTTTATATCAAATCTTATAATAAATATGTACATGTAATTATATTATATCTCCAATAAAAATGAATCTAAAAATTATTGGATTCTGAATAAACACTAAGTCGTAAAATTAATTATTTAAGCAAAATGAAGATTCTCTAACATATTATCAACTTCATCAACTCCATAAAGGCCTCTTATTTTTTTCCTACCAAATTACACTTTCAACATAATTTTTATAATAAAAATTTATAAATATTAAATAAAATGTTATTCAAAGTCGACACCCATTTCATAACATACATGCGCGATTAATTGATTAGTATTAGTATAAGAATGTGTTTAGTTAGAATATTAATTTATTCCAACACAATATAATGAAACAACGAATGTATAACTTTTTCATTGATTTAATCATTAAAGAAAAAGGTTGCATTGGTTCAATTTAATCGAGTTGATCATGCCCCATGTTTCATGTGTAAAAGTAAATTATATAATATTACTTGTATTATAAATTGTAGATGTTAATTGGAAAATTTATATACTTCCGTAACTTATCATGATTCTTACAGTCACTGATTATGAATTTATCGAAGAGTTAAAATCGTTTATTTATTATTGCCAAAAAAATTGCAATGATTTTGAATAAGGATTAGAAATGAACTATATAAATAATTTTAGTTTATCATTTTAACTTGAAATAAATAAAAAAATTATTAATAAAAACAACATAAATTTATTAATGTTCAATTTAAAAAAAAATATTTATTAATGTGAAAAAACATATTCTATTTAATTCAATAAATATTCAATTATAACTTTTATCGAAATTATACGTTCTTAATTAACATAAACATTAACATAAAAATTAACATTCTATTTAATATATTAACATTAATAAATTTATTAACATTAATAAATTTTTTAATGATTTATTGTGTTTATATTTATTGGGTAAATTAACATTAATAAATTTATTAACATTAATAAATTTTTTATTAATTTATTAATATAAATTATTAATAAATAAATTTATTAAAAATTAATAAATTATTCGTTATTAATAAATTTATATAAATAAATTTGTGATAAGGAGGTTAAAGGGGGATGATAATTGAAGTTGGTAAGGTTGGTAATAATAATTCAACCTTTTTCTTAAGTGTGATTTAGTCATTTAATATTAGTTTTAAAAAAAAAATTGATTCAAAATAATTTACATGAATTATAAGTTTGAAGATATTCTCTTTATATATCTAAAATTTTCATAATCTCAAAAATATCATAAACATAAAAAGTAGCAATTATAATACAAACGTAACTTTACGATCAAAAGTTATAAATATTATATATAATAACACTTTTTAAAGCCGATGCCTTTTTCGGCCATCGAGAATCTATTAAAAAACCCTAACCCATTGAAGAGAGTCGACTCCCCCGTTTTTCTTAATCAGCCCCCAGATCTACAACATTCTTCTATCTCTTAAATCCTCTATCCTTCCATCATCCCACTTTCGGTCCTCCTTCACTTTAACCCCCTCTTTCTTGTTTTTCATTCATTTTCATTCAATAAAACTATTTGAGTTTTCTCAGATCTGCATAGGTATGTAGCTCGAATCTTCAAATAAAAATCATCCTTAGACTATAAATCTCCGGCTTATCATCATACCAAAATTTGGTGTCATTCCGAGGTTTTTGAATATTTGGGTTTTTTCGTCTCGCTTTTTAACGTTGTATCGATCTGTATGCGATTATTAGCCATTTTGTCGTTTGTTGTTTCGCTTTGTGCGATTTATCTCTATGTTGGTTCTTTTGAAAATGATTTACAGGATGTTTTTGGGGATCCATAAAGCTCGCATCGGGGCTGGAATAGTGAAGATTATTGCAAAAGCTCACCTTTCACAAGCAAAGATTGTTCAATCCTATGTGGGCTTCCATTTTCGGCATGTCTATAGCTGATATCCGGCATGTATATAGCTGGGGTGCAGAGAGTAATGAACACTGGTCTAACAATGATTTTTATCGTGCGAAGGTCGATTGTTATATTACTACTTTCAGGGATGTAGTCGTTTGGATTGTTCGAGAATCTATTATAATCATTTTTTATGTCAAGAATATGTTAAATATTCATCTTGTAAAATAATCTGAAAACAAAGCGGTATTTTTTAGTTCATTTTTTGTTTCACAATCAGGTTGTAGTTGACATTCGGGGATTTGTCCCAGCTGGGTTCAATTGTTTTAATGAAGTTTACTCATTTCGTTAAAAAAAACTTATTTATTTTTAACATTTGTAGTTTTAATAAATTATCATTAATTTATAATAAATTTATATATTAATGTTAATTTATTTATTCAATTAATTATGATAAGAAGTATTAATAAATTTATTAATAAATTATTATTGTGTTGGAATAAATTATATTCTAACTAAACACATTCTTATACTAATACTAATCAATTAATCGCGCATGTATGTTATGAGATGGATGTCGGCTTTGAAGAACATTTTATTTAATATTTATAAATTTTTATTATAACATTAATAAACCCAACCATTTTAATGAAATAATTGTACTTTTATATGGATAATTAATATTTTATATTAATATAATAATTAAAATGTTCTAATAAAGAAATAATAATAACTAAAATATTTTATATAGATAATTATAATAATTATTGGCTAAAATTTTGTTTTAAGTATAAAATAAAGTGTATTTAATATAAGTTTAATAGGTACAATTAATGACTAATTATAATCCTATTAAATGCAAGGAAATTATTTAATAAAAAAATCAAAAATTTGAACAATCAAGAAAAAAATTTTGAAGCTTCATAGTGAAAGCCTCTTCAATATTCGGCTATTATAATATATGTATACTGGTATTTTAAATTTTTTCTAAAAAAGTGATCTAAAACCGTTTGTATTAATTATTAGTTGGAATAATACTCTAATTATATATCAAAAAGTTTAATAATCTTAGAAATATCATAATATGAAAAGTAGCAAATACAATATTAAATAGAACTAAATAAAGTTTTGAAAGCTGACACCCATTTCATAACATATATGCTCAATAATAGCATAAGAATTTATATAACTAGAATATTAATTTATTTTGACACAATATAATGAAACAACATGTGTATAACATTTTTATCGACTTAATTGCGCAATAAAATGATTGAGTTTATTATGTAAAAAATAAAAAATCTGTCAATATTATTTTGTACAAATTCTAGATTTTAACCAAAAGATTATACTTCTATAACTTATAACGATTTCCACAATTATTGATAAAATATTGTTTGAGAAGTTAAGATCGTTTGTCCTACAATCGTTCGAAAAAAGTTTTCAAAAATCTTCAGTATGTAATAAAAAATGACACAATGTGAACAATTTTAAGTCGTTAATTTACATGAAAATAATCTTAGTTTTATACATATAACTAATATTTTAAATTTGAATAATAATTATAATGCTCAAATAAAATTTGTTAATCTTTTATATAAATAACATGACGTAAATTTAATATATATATATATATATATATATATATATATATATATATATATATATATATATATTCATAAGTGTAATTAATGATTATTAAAATGCCATTAAGATGTCATTAAGATGCTACTTAATGCAAGAAAAAATTAAATAAAAAAAAGGAAAAAAGTGAAGATTTAAGAAAAATATTTTAAACGATTCTGGTGCATTTCCGATCTCCTGGCATTATAATATACTAGGCAACTTAGCCGCGCTTTGCGCGGTTAATAAAATTTTATTTTTAGTTATTAAAAATAATAAATTAATATAAAAAATTAATAGGTATTTTAAAAATCTCCTTAAAAAAGTTAGCTAAAATAGTTTCCATGAATTATTAGTTAGAATAATACTCTCATTATATATCAAGAATTTTAATAATCTTAAAAATATTATAAACATGCAAAATAGCAATTACAATATTAAATATAACTAAATAACATTTTTAAAGCCGACACCCCTTTCATAATATACATGCTCATAAAAGTACAAGAATTTATATAATTAGAATATTAATTTATTTTGACATAATATAATGAAACAACACGTGTATAACATTTTGACACAATAAAAAATGACGCAATGTTAACAATTTTAAGGCGTTAATTTACATAAAAAATAATCTTAATTTTATACATATAATTAATATTTTATATTGAAATAATAATTATAATGCTCAAATAAAGTTTATCAATCTTTTATATAAATAATATGAAGTAAATTTAATATACATATTTATTTAATTAGTGTAATTAATGATTATAAATGCCATTAAGATGCTATAATGAGTTATTTAATGCTCGAAAAGAATTTTAATAAAAAAAATCTAAAATATGACAATTCAAGAAAATTATCTTAAACGCTTCTGGTGACTTTCAGCATTATAATATATATAGATGGTCAAATCCATTTAATGGATAGAAGGACATATAAGTAAATTGAGATTACTGCATGAACTAATTGTTATTGCATTTAGCAATACAAAAAAAAAAAAAAAATTATTTACCAAACTTGGTTTTTACTATACCCATTCCAACCCAGTCCAACCCAATTTCCTTCGACCCCAAAGCCCAAAAGGACCTGGTATGATCCCCCTTGCCTAAAAGGACCAGCTTCATGACCAATATTTGATAACCAAATATCAAAGAACTGACTGAGGATGGCAACCATAATAGCCAGGTCCCAGAAGTACAAAAACAGGGAATTTGCTGATAGTACCAAAGCTAATGCATCTGATACCATAAATACTTTGAAAGCTGTCTTTTTTGAAAGAACAGCCAATCCTTGATCGGGTTCTCCACTTCCATGGAGTCCGCCTGGCATTGTGAAACCAACAGTAAAAGCTATAGTTGTTATGAGTGCACTAATGACTATATCAGTGTTGGCCTTTTGTCTGGATCGCACAACTTCTTCCTTCATCAACTTTTCTTTAACCATCTCAAATTTTGCATCTTTTGTTGATCGTTTACCAAGAGGAACTAAACTCTCCCTTGTTTTCGATTCTTCCTTGTACATTTTATGCTCAGTTAAAGCTTGCATAAAATCAACTGCTATTTTTATTTGTACCTAAAAAAAGAGCATTCTTTGATTAGATTACATTCTACTACTAGTTTTCATAATTTGTAATGGAGGGAGGAGTGATGTGTCTAGTAACATACCAGATATTAAATTATATTGACGAAATCGTGTTTGGCGACGGTTTTATAATTGTTTTTTAAAAAAATAAATTACATAGCGATTATTTAAGAAAAAAATCAAAAAAATATTTATAATATCATATAAATTAATGAACACAATATTTATTTTACTGCGTTTAATTACATAAAGAAATATACAAAAGAGGATGAGAGTCGACTCTCTCTAAACCCCCCTCCCTCTTCCTTTCTTCGCCCCCCCTCCTTCCTCATCCCCGCCGCCCCCTTCCTCTCTTTTCCCATTTCCCCCTTTCATCCTTCTTCTCCTTCCTTCAATCCATCTCCCTAATTTCCATTTTCTTTTTTCAATAAAAATCGAGATCTAGCCCAAAAATCGAGCCTTGCTCCTCACTTAATCCTCAGATCTGCATCGATTTGGCTCTCGATTTCGAAAACAAAAATTACCGCCGCCCCGCCGCTCCGCCGCGCGTCGCCGCCGTCCCTCCGCTTTGCTTGCTTGGATTGCTTGTTTTAGTTGATCTATGTTTAATTCGGATTTAAGGTTTCTAAGCCTTTTCCGATTGTAAGATCAATTTGTTTTTTTATTGTCTCACTTTTGTGTGAGTTTGTTATTGTCTCACCGCTTGTTTTTGTGAGTTTACTTTTCTCTCACCGTTTGTGTGAGTTTTGGTGCTGGATTATATTATCTTGGAGGCTTGTACGGATAATATGGATAAACACTTTGATGAAGTGTTAGTGTGTTACACACTTAGGTCTGCGAATATTGTAGCTCATTGCTTAGCGAGGGCGACATATTCTATGTCAGGTCTTTCGGAGTGGAAAGTTTCTGCTCGAGATTGTATCATCTGTAATCTTGAGATATTTTAATGCAAGTACGATTTTATCAAAAAAAAAAATGAACACAATATTTTATTAAATATTCATATACAATAAAATAAAGTATTCATATAACTTTTATGCCGATTTTGTTTCATGTTTTTAGGTCTGACATCTGTTCTAATAAATATACGTAAATAAAAATATATTAACAATATGCAAGAATAAAAATTTAAGTAGTAATCACCACCTCAAACTCAACAATTTATCGTTACTCTTGAATATCCTCAAATGTAAATAATTTTTTTTAAATATGTACATATATATAATGATAATTTAAATATGTACATATATATCACCATAACATCAAATGTACCTCTTTTAAATCTTGTGATGAGGTAGTTATAATTTCGAATACATTTTTTACTTCTTATATGTTAAATGAAGTTTTAATAATATTAATATAAAATTCGTGTGATGCACGGAATTTTTTTAATAATATATATTGTTCTTTTAATTTCAATTGAATTTTTTAAGACATATATTTTGTTACCTAATTTTTTTAAATGATATGATAAAAATTATATATATGTTACCGGTGATATTTGTGAAAAAAAAAGATTTTAGTTAGAAAATATAGAAAAGATGACATCTTAACTGAAAAAGGTAATTGGTTAATTATTAGTAATTATAATATTATTATATTATTATTTTAAATTGTGATATTATTGAATAAGAAGAGGTTTCGTTAGATAAAATAGAAAATAAAGAAAGGATTTAGTTAGATAAATGAGAAAAGGTAAGCTAAAATTTTGTTAGGTATTGGTAATTAAAATATTATTAATTTATCCTATTAAAATAGTGTTTTTAGAAAATGATAAATTTTAAGGTGAAAAAATATTTAAAAAATGTGTTTTACCAAAAAGGGGTTTTTTCAGAAATAAACTCTGAAAAGTAAATTTTTGCGAAAATACTGTAAACTACCTAATGCAACATTTAAATTACCTAATGCGACTGCTGCGTAGCCTAATGCAACGAAAAAGATAGTATCTTCGCAATTTTGAAACTTAGATAATATTTTGGCAAAAAAACTTTGATTTTTGACCCTTTTTGGTAAATTACAAAAAAGAAGGGGTTAATGATTAGTTATTAAATAAATTGAAAAGATAATATGTTTTATTTGAAAAAGGAAATTAATTAGTCATTAATAACTTGATATTATTAATTAATTTTATTAAAAAAATAATGTAGTATATATGTCTTTTTAATAAATTTCAAATATCCTTCTTCATAATTTCGAATTCTTTTCTATTTCAAATATGTTAAAGAAATATTTTAATTATATTTTAAAGAAAAAACATGATCTTAATTTGGATATTGATTTTGGATTTAGATCTATTTTAAAAACCTAAAGTATATGGACTTGGATTCCATGATACTTATCTTTTATAATTATTTCTTTGCCTTAAAATTATAAATTAAAGTTTTTGATTAATTGTTAAAATCCAAAAATATTTATATTTGGATTTCATTGATACTTGTCTTTCATTGTTATTTCTTATATAAAAATTATATAATTTGAATCAATGAAATAATCATTATTTCACTTGTAAGGATATTTCATTTGAAAATTCTTAATATTTAAATTAATTATAAAATAATTAGGACAAGCATAAAAATTATAAATTATAAATTTTAATATTTACATTAATTTTAAATTGATTATTAAAACCTGATATATATTTAAATTAGTTAGGACTTGAAGATACGAAATTTAATTTTTAGTATTTAAATTAATGAAACTATAGAGAAAAATAAATATAATTCAGGTAGGATGTTTAAGAAAGGTTTAATTATAATTTTATATTACATTCTAATACCATCCCACACTCCATAAAATAGGTAGTGGAACCTTGGCCACCAAAATTCATACTCTAAATAACAACTCTTTAAAAATTAAATAGTGTAAAATAAAAGACTTCAAAATACTATAAATAGATGTTTTCAAATGTTATCATGATATTTTATCGTCATCAGCAAAATTAAATTAAAATTATTAAATTTATATATTTATTACAACATAAATATAACATTACCTAAAACTTAAGATACTTTTACAGTCTGTTTGGCAAACTTGGCTTAAAGCTAAAAATGGCTTTAAGTCATTTTTGGCCTGTTTGTTTGTGTAGTGTGGCTTTAAACCGGCTTTAAGTTAAAAAACTGCTTAAAGTCATAATTTAGATCCTGTTTGGGGATGGATTTATAGCTTATCCATTTGGCTTTAAGTGTTTTTGGGGTGTTTGGCAAAGTGGCTTCTTGAGCTCCTTAACAAGCTTTTCTCCATTAAGTATGAATTATGACTTATCGAATTTTTTTTTCTTCTTTTCAGGACTCTTGTAAAGTTTAAATAATATGAATTTAAAATTTTATTAGGTCAAATTTCACTTTAAGTCAAAATTATTAAACCCCTATTTAACTTTAAGTAAAATCACCCAAACACATTATTCAGCTTTAAGTAAAAAACTTTACTTTCTCCTTTAAGTTAAAATAAAGTACTTTAAGTCAAAAGTAACTTATTTTAAGCAATCTCAAACGCCCTCTTAAGTACTTTTGACTTATGACTTATTGAGTTTTTTTTTTCATGATTCTTGTAAAGTTTAAATATTATGAATTTAAAATTTTTTTAAGTCAAATTTCATTTTAAGTCAAAATTATTAAACCCCCATTTAACTTTAAGTAAAATTACCCAAACACATTCATTCAACTTAAAGTAAACAACTTTACTTTTTCCTTTAAGTTAAAAACACTTCCATTAAGTCAAAAGTACCTTATTTTAAGCAATCTCAAACGGTCTCTTAATTAGCCGACTCCCCCTCTCATCAGTCTTCATTTCAATTATCTACTATTAAATAGATTGAACTAGCCTAAAACCCGTGCGATTCACGAATTTTTTTTAATATTATATGAATTTTTCATTAATTTGAATTATTTTCTTTAAAACATGAATTTTGGAGGGTTAACTTTGTTAATGAGATGTTTTGATAATAATTATTTAAATGTTATCCGTAATATTTCTAGAAAATGAGGAATTTAGTTATAAAATATAGAAAAAATGATAGGTTTTATTTGAAAAGGTTTATCAATTAATTATTAGTAATTATAAAATTATTATTTATTTTATTAAATAGAATGCCCGTGATATAATTGAAAAAAGAGAGGCCTTAGTTAAAGAAAATTAAAAAAGTAACATGTTTTAGGTGAAAAAGGTAATTGATTAGTTTATAGTAATTATAATTTAATTATGTTATTTTACTAAATAAAATTGTTTGTAATGTTTTTAGAAAAGGATAAATTAATGTTGTCCGTGATATTTCTAGAAAAAGAGGGAGGAATTTTAGTAATAAAATATAGAAAAGATGATACGTTTAGCTGAAAAAGGTAATCGATATTAGTATTATAATAATATTATTTTATTTTATTAAATATGAATGCCTGTGATGTAATTGGAAAAAGAGAGATTTTAGTTAGAGAAAATAAAAAGGTAACGTGAAAATTAAAAAGGTAACATATTTTAGGTGAAAAAGGTAATTGATTAGTTTATAATAATTATAATTTAATTTTGTTATTTTACTAAATAAAATTGCTCGTAGTGCTTTTTAGAAAATGAGAAATTAATGTTGCACGTGATATTTCTAGAAAAAAAAAGAGTTTAATTAGAAAAAAATAAAAGAGAAGATACGTTTTAGCTGAAAAGGTAATCGATTAATTTTTAGTATTATAATATTTTTATTTTATTTTATTAAATAGAATCGCCCATGATATAATTGGAAAATGAGAGATTTTAGGTAGAGATTAGAGAAAAGGTAACGTGTTTTGGCTGAAAAAAGGTAATTGATTAGTTAAAAGTAATTATAATATATAAATATGTTATTTTATTAAACAAAATTTCTCGTAGTGTTTTTAAAAAAGGAGAAATTTTAGTTAGATAAAATATAAAGGATATTGTGTTTTACCTGAAGAATGAAATTATTTAGTTATATTTACTTATGTTATTTTACTAAATAAAATTGCTTGTAGTGTTTTTAGAAAATGAGAAATTAATGTTGCCCGTGATAGTTCTAGAAAAAATGGAATTTAATTAGTAAATATAAAAAAGGGAATTTAATATTGCCCGTGATGTTGTATTATTATTTATTTTAGGTAAAATGTAACGTGTTTTAATTCGAAAGAAAATATCAATGATCGGAAGATATGATACGCTTGATGTTTTTAGGTGTTTATAAAAGTTAATATCTTTAATTAAAAGTAATGTGAAAAAGGCAATCGGCTAATTACTATTAATTATAGGAAATTTACCAAAAATACTATGTTTAAAGTTTCTATTTGCAAAAATACCATCTTCTTTAATTAATTTCATATTTACTATCTTAATCGAAAAAATGCTATATTTCTTTTTCCAACCCAATTTTAATTTTTTAAAAAATTTTTTTTTTTTTTAAAATAATTCGGATGAACAGTGACCTGCCACGTGGCAGGTCACTATTCACCGATTTTTTTTAAGGTGGGGTGCCACGTGGCTGGTCACTGTTCACCGATTTTTTTTAAGATGGGGTGATTTTGGTGGATTTGGGTTGCAAAGCCATATTCAACTTAATGCAACCACATGCAACTTTTTTTTTTTAAGGTGGGGTGATTTTGGTGGATTTGGGTTGCAAGGCCCCGCTAGGGACCATATTCAACTGAATGCAACCACATGCAACTTTTTTTTTAAGGTGGGGTGATTTTGGGTTGCAAGGCCCCGCCAGGGGCCATATTCAACTGAATACAACTGAATGCGACCACATGCAACTTTGGGGGAAGGGTTGCCCAAATTTTTAGTAATTTTACAATTTTAAAACTTAGTTAAGTAAAATTGCAAATAGCTTTTCTTAACAAAAGTAAAATTGCAAAAATTTACTTTTTTTATATATATTTATCAAAAAACCTCTTAATTATATTATATTATTATTTATTTTAGGTGATTTAATAGTATAGATATTGTATATATTTTTGTTTATAATGAAGGGTAAATAAGTAAATTCACGAAGTACCAAAAAACAAGTACCAAAAAACAGGTACCAATACTTTTAATGTTTCGGCTTTTATATAATAGTATAGATATGTAGATTTTAAATAATTTAATATACTCATGTTTACGGATTATACTAATATTTCCTTTTTATAAACAACATATACGAATTTTTAATGTATTTTATTAATAATTAAAAAAATATGGTGTGATATTTTTGGGTATATATTAATGATTGTAAGATTAGTTTTAAATCAAAAAGGTACCGTGTTTTAATTCGAAAGAAAATATTAATAATTGGAAGATATGATACGGTTGATGTTTTTAGCTGTTTATTAAAGGTAATATCTTCAACTAAAAATAATGTGAAAAAGGCAATCGACTAATTACTATTTATTATATTATATTATTATTTATTTTAGTTAAAAGGTAACGTGTTTTAATTCGAAATAAAATATTAATGATTGGAAGATATGATATGATGTTTTTAGATGTTTATAAAAGGTAATATCTTCAACTAAAAGTAATGTGAAAAAGGCAATCGACTAATTACTATTAATTATATTATATTATTATTTATTTTAGGTGATTTAATAATATAGATATCGTATATATTTTTGTTTATAATGAAGGGTAAATAAGTAAATTCTCGAAGTACCAAGAAACTGGTACCAAAACTTTTAATGTTTCGGTTTTTATATAATAGTTTAGATTTGAACTTATTTGATACGAATAAAATGAAGAAGTTAAAATTTTTTAAATAAAATTATTGTAGTATTATTTTTAAATTTAAATATAAACTAAATTACAATTGTTAAATATAAAATTTTAATCACTTTGTCTCAAATATTTTGTTTTGTTTGATTTTTGTAATCTTTATATGTCATTTTTTTATAATGTATAAAATCCAAAAAATATATATTAAAATAGATTAATTACAGGGCTTCGACGAACATCCGGTAACATTTAATTCATTTCATATGTACTAGATTTTCATCTATTAAAAGGTTTCTTAATTCTCAAACTTCATTACAAATTTATGTTTATTTGTATTTTATAATGTTGCCTGCATAAATTGTTTTTATTAGTTTATCAATTCTTAGATTTCTGTTTGTGTACTTGAACTTGTTGGTTGTGCGAGTAATATTTATATGTGAATATTTGTATGAAAATGTGTAAAAATATTGGTTACTTAATATTTTGTTATGCACTATGCAAGTTAGGGATTTTAACTAAACAGTCTTACTATTTTTTAGAAAGGGACATAATTTGCGTTCATCTTATCCTCTCCTGCTGTAAGATAAACTGGTATGTGTGGTTTGGTTTGATTTAACGAAAACTAATATACCATTTTAATATTTTCCTACAAATTTAGTGAAATAATAATATTTTTTTCTAACCATTTAATTCTTGTTTTGGTACCTTTGTGGAGTTGTGCGTTATGGATTTCCTTAATTCCTCGTATTTTTATAGATACTTCTATAACTCACGAGATGAGACATTTTGATCACTTCTCATACTTTGCAATTTGTGTAAAGATAAGATCAGAAAAAGATTTTTTTACATACCTGATCGCCTGTGATTTGCTCTTGGAAATATAACATATCTACAGGTGTCCAATTTTTGTTATTTCTTGTCATCGTATCAACCGGCCATTCTTTAGTTCCAAGTGGCCATTGATTGGTAGCAAACAGCATCGCTCTATAATATAACATGTCCTTCAGAGTCCAATTTTTGTTTTCTCTTCCCACCATATCATGTAGCCATTTGTAATTGTACATGAGCTCCGGTATGAAACAACCTTGAGATATAAGCAAATGCAGAGGTGTATTACCATCGACATCCTTGCCGTTGAGAATTTTCTCGGTATACTTTTGTGGACAATGTTCGAATATACCCAGTACCATTTTTTTATTGTTTTGAACTGCTGCCATGTGTAAAATATTTTGACCCTCATGATTGACAACGATACATAAGTCTGGTGATAAGTGTTGACGGAGGAATTTGGTAACAACAAAATTCGAGGTACATCGCCGGAATCAAGATCTATGACAGTGGTTCTTCGCCGGATAAGTCACCGGAGTGTGGTGGCTGTGATGAATTGGGGGCTGAGATTGAGAGGGTTCTTGGTGGTAGCTCGTAGCTCTTCGCTTCCATCCCCCTCAATTTGCCTACGTACCTCTGTACAGGATCAAGCCCACGTAGTTCTTGGAGAGCAAGAAACCCAATTGGGCTTGGATTGTCGGTCCAGCATCCGGAATGTTCTACTATGAGGCCTAACCACAATGGCCCAAGGCTCATCCAAGATCTCAAGACTTCACGGATAAGGAAACTTCCCCCGTCGAGGACTAGTCCTATGCGCTACCGCTATTTCTTGATTTCAAGGATGCAGGTATAGCCATGGTTTACCCCAAGTGCAGAACGCATCCCTGTCCCCCGAATGAGAAGCACCCACCAGATAGCAGGACAGGTGATCCAGAGCTTTTGGGTGCAAAGTGCAGGATTACTCCAAAGTTCCCCAATGAGAGTGCGCCCATTGGCTACAGGAACAGAGCTCCCAAAGCACACACCAGAAAGTCCCCATCTTTCCACCTTAGGGCGCGCCCTTAGTGTCTAAGATGGGTCCTTATATCCAGGCATACCCCTGGAGGCCTTCTGCGACGGACATCCCCCTCCTGAGATACGACAAGAGGGAATTCTTCAATAATCTTTGTGAAACCTGTTGATAATTGTCTTCATTCTGCCTTTTTGCTTCTCAGGGCGCGCCCTCCACATATAGGAATTGAGGGGCGCGTCCTCCTTCTAAAAATCTTTATCAAAACCCTAATTTATCCTGAAAATCCCCAAATTAAACCTGTATCTGACCCGAATCCATTTTAAAATACCCGAACCGAATTTTGGGTATAACAACTACCCCCCAATTCCATGTAAAATCAAAGATGAAGCATGGAATTTCAATCTTAAATAACACCAAAATTTTTGTAGCTTTTCTTCTTCAGGGCGCGTCCTCATTCCTCTTAGCTTCAAGATTCTATGTGGAGGGCGCGTCCTTAATTTATCTCTTGGACAACTCTAATTTTAACTTCTTCGCAGAGGAATAACACAAATGCACCATATCTCTAAGCTTACATGAGCTTACTCGGCGTAAGAAACAAGAGATAGTATGCACAAGTGTAAACCTCTCACAGGGCTCGCACTAAAGCTAAATATGTACATATATATTTACAGAGGGCGCACCTTATGATATTAAGGCGTACGGATCTCTTCAGCTGTCGTCCACATACACTTCCATGGTCTTTCCAATCAAATCTTTGAACATCATGTCCACCAATCTTTGACAAGTTCCCTCTGCATTAATCAAGCCAAAGGGCATTCCAATGTGGCAGAAAAATCCTCTATCCTGCTGTTGTATCTACCAACTGATCAATTCGAGGAAGAGGAAAATTATCCTTAGGGCAAGCCTTGTTCAGATCAGTGAAATCTACAAAAGTCCTCCATTTCCTATTAGGCTTCTTAACAAGAACCGGGTTAGTTAACCACTCTGGGTAGTAAGACTCTTTAATCAAGCCAACATTTAACAATCTATCAACTTCTTCCTATAATGCAATAGCTCTTCCTCACTTATCAGACGTCGCTTCTGCCTTATACCCTTCCTGTCAGGATCTATATTCAAGTGATGACACATGACCTTTGAGTCACTGCCCACCATATCATCACGACTCCAAGAAAAAACATTTGAATCCCTAGCATCCGCCAAAACTAAGATTGTATCTTCTGTTGAACCAGTCTTTTCCACCGATTGAAGCATTCTTGAATCAAGATAAAAATCAAAACTTCGAGGGGTCTTCAATCGGTGCTTCATCCTTGGAGGGCGCGTCCTCTTTAAGAGGGAAGTCTTCCTCGACAAGGGCATTCGCCAGGCCTTCTAAAAACATTCTTCTTCCCTCGATCTGCTCACCTCTATTACTGATCGATATAATATCATCAGAGTTGTCTTCTTCAATCTACTCTAGAATTATTTTCTTGAAAATCATTAGAAACAAATGCTTCTTCTACCTGCAGTCCGTGAGGGCGCGCCCTAAGAGTGGGCACATCCTCTTCTGACTCTTGAAAAATATAATGGGCCTGAGCCTCTCCCAGGATAGCATTCATGATTCCTTTAGAACTATTTCCTCTGAGGGCGCGTCCTCCATCTCTTTGCCTCTTAAAACCTTTGATTGCCTTGTGGTAACACTCCCTTGAATCATGTTGGGATCCTCAAACAGTGCCCACTCCATGTGGTGTAGGAAACTTCATTGGAGATGATAAATAGAGGTCACAACCTTCATTTCTTTCAACAAAAGACGCCCTACCAAGACCTTGTGAGCAGATTCATGATCCAAAACCATAAACTCCATCATCTAAGTTGATGAGAGAGTACCTTTTCCAAGATTTTCCGGTAACTTGGTTGTGCTCATCACCTTCATAGCCTCTCTTGAGAAACCATAAATCCGTGCATTTTCTGACACCATGTTTTTGTCTGAAAGTCCCAGCTTTTTGTAAGTGTTGTAGCACGAAATATTCCCCGAACTTCCATTGCCCGAGTCTGAAGAACACATGCCTCATCTTCAGTACAAGTGATATCTGCACACTCCCCCTTGAACAATTTAGGTGGCCTTAACTCCATGCTATTCACATCGGTGAGAGGTATATCTTGCCTCTCAAGCATATCTCTCCAAAGCATTGTTGCTATCACCCCCCAAGTGATGTCCTCCAAAGATAGTGTGTATACTTCCTTCCTTGACAACTTTCTTCTCAGTTTTGTCCTCATCACGGAGGGAGCGCCCTCCGTCCTTCTTCTCAGGATTCTCCTTATGCTTCTTGTCTTCCCTAACAATCCAATCGGTCAAGTATCCTTCCTTGATCAGATCTTCAATTTCATCCTTCAACTGACGACATTCATGAGTATTGTGACATGTCGACTCATTGTACTCACAGTGCTTCTTCTTATCCTTGCTTTTCCAGGCAGACAGAGGAGCCGCTTAAAAAGCCCTTTATTCTTGTTCTCCTTAAAGATGTGTTCAATTGAAGCCGCCAGGAGAGTATAATTATTTGGCCTCCCATCATAATTGTAAGTATCCGGAGGTCCCCAACTTCTCCAACTTCAGTGGAATTCACCCGATTAGTACCAATCCTAGCACGGTGAACAGGACTCACAAACCTATCTTTCCTCTTATTAGTCTTCCTTTTGGAATTTCCCTGTGCATCTATTATCTGATTGTGTGCCAAGGATTGCTCTACAATCTTGAAAGATTCAGCATGTGCAAACACATCGGCCAAAGTTGCCGAGTCTCTTCCCTGGAGATGCTTCCACCAATCTGTTCCTACCTGCAGTACAGCTACTAAGAAACTCTTAAGTGTCTTATCGGTTGCTCCTTTAACCAAAGTGGATTCATTGAATCTTTTGAAGTAAGATTGAAGACTTTCTCCTTCTTTCTGCTTAATGTTGGCCAGAGTTCTAATGGGAGGAGCATACTTCACTGCTTCTTGGAATTTGGTTAAGAGCAAAGTCCTCATCATCTCCCAAAAGGTAATCACTCCAAGTCCGAGCTTTTGAAACCATTGCTAAGCACTCTCACTGAAATTTTTTTGTTGAAAATGGAGGAGTTTGTGCTGTAACAGATATCCTTCCTCCATTCAAGTGAGAAAGAAGCTTCTTCAAATCATCGACATTAAAAACCCCCACACCTAGAATATTTTGAATATTTGGTGGCACAGTTGTTTGTGTACCCCCCAAGGGTGGAGGTTGAGTTGTCGTCTGAGCATTTCCTGAAGCTCTGGCATGAAGTTGTGTGAGAATTACCTCTTGAGTTTGAGATTATTCCTTTTGACCTTGAGCTTGTGGATTTCCTTCAACCTGTGGATTCTTCTATGGTCGTGGATTCCTCTGAGAACCTCCTTGATGCTTTCCTTTAGAGGGAAGGAGCGCCCTCGACCTCACTTCACTAAGTATTTGAAGGAATTTGAGTGATACGAGGAGATATATCTCCTGAGGAGGTCACCTATCCCCTCGATATATCTTCATTCTTCTATCACCGTTATCACGGCTACTTCTTCTTCCAGTATTACCATGAGGAATAGCTTGCTCATGTCCAAGGGGCCTCGACCTGTGATCAGGGGGCGCGCGCTGTGGATCATCACTCCGAGGAAGGGCTCGCGCATGTCCAAGGGGCCACGACCTATTATCAGGGGGCGCGCGCTGTGGATCACGGGGCCTCGATTCCAAGTGCTTCTCTTTCTTCTATCGCTCAAGGAGTACGATGATTTCGTGGAATACTCCAAGATTTTCTCCTACTTTCTTGCTCTTGCTCCACTGAATCCAATCTTGCCCCAAAGTTATTTATGGCAGTTCCCATATGATATAACTGCTCCATTAACTCCACGTTGCTGATAAGAACGGGCGGCTGTCCGCCGGTAGTCGAATTTCCACAGTGGTGTAGGGAATCAAGGATTTCTTCCGGAATATAAACTTCGTGAGGAGCTTGATTCCCCAAGCGCTTGATTCCCCAAGCTATCTTCAAAATCATAACCATTTTCTTCATGAGAACCACCACCTTGATTGTGAGACATATCCAAATTTGATCAAGATACTATCAAGTGGATTGATGACTTTAAAGTTCGGGA
The DNA here is from genome assembly GCA_036435485.1 of Saposhnikovia divaricata. Lineage (NCBI taxonomy): Eukaryota > Viridiplantae > Streptophyta > Magnoliopsida > Apiales > Apiaceae > Saposhnikovia > Saposhnikovia divaricata. Next base: position 184,193,947 of record CM071599.1, on the reverse strand, counting down.
GGCTGCATCCATCAAATCGAAGATAATTGCACTAGAGCTTCAAAAGGATGTGGTGATGGAGGGCGCATCCTCAAAAGAGGGAAGGCTTGCACGCTTACAAGTAAAAGTTCAGCATCGCATCTTCTACCCGAGGGCGCGTCCTCCATTGTATGAGAACTATTCAAACTCACCCTTCAGGGCGCGCCCTACAGGCATAATCTTGCATTCTCGAAAAAGTTGAAAATTTCACTGAACTAAGACTAGGGAAAGTGTACATAAAGTGTACATGGACTACCCCCCTAGACTAGGAAGTAATTAATTTACCTTGTAGTCTACTATTCAGGAATTGCTCTACTTCAATCAACTTCTGGTAGAAAGAGTGCATTCTCCGGTCACGGGCTACTTCAAATCTCATCCCATGAAGGGGCATCTCAAAATGAAGCATCCTATGAATAACATCTCTCAAAGAGGCATCTCACTAGGAGGCATCCAATAAAAGGCATCTCACGAAGAGGCATCCCTGTGGGGGTATTCCGCTGTTCACACAAATTGTCGTGAAATACATGTATATGTAAGGTTAGGGAGGTGCATCAGTACTACCCCCCAGCATCAGAATATCATTCCTTAAAGAAGCGTCACTTAAAGAGGCATCCCAAGAGGGGAATTTTAAGAGATAGTCGTTGGAGTTGCTGAGAACAATGACAAAGTCTCTTCTAATCCGGATGAATATCATTCTTGTGTAGAGGGGCTCGCTCACGACCTTGGGGCCTCAACCTGATGATCAGGGGGCACATTCTATGGTTCGTGGGGCCGCAACTCAACAGCTTCTTTCCTTCTGGAGTCCAAGAAGTAAATTACCCTCGCAGATATTGTAGTTCGCCTGAACATTTTCTTTTTTCCTTGAGGGCGCGCCCTATAATTGGAAAGGTCATCTGAGGGAGAGTTCCTTGAGGGCGCGTCCTATGTTGGAGGATTTTCCTAAAGTGGTGAATTTCCTTGAAGCTGAGTCCTGATGTAGAGCATTTCCATGGGGTTGAGGATTCTCACCCTATCTTCTACTAGCTGTATTATGAGAAATCAAGAGAACAGTCGTAGGGCCTCTCTCTCTAGAGGGTGCGCCCCTAGCAACAGGTCAAGGACTATTCCTCACTTGGTGATTAAGACAAACAATGTCATTCCTACTTCTTTGGCTTCATTATCTTCCAACGAATTCTCAAAGCAGGGTTCTCTCGTGTCCAAGGGGCCTCGACCTGTAATCAGGGGGCACGCGCTGTGGATCACGACCTCGAGGAAGGGCTCGCTCATGTCCAAGGGGCCTCGACCTGTAATCAGGGGGCACGCGCTGTGGATCACGGGGCCTCGATTCCAAGTGTTACCCTTTATTCTGGCCAAGCAAACCCATGTAGGCCTTCTCACCAGGCAAACCCCTGTAACTTTATACATGCAATAAATATATAGAGCAAAATAATATAGAGGTTGGATATTACCTGGAGGGGCGCCCAGTCAGGGGAAGGCGCGCTTCTTAATAATCTTCTGAGGAATGCTCTGCTTGAATTAACAAATCCCACCATTTGCAGCTTTCTCTTCTATATCATCTTCCATGGGTACGCCCTGTGGCGCGCCTTAGCAGTGCGCCCTTGATAAGAGATGCTGCACCTTTTTAGAAAATCTTTGAGGCTTCTATTGACGCAACCTCCTTCCTGTGAGCATGTCCTGTCAAAGATGATGAAAGATGAATATGCAGCTTCATGTATTTCTCCACTTGAAAGTAGAATACTGATAGGCGCCCCTTGAGATAAAGATGCAACTCCTGATAATTGTGTCTCATATGCGTAAAACTTCATCTTCATGTGTTTGCATCCCAACTTTCTCCCGTGCTAACTTTCACCATAACCTTCTTCTCCGAATAGGATGGGGATTTCATCCTAAACCAATTACGAATAGGTTTCCTAAACCAAGTAGAATTCTTTATTAAAAATTCGTAGTTGTCTTTCCTCTCCAGTTTCGGACTGATTCCAGCCAAATTCTTCAGATTATAACACCTTTGGGTTAACGAGAATTTAATAAGCTTCGCGTGGGCTGTAAAATCGTCCAAATCAGACTTCTAGAACTCAAGATATGACCCAAACAGTGTAGATAACGCGTGCAGCACAATACATACGAATTTTCTTATATTTTAACTCCAAGATCGATGACCCATCACTAATTAATCCATACTTGAGACAATATCTTTCAAACCATGATGAGAATCGTAACCTGTAGGAGGCATCCTGGAGATGAGGGCGTGTTTAGTCATTGAATTCTCCCAGAACTTGTTGGAAATCATCTTAACCTTGGATACCACCCTTAGGGCGCGCCCTGAGATTTCTTGAGGATGCATCCTGATAGTGATGGCGCGTCCTAGTGATGAGGACGAAATCTCGATACTTGCGCCTCTTTCTTGGGACATCCTTCTTTGAATCATATTTGGAATCTCCCCTTGAAAAACCTTGTTCAAAGCTGCTGATCGGAAATCACCGCTTTCGAGCATAACCGGAACCATCTTTTTGCAGCAACAACCTGAAAATCAGTTCTAGAACCATCTTTGACATCGCAATCGCCTTCGGATCTTGTTCGACCCCCTGCCAGAAATCGCCATCCTTGGATCTTCTGCGTTGCTGCAGATCTACAACCCTATCGAGGGTTATTCCTTAAATCTTGCTTGTCGCTTCATAAGAACCTTCATCGTGGTGAGAAATCCATCCTCCTTGGATTATGATCTTGATTAGCACCCCTCCTTCTAGCGCCAATTTGTTGACGGAGGAATTTGGTAACAACAAAATTCGAGGTACATCGCCGGAATCAAGATCTATGACAGTGGTTCTTCGCCGGATATGTCCCCGGAGTGTGGTGGCTGTGATGAATTGGGGGCTGAGATTGAGAGGGTTCTTGGTGGTAGCTCGTAGCTCTTCGCTTCCATCCCCCTCAATTTGCCTACGTACCTCTGTACAGGATCAAGCCCACGTAGTTCTTGGAGAGCAAGAAACCCAATTGGGCTTGGATTGTCGGTCCAGCATCCGGAATGTTCTACTATGAGGCCTAACCACAATGGCCCAAGGCTCATCCAAGATCTCAAGACTTCACGGATAAGGAAACTTCCCCCGTCGAGGACTAGTCCTATCCGCTACCGCTATTTCTTGATTTCAAGGATGCAGGTATAGCCATGGTTTACCCCAAGTGCAGAACGCATCCCTGTCCCCCGAATGAGAAGCACCCACCAGATAGCAGGATAGGTGATCCAGAGCTTTTGGGTGCAAAGTACAGGATTACTCCAAAGTTCCCCAATGAGAGCGCGCCCATTGGCTACAGGAACAGAGCTCCCAAAGCACACACCAGAAAGTCCCCATTTTTCCACCTTAGGGCGCGCCCTTAGTGTCTAAGATGGGTCCTTTTATCCAGGCATACCCCTGGAGGCCTTCTGCGACGGACATCCCCCTCCTGAGATACGACAAGAGGGAATTCTTCAATAATCTTTGTGAAACCTGTTGATAATTGTCTTCATTTTGCCTTTTTGCTTCTCAGGGCTCGCCCTCCACATATAGGAATTGAGGGGCGCGTCCTCCTTCTAAAAATCTTTATCAAAACCCTAATTTATCCTGAAAATCCCCAAATTAAACCTGTATCTGACCCGAATCCATTTTAGAATACCCGAACCGAATTTTGGGTATAACAATAAGTCCATGAGTTTGATCGCCGTAGATATATGTCCTTCTTTAACTGCTACAGAAAGTGGTGTTGGTATCTTCTTCTTATACACAACTTCACATGTAACAGATGTTTGAGCTTCTACTATGATTTCAAGTACAGAATCAAATTTGTAATATGCCGCATAGTGAAGCGGTGTCCATCCAGTATGGTCATCACAGGTTACCAGATTTTTGGCGCTTTCCAAGTTAACAATTACAGATTCTGAAATGAAATATATAGGATTATGATAACTTTGTAAGTTTGAGGATCAAAGACAAGTAACAAAGAGTGACAATCTGCGATAAATACAAACAGTAAAATATTTGTGCGTGTGTGAGCTAGTAACAGTTATGTGTATAATTAAAACAAACAAAAGAGGAGACAAGGAACGAGAAACCCGAGTCCAGTGCGTGACTGTCTCCTTAAGGCATATTAGCCCTCACCGTATATGTGAGAGAATCGCCTCACAGGATAAAACGGATTGCAGTGAGGCTACAGAAGAGCGTCACTCTTAGCGAGCTTGAGACGAGCAAGAACTATCACCAGAGGAAGAGAAGAGGCTGTATATGAGAGGAGGATGCGTGTTTTCGAGTATTTAATCCTAAAGCTCTAGATGAGTATTTATAGGATGAGAAAACTTATGCGCTGCACAATTGCCTTAATTAATTAGTCGCGCTAAACAATTAAATCGGTGGCAATTTCCTTAACACAATTGCCTTAATTAATTAGCCGCATCGTGTTAATTAATTATGTTAAGGCGGTGGCAAAATATATGTGGTAAAAACAGAATTGATTTTACCGAATCAATGAATTCAAATTATAATCGAATCCATATTCCAACAAAGAGATGAATAAAAAAGCTGATTTTGCCTAAGCGGCTACATTGTTTCTCTCTCAAATTAGGTTACAAGCTACATATTTAATACATATATATAGAAGGTTAGTCAAAGACTATACTACCCTTCCTCACTACATTACATTACTACCATTACTCCTTAATACTCCTCTCAAGCCAATGAGTGAAAAACAAAGTGAAACTCTTGGCTTGAAGAAATTATGATTGCAGCTCTTGATGTACTTGTGGCTGCTGTATTGGGCAGTTCATTGGTATGGTGGACACTTGATATGGAATCTGTGGTTCTAGACCTGCCATTGGAGTAATATCCACAAGGAGGTCAACCCAATTGGGAGGCAAAACATTATCATCAGTAATTAGTTGCTCTGCCCATTCTTGCCAGCCACTTGTCTTATTAAAGTGCTCAAATGGCACTACACACACACACACACACACACACCATTCTTATCATCAATTTGATTGTTTGTACCAGGAGAAGTTACAGGACAGTCAAGGTAGCTACGTACTGAATCTGTACACCAGGAATCATTGTTTCTTTCCGTAGTATAGCAACTTGGTTATGCAAGCGCTATTTAATTCAGCCAACTTGACGCAATGCAAGCTCTGGCTCTGGCTTCTTGGCTCTGACTCGGGCTTCTTGGCTATGCAAATGTTTCTGGCTCTGGCTTCTGGTGCTGGCTCTGGCTCGGGCTTCTTGGCTCTGACTCGGGCTTCAGGCACTGGCTTCATTTCGCTCTCAATCTCTCTTATTCTTCGTCCCCAGTAATTTCTGTCTCCAAATGGTTTTTCAACGGCTCAATGGCCTACTTCAACAGAATTTGGTGGAGTTCAAACGTAGAGTCAAGGCCCAATACAGCAACTTGGTTATACAAGTGCTATTTCACAGCAACTTGACAATGCAAGTTAAGCTGCAGAATTAGCTCGAGTATTCGTTCATTCTGCACATTTCAGAAATGAACTCTCAGCTTTTAATTTCAAATGATGGCAATGACTTCCATATAAATGATGGCAATGACTTCCATCACAAACAATGGCAATTACTTCCATTTAAATTATGGCAATGACTTCCATCTTCAATAAGCCAAACAATTGCAAATTAATAAACACATCATGGCAATTACTCCCATGTAAATGATACCTTCCATCTTCACCTTTCAGATATTGCATACCTGGTTGATAGAGGTGGTTATATTCTTCATTTTCTGGTTTGTGGTTAGAGTAATCTGCTACATGTGACTTGACCAATAATATTGTAGCTCAATGGCCTTTATCAACTTCAATCTCGTTCTTGTCTCAAATAACAAAGTCATACCAGTTGAGTTTGTAATAAGTGTGTGCTCCCAAAAGAACTAGTAACCGACTTATACCGTAACTATTCATGATACAGTGAGCTGAAAAGAGACTGATACTAGGTGTTACTGTCCAAGATACCTCACATATTTCATCACTGGAGCTACATAAATTAGAAACAAGAAGCTCCTTGGGCCATTTTATCTCTTCTTTTGACAATTTACCGAACTCTTGAACGTCTTCTAGCGTCAGTAGACCAACCAATTGACTTCTGTATCGTTACTATCCCTACTAACCTGAACTCCACTGAAAACTTTACCATTATAAACAAGAACATTCCCGAACGAATCAACCAAAGACTGACTAATAGGTTCATGACAGATCATTCCACCGCAAAAATCTCTAACTACAAGTTTTCTGTTGGTGACAATTTCACAAGATACGATATTTACATAGAAAGAAAATCCTTCCTGACTTATCAAATCCTAATGCAGAGGGTGAGGTTATACTTCAGAGTCCTTTTTACGCTGCATCATCCATTCCATTGCGGTATGTTGATGAGGGAAAAGTTTAAGTTTCAGGCATGGTATAATTGAAGCTGCCAAAGACCTTAAATGATGACATGTAGCTGAAACACTGAGAAGCTCAAGAGGTCCCAATACAACAAATGTATTAATCGAAAATATCATCTGACACGTCCCATATACCAGATTCATAAGTATCATATGCTGGATATACTCTTGAACAGTTGTTATCTCCTTTCATGGAAACACTAGGCAAGCTTATAAACATATCATGAAGTTCAAAAGATTTTTCTTAGACGTTCTTAGGGCAACACATTTTAGCTCACAACCAAGCACACGACAATCCAAAATAGTCCACATCTCATCACCATGTCCATTATTTGCATTGCCACGCTCAAGAAACAAGTAAAGTAAGATTTCATTTAATCTCACCATTCTTTAAAAACTCAACAAACACACGCGAACAGTCCTTATGATTCTCAACCAGCAAATTTCGTAGTTTAGGCATTTTATCGAACACCTGAAGTGCATCAACCAGCAACACAGCTCCCCCTCACCTCAACATACACACACACACACACACATAAAACCCTGACCGTGCGAACCCCCAACTCCCAGCCATGGCAGACGTGGTCCAATACAAGCTGGAGCGCATGGTCAAAGAGCTCGACGAACAAAAATGGTTGTGCGCCTTTTATCTCCTTGCAAGTGGACTTTTTTTAAATTGTGTTTGAAAAACAACAATCTGGTGTGAGGATGAAGATTACAAGGAAAGGGCATCGGAGAAACCCATTTGTATTAAATGAATTGATAATAGAAAATCAAAGAGAAACTTGAGGAATTAGGGTTTATCAACTAGTTAGTAATTCAGGCCAGAATCGAAGGCTTTGATACCATGATAACTTTGTAAGTTTGAGGATTAAAGACAAGTAACAAAGAGATGAATAAAAAAAGCTGATTTTGCCAAAGCGGCTACATTGTTTCTCTATCAAATTAGGTTACAAGCTATATCCTTAATACATACATATATATATATATATATATATATATATATATATATATATATATATATATATATATATATATATATATATATATATATAGAAGGTTAGTTAAAGACTATACTATCCTTCCTCAGTACATTACATTACTACCCTTACTTCTTAATAAATATTGATCAAGTTGGTTTGACCATAGGACTGTGGATAATACATTGAAATCATATTTATTGTGTTCCCATTTTCTTGTATAACTCTTGCCAAAAAACAAATTGTAACTAGGTAGACCTATAGCGCATACAATCTTAAACAAATAATATCAGTTACAAATTTAAAACATATATCAGATAAAAAAGTGGTTTGGTAATATTAACGTAAATTTGGATTCTTTGTTACTCGTAATCATAACAAAAAATGACAAATTTATATTGCATATATCATGAAGGTTGGACTCAAATTAACTAATATGTCTTTTTAATCTAAAATATTAAGGTGTTAGAGGGAGATCTTATATGGATATAATATTATATTCTAATACTCCCCCTCAATCGAAAGCCCATTTTTGGGTCGAAGCCCATTTACGTACCTCATTTTCTCTTTTCTACTTCTCTTCATGATCTCTTTTCTAGTTATGCTCTACTTTTTGGAGCATAACTTGCCTTCGTGTCCATATTAAATATTGAGAATGGGGGTCGCAGAGAGTCGAACCCGAGACCTCTTCGCGCCTGAGATCTGATACCATGTTAAGTAACCAACTCATCTAAAACCTTAGGGTGTTAGAAGGAGGCCTTATATGGATCTTATATTATATTCTAACAATATTTAGAGACATAGTTGGGCAACATGTGCTTAAAGAGGCCTAAGAACTGTTATCAATGGCAGACTGGTGGTAGAATTCACCTACCATTCGTTTTATGATGAATCCGTCTAAAGTGATGTGTGGGTATCCCTATGTGCAAGTTCATTTTCATTAGTCAATCTTCTCCGAGATAGCTACCTATTTTATTTCGTGTAGTCTCAAGCGAGTGTCGTTGCAGTATATGATGCACCTTACTTTGGTTTAAGAGCTGATGAATTTTTATGCACTTCTTAAACGAAGTTAAACGGAATCCAAAAGTTTGAAACTCTATGATTTTGATGATCATACTTAGTAAGCAAGCTGGATTCTGCATTAGACTAATATTGCTTTGCAGGATTACTTCATATATAATTTTATAAGAAAAACAGGGTAACTCAGCTAGCTGACAGTTCAACTCAGCAAGCTGGCTGGCAGTCTGTCCAGTTTCGCAAGGGTTCGAATAAATGGTTTTGTTATGCTTATAATTGCAAAAGTGGCATGAACGGGTCTTTATACATTAAAAACATGACATAATTTCAAAAGTATTTCTAAAATAATACTTTCTTAGAAAAAGGAATCTTTGAATTCTTTAATGTACTTAAAAAGACAACTCATGTGCTTACTTTCCAAGCATGCTCTTATTAAATATCAATTATGCTTTATTCCTATCCTCCACCATCTGTTGTCTTTGTTAAAGTTTGTAAAAGAATTACATGCACTCATTATCATATTCTTTATCTTCTTCAACTTCTCTCTAACGGCTTCTTTCATATCTTAAACATTCTTATCTCTCCTTTTCTAAACTAAATTCATTTTCTGAGTAAGAAATATTGTTTAAACTGATTATGAACGTTAGAAGTAGAATTAATGGAACAAATCTTGAAACGTGAGAGGTGCTATTCAAGACCGTTACAAGTTTGCATCTTTAATTCTAGCTTCTTTACTTCACTATATATACTTGTATGACTGTTCTTCACAGGCACAAACCAAGAGACAAACATACAAGCAATATTCAAAGTGTCAAGAAAACAACTCAGCACATTTACTTCAAAAGAGCTCGTGTATTATATCATATATACAGTTTAAAGAGTTCAAATCTTTTGAGTTGTATTTATTTATTTCATCCTTTGTATTTTTCAACTTATAAAGTTGGTAGTTGCTGGTTTGTCAAGCTTGTGGAACCAGGGTTCAAGGAGCATTAGGCTAGAGAAGTTTATACTTGGTTTAGTATAGAGTTTAGAGAGCTGTGTTCAAGAAACAAGGGGTTCCAGCTAGCTGCAGTCAGTAACGGGGTGATAAGGGAGATATATTATTGTGTCTTGTAATTGGATTTAATTGTGATCAATAATATATTCTCTTACCAAGTTGGTAAGGGACTAGGACGTAGACCATAGAAGATTAGGGGTCGAACCTAGCTAAAATTCTTGGTGTCCTTTAGTTACTGCATATTTATCTTTCTGCATTGCATATCTAAGCTAGCTGCTTATTTGTTAATCCGCCGAATCAAGTTAACTCAGCTAGCTGCTTATTCACTAATTTGTTGCATCCAGCTAGCTGCCAGAGTAAAATTTTAGACAGATATTTTATTTGATCATTGTTAGTCAAAACACCTATTCACCCCTCCCCTCTAGGTGTATTTTCATTTGGTATCAGAGCTTTGGTATACTAATATTTCTGTAACAGGAAAAGTATCGATCAAATGGCTGACAATTATATAGAAGGCAGGTCGGATTATAAGGCTCCACTTCTCACTGGATCGGAGAACTACAGTTGGTGGAAATGCAGAATGGAGACATATTTGTCCAAGAAACCTCTGGTTCTAAGAGTTGTGCAGAAAGGGAACTATGAATTTCTCAACGACAAAAACGAACCAAAAGATGTTGATGATCTCACTCTCGATGAGATTATCAAGTGCGGTTATAATGGAGAAGCAAGAAACTCCATAATGAATGCACTAGATGAATCTGAATATGACAAGGTATCCTCTCTAAAAACAGCAAAAGAAATGTGGGATGCTTTGGAATCCTATCATGAAGGTTCGAAAACTTTGAGAAAAGTTAAACTTAGCAAATTGATGAATGACTTCGGAAATTTCAAGCTCAAGAATGGTGAAACTATCAAAGAGAGCCAAGCAAGGTTTCAAATCACTATCAACACTCTGAAGAGACTTGGAAAATCCATTCCTCAAGATGAAATCAACATGAAAATTCTAAGTGCAGTTCCATTTATATTCGAAGCTAAAGTCACTGCATTGGAATCAAGTCCCTCCATTGATTCTATGGATCATTTGGCCGTATTTGCAGAGTTGGAACAATTTGAAAGCAAAATCAATAATAGCAAGATGGAATCAGTCAAGGCTCCAGTTGAAAAGATGAAGAATTTAGCTTTGCACTCCAGTAGCAGCAAGCTGGATTCAGAATCAGAATCAGATTCTGATGAAGAATTAGCACTTTTATCCAGAAAAATCAAGAAGATGCTTGACTTAAGGAACAAGCTAAAGAAGGAGAAAGGTAGAGCTTTTGGAACAAAGAAAGATGTCAAAGAGGAAGCATGTTTTGAATGTGGCAAGAAAGGTCACTACAAAAGAGACTGCTACAAGCTGAAAAATAAGCAGAAGCAGCTAGCTGCCTCTAAAGACAAAAAGGAAGCTAAGGCATTTTTGACATGGAGTGATGATGAAAATTCAGATTCTGGTAATGAGTCAAGTGATGAGATGATGAACCTAGCTCTTGTTGGTCTTGATGATGAGAATAATGCTCAAGGAATTTTTCAAGATGGCCTTGTAGATAGTGATGTCTCGGATTCGGATGACAACAATAGTAAGGTAAATTATTTTTCTGATATATATTCTCATTCTTCAAAGTTAGATGAATTAACCATGCAGGATCATAGTAATCTATCAAATGAAGTGTTTGAAGAATTAAGATATGAGAATGATAAACTCAAAAAGAAAAATATTCAACTTAAGAAGATCATATCTGAGTTAATGGATGAGAAGACACCTGCTACAAATCATGCTCAAAAGCTTACTAATCTTAAGGCTGAGATATCCCAGCTTGAAGGGATAAACAAAGTGTTGGTCAAAAGAAATGATACACTCATGAAGGAACTCAGCAAGCTGAGAACAGAAATAGAGGCTCAAGATGCATGTTTAGAAGCATTTAGTCCAAGGGAATCATGCTCGGAAGAAATATCACTACAAGCTGAAAGAATCAAGGAATTGGAAAATGAAGTCAAGAATCTACAGAAAGGAATGGGAAAATTTGTTCAAGGAGAAGACTCACTCAAGTCAATGATGAAGTATGCAAAGGTTCCAATCGAAAGAGAAGGAGTTGAAATGGCCTCAACCTCACGTCTAAAGTATGATGGCAAACATGGAATCCCTTATGACTATGCCATGCCATGGAGAATTTGCCATAAATATGGAAATAAAGGTCACTTGGCAAATCATTGCAAAATTCAGAATGCCAATCCAGCTAGCTGGAACAGACAGACAGGTCACAGGCAGCTAGCTGACAGAATAGTTGGAACAAGAAACAAAGCTTCTAAAGTGGTCCAAATGTGGATCAAGAAATCTGATCTAAATGTTCTATATGTTCTATCAACTAACCATTCTGGACCCAAGCAAATATGGGTACCAAAACGTTGAGTTGGCTCTTTATTTGTTTTGTAGGTATGTCTTGTTGTCAAAGTAAGATCAAATCAATGGATTTTGGATAGTGGATGCACAAGACATATGAGTGGTGATAAATCTCAATTCCTTACTCTCAGTAAGAAAAAGGGTGGAAGTGTCACCATTGGTGATAGCAAAACACTCCAGATTCTTGGGAAAGGGAAAATTGGTAATAGTGCCATTTCTATTGATAAAGTACAATATGTTCAAGGTCTTAAATATAATTTGCTTAGTGTAAGTCAGTTGTATGATGATGGACATTCTGTTCTTTTTTATAAAGAAAAGTGTACTATTATTGTTGGTACTAACAAAGTCCCCCTAGTTGTTAGAAGGGAAGGAAATATATATATTTTGGACTTTGAAATGCAGGATTCATCTTGTTGTCTAGTTGCAGTTGATACAAATCCAGATATTTGGCATAGAAGGCTTGGACATGCTCATATGGACTTACTCAGCAAGCTGTCTTCAAAGAAGTTAGTTAGAGGATTTCCAAAATTGAAGTATGTCAAAGTGGAAACTTGTTCGGCTTGCCAATTAGGCAAACAAATCAGGACTCCACATAAATCAAAGAATATGGTATCAACTTTTAAACCTTTAGAGCTTCTTCATTTAGATTTATTTGATCCGGAAGCATATAAAAGCATTGGAGGAAAACAATATGCATTTGTTATTGTAGATGATTATTCTAGATATACATGGGTATTGTTTCTTCGTACTAAAGATTGTGCTTTCAGTAAATTTGAAAAGCTAATTAAGTTACTTGAGAACAAGTTTAAGTTAAGACTTGTAAGTATAAGGAGTGATCGAGGAGGTGAATTCCAAAAAGACTTTATCTCATATTGTGAAGATAGAGGCATTTCACATGAATTCTCTGCTCCAAGAACCCCACAACAAAATGGAGTTGTGGAAAGAAAGAACAGGTCATTGCAAGAAACAGCTAGAACATTGCTGCAAGAGAGCAAGTTGCCAAGAAGTTTCTGGGCAGAAGCAGTCAACACAGCTAGCTATGTTCTTAACAGAGTACTAATCAGGCCTATTCTCAACAAGACTCCATATGAATTGCTAAAGAACAAGAAGCCAAACATAGGCTACTTCAAGGTCTTTGGATCCAGGTGCTTTGTACTCAAATCCATTGATAGAGATGGTAAATTTGATGCCAAATCATATGAAGCTATATTTTTGGGTTATTCTTCAACAAGTCATGCATATAGAGTTTATAATATATCTAAACGTACTGTTGAAGAGTCAATTGATGTTTCATTTCAAGAATCTAATGTTGATCTGTCAAGAGATGAGGAAGATATTGCAGGTTCAGATGATGCCAGCGAGCTGCCAAGGTCAGATATAGCAACTCAGCGAGCTGACAAAGAAGCAGATTCTAAAAATACAGCAACTCAGCGAGCTGCCAATGAAGCAGACTCAGGAAATGCAGCAACCCAGCGAGCTGAAGTAGAAACTGAATCAAGTTCAGCCAATGATAACCAAGCTGAATTATCTCCTCCAGTAGATGAAACATGTGATAAGATGTCATAACTCTCCTTGGAAGATTCTAGAGGTCAGAGATCACAAGAAAAGATGCCAATTTATAATGGGGATGAATCCCCTCCTCCATCCAAGAGAATTAGGGTCAATGAAGAAGTCATGGCTCATCACAACTTTCCAAAATCAACAAGAACAGTAAAGAACCATCCTCCAGAGTTGATTATTGGTGATAAATCAGAAGGCATCAAGACAAGGAGAAGTCAAGCTAACTTTTGTGCATTTTCTGCCTTCCTAGCTCAAGAGGAACCAAAGAATGTCAATGAAGCACTAAAAGATGAGAATTGGATCATGGCAATGCAAGAAGAACTTAATCAATTTGAAAGATGTGATGTTTGGGAACTTGTAGAGCCACCTAAAGATGCTTCAATCATTGGTACTAAATGGGTTTTCAAAAACAAAGTTGATGAAGAAGGAACGGTTACTAGGGATAAAGCAAGGCTTGTTGCACAAGGATATAATCAACAAGAAGGAATCGATTTTGATGAAACTTATGCCCCGGTTGCAAGGCTAGAGTCAATAAGGATGTTACTTTCATTTGCATGCTTCAAGAAATTTAAGCTACATCAAATGGACGTAAAAAGTGCATTTCTTAATGGCTACTTGAAAGAAGAAGTATATGTCAAGCAACCTCCTGGATTTGAGAGTGATCAATTTCCTAATTATGTTTTCAAATTAAAGAAGGCACTATATGGATTACGACAAGCTCCTAGATCTTGGTATGAAAGGCTAAGTAAGTTTTTGATAAAGAATGGATTCATTCAAGGTAAAATCGATCCTACATTGTTTACTAAACTTACTGGTAATGATATTCTAGTTGTGCAAATATATGTAGATGATATTATATTTGGATCAACTAATGATAAGATGTGCAAGTGGTTTTCTAAGTGCATGCATAGTGAGTTTGACATGAGTATGATGGGCGAGATAAATTACTTCTTGGGGCTCCAAATCAAACAAACTCAAGATGGAATATATGTACATCAGTCCAAGTACATCAAGAACTTGCTAAAGAAGTTTGGATATGAGAATATCAAGGCAAAATCTACACCTATGAGTTCTGCCAGCAAGCTGGCTGCAGATGAACGAGGTAAAGATGTAGATGTTCGAAAGTATAGAGGTATGATTGGAAGTTTATTATTATATCTTACAGCCTCTAGACCTGATATTATGTATAGTGTATGTGTGTGTGCTAGGTTTAAAGCTCAACCAAAAGAATCTCACTTGAATGCTATTAAAAGAATTTTTAAATATTTAAGTGGAACTACTACTCTTGGTTTATTTTATCCCATCACAAATGCATTTGATCTTGTTGGGTATAGTGATGCAGATTATGCAGGTTGTCAAACTGATCGAAAGAGTACAAGTGGTGTTTGTGCATTTTTAGGACAGAGTTTAGTATCTTGGCAAAGCAAGAAGCAAACTTCTGTTGCATTATCCACAGCTGAAGGGGAGTATTTAGCAGCTGGAAGTTGTTGCTCTCAAATGCTATGGATGAGACAAACACTTCTAGATTTTGGAATTAAATGTGGCAAAGTCCCCATTTATTGTGACAATACAAGCACTATCAACATATCAAAGAATCCAGTGAAGCACTCAAGAACAAAGCATATCGACGTTCGACATCATTTCTTGAGAGACAATGTTGTAAAGGGAAAAATTGAGCTGATCTTTGTAAGTACAGAATACCAGCTAGCTGACATCTTCACAAAGCCACTAGCTGAGGAGCGTTTCTCTGTGCTGCGTAGAGAATTAGGCATGTGTAATGTCTATCCAGCCAGCTGCTATGGAAGGATGGAAATCTTTTATGTCTAGCCAGCTAGCTGCCATGGAAATTCAGTACATTTTTATGATATTATGTACAATTTCATGCTCAATAGTGTTGTGCTATTTGTTTATTTTCCTAAGTGCTGAGTTAAAATTGATTGTTTAATTTATGCCTTGAAATATGTATCTGTGATTTTTTTATTCATACTTAGTTACCTTATTCTATGCAATTGGTCCAATATGTTATATTTCAGGATGAAATAATTTTTTTTATTTAATAAGTCAGTTTTTCCCCTTAATTAATAAAAGAGAATTACTTAGTATATTCCAATCCAACTCTTGAGATATCATCAAACCACTCCCAAATCAAGTTTAGGGTTTCTAGCCGCTCTCATTCGAAAACCACATCTCTATCTCTTTTCGATATCAAATCTCACCATGGGCAAAACTCGATCCTCCAAGAAAACTCCAATCTCTGTCCCCAAAACTCAAAAAGGGAAGAACAAACGGCTCTTTGATGAAGAAGATGACATCGATAGGGTTCAAGTCGACAGCGGAGATGAGATGTCAGAAGTTCAGAAATCAGGGCTTAAGGATGGCACGTCTGCTAAGAGAACCAAGTATGGAATTAAGTTTGCAAGTGAAGAACTGGAATCCAGATTCAAGCAACTCGATTTGGCCAACCGTCGAATCGTATTTGGACGCCCAATTGCAGGTAATTCCTATGTCAAATGCGGGGCTCTTGCTTACTTCACTAAATTAGGGTTTGAGTCTTTTATCAAAGATTTACCCCGAGAATGTTATCCATCTCTTGTCTATGAGTTTTATTCGAACCTTGTTATTGTCAAACCAATGGTCTTTTCATCGGTTGTTCGTGGTCAGAAAATAATGTTAACTACTAATGTATTGAATGATATCCTTGGAGTTGAAAAACCATCATCTGTTTCTATCACAACCAAAAAGGGTCCTACTGAATTTTCAAATTTCACTGAATTAGAGCAGTTAAGGTTAATTCATGGTTTGGATGGTTTACTTGTTTATGCCCCTCCAACTACTTCCATTGTAACTCCTATCTGTCATGTGCTGTTTAAAATGTGTATTGATAATGTGAACCCGCGTATGGGAAGTCGATCGAACTTTGCGGGTCAAGATGTTTCTGTGGTGGCTATGTTGCTCTCTGAGAAGCCATTCAACCTGGCTGGGCTTATTTTGAAAAATATGTTGGATGTTTTCGAGCCACACACCTCACCAAGCCTCCCTTATGGCTGTTTGTTGACTAGGATTTTTGAATGGTATGGTATTGATTTAAAAAATGAAGAGTGTGAGCTAGCTAAGGAATTTTTGGATGCTAAGAGCTTGTTGCAATCTCACTTGAAGTTGGATTCTGATGGTAATGTCATTCGGATGGAACCTACTCCTCCACCTCCAATCCCATCACCTGCATTGTTGGAAAGTGAGAGTATGCCTGAGGCTGGCCATTCTGAAAATATGAAGGAAATTCGAGCTGCCCTGAAAGTGTTAACTGATAAAGTAACTGATATGGCTGATGAACTTTCTTTCCTTCGTGACATCGTTGCTGGTCCACGTCCGTCTACCTCAGCTCGCACTGGTCTGTTTTCTGCCACCGTCTCTGATGCACAAGGTCTTAATGACCTTGCAAATGCGGCTACCGGAGATGTGCTCAAGGAAAATGTGGATGCTCCAACTGTGGCTGCTTCTGGGGTGGTTCAAGCTGAGAATGCTCAAGTTGATGATGAGGATAAGGAATCTTAAGTTTTTCCTTTTTTATGATTAAGGGGGAGAACTTTTTAGGATGATGATTTATGTCTTGTTTAAGAACCTATGAATGTCTTGTTTAAGAACCTATGAACCTGTTTATGTGTTTAAGAATTATGCTTATGTTTGTGTTGTCTGAACCTTTTATGTTGGATATTTTGGTTATAACTGTTTAAGAACCTGTTTTGTTTATGTGCTTATCTGTCATGTGTTGGTTTTGATTTTTTGATTATCTGTTAAGTTTGTGTATTACCCTTGGTTTTTATCAAGTTGCTATATGTTTATAAAATTGCTAGACTCAGGGGGAGCTTTTTTTCATCTCTCCTAAAAATTGGTGTATAATCATTAAAAAGGGGGAGATTGAAACTCTATGATTTTGATGATCATACTTAGTAAGCAAGCTGGATTCTGCATTAGACTAATATTGCTTTGCAGGATTACTTCATATATAATTTTATAAGAAAAACAGGGTAACTCAGCTAGCTGACAGTTCAACTCAGCAAGCTGGCTGGCAGTCTGTCCAGTTTCGCAAGGGTTCGAATAAATGGTTTTGTTATTCTTATAATTGCAAAAGTGGCATGAACGGGTCTTTATACATTAAAAACATGACATAATTTCAAAAGTATTTCTAAAACAATACTTTCTTAGAAAAAGGAATCTTTGAATTCTTTAATGTACTTAAAAAGACAACCCATGTGCTTACTTTCCAAGCATGCTCTTATTAAATATCAATTATGCTTTATTCCTATCCTCCACCATCTGTTGTCTTTGTTAAAGTTTGTAAAAGAATTACATGCACTCATTATCATATTCTTTATCTTCTTCAACTTCTCTCTAACGGCTTCTTTCATATCTTAAACATTCTTATCTCTCCTTTTCTAAACTAAATTCATTTTCTGAGTAAGAAATATTGTTTAAACTGATTATGAACGTTAGAAGTAGAATTAATGGAACAAATCTTGAAACGTGAGAGGTGCTATTCAAGACCGTTACAAGTTTGCATCTTTAATTCTAGCTTCTTTACTTCACTATATATACTTGTATGACTGTTCTTCACAGGCACAAACCAAGAGACAAACATACAAGCAATATTCAAAGTGTCAAGAAAACAACTCAGCACATTTACTTCAAAAGAGCTCGTGTATTATATCATATATACAGTTTAAAGAGTTCAAATCTTTTGAGTTGTATTTATTTATTTCATCCTTTGTATTTTTCAACTTATAAAGTTGGTAGTTGCTGGTTTGTCAAGCTTGTGGAACCAGGGTTCAAGGAGCATTAGGCTAGAGAAGTTTATACTTGGTTTAGTATAGAGTTTAGAGAGCTGTGTTCAAGAAACAAGGGGTTCCAGCTAGCTGCAGTCAGTAACGGGGTGATAAGGGAGATATATTATTGTGTCTTGTAATTGGATTTAATTGTGATCAATAATATATTCTCTTACCAAGTTGGTAAGGGACTAGGACGTAGACCATAGAAGATTAGGGGTCGAACCTAGCTAAAATTCTTGGTGTCCTTTAGTTACTGCATATTTATCTTTCTGCATTGCATATCTAAGCTAGCTGCTTATTTGTTAATCTGCCGAATCAAGTTAACTCAGCTAGCTGCTTATTCACTAATTTGTTGCATCCAGCTAGCTGCTAGAGTAAAATTTTAGACAGATTTTTTATTTGATCATTGTTAGTCAAAACACCTATTCACCCCTCCCCTCTAGGTGTATTTTCAAAGTTGGCTTCATGACGGCTATAAAAGGTTTCCGTTATATTGCATACAAGCAATTTAGTACCACCATTGCAGACCATCCATAAGCAAGTTCTCATTTTTATGGCCATTTTTAACAAGACTGGTTATGTTGCATATCGGGCTCAAACTTAAAGCTTATAGGTGGATCTGCTGCTGATGTAAATATGGTATAGTTCATTGGCAGTTGTTATGATTCAAACGTGACATAAATGTAACAAGCTCACAAATAATTATATAGATTAGAAGACGTACTACCTATATCGCGCCCTATAATAGCAGCAATCAAAGCAGTTTGACCTCTGTGAACAAGGTTATTTTGAGCTTCGTACCGGTCACAGAGTAGAGCGACCATATCCATGTACCCCTGTTCAGCGGCTTTGTAGATTGTAGACCTGAAATCACTCTGTTTATTTATAATTAGCATTGAGGGATCTACCTCTAATATATGTTTAGCCACGCTCAGGTGATTTCTCCGCACTGCCAGGTGCAAGGCAGTGTCCTTGTCCTTCTTATTTGACTGTCTAAGAAAACTTTTAACACTGCTGAATGATTTATTGGTTGAAGAAGCAGAAGTTTTGGCTGCATCAATGATTGCTTCAACCACAGATAGACCTTCGTCCTTTCCTGCAAGTATATTGCAAGCGCTAATCAGAATCATACGAGTTTGTCAATTATATTACAAGTGCTAACCATTCGATCTTTTATTCACGTAAAAAAATCTAGTCCTATAAACTCTATGAACTATAAAAATTTACCAATTACAACATCAACCCAATCCCTTTCATTATATAATGTATCTTCTACTAATCATACGATCTTGTTTTTAACTATATCATGTCATTTAAGTATATGTTCATGAATCATGACCATCCGGGAAGTATTTATATAACTTCTACATGGTGATCGATCTGCATTTGATAGACTATTTTGTACTAATAAATTGCATATTTTATATAGTTAAAACACATCCACACACTCATCTTATCAGTGACAAGGTTCGAACCATCGACATTCCGTAAAATAGCAGTTTTAATCAGCTAAATATAATAATAATAATACAGTACTCACATAGTGTATGGAATACATTCCTTTAGACCACTCTGAACAGATGATGCAGATTTTATTTTCTAAAATACAGATCAGGAAAAATTGGAACCTTCAGTGAGCATCATGATAGCAGCATGTAAAGCAGTTGTACCATCAGGACCAGCTAAATTCGGAGCTGTGCAAGCTTCACACATCATTTGTACCATTTCTTCGTACCCCAATTTGGCGGCAAGATAGATTGGAGTTTCACCCTTACTGTTTTGAATATGTCTATCATTAGGATTGGCCTCTGCTAGCCGCTTAGCAACAGCCATATGACCATTGCTTACTGCTAGATGTAACGCGGTATTCATACTGTCATTGGGATGCCTAATGAAGTCTTCGAAACAGGTAATTTGATTGTCGGGATCTTTATTAACTGAAGAAGAAGGCAAACTTCTGGCTGCATCAATAAGGATCTCAACCACTTCAGTGTTTCCACAATCTGCTGCAAGGTGAAGTGCAGTTTTTTTATTCGAGCCCAGCTTGACCAAAATATTTTTGTCTGCATATGTCCTGACAATATATCGCACGCGTTCTGCATTTCCAGCCATAGATTCAGCTGAGTGAAGGAGAGTACAAATGTCGTCTATGCCATCTGCATTAGCTATGAGCTCAAGAAATTCAATATCATCGTATCCGGCAAAGGCAGCTTCATCATCATCTATATTCAGTGTACAATCAGCTGGCATGACTTTGGCATCAGAATCTCCCGCAGTGGCAGACGCAAATAGTGAATTTCTATCCATAATTATAGTATATTACTTGATGGATCTGAAGAAAGCTTTTCTGCTGCTAATTACTCAAACATTACTTGTGTAGATTTAAATAGGCTTCATCTTGATTAGCAAAAAAAAAAAAAATAGGCTTCATCTTGGTTGGCTTTGTAAGAAGTTGATCAAGAAATTGTTTTATTATACTCTACCCGATGAGATTTATCTGTCTTGTTTGATTTTGAGTATCGTAAAGAATTCAAAATGAATTATAAAATTATTTATAAATGACACATTACGCTTTTTTATTTGTGAGTTGCATGTTTATTTGATTAATTAAAATTTAAAAGTTCTATGTTTTGCACTTTCTCGTTTTTTTATAGCTATAATTTTATTAAAATAAATCAAATGGACCATTACATTGATGTAATTATAGTTTAGCCTTGCATTTCATTATTCCCATCAACCCTGCTTGTAGCATGTGCATTTTAGATCAGTAACATTTTATTATATGACATTTGCAGGCCGTATGAGACAGATCTGGCCGGTTCTCATTTAGATAATTTGATTCAATATTTAATTATATGCATGTGAAATGCAAGAAAATAATATTTTAATTATGAGCATATGACGTCCCCAGTATTGTGACGTGAGATGTTCAAAAGCCAACACTTTACCTAACATTTTACGAGTAGATCGTTATTTAAAAATGTCTAGTGTCCGCCCTACCAAACAACTGAGGATATAAAATGACCATCGAAGAAGTCGTTGCCTGGGTACACTGTTTTACATACTTGTTTTGATTTAATTAACGTTTTAGAGAGCTATCATTTGTATTTTTATATCCACCGTTCTCCTTTACCTATACTGATTGTTATAGAAATCGGCCGATTTCTGAAAAATCGTCGATAAATCGGCCAAAAATCGGTCTTTGAAACCGATTCGGTCGATTTTGCAAAAATCACTCATAAATCGTCGATTTTTCAACCGAATCATCCGATAAATAGTAAATCGGTACCTCAATCGAATAATTCCGATTTCCGAAATCTGGAACACTGCCTATACTTAAATGAATTTTTTTAACCGAAGGTAGAACTATCATTTGTATTTTTATATTCACCGTTCTCCTCTGTCCATACTTAAATGAGTTTTTTAAATGGAAGGGAGTAAATGGTGAGCGAGTAAAGTACTTTCATACTATTTTTGGGATGAAAATTTTGGAGTGAAAATGGATTTAATTTACATTCATTTTCACTTGCTTTCGTCTCTATTAAAAACTCGAGAAACACAAACATGAGTGAAAATAAAATTATTTTATTTACCCTTCACTAAGTTCCTCACCTATTTAAAAATCAAGAGTAAGCTGTAAGTGAAATATTTCTACCCCTGCTATTCTTTTACTTCACATTTCCAATCAAATACAAAATTTATTCATTTGCAACTGCTTAGCCTTTTTTTCCCTAGAAGCCATATGATCTTTGTCACTTTTTGGGTTTAGCTAATTTCCTCCATAGCCTTACATTTTTATTCTATGGCGATGTATATGCTGGGGCAGATTCAAAAAATATTTTTTCGGGAGACATCGACTATATTTTCGAGAGATACCCACATGATGGTTCCTAATTTCTCCAAATTCGTAGGGAAAAACCATAACCATCATCGCAAGATTCGCTTTGTATTTTTTCTCTGTTCATGTCTCTCCCCCTTTTTCTTATTCCCTCTTACGTCTTTGTATATATCCCTGCTTTCCTCTCTTCCCTTCCACGTGGAGAGGTGACAAGATGCCTTGTGTCCACCTTGTCACTGTTGGATAATCTCAAATATTTGGTTATTTATTTTATTTGTTTTATTTGCTGTTTTGTACCTGGTCAATACATGACTTGGTCTGAAATTGTTAGGAGAAATTGTAGGGAATAAAGTGTAGTAGAGTATGTGTATGAGTGGTTTGAATTATGGACGTTGTGGTCCTATTTTCTAGCTAAGTTTGTTCTGTTCTCTTCCTATTTAGTTTGTATTGCAGCAAGTGAATAATGACACCAGTTCTTGGCATTCTTGTTTGTCTCAGTTTACAGCTTATATGCAATATATGTTTCTATAGCTAATATTGTGGTATCAGAGCTAGGATGTCAACCGCAGATATGAACAAGACAAAAGGGGGTTCTTTTGGATTGACGTATCCAATGCTGTCTAGAGGCAATTACACAGTCTGGGCACTCAAGATGAAAGTCTATATGCAAGCTCAGGGAGTCTGGGGTGCAGTCGAGCCAACGGATCCAAAGGCAGCAGTTGAGGAGAAGACTGACAAGATCGCGATGGTCATGTTGTATCAGGGCATTCCAGAAGAAGTCTTGCTATCAATTGCTGATAGAAAAACGGCAAAAGAAACATGGGAGGCGATATAGACAATCTGCCAGGGTGTAGATCGTGTGAAGAAGGCGAGGGTTCAAACCCTCAAGGCGGAATTTGAATCTCTCAGTATGAAAAAGACAGATGTACTAGATGATTTCTTTATGAAACTCAATGGACTTGTAACCAACATACGGGCATTGGGAGAAGATATGAAGGAGTCATATGTGGTGAAACGATTGTTTAGGGTAGTCCCACATAAGTTCTTGCAGATCACTTCCACGTTGGAGCAATTTGGTGATTTGGAAAGCATGACCGTGGAAGAAGCCATGGGTTCTTTGAAGGCACACGAAGAAAGGGTTAAAGGCAAGACAGATGCAGGTGAAACAAAGCTCATGCTCATTGAAGAAGAATGGCGCACTGGCAAGGGAGGAAAAGAGGGCCAAGGGTCAGGTTTCAGAGTTCGAGGAATGCAAGATAAAAGCAAAATCAGGTGCTTTAATTGCAACATCTATGGACACTTTGCAGCGGAGTGCAGAAAATCGAAACGTCCGAGCAGAGGTATGAGGCAAACTTAACAAGGATAGATGATGATGAACCAGCGTTACTACTGGTTGAGCACATAAAGAATGAAACACGTTTGATGGTACTTGATGAAGGAAAGGTAAGACCTGCACTAAAGGATAAACCGGAAGATAATCCATAAGAATCGAACCTGTGGTACCTTGATAATGGCGCCAGCAATCATATGTCAGGACAGAAATCAAAGTTCTACTCCTTAGACGAGGCAGTGTCTGGACAGGTCAAGTTTCGTGATGGGTCAGCTGTAGAGATAAAAGGAAAAGGGTCAGATGCATTCAAATGTAAGAATGGTGAGGAACGAATTCTCAGTGAAGTCTATTTCATACCCAGCCTTCGAAGTAACATCATTAGTTTGGGACAACTGACTGAGGAAGGAAATCGAGTTACGATCAAGAGTGAATACATGTGGATTCATGAAAGGGAAGGAAAGCTTCTTATGAAAGTCAAGAGGTCTGCAAATAGACCATACAAGCTGATTATCGAATCTGAAAAACAGAGATGTATGTTGTCAAAGACAGAAGAAGACTCAAAGCTGTGGCATGCTCGTTTGGGACACTGAACTACCAAGCCATGTCATTGATGTTCAAGGAGAGAATGGTGAAGGGAATTCCGAAGATTATACAACCAAAGGAAGTGTGTGTGGGCTATTTACTATCAAAGCAAACAAGGAAACAGATGCCAACCGAAACAGATTTCAGTGCAACAAAAGTGTTGGAGCTCGTACATGATGACCTGTGTGGCCCAATCACGCCTGAGACAGCAGCTGGTAATCGATATGTTTTCTTGTTAGTTGATGACTTTAGTCGTGCTATGTGGGTTTACTTTCTTAAGAGTAAGAACGAGGCTTTCTCTGCATTTAAGAAGTTTAAAGCTTTAGTTGAAACTGGGCCAGAACGAAGGATTGAGACGTTTAGAACGGATAGGGGGTGAATTTGGTTCAAATGAATTCAGGTTATTTTGTGAAGAAAATGGCATAAAGAGACATTACACTGCCCCTTATACACCACAACAAAACGGCATGATGGAACGCCGTAACAAAACAGTCATGGAGATGGCCAAAAGTCTACTGAAGGAGATGAATTTACCAGCCATGTTTTGGGGTGAAGCTGTTAGACACGCAGTGTTTGTTTTAAATCGTCTGCCAACTAGAGCTTTGACAGGGATCACTCCTTAAGAAGCATGGACAGAGAAGAAGCCAGACATTACACATCTTCGTGTATTTGGTTGCATCGGTCACATGAAAGTTCCCAGCCAGTTTACCACTAAATTAGATGATCGTAGTGTGTGTGTGTGTGTCATTAATCTTGGGAAGGAACCTGGTAGCAAGGCTTACAGATTGTATAATCCTAAAGAAGGACGAATACATGTGAGTAAAGATGTCACGTTTGAAGAGAAAAAGGATTGGCCTTGGGAGGAATCTGAAAATGGTGACTACGAACAAACGGGTATTTTCATAGTGGGTGATACTCAGACAGAGGATGTCGAAGATGGATAAGAAAGTCGAAGTGCAGATGATGATACTCAACCTAAGAGTCCTATATCACAGTCTACATCACAGAGTTTAAGGGCTGAGAATTATGATGATAGTGTTACTCCTAAAAGAAGCAGGCTGCTGTCAGATGTGTACAATGACACAGAAGAAGTAATACTGGATAAGGAATTTTACTTGATGGGAATAGAAGCACCTGCGAATTACAAGGAGACAGTGAAGAATCAAAATTGGCGTCGAGCTATGGATGCTGAAATGGAGTCCATTGAAACAAATGGTGCGTGGACACTCGTTGAATTGCCACCAGGACAGAAGGAGATAGGCTTGAAATGGATATTTAAACTGAAGAAGGATGCAACTGGTAAAGTAATCAAGCACAAGGCTCGACTCGTGGCAAAGGGATATGCTCAAGTGCAAGGTATTGACTATGAAGAAGTCTATGCCCAGTAACACGACTAGAAACAGTTCATTTGATTTTAACGTTGTCTGCAAAGAAAAACTGGCAAGTACATCATTTAGATGTAAAAACGGCATTTCTTAATGGTGAGATAACTGAAGATGTATATGTTACGCAGTCAGTGGGGTACAAGGCACAGGGACGTGAACATCTAGTATACAAACTAACCAAGGCATTGTATGGTCTTCGACAGGCGCCAAGGGCCTGGTATGCAAAGCTCGATCAGTGTCTCATGAGTTTGGGTTTCAAACGTTGTCCGTATGAGAATGCTATTTATACGAGGGGAGAAGGGAATGACAGTTTGATAATAGTTGTATACGTTGATGACATTCTAGTAACTGGAGCTAATGTTGCTAAAATTGAAGATTTCAAGGCGCAAATGAGAGTTAAGTTTGAGATGACTAATCTGGGGAGACTTAGTTACTATCTAGGAATCGAGGTGGAACAAAATCAAGGTCATATTGTTCTGAAACAATCATCTTATGCGAAGAAAATTATAGAAAAGGCAGGTATGAAGAATTGCAATCTAACAAAGTATCCTATGGATCCTAAGGATAAAATTGATAAGGATGAAATGGGTAAGATGGTTGATAGTACTATGTAAAAGAGCTTGGTTGGGAGTCTTCGTTACTTGGTCAATACGCGTCCAGACATCGCTTCTTCTGTTGGTGTTGTAAGACGCTACATGGAACGACCTACCATGCTTCATCTAGGTGCTGTAAAGAGGATTTTGAGGTATTTGAAAGGTACACTGTAGTTTGGACTGGGTACTCAGAAAAGGGAGGAAAAAACATCATTTCTGGGTATTCAGACAGTGACATGGGTGGTACGGTGGATGACAGGAAAAGTACTGGGGGAATGGCTTACTACCTGAACGAGAGTCTTATATCTTGGGTCTCTCAGAAGCAAAGATGTGTGGCTCTATCTACTGCGAAGCTGAACTTATGGCAGCCACTGCAGCAGCTTGTCAGGGGATCTGGTTGAGGAATGTTTTGAGTTAGATAACATCAGATTATGTGGGACCAGTTACTTTGTATATTGATAACATGTCAACGATTAATTTGGCTAAGAACCCAGTGTTCAATGGTAGGTCCAAACACATTGATATCCGCTACCATTTCATTCGTGAATGTGTAGAGCGTGGCGAAGTCATTGTTAAACATGTGAGTAGTGAGATGCAACGAGTTGATAGACTAACCAAGGCAATGACAATGATAAAGTTTGAGAGGATGCGTAACCTTCGGGAGTGCAGACAAGAAATTTGAGATTAAGGGGGAATTGTTGGATAATCTCAAATATTTGGTTATTTATTTTATTTATTTTATTTGCTGTTTTGTACCTGGTCAATACGTGACTTGGTCTGTAACTGTTAGGAGAAATTATAGGGAATAAAGTGTAGTAGAGTATGTGTAGGAGTGGTTTGAATTATGGACGGTGTGGTCCTATTTTCTAGCTAAGTTTGTTCTGTTCTCTTCCTATTTAGTTTGTATTGCAGCAAGTGAATAAAGACACCAGTTCTTGGCATTCTTGTTTGTCTCAGTTTACAGCTTATATGCAATATATGTTTCTATAGCTAATAGTCACACTGTCATGGCCTTCGTTTATATCTATATATTGATTCCTATATATTGAAAAAGTATTCCTAGTACTAGATGTTCAATTGACGACTAGTACCAAATTTTTAGATAGCTTGCATAGTCTTCCATATTCCCTCTACCTGATGTTCTCCATGTCAATTTTAGACCTATAAATAGTTGCTGGAAAATTTTCTCCATGTTCCCTCTACATGGTTTTTCAGGGTTTTCAGCAACGGAGAGTGACAGTAGAACCTTGACTAGCTCCAACTCAGCTTTGAGACCTCTGAAATGACTTAAAAGTGATAATTTCAAGATGATCTACAGAACAATCCTCAGACTCTTCTTTCCAGTAATCTTTGTGATTGACTTCTTCGGCATTGTTGTCGGCCTAATAATAGATAAGATATTCCATAATTGTCAAACAGTAGCAATAGCGATACAGAATGTGTTAAAGTGCATATGACTCACCATGATATGTAGTTTGCACAAGTTGGGAGAACTCCGAATCAAACAAAGCAAAGTAGAAACCTCAGACAAGTCAGTCAAATTTATGCCAGAGATACTTAGAGTCTTTAGGTAAAGCAATGGTTCACAAAGACTTTTCGGAGAACCTCCTACAGCCAAGCACTTTTAAACAAGTCGCAAACAAAGAGCACACACAGTTAGACGTTGATGAACAACGCAAAGTGACAGTTGCCAAAAATATAGAAGATTCAAATATTACCTTGATAAAATTCATTCCTGCTGAAAAGTTCTCAAATTTAGGTACACTACCGAGAACCTTGACCACATTAAATGTGTTTGTCTCCAGTATTGGCTCTCCTGACAACTAGAAAGAATATTCTGCAACGTTTTCTAACCCAGCTAAAGAATATTCTGGAGCCATATGCCAATACAATTGATGCAATCATTTGAGATTAGTAGCACGGAAGTTTGTATGGAAGAAGCCTTCACAATTTACCAAGGTCAACTTCTGAAGCACAGGGCAATCAAAGATGCATTGTTCAGAAATAGCAACCTCAATCAGCTCAAGATTTGTCATACAAGCAAGTCATCCAAATGCAGGCGGATAGGGAAACCAAACAGCTACAAGCCTCAAGCGAGTCAGATTTAAAGAAGAGAAATTATGTACTGTAGGATATCTACTCGCATAGTCCTCAATAGTAAGTTGCTTGAAACCATTCCTTGACAATAAAGGAATCCACTGATCTATATACTCATGAATCACTCGGGTATCATGATCGAGATCTTGTGGAAAACTGAGAGAAAATTCGAGAATGAGACCATCATGGAGCAGGATAACTTTATTTATCACACTAACAAATTTAAGCGCCTTAAGTTCTTGATCATGACATTGTTTTAATTTATCCCAAACACTATCAAGGAACTGATCATCAAAGATCAGATGTGGAATCGTAGTCCAGCATTTTCTCCATTTTCTTGACAAAATAGAGGTTCTCACTGCATCTCGTATTGGCAGAATACATAGGATCATTTCTTTTATATTCTGGGGCAGCTCACTGATTAAATCTTCCTTAACGCAATCAGAGTTTCTTGTGCTAGATTTTGCCATTCTCTTCTGCAAAGAAAATGTCACCAACAAATATTTAATTTAAACAAATTGGGTGGAAGCACTCGAAAACCCGCTAACTAAACACCAATACAAATATCAACAAATATTTAAATTAAACAAATGGAATCGGGAATCGGGATGACTCAGACTCGAAATAGAGCTCCACAATCTCTTCCATTTTACTTGATAAAAGTTATTGAAAAATCTAACAGCAAAAAAATACCCATAAAGAACGTAACGGGGACCAATGTTCTTTATATTTTTTGATTTCATATTTTATTTTTATCGAACACATTTCTTGAGTATTATTAATTCTTCTTAGAGGGGAAACTAATACATGTACATACAAACATAAATCAACAAAGCATATGTGAATTAGATAGAAGCAAGCAGAGAGTAAGAAGAGCTTACCGGCCACTGGTTAATCAGTACTAGTTTGTCCCGAGAAAAAATAAGCTACCCATCGAATACTTCAGTCTTCACCTAGACACCACCTTGTTAATTTTAAAGTGTGTCTTTCACCTTTTTTTTTTTAAAATGGTTGATAACATTTTTAGGATACTTTAGAAGGATTCTAAAAAAAATTCAAGATTTTTATGTGATTTAATCAAGATTTTAAAATATTTGAGTTATACCATTTTTTTTGCTATTTATACATACCGACTGACCGACACACCCACCCTGTGTTTGACAAGATATTCAATTCTTTCTCAATTTTTTATAAAAAGCTCGTGGCACAATTTTTTTCATAAAGTAATAGATTATATTTCATGCTGTTTTTAGATTTTTTTTTGTATTTTATTCAATTTTATAATTTTTTAAATATATTTAGAAATAAAGTATATCCCAATTTTTTTTTCTGATACATCTAAGATTGCCTCAGGCTCTCAACTCTATGGACAAAATTTTATTTTTGGCTAGTGGGTTATTTTGCCATTGGGTTATTTTGTCTGTTGTTGGGTTTTATTCTAGAAGTTGATGAAATGATGGATTGGTTTTGTTGGTGGGCTGAAAGTGGGCTGGTTATGGGACGGTGCATTCTATATAATGGTCAGTTGTAATATTTTCTTTATCAATGTTATTTCCTTCGCTTTTCAAAAAAAGAAAAAAAAGCTACTCCATATCTTTTAAATTCAAGAAACTGGTATATCAATTACATACACACCTTTTAGTTATCTTTTTAAATTAAACACACACTTTGTTATCTCTTTCAATTATATATAATTCTAGGTTGCAAAATGGATTTGGATGAGAGTTGTTCAAACTTCAAAAAGGATTTGGATATGAATTATTGGAGGGGTCAGTATTTTAATTTCATCATTAATTCAAAATTATACCTTTTCAATTTTTTACGATCAAAATAACCAGTTTTGTAACAGAATTTACATACGTGCATTATAAAATTGAAAGTGTTATAGGGAGAATTAAGTATAACAATGTATTGGAGGTTTGCTGGATCTACGGAGCAAAATACGGATATTCTGCTAAGCACACGAAGAACACGGGAGGAAATGGGTGATGGTTTGTGGCTGATCTTGTTTAGTGATTTTCAGGGTTAACTGTTTCTCATTCATAACAAGAGGCTTACGTACTCTAGGGATCAAGCCATACGTAGTTCTTAGACTAGGGTTTTTGGAGATAAATCATGGCCCAAGTCCACTCACTTTAGGGTTGATATGTAAATAGTCCATTAATTCTGCTCATGATCCATGTCCCAATAAAGGTTACCTATGGCTAACATGATGCTAGGATCATAAGGACCCTCTAGCGAGGCTAATGGAGAGCTCACAAGGGCCTCACATGCGACCCTACTAGGCTTAGTCATGCGATGCAGGCCCAAGTATGGGGATACTCATACGACCTCACTGGGCTTAGCTATGAGCCTTCGTAATAAGAATATTTTGGGCCACGCTAGACCTGATTAAGGAGTAAGGTGAATGCGACCCCTCACTGGGAGCCATATGCGATGCGATACCGAGCTCGGGATCGCTAGACTGCTATAGATAGCAAAGATAGTCTTGAGAATGTGCTGGGCTGATTCCTGGTAGTGGGCTTTGGTGACCCAATTATCATCTTTGGGCCCATTGTAGATTATAGACCAAAATTATGTCTCAGTGGGCCTGTTTAGGATCTATGCCAGATTTGGGCATAACAACTACCCCCGAGTCCATATTGCCATTGAAAATGCGATGTGAAGTCAGAAAATATCTTGAAAACACAGCAATGCGATGCCAGGGATCGCTATAAGTGCTAGCGTGACCGTATCTTTCATGTGACTTGGGATCGCATTGGGACCCTGTGAATTTGAATAGTTTTGACAACTGTCACGTCTTGAGATTTGTGTCCAACCGCCAGGATCATGACACATCTCCTGAACCCTTCTCTCTCTTGATGTCTATATAAACCCAAACTTCTAATCATTTGTCACTTTCCTTATTAACACCATAACGAATTGCTGCCAATTTGCTCTCAGATCAAACTCAATAAACTCTCAACCTTCTTCACCGGCGATCTCAATCTTCTTCAGATTTCTTCCAATTTCTCCAACAAAAAGTAAGTCTTCTGATTTCTTCTTTTTATTGTTCTTCAATATGCGTAATTACGTGCTTTCAATTGTATGCGATGCGATCCCACATAGATGCGATCACGCACAACCAATTTTATGCTGCGAACTCGACCTCGTTAGGCCAGAAATGCGATCCCTTCCTTAGGAATAGAGATGCGATCACAAATGAATTAGGAATGCAATCCCTTCTTAGAATTAGGACTGCGATCCCATATTACTCCCCGTGAGCGAAGTGAAATGAGAACACTGATGTGTAAAATAAATGCAAGCGCACAGTGTTTAGTTGTAGCAAATACAGATCGATCCTCAAAGACTATGAATTTTCAAAACCCTAATAATTAACTCAGGTGAACTAGACAATAAGATTTGAGATGAGATTTGATTAACCTAATTAGCAAAGATTATCAAATAATATGGAAAACCTAGGAATCCGAATCCATTAATCAATCAAAATTAATATCAACTCGTCCTAAAATCAACTCTCTTTTCTTCACAAATAATATATATCAATTAACGAGATAAGCATATACTATGAAACTTGTTATCTAACAATAGCCTATCAAAACTTCAAGGAGCAAGCATAGGCTATGAAAAATAAATCCGGTAATAATAATATATCGAAATCACTTTGTCAATTGAACAATTAAGCACCAAGAAAAATTATGAGAATCAATTAATAGGAACGAGAAGAAATCAAGAATAATTAAATCAACTTCATCTTCATCCTAGGACAAGAAAATTAGCTAGACATGATTATGAGATAACCTAAACAATTAATATATGACATGTAAATATCTACTGAGCATCGTAATAAAAAAAGAGATGACGAGCAACTTTATATAACTAAGATGGATGGTAAATTAATGTGGACACAAAAGCTAAAGACAAAAACAATAATTAATATTAAAAACTGAAACATGCATGCATAAGCAGATGGTAACCACTAACTACTATTACTAACGGACAAGAAAAGAAGAAGCATAAAGCATGAACAGTGTGACACCTCCCAAATCCGGGGTCAGAAGATTTGGTTGTCACGCAAAAATCCTCAAAATAAAACATCTGCTTAATAATAATCATTCACTTGTGATTGTCCAACACTGGAAATATAACATCTGTGACCCCAACATACCAAGATCTTTTAAGGTTATAGGGCTAGAAACAAGAATCCAAATTCCATTAAATAGAAAGTATTCCTTCTTTACAACATTCTCTTTGATCAAACCTTAAACCACTGGTGTAACTTCGATAAGAAGTACGCCAGGCCAACTAGAGTATTACATAATAATAATAATAAATATTAGAACTCAATTATATAAAATAGATCGTACACTAAATGCAGACATCATAAGCCAAGTCATCCTCGAAATAGCATTACGCCTCTTCTCTTTCTGAACTGTGCGGATAAGTCTCGCCAAACTACCTTACTGAAATGTTAGAATTACAACAGCAAGTATGAGCGAAAGAAATGCTCAGCAAGTGTATAAAAAATTTGATATGAAACCAGGATAAGTGGGGCATAAAATCAACTGAAATGTAAAACAGTTTATAGAGAAAACTGAATCAACAACTGTGATATAATTCAAATCATCACTGAAATCATTTGGCATGTCATAAAAATGAATCATCTGCTAACTCACAATATATAATAGCCATTCGGGCGATATGGATTGGATACACTTTACTGAAACACCATTGCCCCCTGATCAGGTTCAAAAGCAATGGGACCCTTTATACTCCACTGGTACAGCTATACCCGTGTGTATAATCCGGATTTCATGAGGGTACAAAAATAGGCAAGTAATATTAGCCTATAGGAAGATGGAATGGTTACCATATCCTCCTTAAATATTGCTGGACCATGACAGCAATCATGGCCTCCTACGCTTTACCATTTTCCAATCCAATAGAGCAATTTCCGAATTTAAAAGGAAATGCTTAGTTTCACATACAGTTCACATCCCTATTATTTACTACGATAATAAGGATATGAAGAGTTTATCTTAAACAATTCCCCACATCAAGGGTACCAATATCAAGTAACTTTGTTCGCACAAAAATATTTAAGAATCACAAATAGCTCTGAACAATAACTATTTGTCATGATGTGAATCAATGAAACATAAAATAAAAGTGTTTAAGATGATCAAGAAAATACTTGCCTCAGATCCTTAGCTAATACGTAGCACCGAAGTAATACAACTATCTTCTTCTATTTTACGGCATCAAAATCTTCTATTTCAATCATTCGTTGGTTTGATGCTCTTGCGATTGTCACGAGTCTGATCCGCTGACATCGAGCCCGCGCGTCTACTTCAATATCTACGACGGAAGAAAATAATTGGAAATATCCCCTTTGAACATAGGCATTTTCCCGGTGTTAAGACACCTCACAATAAATCCAACAATCCACAAATAATACTGTATCCATCTCCACCATTTTCATAACCCACAAAGAATACCACATCTATCTCTAACCCTCTTCATTATATCTACGCTGACAAACCTAAGTCAATACTTACCAATCAATCCTCAATAAAGAAATAGAAATATAATTACAACGCTTAACCCTCGAAGTAAACACTTCGATAATTCACATCGCACATAAAGAGACTAATAGGTAGATCACATAATCACATAGCACGTTGATCAGATCATAAAAAGATTTTATCCAATATTTTTAAAACAGAAAACGGGTCAAAACACTAATTATCGGATATAACTGACTCAATAAAAAGGTTTGGTAAAAAGTCCATCCAAATTTAAAAGTTGAATTTTAACTTAAAACTATTTTTATAAGAACCAGGTCATTTTTCTAATTCTAGAAATACTTTTCTCGTTGAAAACGGACAAACGGTTTAATTAATACGCAATTAATAAGAATAATTCAATTAATAATTAAATTAATTGAATATTCAAATTAATTATTTATTAATCACTAATAAAAATATAACAAATATTTTAGAATAAAATATTTGAATTCAATTAAGTCAACTATATATTTAAATAATAATTAATTAATATAATTAATCAATAAAAATGAATTAATCAATTAATTAAATTAATTAAATTATTATTTAAAAATAATTAACTAATTATTAATTGAATTATTCTTATTAATTGCGTATTAATTAAACCGTTTGTCCGTTTTCAACGAGAAAAGTATTTCTGGAATTAGAAAAATGACCCGGTTCTTATAAAAATAGTTTTAAGTTAAAATTCAACTTTTAAATTTGGATCGACTTTTTACCAAACCTTTTTATTGAGTAAGTTATATCCGATAATTAGGGTTTTGACCCGTTTTGTGTTTTAAAAATATTGGATAAAATCTTTTTATGATCTGATCAACGTGCTATGTGATTATGTGATCTACCTATTAGTCTCTTTACGTGCGATGTGAATTATCGAAGTGTTTACTTCGAGGGTTAAGCGTCGTAATTATATTTCTATTTCTTTATCGAGGATTAATTGGTAAGTATTGACATAGGTTTGTCAGCGGAGATATAATGAAGAGAGTTGGAGATAGATGTCGTATTCTTTGTGGGTTATGAAAATGGTGGAGATGGATACAGTATTATTTGTGGATTGTTGGATTTATTGTGAGGTGTCTTAACACCGGGAAAATGCCTATGTTCAAAGGGGATATTTCCAATTATTTTCTTCCGTCGTAGATACTGAAGTAGACGCGCGGGCTCGATGTCAGCGGATCAGACTCGTGACAATCGCAAGAGCGTCAAACCAACGAATGATTGAAATAGAAGATTTTGATGCCGTAAAATAGAAGAAGATAGTTGTATTACTTCGGTGCTACGTATTAGCTAAGGATCTGAGGCAAGTATTTTCTTGATCATCTTAAACACTTTTATTTTATGTTTCATTGATTCACATCATGACAAATAGTTATTGTTCAGAGCTATTTGTGATTCTTAAATATTTTTGTGCGAACAAAGTTACTTGATATTGGTACCCTTGATGTGGAGAATTGTTGAAGATAAACTCTTCATATCCTTATTATCGTAGTAAATAATAGGGATGTGAACTGTATGTGAAACTAAGCATTTCCTTTTGAATTCGGAAATTGCTCTATTGGATTGGAAAATGGTAAAGCGTAGGAGGCCATGATTGCTGTCATGGTCCAGCAATATTTAAGGAGGATATGGTAACCATTCCATCTTCCTATAGGCTAACATTACTTGCCTATTTTGGTACCCTCATGAAATCCGGATTATACACACGGGTATAGCTGTACCAGTGGAGTATAAAGGGTCCCATTGCTTTTGAACCTGATCAGGGGGCAACAATGGTGTTTCAGTAAAGTGTATCCAATCCATATCGCCCGAATGGCTATTATATATTGTGAGTTAGCAGATGATTCATTTTTATGACATGCCAAATGATTTCAGTGATGATTTGAATTATATCACAGTTGTTGATTCAGTTTTCTCTATAAACTGTTTTACATTTCAGTTGATTTTATGCCCCACTTATCCTGGTTTCATATCAAATTTTTTATACACTTGCTGAGCATTTCTTTCGCTCATACTTGCTGTTGTAATTCTAACATTTCAGTAAGGTAGTTTGGCGAGACTTATCCGCACAGTTCAGAAAGAGAAGAGGCGTAATGCTATTTCGAAGATGACTTGGCTCATGATGTCTGCATTTAGTGTAAGATCTATTTTATATAATTGAGTTCTAATATTTATTATTATTATTATGTAATAGTCTAGTTGGCCTGGCGTACTTCTTATCGAAGTTACACCAGTGGTTTAAGGTTTGATCAAAGAGAATGTTGTAAAGAAGGATTACTTTCTATTTAATGGAATTTGGATTCTTGTTTCTAGCCCTATAACCTTAAAAGATCTTGGTATGTTGGGGTCACAGATGTTATATTTCCAGTGTTGGACAATCACAAGTGAATGATTATTATTAAGCAGATGTTTTATTTTGAGGATTTTTGCGTGACAACCAAATCTTCTGACCCCGGATTTGGGTGGTGTCACATAGAGAAAGGGCCACATGTGCTAATGAAGGCAAACTCTAGAATTGGAGCAGCAGTAAGCACAGCAGCTGCAGGAAAGTCAATTCCTAAGACTCAGACTGAATTCATAGATGAAGACTTGGAAGCTATTCATAAAGATAAGAAGGTCATGAACATTCTATTCAATGGCATAGACCAAGACATGTTTGATAATGTTATCAACTGCAACACTGCTAAGCTCGTGTGGGATACCATTCAAACAATCTGTGAAGGAATTGAACAAGTCAGAGAAAACAAGATGCAACTTCTCATACAACAGTATGAACACTTTCACTTCAATGAAGGTGAAAACTTGTAACAACCCCAGATCCGGGGTCAGGGATCCGGTCGTTACGGTCTCAATTTCCATCCATAATACTCGAACTTGAACCAACATAAGTTAAATGACAACCTCGACCCAAAACAACAACATAAAACACACCCGTTATATACCCAGAGATGAATTCAGAGTAACTACCAAATATTACTGAACACAAATTTGAGTTCTTACAACCCAAAAGAATTACAATAACTTTACATACTCTTCGTCATCCATTTACATAAGCCATACTAGTAAATACACCTGATGCTTAAAAGCGAACAACTAGCCTACCAAAAGCTTTCTCCTCAGCAATGGTAGCTACATCATCTGTTAGTGTAGGTGCCCTACAGGCAATACATTATTTCTTTTAATAAACCTTTATGTCATTTGATCATTCAATAAATGTATTTATTATGGCTTTAATTACTGCGATATATTTGTTAGCATAATAAATGTCCTTAGAATCATGATACACATTGTATAGTTTAAGTACATGACTTGAACTTGAGATTATATAATATATCATATTCTTAAAGGTCCCTAGTCGAGTATTATTATATAGGACAATAATAATACATAGATAGACTAGTATGTTGTTTGACAGATAACCACATCTCATTGGTTATAAGTATGGAGATACTAAAGTCAATACATAGGTAAATGTAGGAGTACATGGTACTGGACAGACCCACAGTGAGATTCTTTATGTTTAATAAAGTCATAAGAAAGACTCATAGTGATAATGGTGTAATGATCCTTTGACTTGAGATCATTATATTTCTATACGAGGATTAATATACTTTGACTACATTAAAAGTTACCTTTGATCGGGTGATGATAAAAGTGGACATCGGGTATATCATGAGTCGTATAAGAAATATGAATGATAGATAAAGGATTTAACTCTCCTATAATTAGGAGAGATATTATTGGCCTCTTGATTGAGTGAGACTATAAAATGCATGGCCGTGCTCAAATAATGATTTATTTTTAATAGTCTACTCATGGATCAAGTAAACCCATATTAAATTTTGAAGATGATGACTAAATACATGCCTCGAGTTTAATCTATAATATATATGGTTAAAGGGATTATATTACACGGAAACATTAATCACAAAATGTTTAAATTGGATCACCAATTATTATTATTACTTGGGTAGCAATTATGTATTATTAGATACCGCTCATTGTTTATAATTTTATTATTAGATATTAAAATTATTGCCAACGTAATAATAACCTATAGGGTCACACACTTAGAACGTCTTAAAAGGAGTTTTAATTTAAATTCAGAATTTAAATTAAATCATTATTAAATTGAGAATTGGCTATTTAATTAATTGAACTGGTCCTAATTAATTATCTAAGTAAATTCGAATTTAATAAAGTAAGAACAGAATTGGGTTTAAGGAAATCCAATAATAAAATCAGAATAAATAGAATTGGGTTTAAGGAAGCCCATTTCAGTTTTTGATTTTAGCCTATTATCTCTCTCTCTCTCTCTCTTTCTCTCTCTCTCTCTCTCTCTCTCTTATAAATACATAATGATGTATTAATTTAGGGTGAAGGATCATATAAATCGTTTTGGTTAAAAAAACCCTAGCAGCTCCATCTTTGAGAGGCTAGAGAGAGAGAGGCTGTTCTTCGTGGGCTAGTACCTGACTCCTCGGATCGTTGGACGGTCGGACATTCGTGTGGATTACCTTAGAGACACAGATCTTAACGCCAAGACTGTGTGTGGTGATTACAAGCTAGGTTCTCCGTTGAGTTCGTGAAAGTAAAGCTTTTAAAGGTATGATTCGTTTTCTCCATAATCTGCCCAGAATTATACATGGATCTTGTGTTTGGGTTTCGAAAATTTTTGGTATATTTACGTTTATCCACTGCGTTTTATGCCTCGGAACCCAACAATAGGTATAGTGATACTAAAGTCAAGAACATAGGTGTATGTAATATTATACATGGCACTGGATTAACCCACCATGAGATTCTACATGTTAATAAATTCATTAAAAAGACTCACAATGATAATGGTGTAATGATCCTTAGACTTGAAATCATTATATTTCTATACGAGGATTAATATACTTTGACTACATTAAAAGTTACCTTTGACCGGGTGATGATAAAAGTGGACATCGGGTATATTACGAGTCGTATGAGAAATATAAATGATAGATATAGGACTTAATCCTCCTTATATTAGGAGAGATATTATTGGCCTCTTGATTGAGTGAGACTATGAAAATGCATGGTCATGCTCAAATATTGATTTGTTTTAATAGTCTACTATTGATCAAGGAAACCCGGATTAAACATTGAAGAGGATGACTAATTACATGCCTTGAGTTTAATCTATAATATTTGATTAAAGGGATTATATTACACGGGAACATTATATCACGAAAGGTTTAATTGGATCACCAATTATTATTATTACTTGGGTAGCAATGATGTATTACTAGATGCCGCTCATTGTTTATAATTTTATTATTGGATATTAAAATTATTGCCAACGTAATAATAACCTAAAGGGATACACAATAAGAACGTTTAAAAGGAGTTTTAATTTAATTTAAATTATTAAATTCAAAATTGGATATTTAATTAATTGAGCTGGTCTTAATTAAAATTAAATAGAATTCAAATTTAATAGTAAAACCAAATCAGAATAGGTTTGGAGAAGCCTAATTTGATTTAAGGTTTTAGCCCAATCTCTCTTCCCTATAAATACATTATGATGTATTGTTTAGGGTCATACTTTGCAATTTGTTTTTAGAGAAAAAACCCTAGCTGCTCAAAACGTTTGAGAGGCTAGAGAGAGAGAGAGAGAGAGAGAGAGAGAGAGAGCGAGAGAGAGAGGGAGAGAGGCAGGTTCATCGGCTAGTACCGGCTCTGGTGATCGTTGGACGATCAAAAATTCGTGTGGACTACTTTGGCAACGTAGATCTCGAGGAGGGCTGCGTGGTGATTGCTTTGGACCTCCATTTGTCAACAATTTTTAAATTTTCTTTAAGGTAATCATCTAACTCCGAATTAAATATCATGTTTTTGCATGGATCCTGCGGTTGGGTTTCGATTTTTATTCTTTTTCATGTTTAATTCCGTTGCGTTTGTGTGCTTGAAATCCTTCATAAATAGGGTACGTAGGCCTCTTGTTATGAATGAGAAACAGTTAACCCTGAAAATCACTAAACAAGATCAGCCACAAACCATCGTCCATCTCCTCCCGTGTTCTTCGTGTTCTTAGCAGAATATCTGTATTTTGCTCCGTACATCCAGCAAACCTCCAAAACATTGTTATACTAAATTCTCCCTATAACATTTGGCGCTAGAAGAAGGGGAGTCATTGATTTGGGAGAACGATCTTGCCTTCTGGCCGAAACTTATTAACAGCCTTTGTTAACGTATCCACTATTAGGGTCGTGGATTGGTCACGACATGCCAAGATGCGAGGTTGTCCTGGCTTCACACCTGAGCCCTCTTCGATATCTTCAGGAGCAGGCCCCCCAACGTAAATAACTCCCGCTTGCTCAGGTTGAGGGGTCGGGACGTAAGTTGTAGGAGAAGCCTCAAACACATATGTATAATCTTCAAAATTAACAACTCTTGATACCTAATCCAAGTCATCATCTGCGAACGAGGGCTCCACATAATCAGTATCATCAGAGTTCGCCTCGTTGTCTCCACCTCCCTCGAGGTCATAATACGCCCTGCCAAGCGAGTCCACTGGGGAATCGCTAGTTTATTTGGAATGGAGAAGTTATTTTAAGTGGAGAAGGAAGTGGAGGGACTTTGGAGAAGATTTTATTTCCTTTCCCCATCATTTCTTCCCCCCTCTTTCGTAGGGCATCTACTTGTCTCTCAATTTCTGTGGCACCGATCCAGGGTTCATCTTGGTTGGGAGGGATCTCAAGGGATTGGCTTTGCGATCCTGAAGGATGCTTTGATCTCCAGGAGCTTAGCGGCACCTCTCTAGTATATTCCTCATTTGACCACAAGGGGTCGAGGTATAGCCTAAACGAGCTATCACTAGTGCTCGCAGCCGTAGCAATGTTAGCAGCTGCTTTCTCACTGATTTGCACATTGGGGATTGGGGAAGGCGTCCTTGAGCTATCGTCACGCGACATCTGAAAAGAATGTGGAAAAATGAGTGTGTGCACTTACAGAAAATAAAAGGGAATTTAGAAAGAAAGGAATAAATGAACAGAAAAGCTCTATGTGTTTGATAGGGCCATATTTCATCATATTTTTAATACCTATTTTATGTCCATTTTCGTAATTTTATTAATTAATAAATTGTTTTATTTTGTTTTGTAGAAAAATAAATAAAAACAGATTTCAAGCACAAAAAGGTGCAAAAAGGGAAATGAGGTGGAAAATACTTGAAGTCAAGGAAATTTGGAGAGAAAATCGATTACTTATCGGAGAAGAAAAAGAAATTGAAGAAATTATATTCAAGATTGGATTGTAATGAAAGGGGTCAAACCCAATATTTTCCCCTATATATATGGCCTTCTATCTTGTATTTGAGACACCAATTTTAGACACCTAGAATTTTATAAATTTTCTCTCATTAAAATTCTTCTTGCGAGCTACTTTATTTCTGCGATTTATTATATTTCCTGTTCATGCTTTATGCTTCTTCTTTTCTTGTCCGTTAGTAATAGTAGTTAGTGGTTACCATCTGGTTATGCATGCATGTTTTAGTTTTTAATATTAATTATTGTTTTTGTCTTTAGCTTTTTTGTCCACATTAATTTACCATCCATCTTAGTTATATAAAGTTGCTCGTCATCTCTTTTTTCTATTACGAGGCTCAGTAGATATTTACATGTCATATATTAATTGTTTAGGTTATCTCATAATCATGTCTAGCTAATTTTCTTGTCCCTTGATTTCTTCTCGTTCCTATTAATTGATTCTCATAATTTTTCTTGGTGCTTAATTGTTCAATTGACAAAGTGATTTTGATATATTATTGTTACCGGATTTATTTTTCATAGCCTATGCTTGCTCCTTGAAGTTTTGATAGGTTATTGTTAGATAACAAGTTTCATAGAATATGCTTGTCTCGTTAATTGATATATATTATTTGCGAAGAAAAGAGAGTTGATTTTAGGACGAGTTGATATTAATTGTGATTGATTAACTGATTCGGATTCCTAGGTTTTCCATATTATTTGATAATCTTTGCTAATTAGGTTAATGAAATCTCATCTCAAATCTTATTGTCTAGTTCGCCTGAGTTAATTATTAGGTTTTTGAAAATTCATAGTCTCTGAGGATCGATCTGTATTTGCTATAACTAAACACTGTGAGCTTGAAGTTATTTTACACATCAAGTTTTTGGCGCAGCTGCCGGGGACTATTGGTAATTTTCGTTCCTTGATTAATTCTTCGGATTAGTTTCTTTTTTTCTTTTGTTTGTTTTTTTAGGGAATAGTGAAGCGGAGAAAATCTTGGACAAGAAGATCGTTGGAAGGCCTCGTTGTCTCTTTTGAAATTTCTGGAAGCGCTTTTCGGTATTTCGTATCTCCTCTCTCTATTTTTTTTTTCTTATTATTGAAAAAAACAAAAAAAATTAAATATTCAAAAAAACCCAAAAATATTAGTTAGTTAATTGTTTGTTAATAACCAATTTGTTGCATCATTCATTCTCTCACATAGGAACACATCATCTAGATTTCTTTATTGTATTTATTGCTTTCCTTCCTATATAATTGTGGTGATTGCTAGAGGAAAGAGGTACGTACAATTTAGAATAGAACACGTAGTGTAGTGCATCCATAATTGTTTACGTTCTTGTTCTTTTTGTGTTGCATCATTCAATCAACCTTAAGGGTGCCACCCAATTACAAGATAAGGTGAGGGATTTCATCACCCTTTCCTTGGCCCACAAACCACTAATTCGTTCATCCTGCATACCCTTTCCTTAATAAAATTAAGTAGACGTTAGCCCCTAGGATCTCGTGCTCAACTAGGAAGAGAATCTAGGAGGAACAAATCACTAAGTATTCTTTCGTTTGGTGTCTAGGCAAGCGTGACGCTTACCTGGCTAATTTGGATTGGTGTCTAGAAAGGTGTTTAGCCTCTTGGCAATGCTTGCACCTACCTGGCCAGTCAGGACGAATGCTTTTTGAGTTGTGACTTTTAGTAGTATCTTATTGTTAGGAGCAAGGTCTAGATTTTTCTTAGGATAATATAAATTTTTCTTTTTCCATTTTTTTTAGGTGTTTACTTATAGCTCTTGTCTGCTACGTGCTTATTTGATTACTTCTCTTGTATGCAAAGTTCTTGAGTTCTCTTCACCCACTAGAATTGAGTCAAAAGAATTAGAAGTTCAACCCGTAGTCATGGCTGTTTCACTCAAAGACCGTTGTTACCCCGCTCGTACCGCTCAACCCTCATGCATAGTCTTACCCGCAGTAACCGCGAATAACTTTGAAATCAAACATCACAACATTAGCATGTTACCTAGGTTTGCTGGGGTAGAGGGAGAGGATCCATATCTTTTCATTCGAGAGTTTGAGGAAGTGTAAGCTTTACAGAAACTTCAACAATTGAGTGAGGATTCCATTAGGCTCAGGATTATTAACTTTGCTTTAAAAGAAGATGCTAAACAGTGGTTGTACAGTCTACCCGTTAATTCTATTTCCACATGGGAGGGATTTGTTGCTATCTTTCTTAAAAAATATTTTCCAAACCATAAGGCAAACAGACTTAGGAATGAAATAAACCAATTTCAACAAAATCGAAATCAGTCTTTTTGGAAATATTTTGATACATATTAAAAGTTGTTGTCTAAATGTCCTCAACATGGTATAGAAAAATGGAGACTTTGCAAAATTCTTTATGAAGCCTTAGATAGCCCAACCACTGCTTTGTTAGAGTCTATGTGTAAAGGTAAGTTTATGGACAAAGATGAAGATGAAGCTTGGCAATTTTTTGAGGAGTTAGCTGAAAGAACAATGTTGTGGGAGTCAACTAGGGAACCTAATCAAGAAACTGAAAATTCTAACTCATCTAAGGGCTTACACGCAGTTGGTAATTTTATTGCAACCGAAGCTAAGTTAGCTACACCCACTAGACGTCTAGAAGCCTTAGAAACCAACAATGTGTCTTCTCAAATGTCTCTTTGTGCAAACTGTAGTTCTCCTAATCATGTGGTAGAGAATTACCCTGAAATTGAACAAGTCAATGCCATGTTTCAACCTAGAGTTAGGAATGATCCTTATGCACCTACATACAATCCTGGTTGGAAGAGTCACCCAAATTTCTCATGGAACCAAGGTCAATACAATCAGTACAATCAAAATCCTCAACCTGCTTTTCAAAATCCCAATCCTGGTCCATACCCAACTCAAAATCCTAATTCATACCCACCTCAAAATCTTGGTCATTATCCAAACTCAATCCCCATGAATCCTCATGGTTTTAGTGAATCTGATAAGAAATTGAATTCTATTGAAAAGAGTATGGAGGCATTACTCAAATCTCAACAATCTTTCATGCAAGCCATGACCCAAGATAGGCAGCTACTAAATTCTAACACTCAAGCCATTTCTAAGCTAGAGGTCCAAGTCAGTCAATTGGCAAACATAATCAGTGAGAGAGAGAAAAATTGATTTCCTAGTCAACCTGAGACTAATCCTAAATTTCATCCAAATCAAAAATCTCATGAAAACGTGAATTCTGTTATCTCTCTAAGGTCTGGTAATCAATTCAACAATCATGCTGGTGTCAATACTCAAGAAGAAGATAAGCTAACATCTGAACCAAATCCTTTGCTCTTGAATCCTACTCTTAAACAATCTTTAAATCCCGAGAGTTCTGAAGTAGATAAAGCTGATGAGTCATCACCATCCGATGAACCACCTTCAAAACCCCACTCTGATGTGTCTAATGAAAAAGTCTTTAAACCGAAAGCCCCGTTTCCTCAAAGACTTATTTCAAACAAACAATCTGCTCAGTTAGATAAGATTTTGGAAGGGTTTAAGCAAGTGAAGATTAACATTCCTCTTTTAGATACGATTCAACAAGTTCCCTCTTATGCTAAGTGTCTAAAAGATTTGTGTACTCATAAAAGAACCACTCATGTTCCTAATAAAGCTTTCCTAACATCT
Organism: Saposhnikovia divaricata; assembly: GCA_036435485.1. Lineage (NCBI taxonomy): Eukaryota > Viridiplantae > Streptophyta > Magnoliopsida > Apiales > Apiaceae > Saposhnikovia > Saposhnikovia divaricata. The sequence goes on along the minus strand of CM071599.1, from coordinate 184,149,384 downwards.
CATGTTAGTTCTATCTTGTCAAATCAAAATCCTGTGAAGTATAAGGATCCCGGTTGTCCTACCATCTCTTGTGTCATAGGTGATACTTTCATTGATAAAGCTTTACTCGATCTAGGAGCTAGTGTGAATCTTCTTCCATTATCTGTCTATCAAGCCTTGGGTTTAGGTGAACTTAAGAAGACTAGTGTCACTCTTCAGTTAGCTGATCGTTCTGTTAAAACTCCAACAGGTATAGTAGAAGATGTGTTGATTAAGGTTGGTGATTTTGTGTTCCCTGTCGATTTTGTTGTTCTAGATATCGAACCAGTCAAGAATCTCAAAAATCAAATTCCTATTATTTTAGGAAGGCCTTTTCTTGCTACCTCTAATGCTTTGATTAACTGTAGGAATGGTTCAATGAAACTCACTTTTGGAAATATGACGATAGATCTTAATGTCTTTAAATTAGGAAATCAACCTAATGAGCTTTTTGAACAACCTGTAGGAGTTAATTTGATAGATGAGGTTGTTTTATGGTCGAATCTTGAGGATAGTGCAATTGAGTCTTTTCTTGAGGAAGATGTTTTGTAAGAGTATGAGAGCAATAAAGAACTTCATGAGCTTTATCAAAGTTTTACTTCTGATCCGATGTTAGATGAATTGAATGCCATTTATTCTAAGCATGAAACCCAACTTGAGGATAGTTCTTTTGATCCTAGGTCCATTATTAAGACTTCTGTAGGTGAGCCACCCACTTTCGTTCCTAATCCGTCTTTTTCTACTTTTGATCAGTCTTTGGTAGTTGATAATGAAACTCATCATGTTGTTATCTCTAGTGACTTAGTTCATAACCAAGAATTTCAAGTGATTAATTTGCTTAAACAACATAAAGAAGCGTCTAATTGGTCTATGAATGATGTTAGTGGTATGAGTTTCATTTTGGTGTGTGATCATACTTCTCTAGTGAATAATGTTATTTTTGTGGGTGTATTTCACATGTTTGATGATTGGGCTACATGTGTTATTTTTCCTCGATCTGGTATTGGTTAATATATTTGTTTTGTAATGTGTCTCCCATAGCCAAGTTTAGGTATGGGGGGTGTGTGTTTTTTTTGTATCTGTATGTTTTAGGTAATTATTTTCTCCAACATGCCCTTATCAGGTATTCTCGTCCTTTTACTTTGTCATTTTTCTCTCATTTGCATACATTGAGGATAACGCATGATTTATGTATGGGGGAGGGATTTAGTAGTATTGTTATAAAAAAATCCAAAAAAAAATTGAAAAATACAAAAACCCAAAAAAAAAATGAAAAAATCAAAAAATAATTCTAGCCTTGTGAAATGATTACTTGTTAAAAGTTGGCTTGATGCACCCTTACATGCTATAGTACTCTTGTGATTCTATTGCTTTTGATTGAGAAGTGATATGCTAAGTTCTTGTGCACACATACACTAGCGAGTTGAAACTAGTAGACTTATTGAATGTTGTAAGTAATTAAAAGGACATGAATATGTGCAAGAAGATTTGGTTTGCATGCTTTGAGTACAAGTAGATGCATTAAAGAGACTTTTGCTTGGGATTGATTATGTTTTGCCACCAAGTGAGATTTTGAGCCTATATGCATATCTTTTGCATTTTATATTCTTTTGCTTGAGTGTCCACATATTGTTTGCATTGCTAGCACTTGTTTGAGACCTTTCATGAAATGCATGACATTATTTGATGATAAGATGATAAAGGCATTTAGGAATAACCTATTATTATCCAAATTACCACACCCTTTATATGTGATCAATTAGTTACCCCTTTGAGCTTTATCCTATTTTTCGGTGACACACCACTTTACTTGCCTAGACCTTTTTGTTGTGCAGCCTTACGTATACTTGATCCCAATTTGCCAAAGGCTAGTAGGAAGTTGAGGGAGTAATAAGGTGTGTGAGATGGGGTTTACTTTTGTTCATTAATTTTAAGGAAATATTGGATTTTGTTGCTTACTTGTTAGTCTTTCAAGAAATTTTTGAAGAAGGATTGTGGTTGCATATATATTTATCTTAGCTCTCCAAAAAAAAGAGAGAAAAATAAATTGAAAAAACCTTATGAGAGCATACTTATGTTTATGTGTTTTTGTGATCCTTCTTCATTCGACTAGTCAAGCATTTTGTTGGAAGAAAAAAAATAAGAATATTAGAAAATATGTGTGGGGAGGATGTATGGTGTTGTGTATGATTATAATGGTTCTTACTAGCTTTCGACACTTCACTTTATTTGGCTTTACTTGACATACCTTGTCCCTAGCCCCGTTACAACCCAAATAAAAGACCTTTTGATTATCATCATTAATGTATGTTGTGTCAAAGTTAGATTGATACCAAATGTCAAGCATGCTTATGATTTTGTTGGAATTGAGTGATACACCTACACTTCTTATTGAGTGAATATTTTTTTGTAAGTGAAAGGTGAGTTGTTACTTGTTTCTGCATATGAGATCCCAAGTTTTGACTCTAAGGTGTACTCTTGTGGGCTTAGCATGGTTACCAACTTATTTTTACACTTGACATGGACTTTTGAGTATTTATCCATATTTCTTTGAGTAGACTATGTGAATACTTGCACCTTACACACCAAGACATTGCAAATTCACTTTGATTTCTTAAGTTGATGTAGCATGAGATGACTTGTATGTGTGGTGTTGCATTGAGCAATCTTTTACATGAGCTAGATGGATTTTGTGGGTACATTCACTATACGCCCTCACTAGACCTCACTCGTCCACTATGGCTGCCTAGGGGTTTAAAGGGCTTGTTGCATATGCCAAATGCAACCGTGAACACCTACGGAAGTGGTATTATCTATTATATAGTAGTTTTTATTATATTTTTCTCGAGGACGAGCAAAAGATAGGTATGGGGGCATTTGATAGGGCCATATTTCATCATATTTTTAATACCCGTTTTATGTCCATTTTCGTAATTTTATTAATTAATAAATTGTTTTATTTTGTTTTGTAGAAAAATAAATAAAAACAGATTTCAAGAAGGAAAAGGTGCAAAAAGGGAAAGGAGGTGGAAAATACTTGAAGTCAAGGAAATTGGAGAGAAAATCGATTACTTATCGGAGAAGAAAAGGAAATTGAAGAAATTATATTCAAGATTGGATTGTAATCAAAGGGGTCAAACCCAATATTTTCCCCTATATATATGGCCTTCTATCTTGTATTTGAGACACCAATTTTAGACACCTAGAATTTTATAACTTTTCTCTCATTAAAATTCTTCTTGCGAGCTACTTTATTTCTGCGATTTATTATATTTCCTGTTTGTGACACCCCCCAAATCCGGGGTCAGAAGATTTGGTTGTCACGCAAAAATCCTCAAAATAAAACATCTGCTTAATAATAATCATTCACTTGTGATTGTCCAACACTGGAAATATAACATCTGTGACCCCAACATACCAAGATCTTTTAAGGTTATAGGGCTAGAAACAAGAATCCAAATTCCATTAAAAGAAAGTATTCCTTCTTTACAACATTCTCTTTGATCAAACCTTAAACCACTGGTGTAACTTCGATAGAGGTACGCTAGGCCAACTAGACTATTACATAATAATAATAATAAATATTAGAACTCAATTATATAAAATATATCTTACACTAAATGCAGACATCATGAGCCAAGTCATCTTCGAAATAGCATTACGCCTCTTCTCTTTCTGAACTGTGCGGATAAGTCTCGCCAAACTACCTTACTGAAATGTTAGAATTACAACAGCAAGTATGAGCGAAAGAAATGCTCAGCAAGTGTATAAAAATTTTGATATGAAACCAGGATAAGTGGGGCATAAAATCAACTGAAATGTAAAACAGTTTATAGAGAAAACTGAATCAACAATTGTGATATAATTCAAATCATCACTGAAATCATTTGGCATGTCATAAAAATGAATCATCTGCCAACTCACAATATATAATAGCCATTCGGGCGATATGGATTGGATACACTTTACTGAAACACCATTGCCCCCTGATCAGGTTCAAAAGCAATGGGACCCTTTATACTCCACTGGTACAGCTATACCCGTGTGTATAATCCGGATTTCATGAGGGTACCAAAATAGGCAAGTAATGTTAGCCTATAGGAAGATGGAATGGTTACCATATCCTCCTTAAATATTGCTGGACCATGACAGCAATCATGGCCTCCTACGCTTTACCATTTTCCAATCCAATAAAGCAATTTCCGAATTCAAAAGGAAATGCTTAGTTTCACATACAGTTCACATCCCTATTATTTACTACGATAATAAGGATATGAAGAGTTTATCTTAAACAATTCCCCACATCAAGGGTACCAATAAAATACCAACTCGATCCATAAAATTTTAAAACAAACTAAATTTATCACTTTTGATAAAAATATATATTTTTAATAAACATTTTTAATAACACAGACAGTACCAAATACAGTCTACCCGAATAACCTATTAACAATTAAACACATAACTGCATTCAAATTAAAATTAAATATTCACAATCTTATTATTCCTTTACGGAAAATCAATAAAATATTTAAGTAATAATAATAATAAATCTGGAAAAATCGGGTTGTTACACTCTATGCAATCCATATAATCTTCATCGATGGCTAAGAGATGGAGATGCATCTTTACTTTCCAGTGAAAGTAGTTGTCTTTGTCAAGAACTGGTATTTTGACTCCTGCATCCTTCTTTCCCATGGTGTTGATCTTTAAACTTATTGTCTGTTAGAAGCTTGCTTTGATACCAATAGATAATTCCCAGGTGTACACCACAAGATTGTAGAAGGGGGGGGGTTGAATACAATCTTGACTAAATTCTTTTCGTATATATATATATATATATAAACAGAAGAGTAAGTTGAGTAGCTAAAGCAATGCAACACAATATAAAAAATTCAGGTGGATTTGTCTGGTCCACATGAGGATTGTATTGAAGAAAAGTAATTTGCGTAATTTACACAGCTGCTGGTTACAATGCCTTCGAGCTTACAAGAAAACCTAATGCTTATTATGTTATGCTCAGTGTTTTCTCTCTTCTTTTCTGTCTACTCCCTTACATCACTATACTACCAATGCAGTCTACTTATACTACATTAAGGCAAGTAGAATACGTAAAGTGAAGAATGTAAAATACATTCTTGCCATTGCTTATCATACACGCTATCTTGAAAAATTACCAAGAATGGAAAGTCTGCTCTTCTTGATTTGGATAGATCCAGCATGCTTTCAAGTTTGTGTATTCTCTTCTTTACTATGTTCGAATGACTTAGCTTCCAAGTCCACTTGATGTTTTATGTAAAAGATCTTTTTGGTTTGTATCTCTTTTCCTGAAAAGTTTCCTTTAGCTAAAGATATACGATTCCTGTGTCAAGAAGCTTCTCTGCTTATTGAGCTAGTCTTGAACCTTTCAGACAAACCAGATGATCCTTATGCACTTATCAAGTTATCCTTTGAATTCTTCAGTATGGATGTAATCATGTTGGAGATTGCTTCCATTCTTATTCTTGCTTCCGAGACTGGATAAACAGAGATTGATTTCACCTTTCATCTGTAAAAGTTTGAGCCTTCGAATATCTACAATTTGACTCCATACTTGTAACATCCTCCGTGTAATCGATCACTGCCTATAAGTCATGGGTTTTCAAAGTAATTCCGGGTTAGTTCTTCATTCGATATGTTCCATTAGAGAACCCTGGTGTCTACTACACAAGGCTAAGTTCGAACCAGTATCTCTTGTCTCTTCAAATGAAGACTTCTCGAATAGACTACTTAGAGACTTCTCGAATATAGTCATTTTAGTAACATGACTTCTCGAATAGAGACTTCTCGAATAACCCCTTTTGACAGAGTTCTCGAATAGACCATTTTTATGATATCTCGAATATAGTCATTTAAATGGCTCGAGTTCTCAAACTCTTTCTTTTCTTGACTTCTCGAATTACCTGCATTAGTTGATTATGGCAAATCTCTCTTTTAATTACTGATACTTGATTATAACATCTCAGGGCTTGTTGTAGAAATGATCCCTAATTGTTTGCAGAGTTCCATTCACAAGATGTAGCTTTAGTTGATCTGCATTTCAGTTAGCTTCTTGATTTCTCAGCTGATATTCCTTGATTCATTTCTTGCCTTGTGGTATTTGTTATCATCGTTTATGGACACATGTATCCCAACAGTAACGTATTTTAATTTGAAAGGAAATATTAATAATCGAAAGATATGATACGATTGATGTTTTTAGGTGTTTATAAAAGGTAATATCTTCAACTAAAAGTGAATGTGAAAAAGGCAATCGACTAATTACCATTAATTTTATTATGTTAATATAGAAAAGGCAATCGACTAATTACCATTAATTTTATTATGTTAATCAACTAATTACCATTAATTATATTATGTTATTATTTATTTTAGGTGTTATATTTTTTTTGAAAATTATGGTGTGATATTTTTGGGTATATATTAATGATTGTAAGATTTGTTTTAAATTAAAAAGGTAATGTGTTTTAATTCGAAAGGAAATATTAATGATCGAAAGATATGATAGGATTGATGTTTTTATGTGTTTATAAAAGGTAATATCTTCAACTAAAAGTAAATGTGAAAAAGGCAATCGACTAATTACCATTAATTATATTATGTTATTATTTATTTTAGGTGTGTTTATTTTTCTTTATAATGAAGGGTCAATAAGTAAATTCACGAATTAAAAAAACAGGTACCAAAACTTTTAATGTTTCGGCTTTTTTCTTGAAAATTATGGTGTACTATTTTCGGGTATATATTAATGATTGTAAGATTTGTTTTAAATTAAAAAGGTAACGTGTTTTAATTTGAAAGGAAATATTAATGATCGAAAGATATGATATGATTGATGTTTTTAGGTGTTTATAAAAGGTAATATCTTCGACTAAAAGTAAATGTGAAAAAGTTAATCAACTAATTACCATTAATTATATTATGTTATTATTTATTTTTGGTGTATTGATTTTTCTTTATAATGAAGGGTAAATAAGTAAATTCACGAAGTACCAAGAAATAGGTACCAAAACTTTTAATGTTTCGGCTTTTATATAATAGTATAGATTTTTATATTTATTACTTATCTAGTAAGTACATAAATATTATAATATAACATAATTAAAATTATGATAGAGTCCAGATCAATAAGAAAAATTGCCCAAAATACCCACTTTTTTACTACCCACTTCCCAAACTACCCAATTTTCAATACACTACCCAAAATACCCGCCTGATACGCGTTTGGAAACGGCGTATCCTTCGTTTTTACTATAGCAATCGTGTCTTTTTCTTCTCCCGGTCGTGTCTCTCTCTCCGACGTTCAATCGTCGGAGCAAAACAATCCGGTAATAAAAATGGATTAATATTGATACAGAATTGTAGATCGTCGAGAGACGAATCTAATGGACTATAAAATGTCAACGAAAAGTAAACGGAGATGGTGAACGGAGGAGAGATATGTTTCACCGGAAAATTGAGTTTTTTTTCGAAATGGGGGTTTAAAATCCGGCATTTGAAACGATAAACAAATGGTATAGGGTTGTAGAGGATGAAAAGGTGATTGCAGTGATGTAAAGAACGTAAAGGGAAACAGATTGATGGTGTTGAACGAGCATCGTTAGAGTTTTCATCGGAAATTGCCAAAAATCGCCACAACTCGCGATTTTCTGAGAAAAGTGATGATGACGTCAGATGACGTTGTTTGAACTAAAACACGCAAGCGTACATGGTCACAAGTAATATAGATATAAGTCAAGTTCATTCCTACAGAGATCTGGTTTAGGTTTCAATTCAGTTAATGCACCTATGCAACAATGTATGGTTTTTATTCACTGCTAAGACAATTAACAACTTTGGGTTTTGATTATCTAAAATTAACTAAAAAACAAATTAACCAACTAAGAATTAACTACTTAACGAGAATTGGAATCGAATTACTTATGCAAGAGAAAACATGGGATCCTAACTTCATTAAATACTTCGCTTAGAGTTGATGCCTTTAATCAATGCATGTGATGGTTTTGATATCTGATCGGACAACACGAAACGAGTATAGGCTACTTCTCAGTATACGAATACCAAACTACTCATACATCCACAAAAGAGATAGAAGATGAATAGACACCAATTATGCTTAGACCTTATATCTCTATAGAATTTGAAAACATAATGGTTGAAGCACAAGTTATCCATGAAGATCATATAGGGCAGCATAATATCTCTATTTACGCTACAAATCATGATGTTAAACATACATCAACTTATCCTATGCTAGCATGGCAAGTTCTAAATCTCAAGATCCACTCTCGTTTCACAAGAGATTAACAATTTAGATGTTAGCTACGCATCTAACAATTAAGCATAACCATACGAGGATATCAAGAATTCATCACACATAAATCTTTAAATCAAACAAACTACTAAACTACATAGATAAATCCGTTAGAATCCCATGACAACGATTAGTTCATAATCGAACCGCTCGTCATCATGGGATCTGATGAAACCATGGTAATAAACAAGATTTAAATAAAAACAATAGTGCTAGAGTAATAAGGTTTAGAAAACAAATCCCAAAAACATCCAAGAGTTCGCCTAATTAGAAGAAAACAAAAGTAGATCTAGATCTCCGATAGTTGTGACGATCTTCGGAATCCTTCTCCAAGTCTGAATCTCTGTCTCTGACTCTCTCTCTGTGTTATGGAAGGTTGTTGGTTTTGTTTTATGATGATAGGATGTGTTTATATAGGTCACCATGTCTTGTCCATCAAGAAACTACCAAAACAGAATTATAATAGAATCTGTAAAATACGTTTCCTAAACTGATTCTGTTTTGAAGGAAAATTTGTAGCTGACTTTTCTTTAGTATTTCTAGGCCATTCCAGTCGTAATTGGACCTCTGAACCACTTTAGAATGAAAGAGAATCTCGTTAGTTTCGCGTGGACTGTAAGATCGTCCAAAACGGACTTGTAGAACTCAAGATATGACCCAAACAGTGCATCAGGAATTCTGCCAGCGACCGCGCGCACCTTGCGCCCACCACGCGCACCCTGCACCCAACAATCTGTTCCACGCGGACCCTGCGCGTACCACGTGCTCCATGTGCCTGGAAATCTGTTCCAAGGTTGTAGAAAATTTCGTTGTCTTCGTGTGAGCTGTAAGATTGCTGAATTCGGACTTCTAGAATTCCATATATGGACAAAACAGTGTAGACTGCGCAACCTACCCGGAAAATCCGAATTTTAATCAATTTAACCTCCAACTCTTAGTTCTGCAAAACTCAATGAAAACACATTAAACACACCACATACTTGAGGCCAAGTAATCAATTTAAGCCTATACGAAGCATTCCAAGTGGATATAAAATCCACTTATCACACCCCCAAACTTAAACCGATGCTTGTCCTCAAGCATAAACAAATATAACTATATACAACTAACTAGTACCACTTCCGTAGGTGATCACGGTTGCATTTGGCATATGCAACAAGCCCTTTAAACCCCTAGGCAGCCGTAGTGGACGAGTGAGGTCTCGTGAGGGCCTATAGTGAATGTACCCACAAAATCCATCTAACTAAACAATGCAATAACAATGCAATGCATGAATGCAACTAAAATGAAAATGCAACGATCCCCTTCAAACTAACCAAAACCAACTAGTAAGCAAATATCTCAAAGAATGCAACTAAATCCAAATAGAGCTCGACTAAGTCCCCGTATACTAACAATACATGAACAGAAACGTGCGTGTGTACGATGCTCATCAGAAATACTCCCAAAACTAGATCAAAATCATACCTATTCTTGGCCAAGACAATCACAAGCTTATAAATAGAATAGACTGTAGACAATTCATAACCTAAAAACACCTCCATCATCATTCAAGTTAGACAGGAATTTATGATTTATTACTAACAACAACTACGACACATAATATACAAGCATGCTTATTTAACCGTGCAATGGATGAGACCCCAAAAGACTTATACAATAATACCCATGTAGCGAGCGTTGGGTTAGTGGATCCCAGACTATAAAAGGCTTAGGTCACTAGGCACAAAGTCCCCGCGAACTTAATTGCTCGAGTATTAAAGAGCTCACCCTGGTTAATTTTGCATATAAACATTCACATAACTTTTTTTTTTCTTCTTTTCTTTTTCTTGTTTTTTTTTACATATGCAATCTGGAATGAGAATTCTCAATTCCAACCCTAGACTACTCATAATAAATATGAGCCGGCTACTAGCCATTTGACGCCTAGCTATTATTGACAAATATTTACAACTAGCATGAAATTTCTATTTTCCCCCGAACTTAGACTTTAGTATCCCTACGCCATCAAGAGAATAACAAAAATTTTAATTATAATCAGGTGATTAAATCTAAAACAACCAAACAAGCATGACCTCAACCTAGCCCAAAAGCAAACGATGAGACTGTGCAAAAATTTTGTTTCTGAAACATGCAAGTCAATTCCTAGGAACTGTAAATCAATCCTCTATTCATCATTACCACACTCAATTAGACAGCGACCTACCAATCAGAATTAGCTCATCCTAAGGGATCATGAAATATGCATGCCATGCAAATGCAACTATATGAACTCACATGGTATACAACAAAATAACAGAATGTCCTATATGAAATAAACATGCAATAGGACGAAAAAATATGAATGAACTACTACTATCATGTAAAATATGATTTCCTAGATGAACAAATGACACACTACTACATACTACTACATACCTAACACATTGGTTGCCTCCCACGAAGCGCTTGTTTAGAGTCAATTAGCTTGACTACGTCTAAGCCTCCATTAAGGATGATAATAGTTGGCCTGGTCATCTCTTCGTGAGACTTCATCGTCATCGCGGAGGCACACTTTCTGCCCCTTCTCCTTGCTTGGCCTATTCGTATAACAACTATGTCCTATTCCAATGCCTTCATCGGTTGACCAAAAATTTGTCAATTTGTAGAACAACACACATTCGCGGGCTTCGCTTGAATATAATGGAGGAGGGTAAATGTAAGTTGCTGAAACCTTTGGTTCCTCAAAGAGAACTTCCTCCATTGGCTCTAATGCGCTACCTCCATCTTTATACTCTAAGACAAGTAGAAGACCTACATCTTTCCCATGGTCATCAGCCTCTTGGTACGCACATACCAATTCTTGAAATTTGTGTAGCTTACCAGTGTTTGTCCCAAATATTGTCCTTTCCAAATCATCCACCATACTAGCATGATCAAATTCCTCACATGGCTTGTGAACGCTCACCTCACCTTGGAATTTGTCTTCCTCAATTATGCATGCAATACCTTGCCCCAAGTCACCGTTATTTTCTGGAATTGCCTCTAGTATGAATTGTTGTTTCTCTTGTTCCACGACACTCAAAACCTGAGCAACTAGTGTCTCCAAAGATTTGATAGACCCCTCATTACTCTTTTCAAGCATCCTAATCTCCTCTATAACATCAACCTCATCTGACTAAAAAGTAGGAGTAGGTTGCTAATGTTGAAACTCTTCACTACCAAAGAAATATGACATATTTGGAACATCTTGCTGGTACTATTGAGGATGGTATTGAAAATATGTTTGTTCCTCATAAGTGACATATGGATCAACTCCTTCGTAGTAATAATATTGTGAGGTCTCATGAATGTCCAAACATTGCTCACATTGCTGAGGCATGGATGTCCTCGAATATGCCCACCATGGCAACTCCTCGCCTACCATTTTCAAACACTCAAGTACCTGAACACACCAAACAAACAAACTAAGTAAGAAAATAATCTGAGTTAGTGAACTCTAATGACCACTGATGACAAGCACATAAACTAAAAATAAAACACCGATGATCCTCGGTAGCGGTGCCAAAAACTTGTTTGCACTAAAACACGCAAGCGTACGTGGTCACAAGTAATATAGATATAAGTCAAGTTCGTTCCAACAGAGATCTGGTTTAGGTTTCAATTCAGTTAATGCACCTATACAACAATGTATGGTTTTTATTCACTGCTAAGACAATTAACAACTTTGGGTTTTGATTATCTAAAATTAACTAAAAAAAACAAATTAACCAACTAAGAATTAATTAACTAACGAGAATTGGAATCGAATTACTTATGCAAGAGAAAACATGGGATCCTAACTTCATTAAATACTTCGCTTAGAGTTGATGCCTTTAATCAATGCATGTGATGGTTTTGATATCTGATCGGACAACACGAAACGAGTATAGGCCACTTCTCAGTATACGAATATCAAACTACTCATACATCCACAAAAGAGATAGAAGATGAATAGACACCAATTATGCTTAGACCCTATATCCCTATAGAATTTGAAAACATAACGGTTGAAGCACAAGTTATCCATGAAGATCACATAGGGCAGCATTATATCTCTATTTACGCTACAAATCATGATGTTAAACATACATCAACTTATCCTATGCTAGCATGGCAAGTTCTAAATCTCAAGATGCACTCTCGCTTCACAAGAGATTAACAATTTAGATGTTAGCTACGCATCTAACAATTAAGCATAACCATACGAGGATATCAAGAATTCATCACACATAAATCTTTAAATCAAACAAACTACTAAACTACATAGATAAATCCGTTAGAATCCCATGACAACGATTAGTTCATAATTGAACCGCTCGTCATCATGGGATCTGATGAAACCATGATAATAAACAAGTTTTAAATAAAAACAATAGTGCTAGAGTAATAAGGTTTAGAAAACAAATCCCAAAAACATCCAAGAGTTCGCCTAATTAGAAGAAAATAAAAGTAGATCTAGATCTCCGATAGTTGTCACGATCTTCGGAATCCTTCTCCAAGTCTGAATCTCTGTCTCTGACTCTCTCTCTGTGTTATGGATGGTTGTTGGTTTTGTTTTATGATGATAGGATGTGTTTATATAGGCCACCATGTCTTGTCCAGCAAGAAACTACCAAAACATAATTATAATAGAATTTCTGCAAAATACGTTTCCTAAACTGATTCTGTTTTGAAGGAAAATTCGTAGCTGACTTTTCTTCAGTATTTCTGGGCCGTTCCAATTGTAATAGGACCTCTGAACCACTATATAATAAAAGAGAATCTCGTTAGCTTCGCGTGGACTATAAGATCGTCCAAAACGGACTTGTAGAACTCAAGATATGGCCCAAACAGTGTAGACTGCGCAACCTACCCGGAAAATCCGAATTTTAATAAATTAACCTTTAACTCTTAGTTCTGCAAAACTCAATGAAAACACATTAAACACACCACATACTTGAGGCCAAGTAATCAATTTAAGCCGATACGAAGCATTCCAAGTGGATATAAAATCCACTTATCAGACGTCATCAAGCATGTCGCAAATGCGTTACCCTTTATACGCCGTTCAGTAATGCGTATCCCTAGAGCATGCTACTTTGTGGTGGGCGTATCCGACTAATTGCTCCTCTGACATGGGCATAACCAATGAATTACTCCTCTGGGCGTATCCGAGAACACTCCTCTGTCATGGGCGTATCCCATGGGTATTTTGGGCGTACAGCTTGAGATCTGGGCATTTTGGTTAAGAAATGATAAAAAGTGGGTATTTAGGGCACTCACCCATCAATAAAGGGTAATGGATTAAAACAAAATATATATGATATTTTGGTAAAATAAAGGAAGGAGGACATGCAATAATCAATTTGGGGTGTGCATATATCAGCGCACAAATAAAAAACCCGCCTCCGAGTCCGAAAACTATATAGGGCCTGTTTGGGAACTCATTTTTTAGCCGACTTATGGCTTATAAGTCCATAAGTCCTTATGGGGGGTGTTTGCCAAAATAAGTTTTAGCTCAACTTTTGACTTATATGTTGCTAAGTTGAATGTTAGGAACATTCAACTTATGCTTATAACTTATTTCTCGATACACATAATATATAATATCCTTCAAATCTTCAAAATCATATATCTTTTAACTCATTCATTAGAAAATTGATATGTATATCTCAGATTTCTCTATTCATCGAGATCTATCCATTGACATCCATTGTTAGATATAAAAAAACAAATATTTTGAAAATTATAAAAAAAAGTTAACTTATAAGTTCTGATTTACCCAAATAGTCTACTGATTATAAGTTATGATTTACCAAACACTCTACTGACTTATAATATCTGCTGTACTTTTTATCACTTATATGACATAAGTGCTTATAAGCCATAAGCTACTCATTTTAAGATACCCCAAACACCCACAGAAGCCCTTTCCTCGATCTCTTCTTAGATAAATACGCCAAACCAAACACTGCCTTCACCTGAAAAACCCCAAACCCTAATATTTACATCTACAATTACACACCACCTTTGTCATGAATTGGAGGGAAATGTTTTATTTAAATTATTCAGTACGACATCGTTTTGCTTTATAATAAATTAGTTATGCACACTAGCTGTCATTGACTGTTAGTAGTGGAGAGTATCTTTTGTAGTACACGTGTCTGTTTGATCAGTGGTCCAAAATAGTGGCTTATATACCAGCTAGAGCAGCCTTGTACTGGTTACGGATTAAATGAAATTGCATTTTATGTTTTCTTGTCTGTTATCTTTTCTCTTATCTTTTATTCCCTGTTTTTAGAAGTAGATCTCAGAGTTCATTTAGTGACAAATTGGTATCAGAGCCAATTGGTTCTTTGGCCTGTTTAATGGGTGATAAAAACAGTAATCAGAAGCATGATAAAGCTATCTCTAGCTTGGAGCTTGGTGTGGAGGGTTTGAAGTTAACCATGGAGGAGAACAAGGTCCAGCTGAGCACCATGGATAGTGCTTTGACGAGGCTGTCTGAATCCAACGAAGAAATGAAGAGAAACTTCTCTGAGCTAATGTCATTCTTAAAGAAAGATTCTCAGGAGCGTCTGGTAGAAGGAGATGGTGAAGGCAGTACAAATCAAATATTTGTGGGTCACCTGTTCCAGATAAAAACCCTGTACCCTTTCAAACACCCACTAGATTTGGTACGATGAATGCTCCTATAGTGTTTGATGATAATGGTCGAATCACATCTGTTACACCCCCTGCATCTGTAAATCAAAATGATGTTAGTCTTTATGATTTGCACATAAAACATAAACACACAGCCACACACCAAGATGCGTTAAATGGTCAGCCTCAATATTACAACCAAAACACTCAACCAAGGCCATTTACAAATCAATATGTCCAGAACACCTCTAACCCTTATTTACAGTTTCAATCTGGCCCTATGCCTACACCTAACACAAATACTGTATTCCCTACACTGCCTCCTTATTCCACCCCCAAACAACCACCTCATATTATGTACAACCCTTCACAACCAGTGAGCTCTTCTTTTGTGACACAAGCTCCACCACACAATACTACGGTAGTAACCCCTCATCCTAATCAAATGTGGCAACAACCTGATGGCTCACACCATAGGTTTACATATAGCAGCCCCGTTTATAAACCCCCTAAGGTGGATTTTCCCAAGTTTGATGGTAAGGATCCTAGATCATGGATAACTAAATGTGAAAAGTACTTCCAACTGAACCCCTCATTGGATGCTAGAGCTAGAGTTATTTGTGCAGCTCTATACCTAGAAGGTGATGCAGATGTATGGTATAGATCTTTAGAAGAAGAAAAACCCTGTTTATTATGGAATGAGTTTGCTGAATTGGTTTGCAATAGATTTTCGAAGGTAGGTTATGAAAACTTGGTAGGACAGTTTAATAAACTGGTGCAGAAAGGCCGAGTGGAGGAGTACATTTCACAGTTTGATGAATTAAGGAGCCATGTAATGACTCAAGAAGGCCACCATAGGGAGTCTTATTACATTGACACCTTTATCAGTGGTTTAAAAGAGTAACTTTCTCAGGCCCTGTACAATAACAAGCCAACTACTCTACAAGAGGCCAGGAATATGGCAAGGGGCAACAATTTCAAGCCCTATACTAACAACTCTGTATCTAACATTGGTTACTACCCCATCAAGGGCTCTACAACTCAAGGCTCAAATAAAAGCACAAGCAAAGCTATTGAGTCAAAAAGACTAACTCTGGAGGAATTAAATGATAAGAAGAAGAAGGGCCTTTGTTTTCATTGTGATGAGAAATTCTCCCCAGGGCATGATTGCAAGAAAAAGAAACTGTTTGTCATTATAGGAGAGGAAACCGAGGATCCTAAAGGTTGCAATGAAGAGTTGGCTGTTATTTGGGGAGATGAAGATTCAGATGGTGATATAGAACCTGATGGTGATGCTGGTATTTCAATTCATGCTCTTTCTGGATCACAGGGTGGTCACACTATTAAGATACTAGGAAAAATTAAGAACAGACCAGTTAGTATCTTAATAGATAGTGGGTCAACCGACAATTTCATTGCAAAGGGAATTGCCAAGCAGTTAGGGTTACCAGCTAGTGATTGCAAACCTTTTGCTGTCACAGTAGCTAATGGTGATAAACTGAGTTGCAATACTAAATGTGATTCAGTTAAGTGGGGTTTGGCTGGTAAGGAATTTACTACAGAAATGAACATCATACCTCTGGGAAGCTATGATTTAATCTTAGGAGTCAAGTGGATGAAGACAGTAAGCCCCATTACATTTGATTTCTCAAGTAACAGTATCACCATAAATTGGCAGAAAGAGAGATTAACACTACAACAGGATGATAGAATACCCTGTATCAGTGTAGAGCCTGAGGCTAAAGAGAAAATGAAATACAACAGTGAGGTGGTTTATTTTTTGGTATAAATCGCAGCTGTTGATACTTCTGAGAAAAAATGGGGAGAGGTTAATAAGGGAATACAAGCCTTGCTTGGGGAATATGAAGAAATTTTTGAAAATTCTGTTGGTTTACCACCAAAGAGAACACAAGACCACTCTATACCTATCAAACCTGGAAGTCAACCAGTTAACTCAAGACCTTATAGGTGCCCTTACTTCCAGAAGGAAGAAATTGAGAAGATAACCAAAGAAATGTTGGCAAGTGGCATCATAAGAAACAGTGCATCACCCTATGCTTCACCAGTACTATTAGTGAAAAAAGGGATAACAGCTCGAGAATGGTAGTGGATTACAGAGCTCTCAATTCAATCACCACAAAGAACAAGTATCCTATCCCAGTTATTGAAGAGCTCTTAGCTGAATTAAAAGGGAGTTCAATTTTTACTAAGTTGGACTTAAGGAGTGGATACCATCAAATCAGAGTCAACGAGAATGATGTATATAAAACAGCATTTAAAACTCATCAAGGTCACTATGAGTTTCTAGTAATGCCCTTTGGGCTTACTAATGCACCAGCAAGTTTCCAAGGCCTAATGAATGAAGTTTTCAGTGACTATCTCAAAAAATTTGTGCTGGTTTTCTTTGACGACATATTGATCCACAGCAAATCTGAAGTGGAGCATGTGGAGCACCTTAAAACAGTCTTTGAGCTGTTAAGGGCTAATAAACTCTATGTGAAGAAGAGCAAGTGTGAGTTTGGAAGCAAGCAGATTGACTATCTGGGGCATGTGATATCAAATCAAGGAGTGGCAGCTGATGATTCAAAAATCAAAGCCATGATTGAGTGGCCCACTCCTAAAAACACCAAGGCATTAAGGGGTTTTCTGGGCTTAACAGGATATTATAGAAGGTTTGTGAGAAACTATGGGGTAATTAGCAAGCCATTAACTCAACTGCTAAAGAAAGGGGGATTCACTTGGAATGATGAAGCTGAAAAATCATTCCAACTGTTAAAGAAGGCAATGACTGAAACCCCTGTCTTGGCTCTACCAGATTTTAACCAAACCTTCATCATAAAAACAGATGCCTGTAAACATGGAGTTGGAGCTGTCATGATGCAAAATAATAGGCTATCCATAGGGTATGACTATGTGATTACCTACAGAAAGGGTAAGGAAAATATAGTGGCTGACTCCTTGTCTAGAATCTATGATACCAGCATGTCTAATGCTGATATTACTACAAATTATGCTGCTATTACTGTTATCAAACCTACTTGGAGGGATGAATTGCATGAAAGTTATGAAAATGATGCCATTGCTCAAGAAGTATTGTCTGAAATCAGTGTCAAGGGTGGCACTATCAATAACTACAGCTTGTTACAAGATGACCTCAGGTGGGGAGGGAGATATTATGTTGGAAATGGCAATGGATTGAGACATAAAATATGTCTCAATATACATAGCAACTCTGAAGGAGGACACTCTGGTATTTCAGCCACTGTCAAGAAGGTTGAACAGCTCTTCTATTGGCCAAGTCTAAGGGCTGATGTTACTAAACTGGTAAAGGAGTGTGACACTTGCCACATAAACAAGACTCAGCATGTAGCTTCCCCAGGATTACTCCAGCCCATTCCAATTCCAGAAAATGCTTGGGAGGTAATCTCAATGGATTTTGTAGAGGGACTACCAAAATCCAAGGGCAAGGATACAATCTTAGTAATTGTTGATAAATTAACTAAGTATTGTCACTTGATAACCCTCACTCACCCTTACTCATCACAGTTGCTCAAGAAGTCTTACACCAGGTAGTCAAACTACATGGCACCCCTTCTGCTATAATTAGTGATAGAGATCCTATCTTTGTTAGCTCTTTTTGGAAGGAATTGTTTAAAGTCATGGGAACCACAATCAAGTTAAGCACTGCATATCACCCTCAAACAGATGGTCAAACTGAGAGGGTGAACCAATGCATTGAGATGTACTTAAGATGTATGACTGGGCAGAAACCATCAGATTGGGCTAGCTACATTCCTATGGCAGAGTGGTGTTATAATTCTACCTTCCACACCTCAGCTGGCATGACCCCTTATCAGGCATTGTATGACCAACCTCCACCCTCTATTTCTTATCAAGGGGCTAGAAGCAGTGACCCTATTGTCACTCAGTTTGTCAAGGACAGTATGAATACTAAATTGCTGCTCAAGGATAATTTGATCAAATCCCAAGAGAGAATGAAGTACTATGCAGATAAGAAAAGAAGTGACAGAGAGTTTCAAGTTGATGATGAGGTATATCTCAAACTCCAACCTTACAGGCAGATGTCTGTTAGCTTAAGAAAAAACCACAAGCTAGCAGCCAGATACTATGGGCCTTATAAGGTGATCAAACGTGTTGGAAAGGTTGCTTACCAACTCAGCCTGCCTAGTGGTTCGAGAGTCCATGATGTGTTTCATGTCTCACAATTGAAAAAAGAAGCTGGGAAGTACTAAGGTAGTGCAGGTCGACTTACCTGGAGTCAATGAAGCTAGGGGCTAGGAACCAAGGCCTGTTAAGATACTGGAGAGGAAATTAGTCAAGAAAGGAATGAAACCAGCAGTACAAGTTCTAATTCAATGGGAGCATAGTGGACTAGAGGAAGCAACTTGGGAGAGCGGGGACAAGCTCATGAAGAAGTACCCAGACTTTAATCCTTGAGGACAAGGATTTGCTGAAAAATGAGGGAGTTGTCATGAATTGGAGGGAAATGTTTTATTTAAGTTATTCAGTACGACGTCATTTTGCTTTATAATAAATTAGTTATGCACACTAGCTGTCATTGGCCGTTAGTAGTGGAGAGTATCTTTTGTAGTATACGTGTCTGTTTGATCAGTGGTCCCAAATAGTGGCTTATATACAACTAGAGCAGCCTTGTACGGGTTATGGATTAAATGAAATTGCATTTTATGTTTTCTTGTCTGTTATCTTGTCTGTTATCTTTTATTCCCTGTTTTTAGAAGTAGATCTCAGAGTTCATTTAGTGACAACCTTCCCCAACTCAATTCAATTCCGGTGAATTTTAAGTAAATTAATTGTCATAATTGTATATATGCACTATCAAATTATAGGTTAATTCATTCATTTTACTATTTTTTTCAATTTTCTTGTGTTTATTGCAACAGGGTTGATTTGAAAAATTGATTGAAAGATCAAAACGATGTCGGATGATGAAAGAGATGCGAAGGAGCTTGATCTCTCCTCCCCTGAAGTTGTCACCAAATACAAACTTGCTGCTGAAACCGTTAACAGTCTCTCTCTCTCTCTCTCTCTCTCTCTCTCTCTCTCTCTCTCTCTCTCTCTCTCTCTCTCTCCCTCTCTCCCTCTCAATCTCTTTCTCTCCCCCTCTCCATCTCTCTCTCTCTCTCTCAATGTAGTTATACACACATACCCTGTATATGTAATAAAGCTGAAATGGATAAAGGGTTGTTTTTACTTGCTGGGCAGTTATTAATTATTATCTTTCATTTTATTATCTGGGTTATGTGTGTTTTTAGGTATATGTACTGAATATAGTGTATGGAGATGGTGTGTGTATATGTTTGTGTATGGATAGTGAAGCTTGATGGGGTGATAAGTTTATGTTTTTTAATTTTTGTTTTTGAAGGGTATGTGTGTTTTGTTGTTGTATATGTTATGTTATATAGAGATGGTTTAATTGTTTTTAAAAAATGTGTTTTTGTGAATGTACAGAGGCTTTGCAATTAGTATTGGCGGCGTGTAAGCCGAATGCAAAGATTGTTGATATATGTGAGAGAGGGGATGCGTTTATTAGAGAGTATGTTTTCGGCTGTTGTATTGTTTCGGTTTTATTTGTCTGTTGTTGGTAATGGGTATTTTGAGTCTAAGGTTGGTTATATTGTAGGCATACTGGAAACATGTACAAGAATGTGAAGAAGATTGAGAAGGGTATTGCTTTCCCGACTTGTTTATCTGTGAATAATGTTGTCTGTCATTATTCACCATTGGCCAGTGACGAGGCAGTTTTGGAAGAGGGTGCTGTTTTGAAAATGTGAGTGTTGTTTATTCTTTAGTGTTTCTTGATTTTGACGTGCCTCGGGCCCTCAAGTGTTCTGTTTGTAATGTGTTTATGATCTTTGGCCAAGTTGTAAATTTGATTATTAATTTTGCAGTGATATGGGGTGCCATGTAGATGGATTCATTGCTGTAGTTGCACACACTCATGTTCTTCAGAACGGGAAAGTGACTGGTAAAGCTGCTGATGTTATTGCTGCCGCAACACTGCTGCTGAAGTAGCTTTGAGGCTTGTCAGGCCAGGAAAGAAGGTAATCAATTGACTATTAGAGGCCTCATTTTTCTGTTTCTTTGTGAATCGAGTAGTTGATACCAGGTAAATAGATTTTTGTTACCTTTATTTGCTAATCACTGTGTTACAAGCATTGTAATTATAGTGTTGCATGTGTCCTTTAGTGATTGATTGCCCTCTGCTCTGCTGTTTGACATGTTTTCTCTGATAATAAGATTTTTTTCACCACCCACCCCAGCCTTCATTTAGGGTCATATTATTTATACAAGCTCCTTATTTTTGGTGCATGCTTCTTTTTCAAGCTGTTTGGGGACCAATGAGCTATGCATGGTGTTCTTAGTTTATTAAGGCTTCCCTAAATGATAAATAATTTGTATAAGCTATAGACTATTGTCTATGTGAAGCTTTTTGTCATAGTTACTCTGATAGGGGATACCTTTCAACTCCACTGTATTATCATCTTGATGGCAAAACAAGGGTGTGTAGAAACTCTATGGTGTATATTATAGCTTTTTCAAGTGCATCATAGGTAAAAAAAACTTTTCATATAACTCTTCAGAATGTTAGCATGACTCTACATGAAGAAGATATCAACTGGCCATGGAATTTTATTTCCTATGAAGCTGCATATAGTCATAGTTGCACTGATAGATGTCATGCTTTTTAAGGAGTGGAAAGATGTGTTTTTATTGATCATGACCTTATGTGATTCTTTTGTCAACAGAAATTACCTGAAGTACAGTAGGTCTTCCAATTCCATGCCAAAACTGTGCTCTTTTGCTAGTCATTTTGTCTTCTGCTAGAAGATTGTCGTGATTGTCATCACATTTCTATCTTTTTCCACCAGCCCACTGCCCTTGTGCAAGTTATTATATATGCTTAACCTTGTCCAGCATGTTCAGTTAGACTCAATGGTTGTATCCGTCTCAAGAAGATACTGATTGGCTATTCAATTGTATTTCCCGTGAAGCCACATATAGTCATGGTTACACTGAAAGATGTCATGCGTTTTCCTTTCAGATAATTTTATTTATATATAAAGAAGTGCAAAGATGTGTTATTGATCACGTGCTTCTTGATTTAACAAATAATACCTCGAGTACTGTGGGGCTTCTACTTTCTATGTCCGTGAATTTGTCCATTATGTTCAATCAGAACTACTATCATTGTTGTATCTGTTTGAGTTGTGTTTCAAGTGCATAATGGTGCAATTTATTTTTTCTATCAATGCAACCCCTTTGAATGTCAGCATGACCCTACATGAAGAAGATACTAACTGGCTATGGAATTTTACCTCCTGTGAAGCCACATATTGTCATAGTTACACTGATAGAAGTCATGCTTCTTTTCTTTTAGTTAAATTTTCCTCCCTTTAGAGGTGTGGATAGACATGTTGCTTATCACGTGCTTTTGTTTCACAAAATACCTCCATTTCAGTAGGAATTTTAGTTTCTATATCCTTGAACATTTCCATTATGTTTAGTTAGAACCACCATACCTCTTGTATCTCTTTTAGTTTTATTAAAATGCGTCATAGGTACAATTTCAAGCTTTCAATATAACTCCTTTGGGATGTCAGCATGCCTCTACATGAAGAAGATACTGACTGGCTATGGAATTTTACTTCCTGTGAAGCCACATTTTGTCATAGTTACACTGATAGATGTCATGCTTCTTATAAAAATATGTGTTATTGATCACGTGCCTTGTTTTAACACAAATACCTCCAAGTATAGTAGGAGCTTTAGCTTCTACATCCTTAAACATGTCCATTATGTTTATTTAAAACCCCTATGGTTGTATTTCTTTTAGCTTTAGCATCATAGGTACAATTTTAATTATACATGCAAGTCCTTCGGATCGTCAGCATGACTCTACATGAAGAAGATATTAACTGGCTACGGAGAGTTATTTCCCATGAAGCCACATATAGTCATAGTTACACTGATAGATTTCATGCTGCTTTCTTTTTATTCAAAATTTTTCCCCTTACAATGAAGGGATATTAATCATGTCCTTTTTACCCAAGTACCACATGTACGGCAGGGCTTTCAATTTCCATGCCAGAACTGCTAGTCATTTTTTTCTTGTGATGGTAGAATGAAGTGATTGTCATCATCTTTCTTTCTCTTTTCCACTGGCTGAATGTCGTTGCGCAACTGATTCAAATCTTGCCACTGGATTTCAAATTGATATGTTGGTACTTGTGTACTTGCTATTTGCTATGTATCTTTGTTTTGGTTTTGTTAGATAGATATATGGGTGCACATACAATGTGCACATCTTTTGTGGAGTGCTGATGCTTGTGCATGGGAAGCAATTCTATATATCATTTCTTAGATTTTTTGATTGCTTGCTTCATTTTGAATTGTTCATTTTTTTTCATACCTGATGATATGCTAATGCTACAGCTTTTCAGGATTCATTAGATTCAGTATTACAATAAAATTCCAGTCACCTCTCTTCAGTAATAAATAATATATTTATTGCTGTGTCAGAACAAAGATGTGTCTGAAGCGATTCAAAAGGTTGCTGCTGCCTATGGCTGTAAAATTGTTGTTGGAGTTCTTAGTCATCAGCTCAAACAGTTTGTGATTGATGGAAACAAAGTTGTCTTGAGTGTTTCAAACCCTGATACAAGAGTTGATAGTGCAGAGTTTGAGGAGAATGAAGTTTATGCAATTGACATTGTCACCAGTACAGGAGAAGGGAAGGTAAGATTGATTTCTCGAATTTTCTCTAATCTGAAATAAGATATACCACTTTGATTATAATACGTTACATAAAAGAGATACAAATTTATTGTTTGTGTATGAAAAGCATGAGTTCGTAAAATGTTCTCCGCTAGATTTAAGACAGGCCCCTATCTCGTCATTTGCTGGTATAATTAAAGCTAATGGTAAATTATATATGCTTATATAGAGGATATTAGAGCATCTCCAACAACTCCTTATTCAAACTCCTAACCAAAAGTTTGAGGACTTTCTCAAATCAAGCTCCAAGAGGCTCTTAACTCTTATTCGAATATTTAAGAGTCTCATTTCATTAATAGATGATTTTAACCCATTCCTAAACAATTTATATTAATATCTTTCACTCTTTTCTTCTTTTTAACTTGTCATCTTCTTTCCTTGTCAATGCTTTAGTCACTTTAAATAATAAAAGAATGAATACGGTTTAAGAATAAGGGGGATTGTTGGAGATAACACGTATAATGAGGTAATAAGTTCTTGGGAGTGAAGTTAATTACTATTTTTAGAGAAAAATTTAGGAGATTGTTGGAAATGCTCTTAGTTGGTTGCTTTAGAAATGTATTTATAGCTTTTAAATAGAGTAGAAAGTAATTGTTATATACTAAATTACCCCTTTGTATGCTTGAACATTACAACCCAAGTTGTTGGATGAAAAGCAGACAACTATTTATAAAAGAGCTGTAGACAAGAATTATCACTTGAAAATAAAAGCATCAAGGTTCATATTTAGTGAGATAAGTCAAAAGTTTCCAATTATGCCATTCACAGCAAGGTTTGTAATTTTTTTAAATCTAAAGGTGCAGCTTGCATTCTTGCAACTTGTTTTCATAGATCCATTCATTATCACCTTTTAGAATCCTGAAATGTTATCTGGCAGGGCTTTGGAAGAGAAACGAGCTCGTCTTGGATTAGTGGAGTGTGTTAATCATGATCTTCTGCAACCATATCCTATTCTTCATGAGAAACCTGGTAAGATTTTATGTAAGACTGATTATACAGAATCGTTATTGGATGTGCCCTAAAATTTAACTTGAGTTGTGTTATTGTATTTTTACGGGCTGATGAAATTGTTTTTTCTTGTGTACAGGTGATTACGTTGCACATATTAAGTTTATTGTTCTACTGATGCCAAATGGATCGGACCGGATCGCTTCTCACTCTTTGCAGGAGTTGGAACCTTCCAGAGCCATAGATGATCCTGAAATTAAAGCCTGGTTAGCACTTGGGACTAAAACAAAGAAGAAAGGTGGTGGGAAGAAAAAGAAAGGTACAGAGAGAAGGCACGATGGATAGGATGTATTCAAGTTCATTTCTGCCAATATTTAAAAATTTCATTACTTCCAGTTTTTTTTGCTTAAGATGAGCAATATACTAAAATATAAAGGAAAAAAAGATGTGTTTTTAGTGCGAAGTAGGACTTGATTTTTGTTTTTTCTTAATGCAGGAAAGAAGGGTGGTATACTAGAAAGCACGGACTCTTTGTTTTGGCTGCCGTATGCGAGTCCGACTCGCCCGACTCGGCGACTCGGCCCCGACTCGGCTGAGTGCGTGTCGGACTCGCCAGGTGGAGAGTCGGGACAAAAACGTGGTTGGACTCGGCCCCGACTCGGCTGGAATCGGCCCCGACTCGGCCCTACTTAAAAAAACCCAGCCCAAGTAAAATAACCCAGCCCAAGAATGAAGCATTTATTACTTGTTATGAACTTATGCATTTATGAATGAAAATGTTAAGTGTTTTACATATACAAATCTTATTATCAATATATATATATATATATATATATATATATATATTTATTATTATTTTATTTGCCGAGTCCCGTATCCAAGACTCTTCGATGATTGGCGAATCTCCGAGTCCCCGTACCCGTGTCCCGTGTCACCGTATCCGAGTCCGTGATTCTTAGGTGGTATAGGTGAAGAATCAACAGAGGCAGGGTCTGTTGATGCTCCAACTAATGGCAGTACACAGCAAGAATGAAGACAAGCTCATTTTGAGTCTTTACCTTAGGTTTTTGGGCTATTCCATTGTACCTGGCAACGTTGCTTATGAGCTCTCTTGGTTTGAAATGCTGAAATCCAACTGTACCAGATTGCCTGGTCCATGTACATAAATTAACTTGCAATAATCTTTTTGTCTTGCAAGCAAAATCTCTATTTAACCTGTCATAGGTTTGGCCCTGTTGTTTCAAGAGCAAAATATTTTGTTTAGCTAAAACCCTCGTACACAGAACTTCCTTGTTTGGGTTAGAACGTTCCGCATACTCCATGCAAAATGCTCTCTTCTCTTCCCATATATCTTGGTATTGTCTTTTCTAAGTTCTCAACACACTCACCTAATTAATGGTTTTTTTCTCGAAAATTGATATCATAGGAGCTGGGATTAGCGGCATAGCAACCGCTAAATAGCTCTCCACATATGAGCCTACGTTTTGAAAATCAGAGAATTCAAAATCGCATCCGGGAGTTTGTAGCTTTGTCGTTTGAAAGGAACAATGTTTCCAAGCTCCTCCAAGGGAGTTTGATGACTCGAAAACCATAGGCTCGTATGTGGAGAGCTGTTTAGCGGCTGCTATGCCGCTAATCCCAGCTTCTATGATATCGATTTTCGAGAAAAAAACCATTAATTAGGTGAGTGTGTTGAGAACTTAGAAAAGACAATACTTAGATATATGGGAAGAGAAGAGAGCGTTTTGCATGGAGTATGCGGAACGTTCTAACCCAAACAAGGAAGTTCTGTGTACGAGTGTTTTAGCTAAACAAAATATTTTGCTCTTGAAACAACAGGGCCAAACCTATGACAGGTTAAATAGAGATTTTGCTTGCAAGACAAAAAGATCGGCCTAATTAGATACCCCATGCAACTAACACATGTGAGACTAAGATGGGATGCAACAATCTTCATGTGACTTAGTGACTCTATATGTTTTTATTGGGCGATTTTAGCATGCAAAACTGCTGATTGTATCATTGCATTTCTCCTAATATGATTTCATTTTTTTTAAAGTTTTAACTATTAATAAATAACTAGCTTATAGCCCGTGCAAAACACGGGTTACTTTTAATTTTTTTAATTTTTTTATAGTTTAGTATATATAATATTATAAACATTACTTTTAATATGTTGGGAGAATTCAAATTTTAGATCTTTGTATATAAATAATTTTTAATATTAAATCTAAATTAATATGCTGTTGGTGGGAATCGAACCTTCAATCTTTCTATATAAAATTGATGTGCTAGAAAATAAGACAATTAAAATCGCAAGTGCACGATCTCATTTTAGTATTTTAAGATTTGTTCCACAGAGATTATATATTTTTCGCGATCCTTAATAATTAATTTAGGCGGACTAGAATAATTTTGAGAAAGATGGATTTTACTAATTAAAAAGTAGAAATTCGAATTTAACTCATTTTATTTACAGAAAACTTTAATAAAAATTTAGCATGACTCGTTTGTAATTCGACTAGCCAAAAAAAAAAACAAATCAAAAGCATTTTCTTTCTCAAATCAAAACAAATCAAAACAAAAGAACAGGAAACGAGTCAAGCACTGCAAATTAACTCAGCGATTACATAAGAAACTCAGGAATTTAACCCAAACAAAACAGGACCAAGAACTCATCAAAATAAAATCACTCAGAGGAATCGGGTTAACTCAGTTGAACTCAGCACCGAAACTCAGACAACAGCGACTCTGACGCAAAAAACCAGACAAAATATTATAACCAGCAAAAAAGAAAAAACTATACGACTGATCTTAACGGAACCAAGACAAAACAATAAAACTCTGAGAACTGAAAACAGAACTCCGACAAACAGAAAAATGAGGGGTTCACGGGACTCGCAACTGAGTCAATTAACTCGGTTCAGCACTAATAACTCAGAAATCAGCAACTCGAATTCGGGAACCAGAAACAGCGATTATCTCAGAAACACGAACAAACTCGACACTAAACTCGGACAACCAAACAACGATAGAAACTGAAGAATAGACTCGCGATTCGGAAACCCAAAACAATAAACATCACCCAGAATTTTAATTGCAGAAGCGAATTGGATTTAAAAATGAAACACAAAACACAGCACGAAATGCCATTCGGAAGAAAAAGATTCGACAGCAACGTACAAAAACAAAACAAAAATCTCGCAACTCGAATCTGCTCTGAACCCAAATCAATAACTATTGCAACTCAGAAGAAAGTGTTGGAAAAGTGTGGGTTTTAGCCCCACATTGACTAGTCATTTTGAGCCTAGTTTTGAGTAGTCGTTTATTGCGTGTGCGAAATGGGTGATGCTTGGATTATGTTCTCCTCCGAGAGAGCTTTCCGAGGCATGTTTAATTACTCAAAATGGTTAAGGGATGAATGAGATATGATAGCTCAAAGATGGTCCCTTAAGAGTGGAAATTTTGTTTGAAAAATGGAAGTCCCACATTGAAATGGAAAAGGTGTTTCCATAACTTTATATAGTACAACACTTGAGTAGTGTTCACTTGTGTTGGCTAAGTGTTGCTCCATCTCCTACGCGGGCGCGCAGGGAGGGGTGCGAATTGTGGGCTTTCGAGGGGAAATCCGAGGCTTCGTAAGCCTTCGGGCTTTCCGCGTGTGCGACCTGCGGATACGAATGCAGCAGAAAATTGGGCCGGCTATGGATTAGTTTTGCTATTTTATTTCCACTGGGCTTAAAATAAATAAATCAAAATATGTTTTGATTAATTCGATTATATCAGAATCATCAGAATCTGTTTGATTGATTTTGATTAAATCCAAGATTTGATTTAATTACAGATATTGTGTAGTGCACATGTTTATCCTAATCTTTTCGTTACCGCCTTTTTAATTAAGGCGTTAATTATTTTAGGCAATTGTGTAGCGAACAAGTATTGTCAAACCTATAAATACCCCTCTTAGGGTCTAGGGTTAATCATCTCATTCGCAGCCTAAACACATCCAATACCTTTCTCTCTCTGGTGATAGTTTCTTGCTCGTTTTTGCTCACCGAAGGTGCTGTTCTCTGCACCGCCATCGCTTTCTCGTTTTATCCTGGGAGGCTATCGTTTCACACACACGGTGAGAGGCGAAATAGCTTTAAGGAGACAGCTCTTCCGCTGGACTCGAGATATTGTTATATCCTTCTTTTTTATTTATCTGTTTTCACTGTTACACACTTATTTGTTATTCGCACACATATTCTTATTTATCACAGATTGTTTTACAATCTTAAAGCTATTTTTTTTATATATTTCTGTGACTAATACATCCGTCTCTGTTTGTTTCTGTGAATAACAGATTAATGGCTGATAACACTGTGAACAACGTAAATATTGTGGTTGACCCCAACGCACAGATTGTGACATCTGATGGGGGTCACCAGCTGCTGCCTAACCCTAACGCACAGGTTACACCACTTGATGTGGGTTTGTCGATGGGTGGACATGTGTCTACGACACATGTGCCTTTGGGACATACTGTAATTGGACAGTTTAGTGTTCCGCTTGGATCGACGGTAGTACCGCCGGCTGGGGTGGCTACCACACATATGGCACCTGTTATGCCTACGATTCATACTGTGCCTGCTGCACATGCTGAGAAACCTGAGAAGTTCAATGGTACGAACTTCAAACGTTGGTAACGAAAGATGCTGTTCTACCTGACCACGATGCATATGGATCGCTATCTCAAAGAGGATCTACCGTTGCTCACAGTTGAGAGTAACGCACAAACAGTTTATGCTGTTGATGCTTGGAAGCACGCCGACTATATCTGTCGGAATTATGCGCTGAATTGTTTGGCTGACTCATTGTATAACGTGTATTGTACGAAGCCAACAGCTAAGGTCTTATGGGAGTCAATTGACAATAATTACAAAACCGAGGACGCTGGGGCTAAGAAGTGGATTGTTGGCCTCTTTCTTGATTATAAGATGGCGGATTCTAAGATTATGGTCAGTCAGGTGCAAGAGCTACATGTGATCATCCATGATATTCATGCTGAAGGAATGATCATAATTGAGTCTTTCCAAGTTGCTGCTGTGATTGAGAAGCTACCACCTGAATGGAAAGATTTCAAGAACAACCTTAAGCATAATCGTAAGGAGGTGACTATGGAGGACCTGATCATTAGACTTCGCATTGAAGAAGACAACAGGGGATCCAAGAAGAAGATGAATGTTGCCACTGAAAAGGCAAACACGGTGGAACATAAGACCCAGAAGAATAATTCTGGCAAAGGGGCGAAGCTGGCACCCAAGGGAGGAATTTCGAAGACGAAGTTTCAAGGGAAGTGCTACAATTGCGACAAAGTGGGTCATAGGTCTTCTGATTGTAGGAAGCCCAAGAAGCCCAACAAGAAGAAGGAAGCAAACATGGTCGATGATATCTCAAAGGAGATAGGTGACATAGACCTCTGTGCTACGGTCTCAGAGGTGAACCTGGTTGGCTCCAACTCAAAGGAATGGTGGATTGATACAGGAGCTACAAGGCATGTTTGTTCAGACAAGGCGATTTTCTCTAGCCTCAAATCTTTCGATGCTGGTGATAAGCTTTACATGGGGAATTCAGCAACTTCAACCATTGAAGGGGAAGGCACAGTGATTCTGAAGATGACCTCTGGGAAGAATTTGACTTTGAAAAATGTACTTTATGTGCTTGATATTCGCAAGAACCTTGTGTCTGGTTCCTTGTTGAATAATCATGGCTTTCGCATTGTTTTAGAGTCGGATAAGGTTATTTTGTCTAAGAGTGGTATGTTTGTAGGCAAGGGTTCTGTTACTGATGGGCTTTTTAAACTCAATGTGATGTCTGTTAAAGATGATAATGAAATAAAGAACTCTTCTGCTTATTTGCTTGAGTCTCCTAATTTATGGCATGCTAGATTAGGACATGTAAATTATGATACTTTACAACGATTAAGTATAAAAGAATACATACCAAAATTGAATATTGATTCAAAACATAAGTGTGAAACTTGTGTTGAGGCAAAATTAACGAGATCATCATTTAAACGTGTGGAAAGAAACACCAAAGTGCTAGATCAAATACATAGTGATATATGTGATTTGAAATTCGCTCCAACTAGAGGAGGAAACAAGTATTTTATTACATTCATAGATGATTGTACAAAATACTGTTATATATATATATTTGCTTAAAAGCAATGACGAAGCTATAGATAAATTTAAAATCTATAAGGAAGAAGTTGAGACACAACAAAATGAGAAAATCAAGACGATACGTAGTGATCGTGGGGGTGAATATGTTGAACCTTATGGGGAATTCTGTTCACAACATGGTATAATCCATGAGGTTATTGCACCATACTCCCCTCAGTCAAATGGAGTGGCTTAGAGGAAGAATCGCACTCTCAAAGAAATGATGAATGCGATGTTATTAAGCTCTGGACTTCCGCAGTCAATGTGGGGGGAAGCCATCTTGAGTGCAAATCATCTTTTGAATATGATGATTCGCAAGAACAAGGATGCAAGTCCTTATGAAATGTGAAAGGAAAAGAAACCAAGTTACCAAAATCTGAAAGTGTGGGGGTGCCTTGCAAAGGTACTAATCCCTGCACCTAAGAAGGTGAAGATTGGTGCAAAGACTGTGGATTGTGTCTTCATCGGATATCCACCACATAGTACTGCATATCGGTTTCTTGTACATGAATCGAAGATTCCTGAAATTCAAAAGAATACGATTATGGAGTCTAGGAATGCCTCATTCTTTGAGACGGTATATCCTTGTAATCCTGGTGTCGAACGCCCGACTATGTCTAAACGAACTCATGAGTCTGTTGATGACGATAATGAGAGTGATGAAAGTGAAGACGAAAATGTGAGGGTTGTAAGAAGGAGCAAAAGACAAAG
The DNA here is from genome assembly GCA_036435485.1 of Saposhnikovia divaricata. Taxonomy (NCBI): domain Eukaryota; kingdom Viridiplantae; phylum Streptophyta; class Magnoliopsida; order Apiales; family Apiaceae; genus Saposhnikovia; species Saposhnikovia divaricata. The sequence goes on along the minus strand of CM071599.1, from coordinate 184,117,686 downwards.
AAAGGATAAATCCTTTGGGTCAGAATTTCTAACTTATTTGCTCGAAGAAGGTGATCCGAAAACCTATAAAGAAGCGGTAACATCAGCTGATGGACCTATGTGGAAGGAGGCCATCAAAAGTGAAGTTGATTCTATTTTACAGAATCATACTTGGGAGTTAGTGAATTTTCCAACTGGATGCAAATCACTAGAAAGCAAATGGGTGTTCAAGAAGAAGTTGAAACCTGATGGTACTATTGATAAGTACAAGGCTAGACTTGTAATCAAGGGATACAAGCAACAAAAGGGCCTTGACTATTTTGATACATATTCCCTAGTATCGAAAATAACGTCCATAAGGATGATGTTTGCTATCGTTGCAATGCGAAATTTAACAGTGCATCAAATGGATGTGAAAACAGCTTTTCTTAATGGAGATATAGATGAAGAAATCTATATGAAACAACCTGAAGGGTTTGTTGTCCATGGACAAGAAAGGAAAGTTTGTAGATTGGTGAAATCACTGTATGGTTTGAAGCAAGCACCTATGAAGTGGCATGAAAAATTTGATGAGGTCATGTTGGCCAATGGCTTCAAAATCAATGAATGAAATAGTTGTGCTTACTACAAGGATGACGAGAATGGATATATTATGTTGACGTTGTATTTAGATGATCTACTTATTGCTGGTAGCAATGATAAAGTGATAAAATCTACAAAGGATATGTTAAAATCTAGATTTGACATGAAGGACATGGGATTAACAAATGTAATTCTAGGAATTCAAATTTCTAGAACATCTGAGGGTCTCGCACTAAGTCAACCACATTATGTTGACAAGATCCTTGAGAAGTTTCTGAAGGATGATTTTGAGAAAGCTAGAACACCTGTGGATATGACTTTGCATTTATCCAAGAACAAAGGTGTAGGAGTCTCCCAACTAGAATACTCAAAGATAATTGGTAGTCTGATGTACTTGATGAGTTGTACTAGACCAGACATTGCGTACCCAATCAGTAAGTTGAGTAGGTTTACGATTAGTCCAGGAGCTGATCATTGGAAAGCAATCATACGAGTACTAAGGTACTTGAGGGGAACCCGAGACTATGGTTTGCATTATGGAATTTATCCAGAAGTACTAGAAGGCTATACTGATGCAAACTAGATATCTAGCAAAAAGGCACTGAAGACTACGAGTGGATATGTATTTACACTAGCTGGAGCAGCAGTGTCATGGAAATCCTCCAAACAAACTGTGATAACTCAGTCAACAATGGAAGCTGAGTTTGTGGCATTAGATAAATGTGCATAAGAGGCTGAATATTTACGCCAATTTCTGGAGGATATTCCGAGATGGCCAAAGCCTGTGACTGCAATAGGACTGCACTGTGATAGTTAGTCTGCTATTGGCAGAGCACAGAGCACAATGTATAATGGAAAGTCCCGTCACATTCGACGACGACATAGTTCCATTAGACAGTTAATGTCAACTGGAATTATCACTATTGACTTCATACCGTCAAAGGATAATATTGCGGATCCGCTAACCAAAGGGTTATCAAGAGAACTGGTTGACAAATCATCGAGAGGGATGGGCCTTAAGCCTATTGCTTAACGGCGTCATGGTGGACACCCAACCATTGCTGAATGGAGGTCCCAAGAACTTGGTTCAATGGGCCAACTAAATCATGATGACCAAATCACTGTGGGGGTAACCCCTGGCCTGTTCCTATGATGAGAAACAGTGAGTCCCGTAAGGTACGAGGGTAAGCTATTAAGCTTTTAATGTTCTTTCGCTGAATATATAGAGTTCAAGATTTGAACGCATGGAATTCAGTTGAGTAAACGCGGGTTACTCTATAAGATAAAGATCACCTACGTGGGAGAGAAGTGGGGCCACTTTAAAGGAGAATTGCGAGGCGCAATTCTTTAGAAACTCCTGCAGAACCAGGACGATGTTTCATGGCCAAAATTGACATAATCATGAGAGCTGAACGAGTCAGAAAGGGTATAGTGATAATTATATCATCGTTTATACAAACGGTCGAACAATTCAAAGACAAGCACGTCTACTGTCTACCAGTTCAAAGACAAGCGAAAGTTCAAGGAGCATTCTCTACATATTGTGTGCTATATCTGATTGAAGAATCTATCACCAAGCCAAACTTCCGTGTCTGTCTGCCTGGCTTGTGCTACTACATTATCAATCTCATCCATGTGGGAGATTGTTAGAAAAATGTGGGTTTTAGCCCCACATTGACTAGTCATTTTGAGCCTTGTTTCGAGTAGTCGTTTATTGCGTGTGCGCAATGGGTGATGCTTGGATTATGTCTCCTCCGAGAGAGATTTTTGAGGCATGTTTAATTACTCCAAATGGTTAAGGGATGAATGAGATATGATAGCTCAAAGATGGTCTCTTAAGAGTGGAAATTTTGTTTGGAAAATGGAAGTCCCACATTGAAATGGAAAAGGAGTTTCCATGACTTTATATAGTACAACACTTGAGTAGTGTTCACTTGTGTTGGCTAAGTGTTGCTCCATCTCCTACGCGGGCGCGTAGGGGGGTGCGAATTGTGGGCTTTCGAGGGAAAATCCGAGGCTTCGTAAGCCTTCGGGCTTTCCGCGTGTGTGACCTGCGGATACGAATGCAGCAGAAAATTGGGCCGGCTAAACCCGGACTAGTTTTGCTATTTTATTTCCACTGGGCTTAAAATAAATAAATCAAAATCTGTTTTGATTAATTCGATTAAATCAGAATCATCAAAATCTGTTTGATTGATTTGATTAAATCCGAGATTTGATTTAATTACAGATATTGTGTAGTGCACAAGTTTTATCCTAATCTTTTCGTTACCGCCTTTTTAATTAACGCGTTAATTATTTTAGGCAGTTGTGTAGCGAACAAGTATTGTCAAACCTATAAATACCCCCTTAGGGTCTAGGGTTAGTCATCTCATTCGCAGCCTAAACACATCCAATACCTCTCTCTCTCTGGTGATAGTTTCTTGCTTGTTTTTTCTCGCCGAAGGTGCCGTTCTCTGCAACGCCATCGCTTTCTCGTTTTATCCTGTAAGGCTATCGTTTCACACACACGGTGAGAGGTGAAATAGCTTTAAGGAGACAACTCTTCCGCTAGACTCGAGATATTGTTATATCCTTCTTCTTTATTTATCTATTTGCCTATTTGTTATTCGCACACATATTGTTATTTATCACAGATTGTTTCACAGGAAGACAAAGACAAAACTAGGAGAAAGGGGGGTGTGTGTTTGCAGTGAAGAAAAGGAGAACAAGGATGGGGTGAGCTGGGTGTTTATAAAGAAGACGAAACGAAAAAGAATTGGGTTTGATATTCTGAGAAAACAGGGGAGGCTATTGCTTCGAATTTTAACACATAAAAACAGAGATCTAAGATTTTAATAATAATAATAATAATAAGTGCTAAATTTTATAAAATTAAATTTTTTGATTTTTTAAAAAAAAATTAAATACGAGAATAAAGAAATTAACTACGAAATTAAGATTACACTAAAACGATGATTTGGAATTAAATGTCCCACAATAAAATGGAGATTTAAAGGGGCAAAATTAAAATTAACAACTAAAAACAAGAAATTAAATTCGTTAATTTTCAACCCATAGTGGTTAGGTTTTCGCTACTTTGTCCACTAAACGGATTTATGAAAATAACGAAGGCAAGGCAATATAAACAAAAGAACAAGACGAGAAAGTAAAGGAAATGGAAATTTGCATTAATATAAAAAGAGAGTGTTTACAAGATTTGAAACTACAAAACAAGAAATTAAATCTACCCTAAACCTACATTAAAATCTAGGTTTATTCTAAGTTGAGAATTACAAGGGAAATGAGAGGGTATTTATAGGATGAGAATTATGGTGTGTTGGGTTAATCTCCACCCTACACCTTCTAAATGTGGTGGAGAAATCCTAGCCATCCAATTGTTTCCTTCCTCTTTAAGCTTTGGTGAGTGGATCTTGGCCAAAAACTTATTTAGTGTGTTGGGATGATCTTCACCTTCCACATGTCTTCAAAGATTCCTTTTTCTCCAAACTCCTAATTCATTTCCCTTTTTCATTTTAGTCCTTTTTCTTCATCTTTTGCCCTTCCTTGCTCTTTATTTCTTTATTTTACCATTTCTTTATTTTTTCATGAATTTCCTGAAATGCAGCAAAATAATTTATTATAATACGAGTTCAAGCAATAAATAGGTAATAAAAATATGCAAAAATATTCACTTATCAAACATAATATAGTATTAATTTTATATTAAAATGCTGTTGGCGGGATTCGAACCTTAGACCTCCAACTTTTAGTATTGTTGTATCTAACGGTCATGATCTATTTGAGTTGAAGATCTAACGGTTGTGAATGGGGGATAACCAAAATAGGGGTAACCAAACTATAAATTATACCCCCCTTTCGCTTAATATAGTATAGATAGCTTATAACCCGTGCAGTGCACGGTTCTATTTCTAATATTTATTATTATATTGTTTTTTTTAAATACTTATTTATTATTAATTTACATGTCAAATAGTTATTAAGAAATTGATATATGAGAAAAATGTTCCTACAGTTAACTTTAGAAGAATTTCCTAAAGTTAACCTTTAAAATCATGTGATTTTAAAATATTTGTTACCTTTTATTTATAAGGGCCTCGTAGGGGCATTAATGATTTTAGGAAATTAAGTAATGTGTTTTGATTTCACTGATTAATTTTAGGGAATTCTCCTACAGTTAACTATAGGATCATTAAGTCCTTGATATATATATATATATATAGAATTTTACACATTCAATTTATTATGTGTTTTATCTTCAATTCTTAAAACTTGATTTGTATGATTTTAAAGCCCACGTAATCTTTAATTTAGTGATGATTTAACAATTTTTTTTGATTTCACTGATTAATTTTAGGGAATTCTCCTACAGTTAACTATAGGATCATTAAGTCCTTGATATATATATATATATATAGAATTTTACACTTTCAATTTATTATGTGTTTTATCTTCAATTCTTAAAACTTGATTTGTATGATTTTAAAGCCCACGTAATCTTTAATTAATGATGATTTAACAATTTTTCTCCGAGATGAAATTGACGTTTTTTTTATATTGAAAATTCTATTATATTTAGGAAATCTACTTATATTTCGTTTTTATTATCTAAATAACCTTCTTATTATTTGAAGATAGTTGTACTAACAACCAAATACAGTTTTAATAATAAGTGTAAGAGGAATTTTTTCCAAAATTTTGGTAGTCGGTAGTCTGGTCCTCAGTACGACAAAATAAATAAGAACCGTTAGATCTTATAATAAATAGATGAAAAACGTTGGATCTAGCATAAAAATTTTTTTTTATATTTTAACATGTAAACTAAAAAGTGTATTTATATTGAAATACGAAAAAGTGCATGTCAATAATTTAAATAATATATAATTAGGTTTTCTATATTGAATAGGATTATCAATGTAGGTATTCTACACTGAATAGGATTAATGTAAAAATTCGTAATTATATTTTCTCTTGGATAATAATTGTTAAATCATCATTAAATAAAAGATAATTTTATGAGTTTCGCGTGGGATGTAAAATCATCCAAATCTGATTTCTAAATCTCGTGATAGAGGCCAAATAGTAAATATGAACACCATATTTGCTCTACTTGAATTCGAAAAATCAAAATTTAGATATATCTACAGAACACGCAAAACTCGAGAATCATCTTTAATTCAGTGATGGTTTAATAATTATTATCCAACCGAAACCACCCATAAATTGAAGAGAAAATAAAGTTATGAATTTTTACATTAAGAATTTTATTTAATTTTGAAAAACTTTTTATATTTTATTTAGATTATTAAAATTTGTTTTTAGTATTTTAATACAATCCTACTATTAATTAAATAAACTTTTTAATATTAGATATAACATTTCTCATTTATCTATTTTAAGATTTAACAATCCATACTATTTTGATCATCCAAGTCCTACGAACCATACTACCATATTACAAAAAAAACTGGATAAGATCTTTTTTACACTTATTAAATATAAAAATATAATATGGATAAAATCTACTATCTACTATATATATAATGTGGCAACATGTCACATTTTATTCAAGAATATATTACCTTTTCACCCTTTGTAATTAATAGATATCAATTAATAGCTCAATATTTAATTGGTTCATTTATATTTATTAACTATAACACTTTAATTGACTTGCAATTAATAGTATCTAACTTATTATTACATATTAAATTTCATAATTTATATATTTATATATTTTTTATTTCATGATAAAAATGTAAACGCTACCAGTAATCGATTGAATTACAACGTCGTAATCTAACATAATGCAGAACGTATACCTATGAATAAAGTAATGAAAATAGATAGATAAGAGAAAAAAATAAACATTTCGTCTATAAAAGATGATTACGACTTTAAGGTATATTACTTCAAGAAATTCTATAACGAATGATGTTGATAACGAGTTGGATATTTCGGAAAATATTTTTGAGTAAAAGGTCAGAAATACTCGGTTAACACTTCGAACATGAGCAAAGTATATACTCCAATTGAACTGAACAACGAATACAAAATGGTCCACTGTCAAAATTGTATTATGTACTAGAATGAGTTTTGTTGTATTGTATTTTTTAATGATTATATTGAGAAATGTAAAACATTTTGTACATCCAATAAATTTAGTAAAAATTTCAATTCATGTTCAAATGATATCCTTAAAATTTGAAAAAATGGACACGATTTAACGAAACTTAGTTAAAGATATATAAATATAAAAAAATATGTTATATATATAATAATTATCTATATAATTATTATACCGAATATTATCTCAATAATCAAATATATTGAAACAAACCCGTGCCTTGCACGGGTATAGAAGCTAGTAGTATATAATTTGCTAACTTGTATTTATATATGAGAATCATGTACATGAGGATGACCTCATGTACAACCCCGAGATTATAACAAAACTTCGTATAAATACAAGTAGGGTAAATTAGTAAATTCAAGAAAAGTTGCTCATAATTACCATAACGCCATTAATTATATAGTCAAACACCTTATAATCTCAGGAGAGTCACCTAAGGTCATCATCAGGCACATTTTACTCTTCATATATTACACTTTATTTTGTAAACATTATAAATTTATCTATAAATATAATAATTTGTTGACTTTTTGACTTTTTTGTTGCATTATATTATTACATGATGTTTTTTAAATTGACATAAAACATGTGCACGTTGAATTACAAACTGAGAGACATGTATTCTGGCGGTGTATTGAATCTGAAGTGTTTAGTAGTTGAAGTCTAGTTTCATGTTTTGCGAAGGGATCTCAATCGAAAGTTAGGCCTCATTTGGTATTGCAATTCTAGATCCCAAAAGCAGCTTATTTCTGAAAAGTAAGTAAAAACTTGTTTGGCAAACTTTAAAAGTAGTTTTTTTTTAAAAGTGTTTTTTGCTGAAAAGTTGCTTTTAGAGAAAGCATGTCCCCCCATGTTTTTTTAAAAAAAACTGCTTTTCAGCTTTTGTGAGAATCAGTTATTGATTTTAATCAAACCTCACAAAAAACATTACTTTTTATAAATTATATCCAAAACATAAATATTTCAAAAATTTTACCAAACAGCTATATGATTTTCCCAACAACACTTTTTTCAACAGCACATCAATCCTAAACAAAGCCTTAGTCAGTAGTAACTTTCATTAGAAAAAATGAATGGTGCTTATGTACTCATAATTCTTGGATGCAACTTTAGGAACGAATTTTTTATGTGTACAAATATTAAATTTAATATGCGGTTGATGAGATTTGAATTGCGAATTTTTATTATATATTTATTAGCTTTTTACTATAGTTTTAAATGCTCTTATATAAATTTTAATTATATATGTTGTTCATACTTTCATTAGAAAAAATGAATGGTGCTTATGTACTCATAATTCTTGGATGCAACTTTAGGAACGAATTTTTTATGTGTACAAATATTAAATTTAATATGCAGTTGATGAGATTTGAATTGCAAATTTTTATTATATATTTATTAGCTTTTTACTATAGTTTTAAATGCTCTTATATAAATTTTAATTATATATGTTGTTCACGGGAATCGAACCCTTGATCTACGATATTACTTTCTTATTATCCCTTTTACTCTTATTATATAATAGGATATAATTGTTGTAACATTGGGGGTGTTTGGGGAGCTTATTTTCCAAAAAAGTTGACTTATTTGAAGAAAGAAACTAAGATTCCTAGCTTTTTTCGGAAAAAAAACACTTTTTTTTTTTGCAAATTATGAAATCTCAAACATACATTAAATACATCCATAAATTTTTTTATCAAAATATGAAATTTTTACCCAATAATAAGTCCATAAGGACTTACTTAAAGTTAAGTCAAACAACATCATTATATGTTATTTAGCAAAAAAAAACACCATTATATGTTCTTGTTGAATGAGATTTGTTATACTCCCTCCGTCCCTCTAAGTTGTTTACACTGGGCATGGGCACGGAGAACAAGAAAATGTATAAAAAATGGGTAAAGGTAGATGAAAAATGGGTAAAGTGATGGGACCTATCAATATTTAATAATAGATTTGAGATAGTGGAGGAAAATAGTGGGTGTAATAGTGTTTTTTATTATTAAACTAGCTTATAGCTCGTGCAAAGCATGAGTTACTTTTAATTTTTTTAAAATTTGTTTATAGTGTAATATAATATTATAAATATTAATTTTAATATGTTATTGGAAAAATTCGAACCTTCGTAGTTAGATCTATGTATATAATAATTTTTAGTAATAAATATAAATTAATATGTTATTGACAGGAATCGAACCTTAGACCTCTATATATAATAACTTTTAGTATTATTGTATCTAACAGTCATGATTTATTTGAGTTGAAGATCTAACGGTTGTGAATGAGGGGATAACCAAACCAAAAATGAGGGGATAACCAAACTACAAATTATACCCCATTTCGCTTATTATAGTATAATATAGATATAGTATTAATTTTATATTAAAATGTTGTTGGCGGGATTCGAACCTTAGACCTCCAACTTTTAGTATTGTTGTATCTAACGGTCATTATCTATTTGAGTTGAAGACCTAACGGTTGTGAATGAGTGATAACCAAAAATGAGGAACCAAAATAGGGGGTAACCAAACTACAATCAAATAGATCATGACCGTTGGATACAACAATACTAAAAATACTATATTATAATAAGCAAAATGGGGTATTATTTGTAGTTTGGTTATTCCTCATTTTTGGTTTTGGTTATTACTCATTCACAACCTTTAGATCTTCAACTCAAATAGATCATGACCGTTAGATACAACAATACTAAAATTTGTTATATATAAAGGACTAAGGTTCGATTCCCACCAACAACATATTAATTTATATTTAACACTAAATTATAATATACAAAGATACAAGGTTCGAATCCTCCCAACAACATATTAAAATTAATATTTATAATATTATATTACACTATAATCAAATTATAAAACAAAATAAAAGTAACCCGTGCTTTTGCACGGGCTATAAGCTTGTATATATAATGGAAAGAAAAAAGAATAATTTGATATTAATAATTAATCGAATGTTCTCCTTACTAGCATATCTATTATATGCTAAAAATACCAATTGATATTTATTCTTATTACAAAAAATTATAAATTTTTAATATTATATATAGTAATAATCATTATATGAGGAATTTTTAGTATTCCCCCAATCCTACATGACTGCTCAGGAGTTCCCATTGCCTTACTCAACACATCTTCACTTCCAGATGGTTGCAATTCACCCTTACGCTTCTTCTCTAGTAAAATATCCTATCAATAACACAAAAATTGGTCATCAACAAAGCCAAAGTGAATCAAATTATCTAACTCTTCTTTCAATATCTATCTATACTATATATTATTATTAAAGCTAAAACATCAAATGTTTGGTTGGTTGGTATGGTACCAATATTATAAGACAAACAGATAAACAGATTAATAAATAATATAAAGATGTTATAGTAGTTAATTACACTAGCTTATAGCCAGTGCAAAGCACGGGTTACTTTAATTTTTTTTTTAATTTACTTATAGTTTAGTATATATAATACTGTAAACATTACTTTTAATATGTTGGAAGAATTCAAATTTTAGACCTTTGTATAAACCTGCTGATATGGGCTAAAAGTAAGCCCTAAAGACATATTTAATGTGGCATTAATTAGATCCAGCATGGTCTAAACGTGGGGCCCACCAGATAGGCCCAAAACCTATTTTTGATATTAATTTCGTAGTTAATATTGAAGGCAATAAACAGCTCAGCAAATAAGAGTTAAATAAGGATAATATTCCTACCAAACTTAGCCTCCAAGGCATCCAATTTAATAAGGAAACAGACTCCTACAAGGAAGGCGTCTAGAACCTTCCTCAAGGCGGTGGCTTGCCCACCAAGTATCCGAATCCTACCATAATTCTAAGGCTTTTCAACCTATATAAAGGGCCTGACCCCTCATTCTCAGAACTACGTCTTGGCTTGATTCTCAATACTAGATACGTAGGCACTCTGTGAGGACCGATTAGTCTCGAACACGGAAACAGCCATTAAAGCACGAAGCTCCCGAACTCTAGCATTAAATACAATTTCGTAACTTAGTTTTTATTCCACAACATTTGGCACCGTCTGTGGGACACAACATCAACCATGGTTCAAACACGAAGAACAACATCAACCTCGACTGAGGCCATACCCCTTGGCTCTGCTCCACCTGCCACTTCTGATCCGCTTATCACTACTGAAGAAGGACAATTACCCCCATCAACAGGGGCGATCATTCAACCTCTAGTCTCTCAACCCCCAGGGACGACTCCCCATGTTGAGGGAACTCTACCAGTGGTCGTCCATCAAAGCCAAGAAGCTAACCCTCTTCAGATGGTGGTTTCTCCTCTTGGTAACGTTAATCGTACGCTACCCCCGGGGGTACAGATCCACACTACGGATCTCCCCTTGAATACCAACCCGATGTATGGGCTGCCTAATTATCCCCCTCGATAAAGGGAACCTGGACCAAGCGGTCATGCCTTACAGATCCGAGATCGAGAGTATGATGACTATTCTAGTCCATATACTGATGATCCATCATCATCTGAGAACGATGATCGAGATGAAGCCCCGATGAGGCGACGTGCTAGCAAAGAATCTCTAAGGAGGACACGAAGTATCCATGATGGACCCCCCCTTGACAACTGCTGAGAGGATCAAGGCTTATGAGGCTGAGATCTTAAAGTTGAAGGACGATATGGCGAGAGAACAAACTAGATTGAATCAAACTCAACCTCCTCCAACCACAGAGAGGATTCCCATTATCGACTTGGAGAGGTCTTCAAGGAGACAGAAAAGGGCTGATGCCCCAACTGGAAGAACAACAAGGGTGGAAACCCCCTAGGGTAACCCCAAAGATCTGATGCCACTAGGAGATCCTGATGATCCCACACCCCCGTTTACTGTGGAGGTGATGAATGCTCGTATTTCAAAGAAGTTCAAGATGCCGACAATCAAGGCTTATGATGGAACGGGTGATCCCACAAACCACGTTAGGACGTTCTCAAACGCACTGCTGTTGTAGCCTGCAAGTGATGCTTTAAAGTGTAGGGCATTCCCTCAAACTCTGTCAGGCATGGCTCAAAGATGGTATAACCGCTTGCCCGCGGATTCAATTGGCTCCTTTAAGGAGTTGAGTGCTGCTTTTGTTAGCCATTTCATCAACGGAAGAGTTCACGAGAAAAGCTCCGCATCTCTCATGTATGTGGTACAAGGAAAGAATGAAAATTTGAGGGATTACCTCAAGCGATTCATTAAGGAGACGTTAAATATCACTGATCTGGAGAACAAGGTAGCCATGGTAGCCTTGGAACACGGAACCACTAATCTCTTGTTTAAAAGGTCTTTGGCAAAACATCCTCCTGAAAACATGGCCGAGCTCCAACGAAGGGCCGAAAAGTATATCAAGGCTGAGGACAGCATGAAGAAGGAATCCGCAAAAGGTACTGGAAAAGGTAGCAATGGTTCAAAGAAACGAAAGCAAGAGCAAGAGTACGATGCTAGGGACAAGTATCCCCGAATTAGGAAGGACTCTTACTCACCGCCACCAAAAAAGAATTTTGGACCAAGATTTTCTAACTATGTAAGGTTGAATGCTCCTAGGAGTCAGATCTTGTTGGAAATTTAGAAAGATAAGGAATTTCGATGGCCGAAGCCATTTAGGGGAGACCCCGCAAAATGAAACAAGGATCAGTACTGTAGGTACCATAAGGATGTGGGACATGATACCGATGATTGTAGGCAACTCAAAGACGAGATTGAATTCTTGATCCGAAGAGGGAAGCTAGGCCAGTTCACGAAGGGTGAAGATCGTGGAAATCAAAGGAGGGATTATGACAGGAAGAATAATGATCGTAGGGACAACGATCGTGATCGCAACCCACAGCCCTGAGGGCCAGTTATCAATATGATTTGGGGAGGCCCGACAGCGACCGACACAACTCGAAACTCTCGAAAGGCGTATGCCAGAGAAATGATGCACATTATGGGAGAGGCCCCGAAACATGCGAAGACTGAGATAGTGATTGGTTTTGATGATTCAAACCTTAAAGGGGTGAAGTTCCCCCACGACGACTCGTTGGTCATAACCCCTGTAATTGGAAATTCGGAAGTAAAGCGAGTCCTGATAGACAATGGAGCTTCTGTTGATATCCTATTTCATGACGCGTTTGTAAAGATGGGGTACACTGACTCTCAGTTGACCCCGACCAACATGCCTATCTACGGATTTAATGGAGTTGAGTCCAAAGTTGAAGGGACTATTCAGTTGCCTATGACTATTGGGCAGGAACCTAAGGAGGCTACTCAGATGCTGAATTTTTTGGTGATCAAGGCTGCCTCGACATACAATGCAATCCTGGGAAGAGCCGGACTTCATGCGTTCAAAGCTGTTGCCTCAACCTATCACATGAAGGTCAAGTTTCCAACCCGGAATGGTGTTGGAGAACAGAAAGGAGATCAGAAAATGGCTAGAAGTTGTTATGTGGCTGTTTTGAGAGCCGATGGAGTTGGGGGGAAGGTCCTTCCAATTGAAGACATGGCTGTTCGCAATGATGATGAGTACCGAGGGAAGCTAGCAGAGGACTTGATCCCCATACCTCTAGAGCTGGACGACCCTTAGAAAGTAACTTATATTGGAGCTTCTCTGAAGGAGCCCTTGAAGGGAAAGTTGACAGCATTCTTACAAGAGAATAGCAATGTGTTTGCTTGGACAGCAGCTGATATGCCAGGGATTGATCCCCAATACATAACTCACAAGTTGAATGTTGATCCTGAACGGAAGACAATAAAATAGAAGAAAAGGAATTTTGCTCCTGAAAGGCAAGAGGCCATTAAGCAAGAAGTTGACAAGCTCTTAGAGGCTGGGTTTATTGAAGAGATTCAGTTCCATGAATGGTTGGCTAACCCTGTGATGGTCAAGAAGGCAAATGGGAAGTGGAGGATGTGTATATACTCCACTGATTTGAATGTTGCATACCCGAAGGATTATTTTCCCCTGCCAAGGATAGACATGTTGATAGATGCCACAGCTGGACATGAGATGTTGAGCTTCATGGACGGGTTCAGCGGCTACAATCAGATTAAGATGCACAAGGATGACATCCCAAAGGTATCTTTCATAACTGACTTTGGTGCTTTCTGCTATCTTGTTATGGCTTCTGGTCTAAAGAATGCATGCGCTACTTATCAACGACTAGTGAATAAGATATTCGTTCATCTGATTGGAAAAACCATGGAGGTCTATGTTGACGACATGTTAGTCAAGAGGCTATTCAAGGCAGACCACATTAAGCACCTCAGAGAGGCATTCGAAGTGCTGAGGCACCACAAGATGATGTTAAATCCAGCCAAGTGCGCTTTTGGTGTTGGATCTGGAAAATTTTTGGGTTTGATGGTTTCAAAGAGAGGCATAGAGGCCAACCCTGACAAGATCAAGGCAATTTTAGATGAACCACCGCGTTCTATTAGAGATGTGTAGAAGTTGACGGGTCGAGTAGCAGCTTTAGGAAGATTCATCTCCAAGTCCGGTGATAAATACTTACCTTTCTTTCAAGCATTGAAGAAGGTGAAAAATTTTGAGTGGACACCTGAAAGCCAAGAGGCCTTTGAACAATTGAAGAAATACATGGCAGAAGCCCCGTTGTTGGCCAAGCCTAGCCCTAGGGAGACTCTTTACTTATATTTGGCGGTATCCGAACAAGCACTTAGTGCCGTCCTCATTTGCGAAGAGAACAACATTCAGAAACCTGTCTATTATGTGAGCAAGGTGTTGCATGGGGTAGAGTTGAATTACTCTCCCATTGAAGAGTTTGCTTTGACATTGATAACAGCCTCGAGAAAGCTACGACCGTACTTCCAGGCACACAAGATTGAAGTCCTGACAGACCAGCAATTGAGGAACATATTGCATAGCCCGAAGGCCAGTGGAAGATTGATTAAGTGGGCAATCGAACTTGGAGAATTTGACATCGCGAATAAGCCTCGAACAGCCATCAAGGCTCAGGCATTGGCTGACTTCGTGGTTGAATGTACCATTGGCAACCAAGAAATCGGGGGCCAGGAGATAGTGACCACCCCTGGAAGAGAGGATAAAGATGAAGAGCTTGTACCTGATCAGAGGGAATATTGGGTGCTCTATTTTGATGGAGCATCAAAAACAAAATCTTGGGGAATATTGGGTGCTCTATTTTGATGGAGCATCAAAAAAAAAATCTAGTGGTGCAGGTTTAGTCTTGAAAAGCCCCGATGGGTTCACAGTTGAGTATGCTTTGAAGTTGGACTTTCCAACAACCAACAATGAAGCTGAGTACGAAGCCTTGATAGCCGGGTTGGGCTTGGCCAGAATCATGAGGGTCAAGAATCTCAAAGTTTCTAGGGATTCAAGACTAGTGGTATCGAAAGTGAATTTGAAGCCAAGGATGAAATTATGGCGAAGTATTTGAGAGTTGTGAAAGTTGTTATGACTCAGTTTGAGGAGTGCTATGTGGAGCACATTACGAGAGAAGAGAACGTTAAGGCCGATGCCCTGTCTAAGTTCGCTTCTTCTGAGATAGAGAATTATGCAGGGAGTGTTTACTTCCAGGTCTTGAAGGCCCCGACCATCAACTCTAAGTTGGTAGCACCGATTGATGTAGGAAGCTGTTGGATAGATCCCATCAAAGCTCACATCGAAACCGGCTAGCTCCCTGACAATGCTTTTGAGGCACGGAAGTTGTCAGTGAGAGCATGGAGATATGCCTTGATTGAGGGCATACTTTATAAGAGGTCATTTGTCATCCCATACTTGAAGTGTTTGAGGCCCCAAGAGGCAAAGAAAGCTTTGGAGGATGTTCATGAAGGTATCTGTGGGCAGCACTTGGGGGGGCAGAGCCCTAGCTCACAAGATAACTCGTTTGGGATTTTATTGGCGAGAGATGTTGGCCGGTGCGCAGAATTATGTCAAGAGGTGCGACAGATGTCAGAAGCACGCTCCCATTGTAAGGCAGCCGCCTGAGATGTTAACGTCGATTAACTCTCCTATCCCATTCGCCATGTGGGGAATGGATATACTTGGTCCTTTTCCCGTAGCTTCAGCACAAAGGAAGTTTCTGATAGTAGCCATCGACTACTTCACCAAGTGGATTGAGGTAAAGCCCTTGGCCAAGATAACCACCAAGCAAGTTGCTCAATTCTTTTGGGAGAACATCATTTGTAGGTATGGAATCCCACGTATCCTTGTAACAGATAATGGAACACAGTTCAACAATGAGGAGTTTAAGAAGTATTAAGAGGAAAATGCTATTGAGCTTCGTTTCACTTCAGTAGCTCACCCTCAAGCAAATGGACAGGCAGAAGTAGCACACTGTATTATCCTGGATGGACTAAAAAAGAGAGTCAAACGCTCAAGGAATACTTGGGTGGATGAGTTACTGCCCATACTTTGGGCATATCGCACCACCTGTAAGGTGACGACCGGAGCAACCCCATTTTTGTTGGCTTATGAAGCCGAGGCAGTTATGCCATTAGAAATTATGCATGCATCACCTCGGGTTGAAGCATTTGAGTCTGAGACCAACGGAGAAGGCATGAGACTTGCTCTTGATCCGATTAATGAAGTTAGGGATGAAGCACACACCAGAGCATCAGAAGAGAGCATCTTTTCATTACAACTAAAGGGTTAAGGAGAGGTTCTTTCGACAAGGAGACTTAGTTATGAGGAAGATAGAGGCTTCTGGAGTTGGCCAGAAGGGGAAGCTAGCCCCTAACTGGGAAGGGTCATATCGAGTCAAGATGACATTAGGATGAGGTTCGTACAAGCTGGAAACCTTGGACGGGAATGAGGTGCCCCGTACTTGGCATGCATTGAACCTCAAGATCTATTATGTTTGAGCTATCCTTGTAAGGACTTAGCTTTTTATCTATCTATTAGGAAAAGTTGCTATCTATGTAAGGGTTGAACCCATTTTGAGTTATTAATGCAAGTTTTTTTTCCATTATATGATTCTGTGATTTTAACTACGTACCAAGCACCTGTCGAGTGTAAGTCTAGAATGACCAGGTACCGAAAATAAAGAACATACGAGTAAAGGAAAACAACTGCATAGATAAGATGCCCTGAAGGGCCAAGGTTTAAGTTACAGACATATCAAATAAAAGTATAAGTCCAAGAAGGACCCCGAATGAAAATAAACACAGCCACAAGCGGCTAACAAGGCCATGCAAGGCCACTTACTCCTGTGGAGCTTCATCAGAACTCTCTTCCTCTTCAGATTCTTCCTCGCCAGACTCCTCCTCATCTGAATCATCTTCGTCAGAGCCGCTACCATCTTCGGCTGTCACCTGTGCCCCAGTCCCCTCTACCTCTGCTGCACCAGAGGAAGAACTAGAGGAGGAGCTATCTTCATTCCGGATCAATCTCTTTTCGGGGATCGGATGTCGAATCATTCCATTTCTTCTCGCAGGCATGGGCTTCTTTCCATGAGAGCCCGAGGAGCCTGAGTCACGGCTAGCAGTTGAAATAACCTTCTTGGAACCAGAATCCGATGCTTGGGGAACAGTTTTAGTTCCCAAGCCGGAGCAAGATCAGCACGGTTCCCAACAACCCAGCTGGGGCAAGGAAAATGTGCTGGGTTGACAACAGAGGGATGCTTGTGACTCACAACTTTGATTGCCTTGTTCCAACCAATGGACATGTTGAAGGGACGCACCTTATCATCATGCTCATCCATGAATTTCAGAAAATCTTCGGACCTATGATAGGCCTCAATCACCTTGTCAACATCAGATGCTTTCTTTCTAGCTAAAGAAGCAAGTTATTTGCGGGAGGATAAAGCATCCGCTTCGGCACGGATAACCTGGGAGTGCAAATATTGAATTTCTTCCTTGAACCTTGCCGAATCATTCTTCAAAGATACATTCTCATCTCTAAAGGCTCGGCCTTGGGTAGAGATAGTTTGAAAGTATGCATTAGCCTACAAACAGGGAAGTTGATAAGGCATAAGGAGTTTATAAAGTCAAGATCAATAACAGTACCGAACTCATCAGAAGGAGTGTCATACCTGATATAAGGCTTGAGCGCCCATAAGCTGAGATTCATCCATCTTGTCACCCGCATGCAAACTCACTTGATCGGGAGGAGTGATTGAAAGCTTGGACAAGTCTAGAGCTAGGTGAGGGCTCCCCAAGACTGAGTCTCGTTCGCAGATACCCCATGATGGTATGAAAGGGGTCCTAATACCCCCGTCAGCGTTTCGGGATCTTTCCCCGCCTTGGGAGCAACCTTCCAAGAAGTGAGGAATGTGAGGCTTAGTGGGATTCAGTAGTTCCTCAGCCTTTTTCTTCATTCTTTTAGTCACGGTCGGTTGGTTCTTGGGACGACTGTCAATCTCCTCAGCAGTTGAAATGCAATATGAAAAATATCGAAATAAGAACAGACAGAGTTCATAATAGCTAAGTAAGAAAGTTACCCTCAATGGAAAGAAAGCTAAGGCCAACCTTAACAAGATTCTTTTCATTCAAAAAAATCTTGTAATGGGTACGGCCATCATCAACAAGAAGCTTATCTTGATCTAGTAGTTCTGAATCACTAAGTTCACACACGAAATGTGAGCTATCCTCCACAGATCCAATTCTCTTCATAAAGAAGTTACCCCAATCACCACCTTCCCACTCAAGAATTACAAACTCCCTCTCCCAAAAATGTTGAGAATCTGGAAATGAAAAGGGATTCACTATGTGTGGAAGTTTAGCACGGTGTTGAAAACTGATCCATCCTTTCTTATAGTCAGAAGAGTTCTTGGCCCCGAAGATACTCCGAAACATTATAGTAGACAATGGGATGCCCAATTGGCGGCATCTTATTATGAAAATAATGATGAACCTCCAGGCGTTGGGATATATCTGACAGGGGTGAATTTGAAGCTCCGCTAGTAATCTGGTGATAAAAGGATCGACCGGGAATCTGAACCCAGCGTCTAGAGCACCCAAGTGAATGCAAATCCTCTCAGGATGCCAGTTGCAGGTTCTGTCTGTTGGGCTTGGAAGACAAACCTTAATAGCACTTGGAAAAAGGTATGTCTTCCTGATTTCTTTGACATCTCGCTCCTTCAACTTACATGGACTATGAAAGGAGTCTAAGCTTGCACTATTAGGGAATACTTCCCTCATAATGCTTAGTAGATCTAGCAAGGATTCAAATCTATGCTCAACATATGAAGGGGGTTTTATTTTTTCCTTACCTTTGGCGGTCCTCATCTTGCTCCTCTTGGCAAATGCTTCCATTATGGAGACCGGGGGAGCAGTTGCGCGTTTGCCTTCCGACATCTTGATCTTGAACTTGAAACTTGATCTTGAAAATTGAACTTGATCTTGAAGCTTGATCTCCGACTGGGACTAGAAAGCTGGAGAGCTTAAAAACTTAAAAACTTTGAAATGAAGAAGTGAAATGAAATGAAGGCTGCCTCTCTTCTTTTATAGAAGAAGCATGACCTGCTATATCAGCTTGAAGTTCAGCCTGATTTGCGTTAACAGGTCATCTATCGTTTATAGATGAAAAAGTACAGAAGTTACCCATTTTATACGGAAGGAATCGATATAATTCAAACAATCCAGAGAAGAAACAGCATATATAACTGTTGAAATTGTAAAACAAATGACCTTCGAAAGGTTAATTGCGCTTAATAAGTTAAATAAGGAGATTAACCTTGAGCACGAGATTAGCAATGCTAATTATAAGTTCAGGAGTAATCTTGCTAAAAGTCACGAATGACCAAAATAGTGACTTGTGATCAACATCCGGGATCCATGATTTCTTTTAGGACCACGGATGATTTTAGATCCGGGATCCATGATTTCTTTTAGGACCACGGATGATTTTAGATCCGGGATCCATGATTTCTATAAAAGCCACGAAGCTGGCCGACCACGACACCCGGAGAGCCACAGTCGACCACGAAGCTGCCTGACCACGACACCCGGAGGGCCGCAACCGACCACGAAGCGGCCGACCACCGCGCCCGAAGGAGCCGCAGCCGACCGCGAAGTGGCCGACCACCGCACCCAGGGAGCGCCAGCTGGCCGACCACCGTGTTTCGAAGGCCTTTGGCCGACCTCCGACTGGCCCATCACGGACTACCTGTAGATCCAGCCGATCACGGGTGGTTTGTGGTCCCAGTCCTCGAGTTTTTCGGCCAACCACGGTTGATTTTCAGTACTAGAACGAAGTCAACATTTAGTGCCATTTAGCACCATTTAACGCCGTTCAGCATCGTTTAACATTGTTTAAACGTCGTTCAAGGATGTTTATCGCTGTTTAGTGCCATTTAGTGCCGTTTAGAACCGTTTAGTGCCATTTAATGCCGTTTAGCGTCGTTTAATATTGTTTAAACGTCGTTTAAAGCTATTTAGCGCTGTTTAGTGCTATTTAGTGTCGTTTAGCACCGTTTAACACCGTTTAGCATCGTTTAACATTGTTTAAACGTCGTTCAAGGCTGTTTAACGCTGTTTAGTGCCGTTTAGCACCGTTTAGTGCCGTTTAGCGCCATTTAACGCCGTTTAGCGTCGTTTAACATTGTTTAAACGTCGTTCAAGACTGTTTAGCGCCGTATAGTACCGTTTAGCATTGTTTACACGTCGTTCAAGGCTATTTAGCACTGTTTAGTGCCGTTTAGCACCGTTAAACACCGTTTAGTGCCATTTAACGTCGTAAACGCGTCAGTCGCTCCATGCTTTACATCAAGACAATACTCGTGAAAACACTAGTGTACAAAAGTAAACCCCGACCCAAGTCTCGAATATAGACGGATAAAAACTTCAAGGAAAACCTGATCAATTTCCCTAGAAGTTGGGGGCAAATGATATGGGCTAAAAGTAAGCCCTAAAGACATATTTAATGTGGCATTAATTAGACCCAGCATGGTCCAAATGTGGGGCCCACCAGATAGGCCCAAAACCTATTTTTGATATTAATTTCGTACTTAATATTGAAGGCAATAAACAGCTCAGCAAATAATAGTTAAATAAGGATAATACTCCTACCAAATTTAACCTCCAAGGCATCCAATTTAATAATGAAACAGACTCCTACAAGGAAGGCGTCTAGAACCTTCCTCAAGGCGGTGGCTTGCCCACCAAGTATCCGAATCCTACCATAATTCTAAGGCTTCTCAGCCTATATATTATGGGCCTGACCCCTCATTCTCAGAACTACGTCTTGGCTTGATTCTCAATACAAGATACGTAGGCACTCTGTGAGGACCGATTAGTCTCGAACACGGAAACAGCCATTAAAGCACGAAGCTCCCGAACTCTAGCATTAAATACAATTTCGTAACCTAGTTTTTATTCCACAACACCTGCTAACAAGTAGTAACACCTTATTTTATAAAAAAATTATTTATTATAAATAATTGTATATTATGATTTGTTGTTTTCTCATTTTAAATTTGTGGAACACATGAATTAACACGTCATAACTGTGGTCTGTGTATACCTGACCAAGTTCGACGATGAGCCCATCCTAATATTTATTCCAAATTAATTTTATTTTGATTCATATATTATTCATTTGTTAGAATTTATATCTATTTTAATTTTTATATAAGATTTATAATATAATTTGATCCAGGTTTAATTGTGGAAAATTTGTATATAAATTTTAAATGTCATTAACATATTTTATTGTACTTTTGATAAATTCTTTAATAAAAATTAAAATAAAATTTTGAATTTGATAATCTCATAAATGAAACTAGACACCTAGAGGGGGTGAATAGGTGTAAATGGCTAACTATGTCCAACTATGTCCAATTTTAATATTTACCAGAAACAGCTTACTGAATTCAATTTATGCAGAGACAAATGGTAAGCTGAATGTGACTAAATGCAGAACAGTAAGTAAGGTGCAGAAAAATTAAAGAACACAAAGATCTTTTAGCCAGGTTCGACCCCTAATCCCCTATGTTCTACGTCCTGGTCCCTTATCAACCTGGTAAGAGAATATATTATTGATTAATAATAAAAAGATTACAAGATACAATAATATATCGCCCTACTTCCCAGCTGCTGACAAATGGCTTGCTAAATAGACCGGTTTCTGAATTTGCTCTATAAGCTATACTACCCTAGTATACTTCTCTAGCACATTTCACCAAACCCTACTATTCACAGCCAAGTATCCAGCAACTAATTGCTTACAATCAGAACAATACAATTAGTGAAAGTTACAACTCAAACTATAGACTCCCTGATATATCTCACGTATATAATATATTAAGAGCTCAAGAGAATCTTTAAGAATATAGCAAAGAAAGCTCAGAGTTGTATTTTGTTCTTGTTTCTTGGATTGATAAAAACGAAATTAGCACAAGAACATATATTTAAACTTATACAATCAACGTTAAAAAACTAACCCAACAATTTGCAACGTCTAGAATCTAATTCTAACGTTCAAATTAGTTAGGATTGTGTTTAACGTTAATGTATATGTTATACAGAAGGTTTAAGATGCAAAGAACTTTTAGAAATAGAAAGCTTCAATTTGTATGTATAAAACGTACATAGGAGAGTTTGAATAAATAACCAACTCCTATAGTTTAGGAAAGAAGTTTTGAAGATTTGGAAATGTTTAAAAAGAGCCCATATACATATAATATACGTATGTTATATTCTAGAAGTCCTTACAACTGATTAGAAGAAATATCTCCTTGATTTCCTCACTTCAAACTCTTTTCTGTTGAATCTGGACAACTGACTTTGGCATGCTGATTGTAATCTATCTTTGCGCAATTGACATGCCAAACTGTATAAGGTCTTCAACTTTGGTTTGTTGTTATGAGATACTGATTTCTCAATCAATATGTTGTTTTACCCTGCAACACCAAGTTAGTAAAGAACAGAAAAACATTCTAAGAATATTATAATACTATTTCAATTTAAATATAATAACATAATTTAAATCTAGTTAAAAATTATTATTAATTTTATATTATTAATAATATTAATAATAAAATTATTATTAATATAATTAATAATAAAATTATTATTATTATTTAATAATTTTTAGTATTAAATATAATTTAATATGTTGTTGGCGGGAATCGAACCTTAGACCTCTCTATATAATGATCTATTTGAATTGAATATCTAACGGTTGTAAATGAGGGATAACCAAAAATGAGGGATATCCAAAAATAGGGTTAACCAAATTATAAATTATAAGTGTAATATAATATTATAAATATTAATTTTAATATGTTATTGGAAGAATTCGAACCTTACATCTTTGTATATAATAATTTTTAGTATTAAATATTAATTAATTAATATGTTGTTGGCGGGAATCGAACCTTGGATCTCTGTATATAACAACTTTTAGTACTATTATATCTAACGATCATGATCTATTGATGATATAACGGGTTGTGAATGAGGGATAACCAAAAATGAGGATAACCAAAAAATTGGTTAACCAAAGTTAGATACAACAATACTAAAAGTTGGAGGTCTAAGGTTTTGAATCCCGCCAACAAAATTTTAATATAAAATTAATACTAGATTATGTTATATAGAAAGTGTTGTGGAACAAAATGTAAGAACCCAGATTTTGGGTGGGATTAAAACTTTTATGTATTTAATGATGTAAGAATGAATAGTGGTTATGATTGCGATGTAACGAAGATCTATTAAATAAATGGAACGGATTTGAATTCAATTACTTACATGTCATGCAGAATACTTTTGGTTGACGGCATAGGTAAGAATGATCTATCTCCTAAGGATATAAGTATATTACTTCAAGTAAGATTATTCTTGTGTCATCCAAATCAATATCTATTATAAGTCCAGCGGTTCCGTAAAAAGGTTAAGAAGCACTCGAGAGTGAACCAGGTTCATTTTCCTAATTATAGGAATTAAATAAAAATAAGTGATGAATAGTGATTTTGGTGGAATTTGGAATATTATTATAATAATGATATACCCGGTATTCGGAACGGATTTCTGAGTTCGTATTAGTGATCCAGGAAGAAAATAAGTGTATGTAAAAGCCGTCGGATTCAGAAAAAGAGCACTTTTATTTTCTTCGAGATTTCCCTGGACACTACAAGACTTAAGGAGTTATAAAAGGGAATTAAGGAATTTAAATTCGAGAAGTATTAAGTAAGATGAAGAATAGTATTAGAAATATTAAGAAGGTTTTCGGTAAAACCCTAACTAGAAACGAATGAGTTATTCCCTCGAACGATCAACGAACAAGCAAGGAAATTGAGTAATACCCGGACAAAGGAACGAATAAATAACCAAGAGACAAACAAGTGCAATTGGTGGGAAAAGGAGAAACCCAAGTAACATCCTTATAAGTCAACTACAAGATGAGTGGTGTAATTGCATTCTTGCAAAAATGGAGTTGTTTGTTGTAGTGCCAACACTTGGCCCAATGAGGAAGCAACAAGTGGCACCATTGGATTGCCAACAACACATTAAAAGAGATGCATCCATTATATATGCAAGGGTTATACATGTATTAGCCATAAATCACCAAAACAAAACAAACCACCACCATTTTTCTCCATTTCTTCATAAAAATCTGCCCATTCTTAGCTAATTGGAAGTCCAACTTCCAACCATCACTTGTTCTTCAAATTTTTATGGTAAGTACTACATATCATGGTAATGATCTCCTAGAAATTTCAGCTTCAAATTCATCTTTTATCATTTTCAAATAAATCATCAAAGATGATGATGAATAGTGTTCTTCATAAACTAACTTTTATTTCTTGATTTCTTTTGATTATTCAAGCTATACTAAGGCTAGATAAGGGCTAAACAAGGCTTGATAAGTTCATACATACACCAAGGAAGGTATACCACTCTTGAAAACCAAGCTCTTAGTTTAAGTTTTGGTATTTTAGATGAGTTATATGGATTTAATGCATGTTTAGGACCTTAAGATTATGATTGGGATTTATTAAATGTGAAATTAGTTTAGATGAACGGAAAGACATTGCTTGGTCTTAGTTCATGGTTGAATAACATGTAAATGTTGTTTGGAGTGGAAACTATAATTATTGGATGGTTTGAAATTTGGAAATCATGTAAACATAGCCGTCGTAATGCCCGATTGTCGTTAGCCTTAAGAAACCGTGATTAGCAGTAGCATGAACACACTGTCCAGTCTCGGATTTTGCCATGAAAGGCTAGATTATGTTATAAGCTTCGTTTTGATATAAAGATCACGTGAAACGGACTTACGGTTTAGGATTTATGACTAAATTACTAAAAGTAGTTCGAATCCGTAAACAAAAGTTCGTAACTGAAATTGAACCCTCGTAAGCAATGTAACGTCATGGCGAATCTTGGTAAATAAATACTAGGGGTAAGAAGGAAGGTGTGAAAGAAAACCGTATGTCAAAAAGAGCATTTTTCGATTTATTAAAAATGTTCGAGTCAAGGTTAAACGCGAACGAACCCCTAAAAGACGACTCTTTTGTAACTTTGGTAAAACACTTAGAAAACGGGCGATAAAACTCGGAGTATAAGATTGGTTCGTAACGATCAACCTTAGAACTCGTATGACTCAAGTATGTCCCAAGTATAAGTGCAATGACATGTCGTATTAACGAACGAATGCCGGGTCGGATCAGTGATAATAAGTAATCCACTAATAGGGGTATAACGAGATAACTCGAGAACGTGTTTCGATTTAAGTATAACTTAACTTTTAATATGTTAAGTGATTAATCCCGAATGCCTTGGCTATTTATAGATCACCAGGCTGAACCGGGATCCGCTACCACTACCCCTTACCGTACTCGACTACCAGGCAAGTTTCAATTCCCTTCTTTTAGGCTGTTGTTGTGATTGAATAAATATATATATATGATTGCTGATATACATATGCCATTGCATGCATGCCTACTTTCAAGTTGAATTGATATACTTGTTCCCTGAATGTTATTGTTGGCTTATAAGCTAGATAGTTATATATCAGTTATAAGCCGGTTATTATAAGACCCTCATAGAAGGGCGTATATATCTTATTAATCAAAAATAGACCGGGAGTCAATATTCCTTGATATATCGAGATTACCTCGGAAGAAGATATTTAAGTAAATATTTTCTATTATTTGGGCGACGAATATTATTTGAATATTCGTTCGAGACTAATTATTTTAACGATCCTTACTTCAAATAATTATTTGAACGTAACTATTCAACGAATAATATTTCTCAATATTCATTCAGAGTCGAACTGATTATCGACTATTATTTCGAATATTCTTCTAAAGATGAGACTATTAAATGAATATTATTTTGGATATTCTTTTAGATTATTATTTTATTAAATCAATATTACTTTTGAATATTCATTTAAGATATTAAATACTTGATGAATATTATTTTAATATTCATCTGAAGCTTGATTTAATTATCGAATATTATTTCGAATATTCCTTAAGGCTTGGATTACTAAATGAATATTACTTGATATTCATTTAGGATATTATTCATTAAATGAATATTACTTTTGAATATTCATTTAAATTCCTAATTAATCATGAATATTACCTTAAATATTCTTTTCAGGTCTTATTAATTAATGAATATTGTTTTGAATATTCATTTAAATATTTATTTATTCAATAAATATTCTCCTGATATTTCTTCAGGGATTATTTTGAGAAATACTCTGATTAAAAATATTCTTTCATATTCCCAAATATTCTTTCAATATTTTAACTCAATAAATATTCTCTGAATATTTATTCCATACTTAGAATAATCTCGATAAGGTTAATCTTCTTCGATTATTACAGAAAATATTTCGAAGTCATATTATTATTAATCTTATATCAAGAAAGGTTCCTAGACATCATTCATCTTTGAGTCTATCTTCTTAATAATAAGGGAACCTTACTTGGAAAAATGTTATTTATCTTGTCGACTTCCCGGTCATAAAGTATTCCCTTCACCCGCAACTCGGGTGCCGTTGACTTATTAAGTCGTTGTTTACCTTCTCATCTTTCGAGGGGTAAGATTACTGGAACAAGTTGATATCCGTTACCAAGTAATAGCTTGGGAGTTATTGGTAAATTTTCCTTTCCAACTAGATACGACTACTTTGTGGAGTCTTATCAACAAGTATTATACTTGGGGAAAGGGGGACGAACGTTATATTCAGAATCATGAACTCTATTTGAACTAGGAGTCGTGTAAGAGGCCGAGTAGCGCCGGTCCATCCCCTTGGCCCAACCGTTGGCCGGGGAGAGCTAGCATGGCGGTATACAAGTAAAGCCGTCAGTTCTTCCTTCTACCGGTAGTAAATCTAAATTGAGCTGTACGATCTCGACTGATCATCAAGATTGGAACAGCGGGCGCGGTGAATACTCCATCATTGGTTCATCATCCAAATTCATTTATTTCCTGCAACATGATTACTGTTGGCAGAGTTGGAAAAGAGTCATAACTGGAATTGCAACCCTTTCTTGCAAGTTCCTCTTCTTAATAACGATAATAATATCTCGCTTACTTTGATGTAGCAGATATTCCTTCAAACAAATACTTTAAGTTACCTTGTAACTTCATCGTTCATATTATACTGGCATCATTTCCGTAAATGCATGGCATATGGTTTAAAAGATATCTTTGAACTGTTTTAAATTATCGTTCAGTTATATATTTGTTGGTGGGCTTTCGCTCACCCTTGCCTTGTTTATATTATGTCACAACAACAGCTAGGACAGATGGCTCGCGTCAGGCGCACTCGGCGCAAGCAGGTTACCCGACCCACCGGACTACCCGCTGAGATGCTAGCCGCCATTGCTGAGGTAGCATAGTTAGACAGCTTTTGTTTCCTGTTTAACTATATGTATAATTAATGTAATCAACGGCAAAACTTTTAAACCTATGATGTTATCCTTTTGGGATTGTAATAACTTTTATTCGTAACCCTTTAATGTAAGACTTATTTCAATTTCATCTCTGGGACTATAACTGTTGTGTGTGTGAGTGGTAATTATTGTGGGGTCACAGCATGTGATTTATTTATTGTGGACTCAAGTCAAGTATTATGAATGGATGTAAGACCGTAACCACCAGATCCCTGACCCCGGATCTGGGGGTGTTACAGAGATGGTATCAGAGCGAGAGTTATATATCCCAAGAGATGATACGACGTTATATAATAATAAATTCAATAATATAATAAGAACCCTTGCCAGGTTCACCTAAAACCCTTACGGGAACTTTTTAAGTATCATGATAGTAACATAGTTCGTCTTGTGTAGGCGAGCGACTTGTCGGCCCAGGAGGCAGCTGCGAGACAGCATGATGAGGACATGTTCCGGACTAGGGACCCATACTATGAGCACTTGCCTGAGGATGATACTGAGCCTGAGGAGGAGGACGCTGAGGAGGTCCAGGTTGAGGCTGATACTGATGTGATCGAGTCTGAGGAGGAGGACCCTGAGGAGGTCCAGGATGATGCTGACACAGATGTTGTTGAGACTGAGGGGGAGGAGGACCCGGAGGGGGTCCAGACAGGACAGGACGCTGAGTTAGTGGTTGAGGATGATGATTATTGGGTTATGACTGAGTTCAGGACTATGGGAGATGACACTGACATGACCACGGATCAGGTGGTGCCGGTGGATGAGGGTGTTGAGGGAGATATAGATGAGCCAGTAGTTGGTGCTGTAGGGAGTCCTGGACTTTTTGTGCCACTCCTCCCTGTTGAGAGAGCCCCTACCCCACCACCACTACCTGTGAGCCCCTACCCCGACGAGTTTGAGGAGCTTACCCCAGAGCCCCAGCAGACAGAGACTGCCGCTCCAGCTGAGCCATCCACCCCACCTCATGCCCCGATAGGAGGAGTCCCAGTATGTGTTCACAACTTGATTGTGAACGGGCTTTATAGAGAGTTGTCTGTGGCAGATGCCAGGTTGGCAGAGTCTAGGAGTGAGTTAGCAGCAGAGAGAGCCGCCCGGATGAGGGTGCAGGGCAGGAGGACTATCAGTGACAGAGTTGGGTATAGGGCTGTGACCCGCATCGAGCTGAGGGCTCGGGTGAGGGTGCGACAGTTGCCTACTGATGGGCATGGTAGGGTAGACAGAGCAGCGGCTGAGGAGGTTTTCCGCATCGCCATGGGGAGGGTTCGGAGGATGTTTCGTCGTGACGGCTGATTTCAGATGTAGTGATGCAGTGGTCTAGTTGTCTAGTCATGTACGGACATAGTGGTGCCGGCTTTTGTAGGGATGGTTTTCTTGTACTTGTTTTCCCTTTTTGCAGACTAGACAGATAGACAGCATATTTCACTTTTGACTTGTTGTTGTTGTTAGGATGGTTGTACTTTAAACTATCGTTGTAACTCGGATGTTGTACCTTTTCGGTACCTGGTATATATTTGTTTCCATTTCAGTCATTACAATTTTGTTGGGATGTGATCACGAGTTTATTAGCATATGTATTACTTTTCGATTAAGTTGCCATGAGATATAAAACTGTGGGATTTTAAACCCAATCATGTAAAGAAATGTGCAAGGAAAAATCCTCTAAAACAGATCAGTGAACCTAATGTATAACTTTCCAAATTTTCAGTAAAATGCCTCCAAGACGAATGGGCACTAGGGCTAACCCCCGCGAATCTACTGACCAAGAAAGTCACAACCAACACGAGGAAAACCGTGGAAGTAGTGAGGAACAAGATCAGGACTATAATGAGCAAGAAGATTCCCAGTATGGAGCAGAGGATGAACCCCTGTACTCTGAAGAATTTGAAAGGGAAATAGAGGGTGGAGAAACTGAAGTAGAACAGGAAGGGGAGAACCAGGGCGGAAACCCCATGGGCCAGTTTATGGATCTACTTAGGCAGAATTTGAACCAATACCCCCAACCACCGCCAAGCAACAACACTTCAGTGGCAAATTCCTTTAGGGCCTTTAAGTCCCTTAAGCCCCCAGAGTTCCACGGATCGGCTGATCCCGTTGAGGCGAGGGCCTGGATCAAAGAAATGGAAAAGTCTTTTGAGATTCTGAGTATCAATGAGGCTCAGAAGACTGTTTTTGCTACTTACCTACTAAAGGGAGAGGCCAATTATTGGTGGGAAGCCAAGAAAAACATGGAGACTGATGCTGTCATAGCCTGGGAAAGGTTCAAACAATTATTCCTGGAGAAGTACTTCCCGAAGTTCATGAAAACCCAGATGGAACTTAAGTTCTTGGAACTGAAACAGAACAATATGTCAGTGGCTGACTATGAGGCTAAATTTACTGAGCTATCAAGATTTGTGCCAGAGTTTGTAGACACAGAAGAGAAGAAAGCTAACAGGTTTCAACAAGGGCTGAAACAGTGGATCCAGAATAGGGTGGCTGTTTTAGAGATTACAGATTATGCCACCTTGGTGCAGAAGGCAACCATTGTGGAGGCTGGTAGTGATCAGATGCAGAGAGAGAGAGAGAAAGAGGGGATAAAGAGAAAGCATGTTAGTATGGGCGGAAGATCCGCTGGAGGAAAACCCCCAACCAAGTTTAATCGAGGAGCGGTTTTCCTACCAGGGAGGAGTGTAGGGTTTAAACCATCTGCGAGTGTGAGTGTGAGCCAGGGCGGCCACCAATCAGGAATGTCCCGTTCCAACCCTTCTCGACCTCCATTGCCATTGTGTGCTACTTGTGGGAAGAGGCACTCCGGGGTGTGCAACCTGAAGCAGATAAACTGTTATAAGTGTGGGCGAGCTGGGCATTATGCTACCGCTTGCACCACGGGCATCCCTAACAGCACAACCTGTTTCCAGTGTGGACAGCGAGGGCACATGAGGAAGGATTGCCCAAAGAGCAAACCAGCAGCATCAGGAGCAAGCAAGGTTGCCTCAAATAGGCCACCAACTGCTAGGACTTTCAATATGTCAGTACAAGATGCCGTGAGGGACACAGATGTGATAGCAGGTACTTTTTCTCTTAATTCAGTCAGTGCAAATGTCTTATTTGATTCAGGAGCAACTAAGTCTTTTATATCTAGAGATTTTGCGCATAACTTGAAACTTAAAACCCAGCAACTAAGAGATTCCTTACAAGTAGAAATAGCTAATCAGGAAATCGTACCGGTTAATCAAATTCACCCCGATTGTAAGCTAGAAATAGGAGGACGATCCTTCTATGTCGATTTAATTCCTTTTAAGCTAGGGGAATTCGATGTCATTTTGGGTATGGATTGGTTGTCTCGCAATGATGCGCAGATAGATTGTAAAGGGAAAAAGGTTAAGTTGAAAACCCCAGGGAAGAAAGAAATAGTGTTTAAAGGGATGCGACAGACCCAGAAAATTCTGACCATGGCGCAAACCAAGAGATTGTTACGAAAAGGGAACGAGGCTTATTTAGCCTACGTTATAGATACTCAGAAGGAAGTGCCAAGATTGCAGGACATTCTGGTAGTTAATGAGTTCGAGGACGTGTTCCCACAAGATCTTCCTGGACTACCACCTGATAGGGTAATTGAGTTTGCCATCGAATTAGCCCCGGGGACGGCGCCAGTTTCGAAGGCCCCGTACCGACTAGCCCCAGTAGAAATGAAGGAGCTAGCTAAACAATTACAGGAATTGTTGGATAAGGGCATGATAAGGACCAGTGTGTCGCCTTGGGGCGCACCAGTGTTGTTTGTTAAGAAAAAGGATGGAAGTATGAGGTTATGCATCGACTACAGAGAATTGAACAAGCTAACCATAAAGAATAAGTATCCATTGCCCAGGATAGACGATTTGTTTGACCAGCTAAGAGGAGCTGAATACTTCTCTAAGATTGATTTGAGAACGGGATATCACCAACTGAAGATCAAACTTGAAGATATCCCGAAGACTACATTCCGCACCAGATATGGACATTATGAGTTCTTAGTTATGTCGTTTGGATTGACCAACGCCCCAGCAGCCTTCATGGACCTAATGAATAGGGTGTTCAAGGAATATTTGGACAAATTCGTGATAGTTTTCATTGATGATATTCTCATCTACTCAAAGACAGAGGCAGAACACGCTGAACATTTAAGGATAACCTTAGAAATACTCAGGAAGGAGCAGTTATATGCCAAGTTCTCCAAGTGTGAGTTTTGGAAAAATGAGGTACAATTCTTAGGGCACGTGATCAATAGAGAAGGAGTGTTGGTTGACCCCTCCAAGATAGAAGCAGTTTCAAACTGGGAACGGCCAACTACTCCAACCGAGGTGAGGAGTTTCATTGGACTGGCCGGATATTACAGGAGATTTGTCCAAGACTTTGCGAAACTCGCAGCTCCATTAACTCGACTTACCCGTAAAATCGAGAAATTTGAATGGACTGAGAAATGCGAGAAGAGTTTCCAGGAGTTAAAGAAGAGGCTGGTGACAGCCCCAGTGCTGGCATTACCTGATGGAAAAGGAGATTTCGTGATTTACAGTGACGCTTCGCATAAAGGACTGGGATGCGTGCTTATGCAGCACGGCAAGGTAATAGCGTATGCGTCTAGGCAATTGAAGGATTATGAAGTCAGATATCCCACGCATGATCTAGAACTAGCAGCCATAGTCTTCGCTTTAAAGATTTGGAGACACTACCTGTATGGGGAAAAATGCGAGATTTACACAGACCATAAGAGCCTCAAATACATTTTCACTCAGAAAGAGCTTAACATGCGCCAGAGGAGGTGGTTAGAGTTAATCAAGGATTACGACTGTGAAATTCGATATCACCCGGGTAAAGCCAATGTGGTGGCTGACGCCCTTAGTCGGAAAGAGAAGCTCAAGATGATAACTTCAGAGAAAGAGCTAGTGAAGGATTTTGAGAAGTTGGAAATCGAGGTTAAGTTACCTGAAGAGGGCCAAGAAAAGTTGATGGAAATTAGAATCCAACCTCCATTGCTAGAAAAGATTAGACTGTGCCAGGAACGGATGATGGAGGAAGAAAAGAACTCCACAGAAGAGCTAATGACCGGGGAGGAAATTAAGTGCGAAAGAGACAAGGAAGGGATCATGAGGTACACGTACAGGATATGGATCCCAAATGTTCAGGAGCTCAAGGATGAGATTTTAAATGAGGCACACAACTCAAGATACTCAGTGCACCCCGGTAGCACTAAAATGTATAGGGATTTGAAGGAGTATTACTGGTGGCCCAATATGAAAAAGGACGTAGCAGAGTGGGTAAGCAGATGCTTGACCTGCCAACGAGTGAAGGCAGAGCACCAGAGACCCAGCGGACTTCTACATCCCTTAGAGATTCCAGAATGGAAATGGGAACATATAGCCATGGATTTCGTAGTAGGTTTACCCAGGACCAAGGCTAATCATGACACCATATGGGTAATTGTAGATCGACTGACGAAATCGGCTCACTTTCTCCCGATCAACGAAAGGTACACGGTCGATAGACTAGTGGACATCTACTTAAAAGAGATAGTGGCGCGACATGGAGTCCCAGTCGCAATAGTATCCGATCGAGATCCTAGATTTAACTCCAGGTTTTGGAGAAGTTTTCAAGAATGTGTAGGGACCCGGCTGAACATGAGCACAGCCTACCACCCCCAGACAGATGGGCAAAGTGAAAGGACCATCCAAACACTAGAGGATATGTTGAGAGTCTGCGCGATAGACTTCAAGGGGAGTTGGGATGATCACTTGCCATTGGTTGAGTTCTCCTATAATAACAGTTATCATTCAAGCATTGGGATGCCACCTTATGAGGCCCTTTATGGAAGAAAATGTCGATCTCCCTTGTATTGGGATGAAGTTGGAGAGCGAAAGATGCTCGGGCCCGAAGTGGTCCAACGAACTAAAGATGCAGTAGATCTAATCAGAGGACGGTTGGTAGCAGCCCAGGATCGACAAAAGAAATATGCCGACTTAGCTCGGAAAGGCAAGGAATACGAGGTAGGGGACCTAGTGTTCTTGAAAGTGTCACCTTGGAAAGGTTTAATGAGATTTGGGAAGAAAGGAAAGCTGAGTCCCAGATACATTGGACCATTTGAGATCTTGAGACGGATTGGGGAACTAGCTTATGAACTCGCATTGCCCCCGAATCTACAGCAGGTGCACAATGTGTTTCATGTTTCGATGCTGAGGAAGTATAATCCGGATGCAAAGCATATTGTAGAGTATGAGCAAGTGGATATGCAACCAGACCTGACCTATGTGGAGCAACCTGTGGAAATCATAGACCGGAAAGAGCAAGTGCTCCGAAACAAGGTCATTCAGCTAGTCAGAGTTTTGTGGCAGAACCACAATGTAGAAGAATCCACCTGGGAACTTGAAAGCGCAATGCAAGAAAAGTACCCCCACTTGTTTTCAAACTGATTCCGGGACGGAATCCTTTTAAGGAGGGGAGACTGTAAGAACCCAGATTTTGGGTGGGATTAAAACTTTTATGTATTTAATGATGTAAGAATGAATAGTGGTTATGACTGCGATGTAACGAAGATCTTTTAAATAAATGGAACGGATTTGAATTCAATTACTTACATGTCATGCAGAATACTTTTGGTTGACGGCATAGGTAAGAATGATCTATCTCCTAAGGATATAAGTATATTACTTCAAGTAAGATTATTCTTGTGTCATCCAAATCAATATCTATTATAAGTCCAGCGGTTCCGTAAAAAGGTTAAGAAGCACTCGAGAGTGAACCAGGTTCATTTTCCTAATTATAGGAATTAAATAAAAATAAGTGATGAATAGTGATTTTGGTGGAATTTGGAATATTATTATAATAATGATATACCCGGTATTCGGAACGGATTTCTGAGTTCGTATTAGTGATCCAGGAAGAAAATAAGTGTATGTAAAAGCCGTCGGATTCAGAAAAAGAGCACTTTTATTTTCTCCGAGATTTCCCTGGACACTACAAGACTTAAGGAGTTATAAAAGGGAATTAAGGAATTTAAATTCGAGAAGTATTAAGTAAGATGAAGAATAGTATTAGAAATATTAAGAAGGTTTTCGGTAAAACCCTAACTAGAAACGAATGAGTTATTCCCTCGAACGATCAACGAACAAGCAAGGAAATTGAGTAATACCCGGACAAAGGAACGAATAAATAACCAAGAGACAAACAAGTGCAATTGGTGGAAAAAGGAGAAACCCAAGTAACATCCTTATAAGTCAACTACAAGATGAGTGGTGTAATTGCATTCTTGCAAAAATGGAGTTGTTTGTTGTAGTGCCAACACTTGGCCCAATGAGGAAGCAACAAGTGGCACCATTGGATTGCCAACAACACATTAAAAGAGATGCATCCATTATATATGCAAGGGTTATACATGTATTAGCCATAAATCACCAAAACAAAACAAACCACCACCATTTTTCTCCATTTCTTCATAAAAATCTGCCCATTCTTAGCTAATTGGAAGTCCAACTTCCAACCATCACTTGTTCTTCAAATTTTTATGGTAAGTACTACATATCATGGTAATGATCTCCTAGAAATTTCAGCTTCAAATTCATCTTTTATCATTTTCAAATAAATCATCAAAGATGATGATGAATAGTGTTCTTCATAAACTAACTTTTATTTCTTGATTTCTTTTGATTATTCAAGCTATACTAAGGCTAGATAAGGGCTAAACAAGGCTTGATAAGTTCATACATACACCAAGGAAGGTATACCACTCTTGAAAACCAAGCTCTTAGTTTAAGTTTTGGTATTTTAGATGAGTTATATGGATTTAATGCATGTTTAGGACCTTAAGATTATGATTGGGATTTATTAAATGTGAAATTAGTTTAGATGAACGGAAAGACATTGCTTGGTCTTAGTTCATGGTTGAATAACATGTAAATGTTGTTTGGAGTGGAAACTATAATTATTGGATGGTTTGAAATTTGGAAATCATGTAAACATAGCCGTCGTAATGCCCGATTGTCGTTAGCCTTAAGAAACCGTGATTAGCAGTAGCATGAACACACTGTCCAGTCTCGGATTTTGCCATGAAAGGCTAGATTATGTTATAAGCTTCGTTTTGATATAAAGATCACGTGAAACGGACTTACGGTTTAGGATTTATGACTAAATTACTAAAAGTAGTTCGAATCCGTAAACAAAAGTTCGTAACTGAAATTGAACCCTCGTAAGCAATGTAACGTCATGGCGAATCTTGGTAAATAAATACTAGGGGTAAGAAGGAAGGTGTGAAAGAAAACCGTATGTCAAAAAGAGCATTTTTCGATTTATTAAAAATGTTCGAGTCAAGGTTAAACGCGAACGAACCCCTAAAAGACGACTCTTTTGTAACTTTGGTAAAACACTTAGAAAACGGGCGATAAAACTCGGAGTATAAGATTGGTTCGTAACGATCAACCTTAGAACTCGTATGACTCAAGTATGTCCCAAGTATAAGTGCAATGACATGTCGTATTAACGAACGAATGCCGGGTCGGATCAGTGATAATAAGTAATCCACTAATAGGGGTATAACGAGATAACTCGAGAACGTGTTTCGATTTAAGTATAACTTAACTTTTAATATGTTAAGTGATTAATCCCGAATGCCTTGGCTATTTATAGATCACCAGGCTGAACCGGGATCCGCTACCACTACCCCTTACCGTACTCGACTACCAGGCAAGTTTCAATTCCCTTCTTTTAGGCTGTTGTTGTGATTGAATAAATATATATATATGATTGCTGATATACATATGCCATTGCATGCATGCCTACTTTCAAGTTGAATTGATATACTTGTTCCCTGAATGTTATTGTTGGCTTATAAGCTAGATAGTTATATATCAGTTATAAGCCGGTTATTATAAGACCCTCATAGAAGGGCGTATATATCTTATTAATCAAAAATAGACCGGGAGTCAATATTCCTTGATATATCGAGATTACCTCGGAAGAAGATATTTAAGTAAATATTTTCTATTATTTGGGCGACGAATATTATTTGAATATTCGTTCGAGACTAATTATTTTAACGATCCTTACTTCAAATAATTATTTGAACGTAACTATTCAACGAATAATATTTCTCAATATTCATTCAGAGTCGAACTGATTATCGACTATTATTTCGAATATTCTTCTAAAGATGAGACTATTAAATGAATATTATTTTGGATATTCTTTTAGATTATTATTTTATTAAATCAATATTACTTTTGAATATTCATTTAAGATATTAAATACTTGATGAATATTATTTTAATATTCATCTGAAGCTTGATTTAATTATCGAATATTATTTCGAATATTCCTTAAGGCTTGGATTACTAAATGAATATTACTTGATATTCATTTAGGATATTATTCATTAAATGAATATTACTTTTGAATATTCATTTAAATTCCTAATTAATCATGAATATTACCTTAAATATTCTTTTCAGGTCTTATTAATTAATGAATATTGTTTTGAATATTCATTTAAATATTTATTTATTCAATAAATATTCTCCTGATATTTCTTCAGGGATTATTTTGAGAAATACTCTGATTAAAAATATTCTTTCATATTCCCAAATATTCTTTCAATATTTTAACTCAATAAATATTCTCTGAATATTTATTCCATACTTAGAATAATCTCGATAAGGTTAATCTTCTTCGATTATTACAGAAAATATTTCGAAGTCATATTATTATTAATCTTATATCAAGAAAGGTTCCCAGACATCATTCATCTTTGAGTCTATCTTCTTAATAATAAGGGAACCTTACTTGGAAAAATGTTATTTATCTTGTCGACTTCCCGGTCATAAAGTATTCCCTTCACCCGCAACTCGGGTGCCGTTGACTTATTAAGTCGTTGTTTACCTTCTCATCTTTCGAGGGGTAAGATTACTGGAACAAGTTGATATCCGTTACCAAGTAATAGCTTGGGAGTTATTGGTAAATTTTCCTTTCCAACTAGATACGACTACTTTGTGGAGTCTTATCAACAAGTATTATACTTGGGGAAAGGGGGACGAACGTTATATTCAGAATCATGAACTCTATTTGAACTAGGAGTCGTGTAAGAGGCCGAGTAGCGCCGGTCCATCCCCTTGGCCCAACCGTTGGCCGGGGAGAGCTAGCATGGCGGTATACAAGTAAAGCCGTCAGTTCTTCCTTCTACCGGTAGTAAATCTAAATTGAGCTGTACGATCTCGACTGATCATCAAGATTGGAACAGCGGGCGCGGTGAATACTCCATCATTGGTTCATCATCCAAATTCATTTATTTCCTGCAACATGATTACTGTTGGCAGAGTTGGAAAAGAGTCATAACTGGAATTGCAACCCTTTCTTGCAAGTTCCTCTTCTTAATAACGATAATAATATCTCGCTTACTTTGATGTAGCAGATATTCCTTCAAACAAATACTTTAAGTTACCTTGTAACTTCATCGTTCATATTATACTGGCATCATTTCCGTAAATGCATGGCATATGGTTTAAAAGATAGCTTTGAACTGTTTTAAATTATCGTTCAGTTATATATTTGTTGGTGGGCTTTCGCTCACCCTTGCCTTGTTTATATTATGTCACAACAACAGCTAGGACAGATGGCTCGCGTCAGGCGCACTCGGCGCAAGCAGGTTACCCGACCCACCGGACTACCCGCTGAGATGCTAGCCGCCATTGCTGAGGTAGCATAGTTAGACAGCTTTTGTTTCCTGTTTAACTATATGTATAATTAATGTAATCAACGGCAAAACTTTTAAACCTATGATGTTATCCTTTTGGGATTGTAATAACTTTTATTCGTAACCCTTTAATGTAAGACTTATTTCAATTTCATCTATGGGACTATAACTGTTGTGTGTGTGAGTGGTAATTATTGTGGGGTCACAGCATGTGATTTATTTATTGTGGACTCAAGTCAAGTATTATGAATGGATGTAAGACCGTAACCACCAGATCCCTGACCCCGGATCTGGGGGTGTTACACAAAAAGTAAGGTTATCAAATTGCGGCTAGGGTTCGTGAGCTTCGTGCTTTAATGGCTGCACTTGTGTTACCGTGACCTAATTCGGGTCTTCACAAGATGCCTACGTATCTCAATGTCGAGAATCAAGCCAAAAAACGTAGTTCTGAGATGAGGGGTCTGACCCTTTATATAGGCTGTAGGAGCCTCAGAATCGTAGTAGGGTTTGGAGACTTGGTGGACAAGTCACCGTTATTGAGGAAGGTTCTGACTCCTTCCTAATAGGAATTAGTTTCCTTGTTGGATTAGGTGCCTTGGAGGCTACACAATATCCCTGGGATATTCCAGAACGTTCCTGGTTTATAGAACGTTCCTGTTTTGTGGATCAGGCCCGTGTTATAAACAAGCTTGTACCGGGCGTCCCCGGTTTGAGCTGTTCTTTTTGGGCTTAACCACTAACCATGAATTTAATGCCCAGCTAGGGTTTTGGGCCTCATTTATGAGCCAATAAATACTATATTAATTATGTCTTTAGGGATTATTTTTCACTCATATCATTTGCCCCCCAACATCTAGGAAAACTTGATTTCGTTGAAGTTTAAGGTCACACCGGCCCTACCAGGGTATCGTCTTGCAGTGAAGTGTGGAGCGACCTACACATTCACAATGACTAAAATTCTCTCCTAAGTTAATACTTAAGAAAGTTAAACGTTCCTTGGCCTCTCGAACCTTTTTCTTAATATTTCTGGGCCTTTCGGGAATAGGATTAGTGTCGTTTCGAGCTCATAGACACTAATCCAAGTGCATTTCATGCATAGGATCCTTTATCATAGATTCACTAATGATTTATTTCCCTCAACGTTTCTAAGTTAGGGTTAATATCAGACGGTCATTGCCCATAAGCCTTAATAAGGGCTAATTTCTAAGCAAAAGACACTAATTCAGCCCTAATCGGGGCTAAACAACCCTAAACGGGGCTACGAAGGCCTTAACCGAGGCTAAATAATTCATATTTAATGTGATTACTACTAGGATATCCACCCTTAACCTTGAGGTAGGTTAGTTTTAGAGTTAGAGTCCTTAAACGTCGATAATCGAGGTTAATCACCCCCTAGCTGCGATTAGCCAAACCCTAATCCCAAATTTTGGAGTTAAGCCAATCTAATATAGATTCTTATAACCTCATGGTTGTAGAAAGAATCACGTAAAAATTCTCATTTTTGAGTTATCTAGGCAAGAAATACTGTCCCTTGGAAGGTATTTGAAACACCTTCAGGGTCTTTCAACAACCTCACGTTTTCTGAACACCCCTGGCATTTCCAAACCCAAACTTTGAAGTTGAGCCTATATGGTGGGGATTCTTATAATCTCCTGGTATGAAGAAGAATCACATGAAAATAGGCATTTTTGAACGTTCTGGAGGTGAAATACCCCATTTTAAGCTGGTTTTCAAACCAGGCCTTGTTCGTAACAAGGTCATCTTTTCAACTTCAAGGAAACATTTGGCCTCCTAAATAGGCTTTTAGAGGACCTTGGAAGGTTCTTGAATCTCAAATTTGAGCTCGAACGGAGCATTTTTGAGCGTTCTGGAGAGTCTTGAAATCACCTATGGGATTCAGTCCTTCACAAGACCTGACCAAGGTGTTCTAGTCGGCCAACCCTGGTCGGCCATTTGGCCATGGGGACCTGGTCGGCCACCCCTGGTTGGCTGGGCCCCATGATTTTTTTTTGAATGTTTCAAACATCTTCAGGGTCTTTCAACACCCTCACGGCTTCTTAACACCCTCCAGGTTTTGAACACCCCTGACATTTCTAAACCCAAGTTTCGAAGTTGAGCTCATATGATAGAGATTCTTATAATCTCCTGGTATGAGCAAGAATCACATAAAAATATGGATTTTTGAACGTTTTAGGGGCGAAATACCTCATTCTGAGCTAGTTTTCAAACCAGACCTTGTTTCAAACACCCTCCTTTTTCCAACTTCTTGAAACCACTAAGAGACCTACCTAGGCTTGTAGAGGATCTTGAGAGGTTTCCAAATCCCAAATTTTAGCTCAAACGGAGCATTTTTTTTAATTTTTTGCCAAATTTTGACTAGTTGACTTTGACCGTTGACTTTGACTTTGACTTTTGACTTTGACTTTGACCAAAACAAAACTTGTTTCAAACTCCCCTCTTTTTTTCTAGAGTGAGTTTACAACACCTTGGTTGATTTTGTGATCCTCAATCACAAACAACCTTCTTCTTAGTTTTCAAGAACTTCTGGGTTTTAACTTGTTCTTGAACTCTTAGTTTCTAATAACCTTGGGCTATACTATGGCCCTTGACTTGCTGACACCATTCCATACTTACAATAGGGTGTTTTGAACAACCTTGGCCTTGCCCCCCTTGCCATGGAGGTCTTTGTTCCTTTATTAGCTTATATAGGGTTTTTCTCTTGTTTTCAACACCTGACTTCAAGTCTAGGGTGCTATGGTCAGTTTTTATCCTTAATTTCATACTCAAGGACTTTAAAACTCCTACCTTGTTTGTAAGGCCATGCCTTGGCTTCATTTTATTCAAAGGTTCCTGAATTTTAGGCCTTGAGTTCGATCAACCGGCTTAATTCAGGACATACGACCTCGTTGGCCCTCTGGGCTTATATTTTAGGCAGGTTTTCAAAACTCCCACCATTTTCTTAGAATCTATTTTTTGTATTTCTATAAAATATTAGCTTTTTAGCTAATATTTCTACTTAGTGCCTTAATCATGGATTTTTGGCTTAATCCTCCGTTTAGGCTCGTTAAGCATAAGTTAGTTCAACCTCTTAGGTCGTTAACTATGTTGCTGCTCCAGCCTGCATTTTCATTCGTTTCTTTCGTTTATTTTCACGAATTAGATCGTTTATTTGACCCAATTCCGAGTTCATAACGCCTTTTTCCTGCTATTTTCGGCTATTTAACCTATAAACGCGGGTCGTCGGAAAGATGACCTGCTATGAGGGGTCGCTCATTTCCTTATAAAAGAGATGGAGTGGAAGTCATTCTTCACATTTCCATCTTCTTCCAAAGAAAATTTCTCTCTGAAGAGCTCTCAAGATTCAAACACCTATTTCAATTTTAAACAAACCTGATGGCAAGTGAAGGTGGTCAGAGCACCGTAGTCCCTTCTAAGTCCCTCCTCCAAGCAATCAACAGGAGGACCAAGGACAAGAACAGGAAAGGTAAGGTGTTTCCTCCTCGTTATCAATTAACTTTACCCCAACTCTTAGAAGAGCCCGGGGATGTGTTTCCAAACAATGCTGAATTTGACTCTTTCATATTTCCTAGCACTTTAGGCGTAGGAGATATTAACGACCTACTCAAATATGAATTTCCTTCTGGTTTGAGACTTAGAATCCCTTCACCGGGAGATAGGACTTGTAATTGGCACCCTGAAAATTTGTATGTGTACAAAGGGGCTATCACAGCTGGCTTTAGGTTTTCGGTTCACCCATGGCTTGTTAGGTTACTAGCTGAAGTTAAAATCAAC
Organism: Saposhnikovia divaricata; assembly: GCA_036435485.1. Lineage (NCBI taxonomy): Eukaryota > Viridiplantae > Streptophyta > Magnoliopsida > Apiales > Apiaceae > Saposhnikovia > Saposhnikovia divaricata. Next base: position 184,075,670 of record CM071599.1, on the reverse strand, counting down.
CCGTGCCAACTATATCCTAACTCCTGGAAATTTATATTCATCTTTATGGTTGAATGCATCATGGGAGGCATCCGCCTTAGCATTCCTTTATTTAGACATTTGTTTGCTTTCAAAAATAGCCCTGTTACTAGGAAAGGATGGGTAAGCATCCAACATCGCACAAAGTCCCGAATGATTATCAACGCCGCCTCCGTGCCTGACTCATGCCACAATTGGAGGCACGAATTTTTTATCCTTAGGTGGAAAGGAGGAGATTGGGGTGAATTTTTCAGAACTAAATTCAACCACGTGAACGATGAGGGTGTTAGTGAGCTGCAGCTCTCAACTGAAGAAGTAGCCAATCGGGATTGGCTTATTTCAACCTTTCAAAATGCCCACTACCGCGAAGTTGTGACTGAGCATAACTTGATAGAGACCGGGCTTAGTAGTATCCCTCCCGAGGGTAATTCTTACTTTAACTCTTTTATTCTCATCATACTTGTTCTTATTTCAACATTGTTTTCTTTGTCTTTTCTTGCAGTTGCTGAGGAGATTGACAGTCTGCCGGGTCATGCTCCCCAGATTACTAAGAGGATGATCAAAAAGGCTGAGAAAGAAGCCAATCTTGACGATATTCCAGTTCCTGAATTCCTCCAACACTGCTCAAAGGTTGGGAAAAGGATCAGGAGCTCGGACGGGAGTATGAAGACTTCGTTCATGCCTGAGTGGGGGATTTGCGAGCAGGACGCTATTCGAGATAGCCATCTCCTTGCTCAGGAATGGTCTCGGAATGCTATAGCCCCGGTTGACAAGGTTCACTTCGCAACAGCAACGGACCTTGAGGAGAATGAAAGCTTGGGGGCATTTCATGCCAATAACGTAAGCTTATCTCCCCTTATCTTTTATTACTCTTACTAAATATTGACCATCATGGTTTAACATAACTATTTCTTATGGTGTTTTATTCTTGTAGTTGAATGCCCATTTCCAGAATGCTATCCAGTTGGGGAGATCATATAAGGATAAGGAAAGAACCGCCCTCAAGGCTGCGGAAAAGCATCAGAAAGAGTCTCAAGAATGGGAGGCTAAATACTTCACCTCCGAAGACCAACTCTCATCCCTCAGGGGTAAGTACGCAGCCTTGGAGAACAGGACCCAGAACAATGAGGATTCCATCATCCAAAACTACTTGGGCTCGGATACATTCCTTGCCTTCATCGATGAACATGACAGGGAGGTCCAACCGGACAGCATGTCCATAGGTTGGGAAAAAGATGTGAATAAGATTAGCCAAGACCACAAAGGGGTTGTTTTTCCTTCCTTCTATCCGAGTCCTTGGAAGGTGACTGATGCTGATGACCTTGTTGAAGGTGCTGGAACTTCCTCCCAGGCAAACAGGCGTGCTTCAGGCTCCGGGGCTAAGGCCACTTCCCAACATTCAGGATCCAGTTCTGGGAGGCACCCTTCGAGATCCCGGGGGAAAGACCGAAGTGATAGTTCAGGACGCCAATTAGCCGGCCGAATTCGCGAGCCCAAATCGGTGAGTGTTACCTGTTCCTCAACTTCGACTTCCAAGAGTAGGGAAGAAGGTGAGACGGGGTCCTCCAGCGGAGAAGAAGCCCCTGTTCAGGTTGCTCCTCCTAAAGGAAAGAAGCGATTGGTGAAGACTGCTTCTATCAAGAAGTGATTATCTTTTAGGCCTTACATGGTTTACGTTTGCCTCGTGTGGCTCTTATTCAGTTCTCGTTTTATCCTGACTTTACTCATGGTCCTTCATGGACTTATATTTTATTCTTATTCAGTCCTTACTAGGAGAGCTTAAACATAATAAATCTTGAGATTCGAGGCGTGCCAAGTACGAGGCACCTCGCTTCCATCCAAGGTTTCCAACTTGTAAGAACCTCTTCCCAACGTTTTGCTGACTCTATACGGCCCTTCCCAATTAGCGGCTAACTTGCCTGTCTGTCCAACTCCAAATGCTTCTATCTTCCTTAAAACCAAGTCACCTTGTTTGAAGAACCTTTCTTTAACCCTATGGTTATAATAAAAAGATGCCCTCTTCTGATGTTCTACATTGCGGGCATTCGCTTCGTCCCTGACTTCATCAATTAAATCAAGGGAAAACCTCATGCCTTCCTCATTGGTTTCTTGCTCATATGCTTCCACCCTTGGAGACGTATGAGTGATCTCCACGGGCACTACTGCCTCTGCTCCATAGGCTAGAAAAAACGGGGTAGCTCCTGTTGTCACTTTACAGGTGGTACGATATGCCCATAGAATAGGCAACAGCTCATCCACCCACGTGTTTCTTGAACGTTCGACCCTTTTCTTAAGTCCATCAAGGATAATCCGATTCGCTACCTCAGCTTGCCCAATAGCCTGAGGGTGAGCTACTGAAGTGAAGCGAAGTTCGATGGCGTTCTCCTCACAATACCTCTTAAACTCCTCATTATTGAATTGGCGCCCATTATCCGTCACAAGGATTCGTGGGATTCCGTATCTGCAAATTACGTTCTCCCAGAAAAATTGGGCAACTTGCTGGGTGGTTATCTTAGCTAATGGCTTAGCTTCAATCCACTTGGTAAAATAGTCGATGGCCACTATCAAGAACTTCCTTTGTGTTGAAGCTACAGGGAAAGGACCTAGAATGTCAATCCCCCACATGGCAAACGGAATAGGAGAGTTAATCGACGTTAACATCTCTGGCGGCTGCCTAACAATCAGAGCGTGTTTCTGGCACCTGTCACACTTCTTTACTTAACTTTGCGCATCTGCCAACATCTGTGGCCAATAAAACCCCAGACGGGTGATCTTATGGGCTAGGGCTCTGCCCCCCAAGTGTTGCCCACAGATCCCTTCATGAACTTCCTTTAATGCTTCTTCTGCCTCTTGGGGCCTCAAACACTTCAAGTACGGGATAACAAAAGACCTCTTGTAAAGGATGCCTTCAATGAAGACATATCTCAATGCTCTCACTGATAGTTTCCGCGCCTCCGAGGCATCTTCGGGAAGCCATTCCGTTTCCAAATGTGCCTTAATAGGATCTATCCAACAACTTCCTACATCAATGGGTGCCACCAATTTTGAAATGATGGACCTTTAAGACCTGGAAGTAAACACTCCCTGGATAATTCTCTATCTCAGAAGAGGCGAACTTTGATAGGGCATCGGCCTTGATGTTCTCCTCCCTCGGAATGTGCTCCATATAGCATTCATCAAACTGAGTCATAACGGCTTTCACAACCCTTAGGTATTTTGCCATAGTTTCATCCTTGGCTTCGAACTCACCATTCACCTGCGATACTATGTGCCTCGAATCTCCACAAACTTTAAGGTTCTTGACTCTCAATATTCTGGCCAAGCCTAATCCAGCTATCAAGGCTTCATATTCAGCTTCATTGTTGGTTGTTGGAAAGTCCAACTTCAAAGCATATTCTACCAAAAACCCATCAGGGCTTTGCAAGACCAGGCCTGCACCACTAGATTTTGTTTTTGATGCCCCATCAAAATAGAGCACCCAATATTCCTTCTGATCAGGTGCAAGCTCCTCAACTTTGCCTTTGCCTTCCTGGCCTGACACTATCTCCTGCCCCCAACTTCTTGGTTGTCAATGGTACATTCAACCACGAAGTCAGCTAATGCCTGAGCCTTGATGGCTGTCCGAGGCTTATACGCGATATCAAACTCCCCGAGTTCGATTGCCCATTTAATCAGCCTTCCACTGGCCTTGGGGTTGTGCAATATACTTCTCAACTGTTGATCCGTCAGGACTTCAATCTTGTGTGCCTGGAAGTAAGGTCGTAGCTTCCTTGAAGCTGTTACTAGCGCCAAAGCAAACTTCTCAATGGGTGAGTAATTCAACTCAGCTCCGTGCAATACCTTGCTCACGTAGTAGATAGGCTTCTGAATCTTGTTTTCCTCTCGAATGAGAACGGCACTCAGTGCTTGTTCGGATATCGCTAGGTATAAATATAGGGTCTCTCCAGGACTAGGTTTGGCCAACAACGGGGCCTCAGCCATGTACTTTTTTCGCTGTTCAAAAGCCTCTTGGCTTTCTGAAGTCCATTCGAAATTCTTCACTTTCTTCAAAGCCTGAAAGAAAGGCAAACACTTGTCGCCAGACCTTGAGATGAACCTTCCCAATGCGGCTATTCTACCAGTCAACTTCTGCACGTCCCTCATAGAACGAGGTGGTTCCATATCGAGGATTGCCTTAATCTTATCCGGGTTGGCTTCAATGCCACGTTTTGAAACCATCAAGCCCAAAAACTTCCCTGATCCAACGCCAAAAGCACACTTGGCTGGATTTAACATCATCTTATGGTGCCTCAGCACTTCAAAGGCCTCTCTGAGGTGTTCAACATGGTCTGCTGTAAATAAGCTTTTGACCAACATATCATCAACGTAGACCTCCATGGTTTTCCCAATCAGATGGGCAAATATCTTATTTACCAGTCGTTGATAAGTAGCTCCTGCATTCTTTAGTCCAAAAGCCATGACAAGGTAACAAAAAACACCAAAGTCAGTTATGAAAGATACCTTAGGGATGTCGTCTTAGTGCATCCTAATCTGGTTGTAACCGCTGAAACCATCCATGAAACTCAGCATCTCGTGCCTAGCTGTGGCATCTATTAGTGTGTCAATCCTTGGTAAAGGGAAGCAATCCTTAGGACACGCGTCATTTAAATCGGTGAAGTCTATACACATCCTCCACTTTCCGTTGGCTTTCTTGACCATCACAGGGTTAGCCAACCATTCAGGGAACTGAATCTCCTTAATAAAACCAGCTTCCAAGAGCTTGTCCACCTCTTGCTTAATGGCCTCTTGCCTTTCCGGAGCAAAGTTCCTCTTCTTCTGTTTTATTGCCTTCCGCTTGGGGTCGACATTCAACCTGTGAGTAATGAGTTGGGGGTCTATCCCTGGCATATCAGCTGCCGTCCAAGCGAACACATCTCTGTTTTCTTTTAAGAATTCTACCAACTTGCCCTTCAAGGGTTCTTTTAAAGAAGCTCCAACATACATAACTTTATCAGGGTCTCGAGAATCCAGAGGTATAGGAGCCAAATCTTCTGTCGGTTTCCCGCGGTATTCATCATCATCTCGGACGTCCATGTCTTCTATCGGGAGGACCTGCCCCCTACTCCATCAGCTCTTAATGCGGCCACATAACAACTTCTGGCCATCTTTTGATCACCCTTCTATTCTCCAACGCCATTCCTGGTTGGAAACTTAACTTTCATATGGTAGCTTGAGGCAACAGCCTTAAACGCGTGAAGTCCAGTCCTTCCGAGGATCGCATTATACGTGGATGCTGCTTTGATTACCAAGAAATTTAACATCTGAGTAGCTTCTTTGGGCTCCTGTCCAATAGTAACTGGTAGCTGGATGGTCCCTTCGACACTGGATTCGACTCCATTGAACCCATATATAGGCATATTGTTAGGAGTCAACTGTGAGTCGTTGTATCCCATCTTCACAAATGCGTCATGAAACAAAATATCGACAGAAGCACCATTGTCTATCAAGACTCGCTTCACCTTTGAGTTTCCAATTACCGGGGTTGTGACCAACGGGTCGTCATGGGGGAACTTCACCCCTTCCAAGTCTGAATCGTCAAAACCAATCACTACTTCAGTCTTTGCACGTTTTGGGGCCTCTCCCACGATGTGCATCACTGTAAGAACCCTAATTTTTGGTAATATTTTCTTTTATTTAATATCATGTGGCATTGTCAATTTGGAACCTTTCTAGTCATCCCTGTTGTTTAATGGAATTGATTGTCTGAGAAATTATGTTGTACATTCTCTATGTAAGATAAAAAGGAAGATTGTGAAGGCAGGAGTCTTATTGTTAGTAAGATTTATAGAACTTGGGATTTGAGAATGGTTAGAGTATTAAAGGATTTATTAAGAATTATGACGAGGAATTATGGACATTCGAGGGATTTACACAATTAAGTACTTAAGGAATTATAGGGGAAATCTCTACGCGACAAAATATTATTACGAGAGAATAATTAAGATACGATACGAAGTAAAGATTAAATAACAAGCATTGGTGGGAAAATAATAATACAAAGAAAGAAATTACATGCAAGTGCCATGTAACTAGCTAGTTAGGAAAAGAAACTAGAAAGCATAAAGTAAAAGTGAATAGTGACATGTGTGATGGGTGTTGTAACCTAGGGGACAATAGGGCATGGGGAGACAACCTAGACCATAGCTTGGCAACATGTGAACCACAACCAATCCCCACAATAATACATCATACATATCATTTTCTTACCTTTCAAAAACAAAACACAAACAAACACTCTCCCCCCCCCTTTTTTGAAGCTCTCGGCCGAACAACAAGAGGAGGAAGAGAGAGATTTTCTCTCCATCTTTTCCTCACCTACAACCTCAAGCAAAAATCCTAGGGCTTCCTTGCATTATAATAGAGGTATGGTATCAATTTCATAGCATTCCATTCATTGATTCTTGAGATAAAAATTGTTGAAGGTTTAGAGGGGTGTTAACCAAAGTTGTTATCTTATAGATCTTGAAGGATTAAGGTTTGTGAGGGCTCATTCAAGTGTTCTTAGTTGTTGGAAAGCTCACCCAAGGTCTTTAGCTACTCAAGAAGGTATACAAATCATAAAATCTTTTGGTTATGTATTGTTTATAAGATATGGTAGTAGATCCATGAGTTTTAGAACTAATCTTGGATGTATATGTATTGGATAGCATGGATCTTGAGTTTGATGTTGAGATTGTGACTTTTATGACTATGGTTAATATATATATCTCCATGAGTGTTATGAACCATGATCTAAGTGTATTAAGTGTTGATTATGTTATGGAAGTATGAAAAATGATTGATCTAGGTAGTTTGAGCTTGCTGAGTTTCGTCAAGGAACTTTGATCTGCATTGTAGCACGGTTTTGAACCCCCAAATGATGTCCCCTGATGTCCTACCTTATATTGTTGGAAAGATAATTGAATGTAGTTTCTGGAAATGTAAGGTTCATAGCTAGGGGATGTGTAGAGTTTTAGTTATGGCCGGAGGAGTGAATTTTGTTTCTGGACTATGGACTGCATTAAGTGACCCCCTTCTGGACCTTGTTTAAACACCATAAAATATATGTGGGATCATGGAAAAATTTGAGAATGTAGGGAATGCAGTGGTGAAGACCACCCAAAAGGAATTGGATTAAAATATGAATTTTTGGATTTTATAAAAATTCTAGAGTAAAATTCGCGCAATGGAAAAAGGTCGATTAGTGGAACATGATTCTAGGGTTAGTGGTTATGATTCGAACGTGGTAATTGAATTAAGTCGAGTAAGTGACGAGCGTAATCGAGTGATGACATGGACCTATAGTGGGGCTACAGAGTCATAAGACGAAGTCGTTAAGTTAATTTCGTACCCCCTAAACCCCGTGATTAAAGAGATATTGTTAAGGTACTAACGAACGATTATTGCTTATGTATAGATCGTTCGAATCCGCACGCTCGACCACCCCAACCAAACCAAGGCAAGTTTACTTTCCAAAACTTATCCATATACAAGGACTTTTACTGTTGTGTTTGTAGTTTTCAAATTATATCAAATGCTATGTTTATCGAAGTATTGATGCAATTGAGATTGAGCAAGTACATGTATGCTTTTACCCCTTGAACTTAGATTGAAATGTTTTCTTCGGACAACGACTCTAGCAATAGAGGTCGTAGCGGTCCGTATATACTATTGACCGGGGAGCGGTATATTATTATATCGTATCTAGATTGCGAAAACCCGAAGGGTCATTCGGGTGGTATCGTATACTCAAATAACTATTGTTATATCTTCGTAAATACTCGAAACCCTATCTTGGATTAAAAGTTTATTTTATCGAATAATTATTTTATTAATTATTAATATTAAATCTTAAAATATTATTTATTAATCATTGTTCATTATTAAAAGGCAAAGTTAATCCAAGATACTTTTTAATACTTTCAAACTCGAACTCTTTCGAACTCAAAACATTTTCGAAAACCCCCGGTCAGATTCTGCTTCTTGTATGATTTCAAGAATCATCGGTCGACTGATGTCGGACCTCAATTACTCTGTTTTCAATCAAAATCAAGTTTTAAAAGAAAAAGAAAAAGGGACTCTGGCAGGTGTGGGAACCGTTGACGAACGATTCCCGGGATGTGTAAGCGGCCGTGAGCCAGGCGGTCCATCAATTATTATTCCGGCCCAGGCATTGCCGAAGGATGATTACGGATGTAGTTTTCATCGAGGGTGATTACGGATGTAGTTTTCACCCGAGGGATAGTTACGGATGTAGTTTCTATCCTTCTACCGGTAGAGAAGACCCGCGGATTATTGGACTTGGATGTGGCGACTGATCATCGTCAATCCTTGTCAGGTTTTTATGTTTTCTTCCAGTCCCATCCTCCACTTTGGAAAAATACTCAAATACTGCTTCTTGGGCCTAAGTGCCAAGTTGCTGATAGTGTGGTTTTTGATGAGAAAATATTGACATCGTGCAGTATCTAGAACTGCAAGATTTTCTATAAAGATTGGCACATGTTAGTGCACTCTTGCAATTGTCTCAAAGAATGAAATGTTTTGTATGAGAAACCTTCTAAGCTAATGGAAGGAAAGAGGTTTGCAATGATGTATTCCTTGTACAGTATGTTAATCGTAGAGTGTTTTGCCGAAAATGATATACTCATATGTATATATTTTCAAACTTGAGATATATTGAAATGGTAACCTTATAAAGGGTTCATATGTTATTCTTAAAGCTCCTTAGTGAGCATAGATGTTTTATTCAAACTCGGACATATATATTGTCCAATTATGTTTTGAAATCTGAGATATATGCCCATATAGTTGGGAACGTTTTCGAAATGAACCACATTATTATTTTACAAAATGGTGAACTTGCTGAGCATTATGTAGCTCATTCTTGATTTATAAAAATTTTTCAGAAAGAGAAGAATTTGGTCGGTTAACTCCGCGACAGCATAAGAGGAGTAGAATATTTACCCGGGAGATTATTTAGTTCCTGATAAATACTGCAGAGTGAGTCTGATAGGTTTTTAACTGTAATAGTAAGACTTGTCTTCAAGTGTAGTTGTATAAGTGGAATTGCGTAAGACTCTGATTTGTACAAATGAATTATAATATTTAGTGGCACTTTTGATTATCGTTTCTGAGACTCTAACTTGATTGTGTGTAAGATTGAGGTATGAATGGATGTATTGTTGAGTTGTAAAGTTAATACAGGTATGATATGGTTGAATGGTGGCGTGACGACCTGAATCTTTGACCTCAGATTTGGGGGCGTCACAATCACCTCCCTGGCATATGCCTTTCGAGAGTTCCTTGTCGTGCCAGCCGCAGTCGGGCCTCCCCAAATCATGTTAATAACTGGCCCTCGTGGCTGGGGGTTACGATCACGATCGTTATCCCTTCTATCGTAGTCTCTCCTTTGATTTCCACGATCTTCGCCTTTCGTGAACCTGCTCAACTTTCCTTTTCGGATCAAGAATTCGATCTCGTCCTTGAGTTGCCTGCAATCATCGGTGTCATGTCCTATATCCTTATGGAACCTATAGTATTGATCTTTGTTTCTCTTTGCGGGATCACCCCTGAGTGGCTTCGGCCATCGGAAATCCTTGTCTTTCTCAATATCCATTAGGATTTGACTCCTAGGGGCATTCAACCTCGCGTATTCAGAGAACCTTGGTCCCAAATTTTTCTTAGGGGCAGAGTCGGATTCCTTGCTAGTCCGGGGATATTTGTCCCTAGCATCGTACTCTTGCTCTTGCTTCCGCTTTTGGGAATTTCCGTTTCCTCCATTCGTTGTAGGGGCTTCTGCCTTCCTCATGCTCTCTTCTGCTTTTATGTAACCCTTCTTTGAAGCTCAATCATGCTCTCAAGGGGATGTTTTGCCAATGACATCTGAATGTAGGTGTTCGTTGTTCCATTCTTCAGGGCTATCATAGCTACCTTGTTCTCCAGGTCTGGGACATTCAATGTCTCCTTGGTGAAACGCTTGAGATAATCCCTCAGGTTCTCATTCTTCCCTTGTTTCACTTGCATGAGAGATGCAGAGCTTTTTTCATGGACTTTTCCACTAACAAACTGATTGATGAAAGCAGTGCTCAACTCCTTGAAGGAGCCAATTGAGTTTACGGGCAACCGGCTATACCATCTTTAAGCCATGCCTGCCAGGGTTTGAGGGAACGCCCTACACTTAAGAGCGTCGCTGGCGGGTTGTAACAATAGCGTGTTTGAGAACGTCCTGACATGATTCGACGGATCACCCGTTCCATCGTAAGGTTTTATCGTGGGCATCTTAAATTTTCGGGAAACATGAGCGTTCATCACCTCCTCAGCGAACGGGGGTGTGGGATCGTCAGGGTCTCCAAGTGGCATCAGGTCTTTGGGATCACCCCTGGGGGTTTCCACCCTTGTAACTCCTCCAGTTGGGGCATCAGCCCTTCTTTGTCTCCTTGAAGACCTTTCCAAATCAATAAATGGAATCTCCCTCTGAGTTGGAGGGGGCCTATTCTGATTCAGCCTTGCTTGCTCCCTGGCTATATCGTCCTTCAGCCTTTGGATCTCAGCCTCATGGGCCTTGATTCTCTCAGCGGCTGTTTGAGGAGGTCCATCATGGATTCTTTGAGTCCTTCCCATAGGCTCCTTGCTTGCACGTCGCCTCATCGGGGCTTCATCACGATCATCATCCTCAGATGAGGAATCATCAGTATAAGGTCCGGAGTAATCACAATACCCTTGCTCAGGAGGGGCTAAACCCCTAGCATAGGGAGGCTGATACGACTCAGGTATCTGTAGAGCGTGACCACTTGGTCCAGGATCCCTACGATTTGGAGGGTAGTTAGGCAATCCATATAACGGATCAGTGTTCACGGGGAGTGAAGTGGTGGAGATCTGAACTCCTGAGAGTGGGGGACGGCTATTTAATGGTGAGACCACCATCTGAAGCTGATTGGTCTCACATCCTGGATGGACGTCCACTGGTAAGGTTCTCTCAACATGGGGATTCGTCCCTATGGGTTGAGAAACTTGAGGCTGAGTGGTTGTCTCCGTTAATGGGGGCACATACCCTTGCTCCGTAACAACAGGTGGAGCGGTGGAGATGGCTGGTGGATCTGAAGTTACAGGAACGTTCTCGGATGTCATTCTTCGTGTGTTAACCATGGTTGATGTTGTCTTCCCACAGACGGCGCCAAATGTTGTGGAACAAAAAGTAAGGTTATCAAATTGCGACTAGAGTTCGTGAGCTTCGTGCTTTAATGGCTGCACTTGTGTTACCGTGACCTAATTCGGGTCTTCACAAGATGCCTACGTATCTCACTGTCGAGAATCAAGCCAAAAAATGTAGTTCTGAGATGAGGGGTCTGACCCTTTATATAGGCTGTAGGAGCCTCAGAATCGTAGTAGGGTTTCGAGACTTGGTGGACAAGTCACCGTTATTGAGGAAGGTTCTGACTCCTTCCTTATAGGAATTAGTTTCCTTGTTGGATTAGGTGCCTTGGAGGCTACACAATATCCCAGGGATATTCCAGAACGTTCATGGTTTCTAGAACGTTCCTGTTTTGTGGATCAGGCCCGTGTTATAAACAAGCTTGTACCGGGCGTCCCCTGTTTGGGCTGTTCTTTTTGGGCTTAACCACTAACCACGAATTTAATGCCCAACTAGGGTTTTGGGCCTCATTTATGAGCCAATAAATACTATATTAATTATGTCTTTAGGGATTATTTTTCACTCATATCAGAAAGGTTGAAGGTTCGAATCCCACTAACATCATATTAATTTAGATTTAATACTAAAAATTATTCTCCCAACATATTAAAAATAATGTTTATAATATTATATATACTAAACTATAAGTAAATTAAAAAAAATTAAAAGTAACTCATGCTTTGCACGGATTATAAGCTAGTATTTATAATGCTAAAACAATAATACTTACTATATGTCTACATTGTAAAAACACAATCCTCCCTTGATCTTCAGTTAGAGGTGACTTTCTCTGCACTAACAATACTTGGTAATTCTTTTATCTTCATATGTGCTGAAGAATTATCGTGGATCCATACTTTATTATCGATTTTTTCATGCCCAGGAGATATCTCTGCACTCTCAACATTTGATAAAGTTCTCAGCATCTCGTGTTTAACTCGATTAATGTATGCAGTGAACTTGTCGTTCATATTTTCGTGAGTACTCATTTTCTTCTGCAACTTAAAATAACACACTTATATGCTTTACCCCAATACAAAAAACGTATAATAATTTAGCCTCTATTTAACAAAAAAAAACTGCTCACGCTGATGACGTGGCAGTGACGTAAGAACAGAATTTTTTTTTTGCTAAATATTGGGGGGTTAATTTATGACATTTTTTGTGAAGGTGCCCCTGGCAGGGCCCTTAGAATAAATGAAATATAATTTATTTAGTGTTGGTTTCTAGTTTCTATTCTAAATTTGGTTTCCATTTGACCACTACCCTATATATATATATATATATATATATATATATATATATATATATATATATATATATATATATATATATATATATATATATATATATAGTCCTACTCAACTACAAACCAAAATTAACTACAAACTACAAACTAAATAAAAATTTATGTCGGAATATAGCAAATATGGTATGCAAACTGATCGTTGGAAGATGGAGAAAAATACAGTGAAGTCAGATTTCAAAAAAAAAAAATCACCGATTGACGGAAATAATCGAATTAAAAACTGAGGAAATTATGTGGGATTGTGTGTGAGGGTGTATTGGATTTGTGTGTGGAGCCCCTAGCGGGGCCATTGGATTAGATTGATCTAAGGGCTAAGATTTAGTTTGTAGTTTGTATTTAAGCCTTGGTTTGTATTTGAGCATTTGCCTATATATATAGAGGCTAGTGGTCAAATAGAAACCACTTTTAAAATAGAAACTAGAAACCATTATCTGCACACCCTACTTTACTATCTCCACACCATATTTTACTATCTTCAATTACTATCTCCACACCATATTTACTATCTCCACCCCCACCCCCACCCTCACCCTCACCCTCACCCTCACCCGACCTGCCACCCCCACCCCACACCCCCCCCATCACCACCGACGCACCACCACCTCCACCGACGCACCACCACCTCCACCTCCACCTCCATCGATGTACCACCACCGCCATCTTCTTTTCCGACCACTGGCCCCGCAGGGGCTCCGATTCCACCACCAATTTCCGATTCCGATTGCAGATTTACTTCTTCCCAATCATTAATTGTGCAACTACAAATATAATTTAGTGATTTTTAACTTCAGATTGTAATCTTATCTTCATCTATCGATTCTGAACATTCCGATGATGACTTCCAGATCTGAATTTGTGTATTTATGTGTATGTAACGATGTATGTGTGTATGTATCTGAACAATCATGGTGGTGGTGGTCGATGGTAGCGAGGCAGGTGGTGGTGGTGGCGTTGACAGGTGGTGTGGTGGTCGATTGCAGCAATGGCAGGTGGTGGTGGTGGTGGCAAATGAAGGTGGGGTGGGGTGGGGTGGGGTGGGGTGGGGTTGGGGAAGGTACGGTATCAGTGATTACAGCTGTATAGATTAGTGATTTCTACCATACTTGTTAGTGATTTTTGCAATACAAATTAGTGATTTCTGTAATATGATTTAGTGATTTCTTAATATAATTTAATATATTAAATGAACAGATCTTTGATGAACAGATTAGTGATGAACAATAATCATCGACGACGACAAGCTTCAGTGATGAACAATGAACGACGAGCTTCGATCTGTGGTGGTGATGGTAGTGTGTGGGTGGCAGCGGTGGTGGGGGTGTGGTGGCAGCCGTGATGGTGATGTGGTGGGTGGTGGCAATTATGATGTAGTGGTCTGTGCGTGTATTTTTAGTTGGGCTAGAAGAATGTATTTTTGTGGACTGGGCTTAGTTTCTAGGTTTCTATTCTAATTTGTTTCTAGTAGAACAGGACTCTCTATATATATATGTACATACTTTAAATGGGTATTAATATATATAATTTCGTGAACTTATATTTACTAGCTTATAACCCGTGCAACGCACGATTCCTTTTTTAATATTTATAATTATATTAATTTTTTAAATTTTTATATGTTATTAATTTACATATTAAATTGTTGTTAAAAAATTGATATATATATATATATATATATATATAAAAGATTTTACATGTTCAATTCAATATTTGTGCTCTATCTTGAATTCTTAAAATTTGATTTGGACGAGTTTGCAACCCACACGAAATTAAAAAAATAATCTTTAATTTAGTGATGGTTTAACAATTATTTTCCAATTAAAACTACGCAGTAACAAAAGAGAGAAGAAATTGACGATTTTTTACGTTGAAAATTCTATTCGATTTATGAAATCTACTTATATTTCGTTTTCTTTATCAAAATACCCTTCTTATTATTTGAAGATAGTTCTACTAACAACCAAATACAGTTTTAATAATAAGTGCAAGAGTATTTTGTCCAAACCTTTGGTAGTCGGTAATCTGGTTTTCAGTATGACAAAATAAATAAGAACCGTTAGATCATAAAATAAATAGATAAAAACGTTGGATCCAAGTATCCAACATAAAAAATATTTTATTTTTAAACATCTAAATTCTAAGCTAAAAAGTGTATTTATATTGAAATACGAAAAAATGTATGTCAATGATTTAAATCATATATAGTTTTGTTTTCTAAATTGAATAAGATTATCAATGTAGGTCTTCTACACTGAATAGGATTAATGTAAAAATTCATAATTATATCCTCTCTTGAGATTCGAAGTGTTTCCATTTCGATAATAATTGTTAAATCAGAACTAAATTAAAGATAATTTTATGAGTTTCGCGTGGGCTGTAAAATCATCCAAATCTGATTTTTAGATCTAGAGATAGAGACCAAATAATAAATATGAACTTTTTTTAATATTAATAAAAAATTAAATAAAATTCAATTGTAACCTTTTTTAATATATCCTTTTCATATTATAATTTTATTTTTAAAATTCAATTCTTATACAACCTTTTTAAATTATATCTTTTTAGATTATAAATTTCTTTTTAATATGATATAATCTTGATCGTCGATTTTTAAAAATATTAGATTCGACGGTTGAGATTATTTTGGTAGTACAGTGACCAAAATTATGGATAAGATCCCCTTTACGCTTATTATATATACTAGCTTATAACCTGTGCAACGCACGGCATCTTTTTTAATATATATAATTTATAATTATAATAATTTTTTGAATTTTATATGTTATTAATTACATATTCAATTGTTATTAAAAAATTAAAATATATAAGATTTTACATGTTCGATTTAATATTTGTATTCTATCTTGAATTCTTAAAATTTGATTTGGACGGTTTTATAGTCCACATGAAATTAACAAAAAAAATTTAATTTATTGATGGTTTAACGATTATTTTCCAATCAAATCAACACAGAAACAATAGAGAGAAGAAATTAACGATTTTTTAAGTAGAAAATTCTATTCGATTTATGAATTCTACTTATAATTCTTTTTGATTATCAAAATACCCTTGTTATTATTTGAAGATAGTTCTACTAACAACCAAACAAAATTTTAACAATAAGTGTAAGAGGGATTTTGTCCAAAACTTTGATAATCGGTAGTGCGGTCCTCCGTACGACAAAATTAGTAAGAATAGTTAGATTTTAAAATAAGTAGATGAAATTCGTTGGATTTAGCACAAAAAATATTTTATATTTTACTCCCTCTGTCCCTCCCATTTCTTTACAGTTTTTTTCCACTGCTTGACACGCATTTTAAGGCTCTTAAAAATATAGTTTCATAACTTATTTTTAAAATTTTCTTTTTTTTTGTATAAAAATAGAATAATTCTATTTTTATACAAAAAAGAAAATTTTAAAAATAAGTTATGAAACTATCCGTAAAATGCACCTTAAAATCCGTGCCAGAATTACGTATCCCAATGTAAAAAATCAGTGGGGACAGAGGGAGTAATATATTAAAAACTAAAAAGTGTGTTTATATTGAAATAAAAAAGGCGTATGTCAATGATTTAAATCATATATAATTAGGTTATCTACATTGAATATCATTACCAATGTAGGACTTCTACATTGAATAAGATTAATGTAAAAATTCATAATTATATTTTCTCTTAAGATTCTAAGTGTTTCCATTTGAATCATAAGTATTAATTCATCAATTAATTAAAGATAATTTTATGAGCTTCGCGTGGATTATAAAATCATCCAAATCTAATTTTTAGATCTTAAGATAGAGCCCAAATAGTAAATATGTCTTTTTATACTTGATATGGGTGAAAAATAACCCTTAAAGACATAATTAATGTGACATTTATTGGCCCGTAAATATGGCCCGAAACCCTAGTTGGGCACTAAATTCGTAATTAATGGTCAGGCCCAAAAGAACGGCCCAAACTGGGGACGCCCGGTAAAAGCCTATCTCTAACATGGGTCTGATCCACAAACCAGGAACGTTCTAGAAACCAAGAACGTCCTAGAATATCCCCAGGATATTGTGTAGCCTCCAAGGCACCAAATTCGACATGGAAACTAATTCCTAAAAGGAAGGAGTCAGAACCTTCCTCAATTACGGTGACTTATCCACCAAGTCTCCAAAACCTACTATAATTCTAAGGCTTCCACAGCCTATATAAAGGGCCAGACCCCTCATCCTAGAACTACGTCTTGGCTTGATTCTCAACTCTGAGATACGTAGGCATCTTGTGAGGACCCGAATTAGGTCACGATAACGCAAGCGCAGCCATTAAAGCAAGAAGCTCACGAACCCTAGCCGCCATTCGATAACCCTACTTTTTATTCCACAACATTTGGCACCGTCTGTGGGACAGGGATATCAACCATGGTTAACACACGAAGAACATCAACTGAGAACGTTCCTGTTACATCTGACCCACCAATCGTCTCCTCTACACCGCCCGTTGTTACGGAGCAAGGGCTTGTGCCCCCATCGACTGAGACTATTACACAACCTCAAGTTTCTCAGACCACAGGGACGAATCCCCATTCTGAGAGAACCTTACCGGTGATTGATCACCCGGGACAAGAGACTAATCAACTTCAGATGGTGGTTGCTCCATTGACTAGCCGTCCACCGCTCTCAGAAGTTCGGATCTCCACCACTACACTCCCCGTGAATACCGATCCGTTATACGGGTTGCCAAACTATCCCCCAAATTGAAGGGATCCTGGACCAAGTGGACACGCTTTACAGATACCCGAGTCGTATCAGCCACCCTATATTAGGGGTCTAGCCCCCCCTGCGCAAGGATATTACGATTACTCTGGACCTTACTCTGATGATTCATCATCCGAGGATGATGAACGTGATATAGCCCCGAGGAGGCAACGTACAAGCAAAGAACCCATGAGGAGGACTCAAAGGATCAATGATAGACCCGTTCAAACAGCTACTGAGAGAATCAAGACTTTTGAAGCCGAGATCCAAAAGCTGAAGGATGATATAACCAGAGAACAAGCAAGGCAAAATCTGAATAGGCCTCCTCCAATCCCAAGGGAGATCCCCTTCATTGATTTGGAAGGGTCCTTAAGAAGGCCGAGAAGGGCTGATGCCCCAACTGGAGGAATTACGAGGGTAGAAACCCCTAGGAGTGATCCCAAAGACCTGATGCCGCTTGGGGACCCTGACGACCCCACACCTCCATTCACTGACGAAGTGATGAACGCTCATGTTTCCCGAAAATTCAAGATGCCCACGATAAAAGCATATGATGGGACGGGCGATCCTTCGAATCACGTCAGGACATTCTCGAACGCTCTGCTGTTACAACCCGCTAGTGACGCTCTTAAGTGTAGGGCGTTTCCTCAAACCTTGGCAGGCATGGCTCAAAGATGGTACAGCCGATTGCCCGCAAACTCGATTGGTTCTTTTAAGGAGTTAAGTACTGCCTTTATCAATCAATTTGTTAGTGGAAAGGTCCACGAAAAAAGCTCTGCTTCTCTCATGCAAGTAAAACAAGGAAAGAATGAGAACCTGAGGGATTACCTCAAGCGTTTCACTAAGGAGACGTTGAATGTCCCGGATCTGGAGAACAAAGTAGCTATGATAGCCTTGGAGAATGGAACGACGAACCCCTACTTTCAGATGTCTTTGGCAAAACATCCCCCTGAGATCATGACTGAGCTCCAAAGGAGGGCAAGTAAATACATAAAAGCAGAAGAAAGCATGAAGAAGACGGAGGCTCCCACCACTAATGGAGGAAACGGAAACTCCCGGAAGCGAAGGTAAGAGCAGGAGTATGACACAAGGGACAAATACCCCCGGACAAGCAAGGACTCCGATTCTGCTTCCAAGAAGAATTTGGGGCCAAGGTTCTCTGAATATGCAAGGTTGAATTCTCCTAGAAGTCAAATCCTGATGGATATTGAAAAAGATGCGGATTTACGATGGCCGAAGCCACTTAGGGGTGATCCCGCAAGGAGAAACAAAGATCAATACTGCAGGTTCCATAAGGACGTTGGACATGACACTGATGACTGTAGACAGCTCAAGGACGAGATTGAATTCTTGATCCGAAAAGGAAAGCTGAGCAAATTCACAAAGGGTGAAGGTCGTGGAAACCAAAGAAGAGATTATGATAGAAGAGATGATAATGATAGAAGGGATAACGATCGTGATCGCAACCCCCAGCCACGAGGGCCTGTCATCAACATGATTTGGGGAGGTCCTACTGCGGCCGGAACAACAAGGAACTCTCGAAAGGCATATGCCAGGGAGGTGATTCATATCGTGGGAGAAGCCCCGAAAAGGGCAAAGACTGAAGTAGTGATCGGATTTGATGACTCGGACTTAGAGGGGGTAAAGTTCCCCCATGACGACCCGTTGGTCATAACTCCTGTAATTGGAAATTCGGAGGTGAAGCGAGTCTTGATAGACAATGGTGCTTCTGTTGACATCCTGTTTCATGATGCGTTTGTAAAAATGGGATACAATGATTCCCAGCTGACCCCAAATAACATGCCTATATATGGGTTCAATGGAGTCGAATCTAGCGTTGAAGGGACTATTCAACTGCCGGTTACTATTGGAAAGGAGCCCAAGGAGGCCACACAGATGTTGAACTTCTTGGTAATTAAGGCGGCCTCCACATATAACGCGATCCTTGGAAGGACCGGACTCCACGCGTTTAAGGCTGTTGCCTCTAGTTATCACATGAAAGTCAAGTTTCCAACCAGGAATGGTGTTGGAGAACAGAAGGGTGATCAAAGGATGGCCCGAAGTTGTTATGTGGCCGCGTTAAGAGCTGATGGAGTCGGGGGGCAGGTCCTCCCGATTAAGGACATGGATATTCGGGATGATGAATACCGGGGGAAACCAGCAGAGGATTTGGTTCCTGTACCCCTGGACAGTAGGGACCCTAAAAAGGTCACGTACATAGGAGCGTCGCTGAAAGAACCCATGAAGGGCAGGTTAATTGAATTCCTACAAGAAAATAAGGATGTGTTCGCTTGGACAGCAGCTGATATGCCAGGGATTGATCCCCAACTCATAACTCACAGGTTGAATGTCGACCCTAAGCGGAAGACCATTAAGCAGAAGAAGAGGAATTTTGCTCCGGAAAGGCAAGAGGCCATTAAACAAGAGGTGGACAAACTCTTGGAGGCTGGTTTTGTTGAGGAGATTCAGTTTCCTGAATGGTTGGCTAACCCTGTGATGGTCAAGAAAGCCAACGGTAAGTGGAGGATGTGCATAGACTTCACTGATTTAAATGATGCGTGCCCTAAGGACTGCTTCCCTCTACCAAGGATCGACACGCTAATAGACGCTACGGCAGGACATGAGATGCTAAGCTTCATGGATGGTTTCAGTGGCTACAACCAGATTAAGATGCACAAGGATGACATCCCGAAGGTATCTTTCATAACTGACTTTGGTGTTTTTTGTTACCTTGTCATGGCTTTTGGACTAAAGAATGCAGGAGCTACTTATCAACGACTGGTAAATAAGATATTTGCCCACCTGATTGGGAAAACCGTGGAGGTATATGTTGATGATATGTTGGTCAAGAGCTTGCTTACAGCTGACCATATTGAACACCTAAGAGAGGCGTTTGAAGTGCTGAGGCACCATAAGATGATGCTGAACCCAGCCAAATGTGCTTTTGGCGTTGGGTTAGGGAAGTTCTTGGGCCTGATGGTCTCAAAACGAGGCATTGAAGCCAACCCTGATAAAATCAAAGCAATTCTCGACATGGAACCACCACGTTCCGTGAAAGACGTGCAGAAATTAACTGGTAGAATAGCTACCTTGGGAAGATTCATCTCAAAGTCTGGCGATAAATGTTTACCTTTCTTTCAGGCCTTGAAGAAAGTAAAAAATTTTGAGTGGACATCAGAAAGCCAAGAGGCCTTTGAACAATTGAAGAAATACATGACCAAGGCCCCGTTGTTGGCCAAACCTAGTTCTGGAGAGACCCTATACCTGTATCTGGCGGTATCTGAACAAGCACTGAGTGCCGTCCTCATTCGAGAGGAGAACAAGGTTCAGAAACCCATCTACTACGTGAACAAGGTGCTGCATGGAGCTGAGTTGAATTACTCGACCATTGAAAAATTTGCTCTCGCACTAGTGACAGCCTCAAGGAAACTACGACCTTATTTCCAGGCACACAAGATTGAAGTCCTGACGGACCAACAGTTACGAAGCATATTGCATAGCCCGAAGGCCAGTGTAAGGCTAATCAAGTGGGCGATCGAACTCGGGGAGTTTGATATCACGTATAAGCCTAGGACAGCCATTAAGGCTCAGGTTTTAGCTGACTTCGTGGTTGAATGTACCATCAACCAAGAAGTCGGGGGGCAAGAGGTAGTATTAAACAAGGAAGATGAAGATAAAGCTAAGGAGCTTGAACCTGATCAGAAGGAATATTGGGTGCTCTATTTTGATGGAGCATCAAAAGCAAAGTCTAGTGGTGCAGGCTTAGTCTTGCAAAGCCCTGATGGGTTCTTAGTAGAATATGCTCTGAAGTTGGACTTTCCGACGACCAACAATGAAGCTGAATATGAAGCCTTGATAGCCGGATTAGGCTTGGCCAGAATACTGAGAGTCAAGAACCTTAAAGTCTGCGGGGATTCGAGACTCGTAGTATCACAAGTGAATGGTGAATTTGAAGCCAAGGATGAAACTATGGCAAAATACCTAAGGGTTGTGAAAGCTGTTATGACTCAGTTTGATGAATGCTGTATAGAACATATCCCAAGGGAGGAGAACGTCAAGGCCGATGCCTTATCAAAGTTCGCCTCTTCTGAAATAGAAAATTATGCAGGGAACGTCTATTACCAGGTCCTGAAGGCCCCTACCATCAACTCAAAATTGGTGGCACCTATTGAAGTAGGAAGCTGTTGGATTGACCCTATCAAGGCTCATCTGGAAACTGGTTGGCTCCCCGAAGATGCCTCGGAGGCACGAAAACTATCGGTGAGGGCATTGAGATATGTTTTGATTGAAGGCATCCTTTATAAGAGGTCTTTTGTTATCCCATACTTGAAATGCTTGAGGCCTCAAGAGGCAGAAGAGGCATTAAGGGAAGTTCATGAAGGGATCTGTGGGCAGCACCTGGGGGGTAGGGCCCTAGCTCATAAGATCACCCGCCTGGGATTTTATTGGCCAGGAATGTTGGCTGACGCCAAAAGCTATGTTAAAAAGTGTGACAGATGCCAGAAACACGCTCCAATTGTTAGGCAGCCACCAGAGATGTTAACATCAATTAACTCTCCCATTCCGTTTGCCATGTGGGGGATGGACATACTTGGTCCTTTTCCCGTGGCCTCAGCGCAAAGGAAGTTCCTAATAGTGGCTATCGATTATTTTACCAAGTGGATTGAAGCCAAGCCGCTAGCAAAAATAACCACCCAACAAGTTGCCCAGTTCTTCTGGGAGAACATAATTTTTAGATATGGGATCCCACGAATCCTAGTGACGGACAACGGACGCCAATTCAACAATGAGGAGTTTAAGAAATACTGTGAGGAGAACGCCATTGAACTTCGTTTTACTTCAGTAGCTCACCCCCAGGATAATGGCCAAGCTGAGGTAGCAAATCGAATTATCCTTGATGGACTTAAGAAGAGGGTCGAACGATCTCGAAACACGTGGGTTGATGAATTACTGCCTATACTGTGGGCGTATCGTACTACCTGCAAGGTAACGACAGAAGCTACTCCATTTTTGCTAGCCTACGGGGCAGAAGCAGTTGTCCCTTTGGAAATTTCGCACGTATCTCCAAGGGTGGAAGCATATGAGCAAGAAACCAATGAGGAAGGCATGAGACTTGCTCTTGATTTAATCGATGAGGTCAGAGATGAAGCAAATGCCCGTAATATTGAGCACCAAAAAAGAGCAGCCTTTCACTACAACCATAGGGTTAAAGGAAGGTTCATCAAACAAGGCGACTTTGTTTTGAGAAAAATTGAAGCCTCTGGAGTTGGACAGACAGGAAAGTTGGCCCCTAATTGGGAAGGACCATATAGAGTGAGAAAGACGTTGGGAAGAGGCTCTTATAAGCTGGAAACCGTGGATGGAAACGAGGTACCCCGCTCCTGGCACGCCTCGAATCTCAAGGTTTACTATGTTTAAAGCTCTCCTATTAAGGACTTAGCTTTAGCCTATCTAATAGAAGTAGAAATAAGGTTCATATGAAACCATTGCAGAGCATGTTGCTCCTAGTAGGACATAATATTCTATGTAAGGGCTGAGCCCATTTTGCGTTATCAATACAAGCTTGTTTTCTGTTCTATGATTCTGTAAATCCTTGTGATGTATCGAGCACCAGATGTGTGTAAGTCTAAGATGACCAAGTACCGAAAATAAAAGAACATATGAAACATAGAAAACAAGCACGTAGATAAAATACCCAGGAGGGCACAATCAAAGTTTAAGTTACACACATACGAATAAAAGTACAAGTTCATGAAGGACCATAATCGAAGACGGGATATTAAAAGAACTAAAGCCACACGAGGCTAACACAGGCCATGCAAGGCTCAATCACTTCTTGATAGAAGCAGTCTTCACCAACCGCTTCTTGGTTTTTGGAGGAGCAGTCTGAGCAGGGGCTTCTTCTTCACCTTCTTCTTCGCTCCTGGAAGTTGAGGTTGAGGAGCTACTGATACTGACCGACTTGGGTTCACGGATCCGTCCCGCTAAGGGGCATTCTGAACTCCCGCTCTGATGGGATCTTGAGGGACGTTTCCCAGAACTAGACCCTGATTGTTGAGGAATGCCCTTTGTCCCAGAACCAGAAGCACGTTTGCTCACAGGGGAAGTCCCAACACCTTCAACAAGGTCATCGTCTTCTGTCACCTTCCAGGGACTCGGATAAAAGGAAGGAAAGACAACTCCTTTATGATCTTGGCTAATCCTGTTCACAGCCTTCTCCCAACCTATGGTCATGCTGTCCGGCTGGACCTCCCTGTCATGCTCATCAATGAAGGCAAGAAAAGTGTCTGAACCTAAGTAATTCTGAATGATGGAATTCTCATTATTCTGGGTCCTGTTTTCCAGAGCCGTATACTTTCCCCTAAGGGAGGAGAGTTGGTCCTCCGAGGTGAAATACTTAGCCTCCCATTCTTCAGACTCCTTCTGAAGCTTCTCTACAGCCTTGAGGGCAGTTCTCTCCTTGTCCTTGTAGGACCTCCCGAGTTGGATAGCATTCTGGAAGTGAGCATTTAGCTACCAAAACAAAAACGCCACAAGAAAATGTGTTAAGCCACGACGGCCAATATACAACCTTAACAATGAAAAGGAAGAGGAGATCGACTTACGTTATAGGCATGATATGCCCCCATGCTTTCATTTTCCTCTAAATCTGTTGCTGTTGCAAAATGGACCTTGTCGGCCGGGGCTATGGCATTCCGAGACCACTCTCGAGCATGGAGGTGGCTGTCCTTGATAGCATCCTGCTCACATATCCCCCAATCAGGCATGAATGCTGTTTTCATGCTTCCATCCGAACTCCTAATTCTCTTCCCCGCCTTCGAACAATGCTGAAGGAACTCAGGGGCCGGTACGTCTTCAGGATTAGCTTCCTTCTCAGCTTTCTTAATCATCATTTTGGTGATATGGGGAAGTCGGCTCGGATGGTTGTCAATTTCCTCAGCAACTGCAAACAAAGCAAAGGAAACGATGTTGGAATAAGAACAAGTACGATGAAAGAAAAGAAGTTAAAGTAAGAATTACCCTCGAGAGGGATATAACTAAGCCCGGCCTCCAACAAGGCACGTTCAGTCACAACTTCACGATAGTGGGTTTTCTGAAAGACTGAAATAAGCCAATCCCGTTGGGATATTTCTTCAGTTGTGAGTTGAAGCTCACTAACACCCTCATCAGTCACGTGATTGAATTTAGACCTGAAAAAGTTACCCCAGTCCCCTCCTTTCCATCTAAGGATGAAAAATTCGTGCCTCCAGTTGTGGCAAGAATCAGGCATAGAAGAAGCGTCAATAATCATCCTAGATTTTATGCGGTGTTGGATGCTCACCCATCCTTTCCTAGTGATAGGGCTATTCTTAAAAGCAAATAGATGCCTAAACAACGGGATGCTAAGGCGGATGCCTCCTCTGATGCATTCAACCATGAAAATGAAGATGAATTTCCAGGAGTTGGGGTATAGTTGACAGGGGTTGATTTTAACCTCAGCTAATAACCTAACAAGCCAAGGGTGAATTGGAAACCTAAGGCCAGCATCAATGGCACCTTTGTACACAAACAAGTTCTCAGGATGCCAGTTACAAGTTCTGTCCCCTGGTGTGGGAATTCTAAGCTTCATCTCAGCAGGGAATTCATATTTGAGTAAGTTCCTGATATCTCCCGCATCCAAAGTACTAGGGAACATAAAAGAGTCGAATTCCGCGTTGTTCGGAAACACATCCCCGGGCTCATCTAAGAGCTCAGATAAAGATAATTGATAACGAGGAGGAAAGACCTTACCTTTTCTGTTCTTGTCTTTGGTTCTCCTGTTAATCGCCTGAAGAAGGCCCTTGGAAGGAACTAAGGCGTTCTGACCACCCTCACTTGCCATTACAGCCTTGTCTGAAACTGAAAGAAGTGCTTGAAACTTGGGAGCTCACAGAGAGAAATTTTCTTTGAAAGAAGAAGGAAATGTGAAGAATGACTTCAATCCACACTCTTTTATAAGAAAATTGATGACCCTCAATAGCAGGTCGTCTTTCCAACGACCCGCGTTTACAGGTTAAATAGCCGAAAATAGCAGGAAAAGGGCTCTGTGAACCCGGAATTGGGTCAAATAAACGATCTAATTCGTAAAATATGTGAAAGAAATGAATGGAAATACAGGCAGGAGCAACAATATAATTAACAACCTCCCAGGTTGATTAATATATGCTTATCAAGCCTAAACAGGGGATTAAGCTAAAAACCACGATTAAAGCCACTAAGCAGGATGATTAGCTAAAAGGCTAACATCTTTAAGGATATGAGAAGACCTACTCTAGAGTATGGAGTGTGGGTTTTGAATCCCAGCACAAAATATAAGCCCAGATGGCCAACGAGGTTGATTGTCCTGAATCAAGCTGATTGCTTAAGCCTAAGGCCTGAGGCTAGCCTAAGGATGATTAGCTTAAGATAGGACAAGATCCTACAAACAAGGAAGGAGATGTGAAAACCTTAAGCTTAAAACCTAGGATGAGAAACTAACTACGATATCCTAGACTCGAAGTCAGGTGTTGAAAACAAGGGAAGTCCCCACATCTTCAAATAAAGAAGTAAAGACCCTCAACACAAGGGGGGCAAGGTTAAGGTTGTTTAAAACACTCTATTATAGGTACATGAGAATGCCTGGAAGCCAAGGGAAATAGTTTAACCAAAGGTTATTTGATATCGAGAGTTCAAGAGAGGTTTAGACCCGGAAGGTCCTGAAAACCAAGAAATAGGTTGTTTGAGGCCAAGGGTCATCAAACCAACCAAGGTATCACTAAATCCTTTCTAGGAACAAGTAAGGGAGTTTAAGACAAGTTTTGATTTTGGTCAAAGTCAAAGTCAAAAGTCAAAGTCAAAGGTCAAAGTCAACTAGCCAAAAAATGGCCAAAATTCAAAAAAAAAAAATGTGTTGGGGGACCCAGCCGACCAGCCCTAGCCAACCAGGCACCATGGGCCGAATGGCCGACCAGGGTGAGCCGACCAGGCCACCTTGGTAGGGTGTTTGGAGGGCTTTCGGAGGACCTGTTTTTTATGGTGCTTTCATGACCCTCCAGAACGCTCAAAAACGCTCCGTTTGAGCTCAAATTTGAGATTCAAGAACCTTGTGAGGTCCTCTACAAGCCTATGCAGGTGGCCAAGTGTTTCCATGAAATTGGAAAGGTGTTATGATCATGTGCGAGACCTGGTCTGAAAATCAGCTGAAAATGGGGTATTTCGCCTCCAGAACGTTCAAAAATGCATGTTTTCATGTGATTCTTCTTCATACCTGGAGATTATAAGAATCCCCATCATATAAGCTCAACTTCAAAGTTTGGGTTTGGAGATGCCAGGGGTGTTCAGAAAACCAAGGATATTGAAAGACCCTGAAACACCTTCTAGGGGATAGTATTTCTTCCCTAGACGACTCAAAAATGAGAATTTTCACGTGATTCTTTTTGCAACCAGGAGGTTATAAGAAGCTCTACTTAACTAACTTGACTCCAAAATTTGGGGTTAGGACTTCGCTAATCGCAATTAGGGGGTGATTAGCCTCAATTATCAACGTTTAAGGACTTCCACTCAAGAATTAACCTATCCAAAGGTTAAAGGTGGATATCCTAATAGTAATTACATCAAGTATGAACTTGTTGGCCTAAATCAAGACCTTTATAACCCCGTTTAGGGTTGTTTAGCCCCGATTAGGGCCAAAATAGCGTCTTCTGCTCAAAAATTAGCCCTTATCAAAGCTTATGAGCAATGACCGCCTGATATTGACCCTAACTTAGATAAGTTGAGGGAAATAAAGCACTAATGAATTTATGATAAAGGATCATATGCACGAATTGCACTTGGATTAGTGTCTACGAACTCGAAACGGCATTAATCCTATTCCCGAAAGGCCCAGAAATCTTAAGAAAAAGGTTCGAGAGGCCAAGGAACGTTTAACTTTCTTAAGTATTAACTTGGGAGAGAATTTTAGTCATTGTGAATGTGTAGGTCGCTCCACACTTCACTGTAAGACGATACCTTGGTAGGGCCGGTGTGACCTTAAACTTCTACGAAATCAAGTTTTCCTAGAAGTTGGGGGGCAAATGATATGGGTGAAAAATAACCCTTAAAGACATAATTAATGTGACATTTATTGGCCCGTAAATATGGCCCGAAACCCTAGTTGGGCACTAAATTCGTAATTAATGGTCAGGCCCAAAAGAACGGCCCAAACTGGGGACGCCCGGTAAAAGCCTATCTCTAACATGGGTCTGATCCACAAACCAGGAACGTTCTAGAAACCAAGAACGTCCTAGAATATCCCCAGGATATTGTGTAGCCTCCAAGGCACCAAATTCGACATGGAAACTAATTCCTAAAAGGAAGGAGTCAGAACCTTCCTCAATTACGGTGACTTATCCACCAAGTCTCCAAAACCTACTATAATTCTAAGGCTTCCACAGCCTATATAAAGGGCCAGACCCCTCATCCTAGAACTACGTCTTGGCTTGATTCTCAACTCTGAGATACGTAGGCATCTTGTGAGGACCCGAATTAGGTCACGATAACGCAAGCGCAGCCATTAAAGCAAGAAGCTCACGAACCCTAGCCGCCATTCGATAACCCTACTTTTTATTCCACAACAATACTAATAAAAAATAAATAAAATTTAATTCTAATACAACATTTTTTTAATTATATCCTTTTCAAATTATATTTTTTTTTAAAATTCAATTCTAATACAACCTTTTTTAATTATATCCTTTTTATATTATAATTTTCTTTTTAAAATTCACTTCTAATGCAACATTTTCTAATTATATCCTTTTTATATTATAATTTTTTTGAATTTGATGTAATCATGATTGTCTAGTTTTAAAAAATTTAGATTCTTCGGTTGAGATTATTTTGACGGTACAGTGACCAAAATTATGGATAAGATCCCTTTTACGCTTATTACATATTAGGATATAATTATTGGCTAATATGTATTTTTATATTATAAATTATTTTGTAAAAAATTTATATATGTAACTAATAATAAGTTGTTTTTTGATTTTTTTGTTACATCTTATTATTACTTGATTTTTGTTTTCAGAATTAACGTAAATTATATGAACATAGGAAGTACAGAAGACAAACATGAATTTTTGTTTTGAACCGGAACTATTTAGTAGTTAAAGTCAGGTTTGATTTGGATTGTTTTCTGAAAGCCATGGATAATAGTTTTCTATAGAAAAGATGAGGGATGCTTCGTGCTTCTATACTCACAATTTTTCAATACTATCTTGTAAACTAAATTTTTGGCGTGTGCTAATATCAAATTTAATAGATGATTAATGAGTTTCCAATATTAAATTTTATCATATGTTTCATTAGTATATTTGAGAAAATGATCAAAATACCTCAAAATGGGGTACCCAAGGCCTGAAATACAGTTTTTTGGAATGTGCGGCCCTATCTACCCACGGGATGCGCCGTTCGGTGTGGCGCATCCGAGAGTACTGTTCATCGCCAGAAAACATATGAACTTGCCAGAAAGTTGAGAGGTGTGATGGCCGGCGACTTCGACGGAAAAAGGACAGATCTGCGTTTACCATCCTTTCATCGTCTACCACCCTCTAAATTATCACCATAGGATAGAAGAGTTGTCTACTACCTCATCCCCATATCTGTTTATCTCCTCCGGCCCCGCAGGGCCATGAATGAGCTTGAAATGCATTTTAAATCGGAAAATAGAGTTGAATTGGGGATTTCAAATTCCGTGATTTAAACGTAATAAAACTGGTATGGATGTGTAGAGAATCAAATTGTGATTCTATTGATATATAGAACATGATCTGAAAGTTTGTGATGTGGACGGACGAAGAGAAACAAAAAACATGCCGGAATCGCCAACGTCGAGAGCTCTTGAGACGACGATGATTGTAAGAACCCTAATTTTTGTTATATTTTCTTTTATTTAATATCATGTGACATTGTCAATTTGGAACCTTTCTAGTCATCCCTGTTGTTTAATGGAATTGATTGTCTGAGAAACTATGTTGTTACTTTCACTATGTAAGAGATTGTTGAAGGCAAGAATCTTATTGTTGGTAAGAATTATAAAACTTGGGATTTGAGAATTATTGGAGTATTAAAAGATTTATTAGGAATTATGACGAGGAATTATGGATATTCGAGGAATTTACACAATTAAGTACTTAAGGAATTACTAGGGAAATCTCTACGCGACAAAATATTATTACGAGGGATTAATTAAGATACGATACGAATTAAAGATTAAGTGACAAGCATTGGTGGAAGAATAATGATACAAGGAGTAGTATTGCATGCAAGTCCCATGCAATTAAGTAGTTAGGAAAAGCAAACTAGTAGTACCAAGTGGACAAAAGGAATAGTAACTAGTTGCACTACTTTCCAAGGAGACAAGAGAGTATGGTGGTCTAGGACTAGGCTTGTACCATATATTACATATACACACACTAATACATATATCACCCAACTACTTTACACAATTATTCAACCAACCAAAAGCAAAACACAAAAAGCTCTCTCCCCCCCCCCAAGAACAAGAAGCTCTCGGCCAAGGCTAAAACAAAGAAGAAAATTTCTTCTTTCTTCCATTTCTCCTCATTCATAATTCAAGGCTAAATTCCTAGGCACTCTACATCATCTAAGAAAGGTATACTAAGAATTCCAAGCCTTTTCATCCATTGATTTTCAAGTTATTAATTTTTAAAGTTTTGGTGAATAGTAACAATGTTAAGTTTTCTTATAGATCTTGGATTATAAGGATTGTAGGAGCTTATTCAAGGTGTTCTTGAGGGTTTTAAGGCTTACCCAAGGCTCCTAGATACTCAAGAAGGTATAAAAACCCTAACCCCTCTTGGCCATGTAGTGTTTATGAAGTTTAATGATAGATCCATGTGTATTTGTGTTAATCTTGGATATATAAGTGATGGATAATATAGATCTTGAGTTTTAGTGTTGTGGTTTTGATTTTGATGCTTGTGGATAGTATATGTATCTCCATGAATGTTATAAAGTATGAACTTGGTGACTTAGATGTTGGTTGTGTTGTGGAAGTAAGAATCTTGGTTGATTTAAGTGAAACAAGCATGCTGAGTTTTTCCAGGAACTTGACCTGTCTTGTAAGATGGTATTGAACCCCCAAATCTTGTCCCCTGAGGTCCTACCATATATTGTTGGAAAGGTATTTGAATGTAGTTTCCAAAAATATAAGGTTCATGACTAGGAGATGTATGGATTTTTAGTTATGGCCGGAGAAGTGAAATGTGTTTCTGGATTCCGGACTGCACTAAATGGCCCCCTTGTGAACCTTGTTTAAACCCCTAAAAATTTATGTAGGATCATGGAAAAATTTGAGAAGCTATTAAATGCAGTGGTGAAGGCTACCCAAAAAGAATTGGATTAAAATATGAATTTTTCAATTTTATAAAAATGCTAGAGTAAATTTCGCGCAAGGGAAAAGTCGTTAAGTGGAGTATAATTTTAGGGGTGATGAATATGATTCGTTTACGGTAACCAAATTAAGTCGAATAAGTGACGAGCGTAATCGAGTGGTGACATGAACCTATAGTGGGGCTAGAGTGTCATAAGACGAAGTCATTAAGTTAATTTTGTACCCCCTAAAACCCCGTAATTAAAGAGATATTGTTAAGGTACTAACGAGCGGTTATTGCTTATGTATAGATCATTCCACTCCGCACGTTCGACCACCCCAACCACACCAAGGCAAGTTTAATTTTCAAAACTTACATATACAAGGACTTTCACTGTTGTGTTTGTAGTTTTCAATCATATCAAATGTTTATGTTTATCGAAGTATCGATGAAATTGAGATGTATAAGTACATATATGTTTGCACCCCTTGAACTTAGAATGAAATGTTTTCTTCGGACAACGACTCTAGCAATAGAGGTCGTAGCGGTCCATATATACTATTGACCGGGGAGCGGTATATTATTATATCGTAATTAAATTGCGAAAACCCGAAGGGTCATTCGGGGAGTATCGTATACTCAAGTAATTATTTTTATATCTTCGTAAATACTCAAAATACCTATCTTGGATTAAAAGCTTATTTAATTAAATAATTATTTTCTTAATTATTAATATTAAATCTTAAAATATTATTTATTAATTATTGTTCATTATTTTAAAGACAAAGCTAATCCAAGATACCTTTAGCACATTCAAACTCGAACTCTTTCGAACTCAAAACATTTTCGAAAACCCCCGGTCAGGTTTGTTTCTTGTGTGATTTCAAGAATCATCGGTCAACTGATGTCGGACCTCAATTACTCTATTTTCAATCAAAATCAAGTTTTCAAAATAAAAAGAAAAAGGGACTCTGGCAGGTGTGGGAACCGTTGACGAACGATTCCCGGGATGTGTAAGCGGTCGTGAGCCAGGCGGTCCATCAATTATTATTCCGACCCAGGTGTTGCCGAAGGATGATTACGGATGTAGTTTTCATCGAGGGTGATTACGGATGTAGTTTTCACCCAAGGATAGTTACGGATGTAGTTTCTATCCTTCTACCGGTAGAGAAGACCCGCGGATTATCGAACTTGGATGTGGCGACTGATCATCGTCAATCCCTGTCAGGTTTTTATGTTTTCTTCCAGTCCCATCCTTCATTTTGGAAAAATACTCAAACACTGCTTCTTGGGCCTAAGTGCCAAGTTGCCGATAGTGTGGCTTTCGATAAGAAAAATATTGATATCGTGCAGTATCTAGAACTGCAAGATTTTCTATAAAGATTGGCACGTGTTAGTGCACTCTTGCAATTATTTCAAAGAATGAAATGTTTTTGAATGAGAAACCTTCCAAGCTAATGGAAGGAAAGAGGTTTGCAATGATGTATTCCCTGTACAGTATGTTAACCGTAGAGTGTTTTGCCGAAAATGATATACTCATATGTATATATTTTCAAACTTGAGATATATTGAAATGGGAACCTTATAAATGGTTCATATGTTATTCTTAAAGATCCTTAGTGAGTATAAATGTTTTATTCAAACTCGGACATATATATTGTCCAATTATGTTTTGAAATCTGAGATATATGCCCATACAGTTGGGAATGTTTTCAAAATAAACCACATTATTATTTTTCAAAATGGTGAACTTGCTGAGCATTATGTAGCTCATTCTTGCTTTATAAAAACTTTTCAGAAAGAGAAGAATTTGATCGGTTAACTCCGCACCAGCAGAAGAGGAGTAGAAGATTTACCCCTGAGATGATTTAGTTCCTAATAAATACTACAGAGTAAGTCTGATAGGTTTTCAACTGTAATAGTAAGACTTGTCTTCAAGTGTAGTTGTATAAATGGAAGTGCGCAAGATTCTAGATTGTACAGATGAATTGTAATATTTAGTGTTACTTTTGATTATCGTTTCTGAGGCTCTAACTTGTTTGTGTGTAATATTGAGGCCTGGATGGATGTATTGTTGAGTTGTAAAGTTAATACAGGTATGATATGGTTGGATGGTGACGTGATGACCTGAATCTCTGACCTCGGATTTGGGGGCGTTACAGAAATGGTATCAGAGCGATAAGTTACAGTACTCAGAAACGAGAGTGTCGAGAGTTAAATCTATGTAGGAGAATGACATAAGAGATCGTAGTAAACTTATTATTGGACTTCCGGAAGAGGTACCGGTGAGTAGAATGGACTGGAGTGTTTACTGGAGGTATTATACTAGGGTCGAGAGAATCCTTAGAGACCTTCAGAATGATGAATAGAGGTTTGAGAGTCGTACATGACCTATCATTAACATGACCTATCATAGGTAATGATATAGGAAGCAGAGCCAAATCTCAAGAGCAGCTGAGGTAGAGGCGATATTGCCAATATGATCGGATGACTAGGCTGGCATAAATTTTGTGGCCCATAGCCCTCCACAGTTTAGGAGGCGGAATTTTAAGAATCAAGAAGTTTAGACTTCCCTACATAATTAAGGGTACTTAGTACTTGGAATAATGAAAGTCTTTTACTTTGGCTATAAGATCCGACTTTCGATAAGTAACGGGTTTACCTGAAAGTTGGTCACTATGTCGTTGTGGATTTCATTACCCTTGATGGCGAATTTTACATGTGTTATACTAGAATGTTATCATAAGACGAGCGTGCTAGATAATTCCACGCATGATTCGGATGCTAGAACATGGTAGTTCAACTTGGAGAACAAACAAGTAGGATTAACAAAGGGACTCAAGAGAAGTTGAATATGGTTGCAACGAGCGATACAGTGATCTCAGAGTCTACCAAAAGAAAAGACCAGCGGGTCTAGAGTGGGATCCTTTGATAGAGATGTTATCAGGGACTACGTATATATGTATTGTAGACCTCAATATTTTTGGTATATGTTCACATACACACACCCGCCACTGAACCTATGGACTGCACTGAGATCCCTGAGAGATCTCTTTGATCTGTTCCCAGGGGGAACTGGCCACTTGTGATTCATGTCGGAAGGCATGAAGTAGGACCCTATGGACTTAGCAGGTGTCCCCGGAATGATGTGAAGCTTGGTCTTCAAGATAAAGCACGGAAATGACAGATATATTTGTGAAACCCTAACTCGATAAATGACTTTAAGATGATGATTGAGAGACGCACTAGTTGGTATATTGTATTACGAAGACGAAGAGATGGAGTTACACTCATAGTGGTGATAATGAGATGCACGAATGATTATTAACTTATTTTGGTAACTACCAGCTGGTGCACTACTTCATTTTAAACTGTTCACTAACCATGTTACCTCGATTAGTTTATATCAGGTAACCCTCCTAGCTTTCTACTTCAAACTTGTGGAATAACAACCAGTGATATACTTTCTCGAAACCGGGACTCATCCAAAGTATCTTAATTGATCCCCGAGCATTCTATTTGAAGTTTATAATTATTTCTGCTCAGGACTATTTACACTTTCTTTCAATTATCCAAGGAATGTTCAACAAATATTTCCTTAATTAATCGACGAATACTACTTAACGAATATCTATATTTGATTGCTTCTTTCATACTTGCACTCTTCAGTTGAGCTCATAAATATTCAACAAATTACTGAGGACATGGATGATCTAATATCCAGACGTCCCTCATGAATTCTTTTCTTCTTTTCAAGATGAGATTGTACATCGTACATTGAAATCATAGTAAGGATATCATTTTGATATTGGTATCCGAATTTAATTATATTGTCGGATCTGATAAAGCATGTGTACGGAGGCACCCTTGGGTGGACCGTTTCACTGATAAGTATTATTTGATGAGAGGTTATCGATTGTTCCGATACCTAGAACATTCTCTTCAGATTTTATAGTTTTCTTTTTTTCAAACTTAATAACTTCTTATTTTCATTCGTTGTCCGAGAAGCCTAAAGTTTCTTCAGTGGCTACGATGTTGAAATTCCGTTCTATCCAAGTGAAACTGGCTAGTCGTTATGTCAATATGAATGACTAGTTGATTGTTCTAACTACTCAAAATTGTAAATATTGTGAAGAACACCTAGCTAATTGTCCTAGCTGGTGGTGATGTCTCAAACAGGTGGACTAGCAAATTTTGTCTAGCTAGTTGCTAGTGTTTCTTGAAAAGGACTAGTTATTGTTTCACTGGTCCAACTCCCAATTTAATTCATTCTGTAATGCATTTTGCATGTGGTAAAGTATGATGACGAAAGTTTTGACGAATAACTTGATTGAGACCTAATGAGGTCGCCCACTCAACTCGAATTCTACCCATCTTCGTATCGGACTCTATATCACTTGAATATTTTATTCTTTCATTCACACAATGAGAATTCATTTGAAACCATTGATTACTTAAATGACAAACTATTTAATTCTTTAATTGTCATGGAGTAGAATTGCTTTCTATTGGCTGACCTTCATCAATGCGACTTTAGATTTCCTTTTATTATTCAGGAGGAAAAGTATCCACCTGATGTAAGAATTGTATAAAGACCGTCTTTATGACTTTTGTATCCAACAATCATTGCCCTCGTGCAACATTCTCTATGATATCATATTACAGAATTATCAGGACCCAA
This sequence comes from Saposhnikovia divaricata, assembly GCA_036435485.1. Classification (NCBI taxonomy): domain Eukaryota; kingdom Viridiplantae; phylum Streptophyta; class Magnoliopsida; order Apiales; family Apiaceae; genus Saposhnikovia; species Saposhnikovia divaricata. The sequence continues at coordinate 184,040,344 of CM071599.1, read as the reverse complement.
AGGAATAAACCTTGTTGTACTCTTTCTGTCCATCCTTGCATCTCCGAAAATCGAGACTCCTAGTATTTGGAACCATCAACATTCTTGGAACATCCAATGTGGAATTCTTATTGAAATTATCTTTTGGACCTTGTTATTTTGAAACCATTCCTTTCAAAGTGATTACTCTAAGGTGAACGGGAGGTACAATTATGAACCGTTACACCAATATGAGATCAAAAAAAACCAAATGTTGTAATTGTGCAGCCAGAGCGTTATGCCGAGTAATTATTAAAGTAGAAATAACATGTCGGGGCATACCACAAGACCTTTAATATTAGTGTGGGGAAAGTTATAAGAAATGATGAGGTGGTTGGGAGTACGCTTCTACCAACCGTTGTCAGGATGTTATATTAATGAATTCTGGAGTTACCAAGCCTTTTCCTGATCCAGGAAATGCAAATCGATTGCGATGTAAAACATATCCTTGGAGGAAACTGACATGGAAGTGAGATGGACGAGAAAGGAAGAAATATCGTGGCAAGAATGTGAAGCTTTACTTAGCTTAAAGGGATTGATGCACATAGAGAGACATATAGTTTAACAGGCCCCTAATAGCAAATAGATGCATGGATATATGCCAGTGATCCTTCGAGATTGCCACCTAATCAAGTTTATTGGGAATCGCAGCCGCATGCAGGCCTCAGGCTGATTGGCGCCAGTTGTGAAGGAGGACGAGCGTATGACATCTTACATATACCATCGAGAACTGATACCCTTATCGGAAATGGAGGAATTGTTGACTAGTTAAAATGAGTAGTTGTTTTTCAAAGATAAAGGTTGAAGAGAAGGTTTCACCAACTCAAGATCGACCTCTGTACTGTGCCAAAGTTGGCATTTCACACTAATATAAACGTTATAAAATTGTGGTAGTATCGTTTGAATGGACTAATGAGTCAGAAGCCTTTATGGATTAATGAACAAAGTTTTGGGATGAAATGAGATATTAGCAACAACCTCGTTGTTAGCTATACTTGATGATAAAAAGAGGACTTTGAGAGTCACGATGATGCGTCTTTCAAGAGTTTAAGAGGTGTGCTGATGCAGTAGAAAGGGGATGATAGCCTATACTTCTAAACAACATAAAGGTTACGGGATAGGATATACTAACCGTGAGTCGGGGATTTGTCATGATAGCGTTCATGCATAAAACTGAAACGTTAACTTTATGAGAGAAGTGTGAAAGTTTCCACAAGTGCCATAAGTATATCTTCATATTAGAACTAAACATAAGAAAGAGAATGTGACGAAAGGGAGAAGGGAGTATAATGGAGAAATTGGTTATTTCCCAGGAAAGGCCAGTGTGGTGGCCGGTACCTATAGAAGGGATTATTCGAAATTGGAATTCAGTCAGTATTGGCCAAGAAAATAGAGTATATACAATAAAGAATAATGTTAGAGGAAAATGACTAAATTATGGGGAAGGAAAAAAAGATGTATAGAGAATTAAGGGAATGTTTGGTAAACTGAAATGAAGAATGGTATTGGCAAACTATTAAGTACAAACGCGACATGCCAAAAGCAGAATGATAGAGATCTAGTGGATTAATTCCGCCTGTAGAAAATCTTGAACGTGGATAGAATTATAATGAATTTCATAAGTAGGTCGCCAATGACCGAGCCAAGAGATGGCCCTAGTTGATTTATAAATGCTGGACCAAGTGATTTACCTACGAGATACTTTCCATTTAGAAGATTATTGATTTATATACGGAAGAGATGGTGGTGCAATATAAAACTTCTGCAGCGATTACGTCAGATAAAGAATTAAAGTTAAACTTCGAATATTGAAGGTGCTTTCAAGTATTTTTAACGAAGAGATTGAGCGTATGTACTAATTTGATCTGTGGCTGACAGACATGGAAGAAGAATTATCTAGACGATCGAATTTGTATTTAGTGTCGTGCCTTAGATTTCACGGGGAAATCGAGAATAAAAACTTATCCATGAAATGAATGTTGTTATCACGATCGTCACCATGCGAACGTAAGGACGTCTCTTGTAAAGCGTACCGCAAAAGAAGAAGCTTCGCTTTTCTTGCATTACGAAGAAGTCAATGAACGAGGGATATAGTAGCTGAACCGGTTCGACGTATGCCGAAGACTATACAGTATCCACAGCAAGTGGTAACGGCTGACGGGAGGCAACGCATGCCTGCTAATCAAGCGAAGGAATATGAGGAATACCGTGCGTATTGACGTTGTCTCAGATTATATAACATGACCATAAAGTATTCACGGGCCAACGATACGAGGAATCAACACGGATACTACGAACAAGGTAGAAGAGGAACGTATAAGTAGTGGGATAGAAATTTTCAATCACAGAACAACCGATAAGGAATACAGGTCGAGGAGAGTATGCGTTGAGGAACAACATTAAGGCGTTGGTGAGACCAAGGGAGAGAACAATAGGGTTGAAGTGTCAACCTGAGAGTTGGAAAGGGAAAGGTTGGAATTGTATCCACAACTATTATCCTTAGGTTCTTAAGATAGAATCCTTTTAAGGAGAGGAGGCTGCAATAACCGTAAATTTCGTGAATATTCGAAACCTGGATGAAAATTAATTTTATGGGTGGATGAGAAATTTTTGCAATCACGATATGTACGAATTATTAAATGAAGATTTCGAATTGATATTACGTCTTTACGGTACAGACGAGTGTATGTAAAAGTCATTAGTTTTTTTTTACGAAACCCATTATTTCGAATGGTCAAATTTTATGAGATATCTAAGGAGATCGTGGTAAGGCATGGGGTTCCTGTGAGCATTGTATCTGATAGAGACCCAAGGTTCAACTCCAGGTTCTGGAGGAGTTTTCAGGATTGTGTGGGGACCAAGTTAAACATGAGTACTGCATACCACCCCCAATCAGACGGACAGAGCGAGAGAACCATCCAGACCATAGAGGACATGTTGACAGTATGTGCCATCGATTTTAAGGGAAGTTGGGATGACCACTTGCCGTTGATCGAATTTTCCTACAACAACAGTTACCATGCGAGTATAGGAATGCCCCATATGAAGCTTTATACGGACGAAGATGTCGGTCTCCCTTGTGTTGGGAAGAAGTTGGAGAGCGGAAGATTTTAGGGCCTGAACTGGTCCAACAGACAAGAGAAACTATCGAACTCATAAGAGGACGGCTGGTAGCGGCCCAAGACAGACAGAAGAAGTATGCGGACCAGACACGCAAGGACAAAGAATATGAGGTAGGAGAGATTTGGTAAGAAGGGGAAACTAAGCCCAAGATTTATTGGACCTTTTGAGATCTTGAGACAAGTTGGAAAGTTAGCCTATGAATTGGCTTTACCCCCGAGCTTGCAGCAAGTACATAATGTGTTCCATGTGTCCATGCTACGACCCTACCATACCGACTTCCGACAAGTGATAGAACATGATCAAGTGGATCTGCAGCCAGACTTAACCTAGATGGATCAACTCGTAGAAATCATGGATAGAAAAGAACAGGTGCTGAGGAACAAGGTTGTCAAACTAGTGAGAGTTTTGTGGAGGAACCAGAATGTCGAAGAATCAACATGGGAACTAGAGAGCACGATGCGTGAAAAGCACCCCCAACTGTTTTCAACCTGATTCCGGGACGGAATCCTTTTAAGGAGGGGAGGCTGTAAGAACCCTAATTTTTGTTATATTTTCTTTTATTTAATATCATGTGACATTGTCAATTTGGAACCTTTCTAGTCATCCCTGTTGTTTAATGGAATTGATTGTCTGAGAAACTATGTTGTTACATTCACTATGTAAGATAAAGGGAAGATTGTTAAAGGCAAGAATCTTATTGTTGGTAAGATTTATAAAACTTGGGATTTGAGAATTATTGGAGTATTAAAAGATTTATTATGAATTATGACGAGGAATTATGGATATTCGAGGAATTTACACAATTAAGTACTTGAGGAATTACTAGGGAAATCTCTACGCGACAAAATATTATTACGAGGGATTAATTAAGATAAGATACGAATTAAAGATTAAGTGACAAGCATTGGTGGAAGAATAATGATACAAGGAGTAGTATTGCATGCAAGTCCCATGCAACTAAGTAGTTAGGAAAAGCAAACTAGTAGTACCAAGTGGACAAAAGGAATAGTAACTAGTTGCACTACTTTCCAAGGAGACAAGAGAGTATGGTGGTCTAGGAATAGGCTTGTACCATATATTACATATACACACACTAATACATATATCACCCAACTACTTTACAAAATTATTCAACCAACCAAAAGCAAAACACAAAAAGCTCTCTCTTCCCCCCCAAGAACAAGAAGCTCTCGGCCAAGGCTAAAACAAAGAAGAAAATTTCTTCTTTCTTCCATTTCTCCTCATTCATAATTCAAGGCTAAATTCCTAGGCACTCTATGTAACGCCCCCAAATCCGGGGTCAGTGATATGGGTCGCTACCACTGAGAACCTTAACAACCAAACAATCAACTGCCAATATTAAATCTAAAACATGACATCCGACCCCTAACTACCAAGAATCTTTTCAGGTTATAGACTTGGAAACAAGAAATCCAAAAATGCTTATAATAACTTACAACTCTTGGTACAACAATTCTCTTATACATTCTTATGTTGTTAGTATCACCTTGACATAAGGTATACAACAACCACAATATTCTAATACAGCAAATATTATAACTCAGGAATATGAATACCATACCAGTCTAACTAAACCTCTGGTAGACAAACTCAAAATACGGAATCACTCTGAGCCGATCATCATCTCGATCCATGACTTGCCCTGCTTCGAGCTAAACTAAGTCAACTGCATCCACTATCTATCTCTGTAAAATAGATTTAAACAAAAGCAAGAATGAGCGAAAGAGGCGCTCAGCAAGTAATATAATAGGGTATACTAAAATACTACCACAACTCACTCAAATTATATTTTCACTACTCCATGCGACTTATAAATATAATTACTTTTGAAAAGAGATCAACTCAGAAATTCTAATAAATCTCGAAATACTACTCCAATATATCTCAATAACTTCTCAAAATACTCCTCATATGAAAGAATAAAATACATCTCAATAACTTCTCAAAATACTGCTCAAAGATAAATCAATAACTTCTCAAAATACCATTCAAATATAATTTAATAACTTCTCGGATCAACACCCTCTACTATTAACAGAACCACAAAGGCATCCGCTAATAGTCTAAGGTATCTAAGATTGGACTTCTTCTCGAAACGCCTTCTCAAGTAATGGATGATCAGTCCATTGTCACATCTCATTTTCTATCGATAGAAAGGATGGTCGACGTCTCGAACCACCCAAATAAAACTTCTCAGAAGGATGAGCCGTCTTTCTCGGCCCTTCACCCTTTATATGTAACAGTTGGGCCGGTGCGTTACTCCGGTCACTTTTGCTTTTAGAAGCAATAATCCACAACTTACTTTATATATATATATATATATATATATATATATATATATATATCACCCCACTTTTAAATATAATTATTCTGTAGTAAGAAAAAATATTATTAAACTGTATCTTTATCATCTCTTCTACGAATACAAATGAAGTATCTCGATAAACGTCTCAACAATATAAACCAACTTATAAAATAAATTGCAAACATCTCGTGTAATAAACAGCTCAACAATAATATATATGCATGTAAATTGCATGGATAAGATCTGGTATAAACCACTAGAAAGAATATATTTGCTTTTGAATATCGGAAGCTTTATCAGCATACTATATATAGATAACAATATAAATACTCCGTACGATGGAGTACGGGTTAGTAAACTTGCAATACATGCCTCATACTTTCGATATAAAATAAACTCTGAACAATAGAGCATAAAGTAAATAATTTGCAATTATGGATTTAAATCTAGTTCGCACATTTCATATATTTCAAAATACGAATACTCTGAACGATAGAGTATGCATAGATAAACTTGCCTCTGGTCCTGAGCATAAAGCAGAAAATCGCGAATAAAATCCTTCGCACCTTGTCCAAGCAATTCCATGGGGGTAACTTACCTTTCTTCATGCGACGCCCCGATCTCGAAGTGCAGAACAAATCCGATAAAATTACACTCTACCAGTGGGCTCGGCTTCGGTCTATGGCTCGAGAATTAGGCACTAACAATGTCAACCAGAAATTACGTGAGCGAATCGTCAAAATAAAATACTTCTCAGCCGATAATAATAATAATTAAATATAACAAAATCATAACTCTCGAGAATCTGGTCGGTAATTATCGGATAATAAACCCCGGATAAATAAATCTCTCTTCGAACCACGAAAATAAACCCGCAAGATTTATCGTAAATCCGACTTAATATGAAATACGGCTCCGACGATACTCCGTGTCTTACGTCTCGTAAATAATTTAACTTAATTATTCTCAAAATAATCCGACAATCCATTTCTGTACAATTTAATCCGAAATTATTATTATTACTCTCACCATTTTTAATCTCGTATTTAATATTATAAAACCCCGAATGGACTCTAAATTAGTCTGGCCTGATCCGATTAATTAAAATAAATCAGAATCGCTAATTATAAGTCTTCTAAAAATAACACCGTTTTTAATCTTATTTATCCACACTTATTTCTCTTTTTATCGACAAATCAATAAATCTCCAATTTTTATCCAAAATCATTAAATGATTACCTTTAACAAATTAATAAATAAATACTCCATTTTTTTTATCCAACTCCTTTTATTTTATAAAAAGTATTCTCACAATTTAGATAATAAACATTTTTTTTTTAGCATTTTCACCCTTTTTCATTTTATTAAATAATCATATCTCTCAATTTAATAATATTTAATCTCTTTTGTTATTGTCTCTTTATTTAATTAATTACTATATTATTAAACTCTTTTTATTCTTACGATTTAGTAAACCGAACATTAATACAATTTGTAAAACAAACACATCTTTTATTTAATTAACTATCTCATTAGTAATTTTATTATTATGCATATATATTTATCTATATTTCATTTTATTATACAACTCCTATCAACATTCAAAACCATTAACACAAAGTTATATAAGACCAGTTTCCTATTCAAACCAACAAAGTTTCAACCGAAACTAAACTAACATGTAAATTAACGATACGAAAACAATAAGTCACAACTTGACAATGAATTTACGAGGCAATTAACACAATCCTTGACCCAGCTGCAAAATCACGAGACATCACAAACAACCCTAGTTTTTGACACACCCATTTCGACTATACTCACCTTGTTAACAATACACACATCACCACTTACCCACATACACTTGACCACAGCACCATCTCCTTCGATTACGTACACTACCATTCAATTACTTCCATTTCCCTTGCCCCCTCTGGCCATCACCATCCCAAATATGCCCAAGCTGATACACACTCTCACATATGAAATATATATATACACTCCCCAACTCACTACTCTTGCAAACTCACACAACCATAAACTCACGCACACACACCGTCGTTAGCAGCTCACACACGCGGCCACAACCACAGAAAACAGAGAAGTAGGAGAGCTCAATTGAAAATCATGGCCGTCAGAACACCCCCTCAGGATTTGATTAAAACAATCATCTCCCATCTCCCATCTCTCTGTTTTCCGAATCCTATACCCCTTCTACACTCCCTTTCCTCGATAACCACACACTCCGGTCACACACGCAGCCCATCCAAAAAACAATTCCCCCCCCCCCTCCGTTTCTACTGCCCTACCGCACAAACCAACGCAACAATACTCACGCACGTACACTCACTCGAGTTCTAGCCCTCACCGTTGCTAACCCTCTCGGTTCCCTTTTCCCCCGGTTCAACGCCACCAAGACAAAACAGTAAATCCCCTAGTTCGACTACACAGACTAAGATGTAACGAATGACCGAAAGAATAAACAGAACAAGGAAAAAAAGAAAAGACAGAGGAAACGAAAATAATAATATGTACTACCTTGTGGTTCTGTTTTGCAGTTGGTGTTTATAAAGGAAAGGGGGTTGTGAAAATGGGAAGGGAAAAGAGGGTGTTTGTGGTGATAACAGAAAAAAAACGTGTCTTAGTCTCTGTTTTGTTTTTAGAGAGTAATGAACTGAGTTTTGTGTTTCTGGTAGTGTAGAGAAATAAAAGAGAGGATTTGGTTTTGTTTTTGTGACGAAGAAAGTGGAGTAATTTGTTTGTCTATAAGAATGGCCGGATTTTATTTTCTATTTGGCTGACAAAACAAACAAGCATGGGCTGGCTTCTTGTGTTGAACAAAAGGATATGTTGGGTTTTGTAAAAGAATGTCTCGTGTCTGTGAAAAGAGTATCGTGTTTAGAAAAGAATTTCTCGAACACTGTAATCGAGAAATGCTGTCTCTTCTCGTGTTTAACAACCCGATCAGTTAAAACCGAAACACATTAATATCGTCGTTTTTCCTGTTGGATAATTATAACGAGACCCAAAATTCGTTTTCTAAAATAAATTCTGCGATATAAAATAATATTCGTCAAAAAATTAAAATCCTATTTTTCCTAATTTTCTAATTTTAATAAATACCTAATAATTATAAATAAATAGATATAATAAACATTTATCTACATACGAATATAAAATTTTAAAAAAAATCTAACCAAAATACGTTAATTAAATATATTAACGCATTGACCTTAAATAAATTTAAATAACGAGTATAAATATTATTCGAAAATTTGCGGTTATTACAGTCTTCCCTCCTTAACATGATTCCGTCCCCGGAATCCGCAGAAGAAAGAACGGGAGAGGATACTAGCACATGACGAGTAAGTAGTACTGTACCACGAATAAAATTTATCCACCATTAGAAAAATTAAGGCGGAAGTTCAATTTGAACAAAACTATCAGGGCTTCAGAAAAACCTGAAAAATAGGTATCATGACAGCCTCTGACACAATCGAAACCCAACATTCGGGTGAGTACAATGTTTTAAAGAACTATAACTTAGAAGACGGAAAATATCTTCTAACACAATCCTCCAATGAAGGAGTATCAAATAAATTATAGATGAAAAAGAATATTGCTGCGATCTCCACAGATGCATCCTCGGTCGGCTCTTCTGACGAACGATCAATCAGTTCTAAACTCTCTTCGCAACGTCTTAATATACACAATACCCCACATCGATAACAACTCATAGCAGTCTTTTAGGACTCTACTGCCACAATCTCCAATCGCAAGGAATTCTACTCGGCTCGGAACCATCATCCTAAGGTAGAATCCTAATCTCGACTTACTCATTGGAATATATCCGATAATCCAACACGAACTCTATGTGAGTTCAGACACCCTCACATAACTATATATATAATCCTACGCTCTCACTTGTTTCTAGTTTCTATAACCTTTGCTCTGATACCATTCTGTAACGCCCCCAAATCCGGGGTCAGGGATATGGGTCGCTACCACTGAGAACCTTAACAACCAAACAATCAACTGCCAATATTAAATCTAAAACATGACATCCGACCCCTAACTACCAAGAATCTTTTCAGGTTATAGACTTGGAAACAAGAAATCCAAAAATGCTTATAATAACTTACAACTCTTGGTACAACAATTCTCTTATACATTCTTATGTTGTTAGTATCACCTTGACATAAGGTATACAACAACCACAATATTCTAATACAGCAAATATTATAACTCAGGAATATGAATACCATACCAGTCTAACTAAACCTCTGGTAGACAAACTCAAAATACGGAATCACTCTGAGCCGATCATCATCTCGATCCATGACTTGCCCTGCTTCGAGCTAAACTAAGTCAACTGCATCCACTATCTATCTCTGTAAAATAGATTTAAACAAAAGCAAGAATGAGCGAAAGAGGCGCTCAGCAAGTAATATAATAGGGTATACTAAAATACTACCACAACTCACTCAAATTATATTTTCACTACTCCATGCGACTTATAAATATAATTACTTTTGAAAAGAGATCAACTCAGAAATTCTAATAAATCTCGAAATACTACTCCAATATATCTCAATAACTTCTCAAAATACTCCTCATATGAAAGAATAAAATACATCTCAATAACTTCTCAAAATACTGCTCAAAGATAAATCAATAACTTCTCAAAATACCATTCAAATATAATTTAATAACTTCTCGGATCAACACCCTCTACTATTAACAGAACCACAAAGGCATCCGCTAATAGTCTAAGGTATCTAAGATTGGACTTCTTCTCGAAACGCCTTCTCAAGTAATGGATGATCAGTCCATTGTCACATCTCATTTTCTATCGATAGAAAGGATGGTCGACGTCTCGAACCACCCAAATAAAACTTCTCAGAAGGATGAGCCGTCTTTCTCGGCCCTTCACCCTTTATATGTAACAGTTGGGCCGGTGCGTTACTCCGGTCACTTTTGCTTTTAGAAGCAATAATCCACAACTTACTTTATATATATATATATATATATATATATATATATATATATATATATATATATATATATATATATATAATCCCACTTTTAAATATAATTATTCTGTAGTAAGAAAAAATATTATTAAACATGTATCTTTATCATCTCTTCTACGAATACAAATGAAGTATCTCGATAAACGTCTCAACAATATAAACCAACTTATAAAATAAATTGCAAACATCTCGTGTAATAAATAGCTCAACAATAATATATATGCATGTAAATTGCATGGATAAGATCTGGTATAAACCACTAGAAAGAATATATTTGCTTTTGAATATCGGAAGCTTTATCAGCATACTATATATAGATAACAATATAAATACTCCGAACGATGGAGTACGGGTTAGTAAACTTGCAATACATGCCTCATACTTTCGATATAAAATAAACTCTGAACAATAGAGCATAAAGTAAATAATTTGCAATTATGGATTTAAATCTAGTTCGCACATTTCATATATTTCAAAATACGAATACTATGAACGATAGAGTATGCATAGATAAACTTGCCTCTGGTCCTGAGCATAAAGCAGAAAATCGCGAATAAAATCCTTCGCACCTTGTCCAAGCAATTCCATGGGGGTAACTTACCTTTCTTCATGCGACGCCCCGATCTCGAAGTGCAGAACAAATCCGATAAAATTACACTCTACCAGTGGGCTCGGCTTCGGTCTATGGCTCGAGAATTAGGCACTAACAATGTCAACCAGAAATTACGTGAGCGAATCGTCAAAATAAAATACTTCTCAGCCGATAATAATAATAATTAAATATAACAAAATCATAACTCTCGAGAATCTGGTCGGTAATTATCGGATAATAAACCCCGGATAAATAAATCTCTCTTCGAACCACGAAAATAAACCCGCAAGATTTATCGTAAATCCGACTTAATATGAAATACGGCTCCGACGATACTCCGTGTCTTACGTCTCGTAAATAATTTAACTTAATTATTCTCAAAATAATCCGACAATCCATTTCTGTACAATTTAATCCGAAATTATTATTATTACTCTCACCATTTTTAATCTCGTATTTAATATTATAAAACCCCGAATGGACTCTAAATTAGTCTGGCCTGATCCGATTAATTAAAATAAATCAGAATCGCTAATTATAAGTCTTCTAAAAATAACACCGTTTTTAATCTTATTTATCCACACTTATTTCTCTTTTTATCGACAAATCAATAAATCTCCAATTTTTATCCAAAATCATTAAATGATTACCTTTAACAAATTAATAAATAAATACTCCATTTTTTTTTATCCAACTCCTTTTATTTTATAAAAAGTATTCTCATAATTTAGATAATAAACATTTTTTTTTTAGCATTTTCACCCTTTTTCATTTTATTAAATAATCATTTCTCTCAATTTAATAATATTGAATCTCTTTTGTTATTGTCTCTTTATTTAATTAATTACTATATTATTAAACTCTTTTTATTCTTACGATTTAGTAAACCAAACATTAATACAATTTGTAAAACAAACACCTCTTTTATTTAATTAACTATCTCATTAGTAATTTTATTATTATGCATATATATTTATCTATATTTCATTTTATTATACAACTCCTTTCAACATTCAAAACCATTAACACAAAGTTATATAAGACCAGTTTCCTATTCAAACCAACAAAGTTTCAACCGAAACTAAACTAACATGTAAATTAACGATACGAAAACAATAAGTCACAACTTGACAATGAATTTACGAGGCAATTAACACAATCCTTGACCCAGCTGCAAAATCACGAGACATCACAAACAACCCCAGTTTTTGACACACCCATTTCGACTATACTCACCTTGTTAACAATACACACATCACCACTTACCCACATACACTTGACCACAGCACCATCTCCTTCGATTACATACACTACCATTCAATTACTTCCATTTCCCTTGCCCCCTCTGGCCATCACCATCCCAAATATGCCCAAGCTGATACACACTCTCACATATGAAATATATATATACACTCCCCAACTCACTACTCTTGCAAACTCACACAACCATAAACTCACGCACACACACCGTCGTTAGCAGCTCACACACGTGGCCACAACCACAGAAAACAGAGAAGAGGGAGAGCTCAATTGAAAATCATGGCCGTCAGAACACCCCCTCAGGATTTGATTTAAACAATCATCTCCCATCTCCCATCTCTCTGTTTTCGGAATCTTATACCCCTTCTACACTCCCTTTCCTCGACAACCACACACTCCGGTCACACACGCAGCCCATCCACAAAACAATTCCCCCCCCCCTCCGTTTCTACTGCCCTACCGCACAAACCAACGCAACAATACTCACGCACGTACACTCACTCGAGTTCTAGCCCTCACCGTTGCTAACCCTCTCGGTTCCCTTTTCCCCCGGTTCAACGCCACCAAGACAAAACAGTAAATCCCCTAGTTCGACTACACAGACTAAGATGTAACGAATGACCGAAAGAATAAACAGAACAAGGAAAAAAAGAAAAGACAGAGGAAACGAAAATAATAATATGTACTACCTTGTGGTTCTGTTTTGCAGTTGGTGTTTATACAGGAAAGGGGGTTGTGAAAATAGGAAGGGAAAAGAGGGTGTTTGTGGTGATAACAGAAAAAAAACGTGTCTTAGTCTCTGTTTTGTTTTTAGAGAGTAATGAACTGAGTTTTGTGTTTCTGGCAGTGTAGAGAAATAAAAGAGAGGATTTGGTTTTGTTTTTGTGACAAAGAAAGTGGAGTAATTTGTTTGTCTATAAGAATGGCCGGATTTTATTTTCTATTTGGCTGACAAAACAAACAAGCATGGGCTGGCTTCTTGTGTTGAACAAAAGGATATGTTGGGTTTTGTAAAAGAATGTCTCGTGTCTGTGAAAAGAGTATCGTGTTTAGAAAAGAATTTCTCGAACACTGTAATCGAGAAATGCTGTCTCTTCTCGTGTTTAACAACCCGATCAGTTAAAACCGAAACATTAATATCGTCGTTTTTCCTGCTGGATAATTATAACGAGACCCAAAATTCGTTTTCTAAAATAAATTCTGCGATATAAAATAATATTCGTCAAAAAATTAAAATCCTATTTTTCCTAATTTTCTAATTTTAATAAATACCTAATAATTATAAATAAATAGATATAATAAACATTTATCTACATACGAATATAAAATTTTAAAAAAAATCTAACCAAAATACGTTAATTAAATATATTAACGCATTGACCTTAAATAAATTTAAATAACGAGTATAAATATTATTCGAAAATTTGCGGTTATTACACTCTACATCATCTAAGAAAGGTATACTAAGAATTCCAAGCCTTTTCATCCATTGATTTTCAAGTTATTAATTGTTAAAGTTTGGTGAATAGTAACAATGTTAAGTTTTCTTATAGATCTTGGATTATAAGGATTGTAGGAGCTTATTCAAGGTGTTCTTGAGATTTGTAAGGCTTAACCAAGGCTCCTAGATACTCAAGAAGGTATAAAAACCCTAACCCCTCTTGGCCATGTAGTGTTTATGAAGTTTAATGATAGATCCATGTGTATCTGTGTTAATCTTGGATATATAAGTGATGGATGATATAGATCTTGAGTTTTAGTGTTGTGGTTGTGATTTTGATGCTTGTGGATAGTATATGTATCTCCATGAATGTTATAAAGTATGAACTTGGTGACTTAGATGTTGGTTGTGTTGTGGAAGTAAGAATCTTGGTTGATTTAAGTGAAACAAGCATGCTGAGTTTTTCCAGGAATTAGACCTGTCTTGTAAGATGGTATTGAACCCCCAAATCTTGTCCCCTGAGGTCCTACCATATATTGTTGGAAAGGTATTTGAATGTAGTTTCGAAAAATATAAGGTTCATGACTAGGTGATGTATGGAGTTTTAGTTATGGCCGGAGAAGTGAAATGTGTTTCTGGATTCCGGACTGCACTAAATGGCTCCCTTGTAAACCTTGTTTAAACCCCTAAAAATTTATGTAGGGTCATGGAAAACTTTGAGAAGCTAGTAAATACAGTGGTGAAGGCTACCCAAAAAGAATTGGATTAAAATATGAATTTTTCAATTTTATAAAAATGCTAGAGTAAATTTCGCGCAAGGGAAAAGTCGTTAAGTGGAGTATAATTTTAGGGGTGATGAATATGATTCGTTTACGGTAACCAAATTAAGTCGAATAAGTGACGAGCGTAATCGAGTGGTGACATGAACCTATAGTGGGGCTAGAGTGTCATAAGACGAAGTCATTAAGTTAATTTTGTACCCCCTAAAACCCCGTAATTAAAGAGATATTGTTAAGGTACTAACGAGCGGTTATTGCTTATGTATAGATCATTCCACTCCGCACGTTCGACCACCCCAACCACACCAAGGCAAGTTTACTTTTCAAAACTTACATATACAAGGACTTTCACTGTTGTGTTTGTAGTTTTCAATCATATCAAATGTTTATGTTTATCGAAGTATCGATGAAATTGAGATGTATAAGTACATATATGTTTGCACCCCTTGAACTTAGAATGAAATGTTTTCTTCGGACAACGACTCTAGCAATAGAGGTCGTAGCGGTCCGTATATACTATTGACTTGTGAGCGGTATATTATTATATCGTAATTAAATTGCGAAAACCCGAAGGGTCATTCGGGGAGTATCGTATACTCAAGTAATTATTTTTATATCTTCGTAAATACTCAAAATACCTATCTTAGATTAAAAGCTTATATAATTAAATAATTATTTTCTTAATTATTAATATTAAATCTTAAAATATTATTTATTAATTATTGTTCATTATTTTAAAGACAAAGCTAATCCAAGATACCTTTAGCACTTTCAAACTCGAACTCTTTCGAACTCAAAACATTTTCAAAAACCCCCGGTCAGGTTTGTTTCTTGTGTGATTTCAAGAATCATCGGTCGATTGATGTCGCTCCTCAATTACTCTGTTTTCAATCAAAATCAAGTTTTCAAAATAAAAAGAAAAAGGGACTCTGGCAGGTGTGGGAACCGTTGACGAACGATTCCCGGGATGTGTAAGCGGCCGTGAGCCAGGCGGTCCATCAATTATTATTCCGACCCAGGTGTTGCCGAAGGATGATTACGGATGTAGTTTTCATCGAGGGTGATTACGGATGTAGTTTTCACCCGGGGATAGTTACGGATGTAGTTTCTATCCTTCTACTGGTAGAGAAGACCCGCGGATTATCGAACTTGGATGTGGCGACTGATCATCGTCAATCCCTGTAAGGTTTTTATGTTTTCTTCCAGTCCCATCCTCCATTTTGGAAAAATACTCAAACACTGCTTCTTGGGCCTAAGTGCCAAGTTGCCGATAGTGTGGCTTTCGATAAGAAAAATATTGATATCGTGCAGTATCTAGAACTGCAAGATTTTCTATAAAGATTGGCACGTGTTAGTGCACTCTTGCAATTATTTCAAAGAATGAAATGTTTTTGAATGAGAAACCTTCCAAGCTAATGGAAGGAAAGAGGTTTGCAATGATGTATTCCCTGTACAGTATGTTAACCGTAGAGTGTTTTGCCGAAAATGATATACTCATATGTATATATTTTCAAACTTGAGATATATTGAAATGGGAACCTTATAAAGGGTTCATATGTTATTCTTAAAGCTCCTTAGTGAGTATAAATGTTTTATTCAAACTCGGACATATATATTGTCCAATTATGTTTTGAAATCTGAGATATATGCCCATACAGTTGGGAATGTTTTCAAAATAAACCACATTATTATTTTTCAAAATGGTGAACTTGCTGAGCATTATGTAGCTCATTCTTGCTTTATAAAAACTTTTCAGAAAGAGAAGAATTTGATCGGTTAACTCCGCACCAGTAGAAGAGGAGTAGAAGATTTACCCCTGAGATGATTTAGTTCCTGATAAATACTACAGAGTAAGTCTGATAGGTTTTCAACTGTAATAGTAAGACTTGTCTTCAAGTGTAGTTGTATAAATGGAAGTGTGCAAGATTCTAGATTGTACAGATGAATTGTAATATTTAGTGTTACTTTTGATTATCGTTTTTGAGGCTCTAACTTGTTTGTGTGTAAGATTGAGGTCTGGATAGATGTATTGTTGAGTTGTAAAGTTAATACAGGTATGATATGGTTGGATGGTGACGTGACGACCTGAATCTCTGACCTCGGATTTGGGGGCGTTACAATGATGATGTCAGATACGCCGCTCAAGAATACGTATCGCCTGATATGCCTGTTACAAATGCGTATCTCAAGCTACTGTAGCAGCATTTCAATAGCGTTACGGTGACGTCAGATGACGTCATCACGTCAGATACGCCGCTCAAGAATGCGTATCACCTGATACGCCTGTTACAAATGCGTATCTCAAGCTACTATAGCAGCATTTCAATAGCGTTACGGTGACGTCAGATGACGTCATCACGCTGGTACCAGTTGCGTGTCTCAAGATACGTTGTGCGTGAAGGCGTATCTGTGGCTGTTACTCTTTTACCAGCAGCGTGTCTCAAGACCCTCCTTCACCAGTAGCGCGTCCCGTGGGTATTTAGGGCCGCCCGAATTGGCGGTAAGCATTTTGGTAATGGGAAGGGGAAAAGAGGTATTTTGGGCCTTCACCTAGTATATTTAAAGTTACAAATATTAAATTTAATTATGTTGTTAGTGAGAGTCGAACCCTTGACCTACGGTAGTACTCGTTTATTATCCCTCTTACTCTTATTATATAATAGGATATAAATAGCTTATAGACCGTGCAAAGCACGGGTTACTTTTAATTGTTTTTAATTTACTTATAGTTTAGTATATATAATATTATAAATATTAATTTTAATATGTTGGGAAAATAATTTTTACTACTAAATCTAAATTAATATGCTGTTGGTGGGAATTTTCTCGTAATAGAACCATCCGTGATATAATTAGAAAAAGAGAGATTTTAGTTAGAGAAAAAAGAAAAGGTAATGTGTTTTGACTGAAAATGGTAATTGATTAGTTAATAGTAATTATAATATAATTATGTTATTTTATTAAACAAAATTGCTCATAGTGTTTTTTTAAAAAAAATATAAAAGATATTATGTTTTACATGACAAAGAAAAATTAATTAGTTATTGAAAAATGAAAAAGATAATATGCTTAAACTGAAAAAGGAAATGCTTAAACTGAAAAAGGAAATTGATTAGGTAATTGGATGAATTTTATATGTAATTAAGTAAGGGTAAATTAGTAAAATCAATAGTTACCGTACCGACCAACCGATCGACCGACCGACCAAACTTTTAATGTTTCGGCTATTATATAATAGTATATAGATATAGATATTGAATATTCAAAGGAAAGAATCCTAGTGCATGTGTAGAAACTTGAATGAAAAGAAACTGCTCTCTCTCTCAAAAAAAGATACATTACCAAGTTGACAACATGGTCAACAAGTCAAATACCATTAGATGAATTGTATTTCCATTTTACAAGTTTTATTCCGAAAAAGTGGACCAACCCAACAAATCACACACTAAAAATCTAAAATATTAAAATCCATCGAATTTTTCTATTACGACCTTCCTTTAAACCACCCCTGGTTTTTCTTTTCTTTTCCTCCAATTCTTTCCCTTTTACCTCCCCTTAAACCCTTAAACCAAACATATAAATACCCCCACGACCATCTGATATCCCACACACTTTTCTCCATATAAATACCCCCACGACCATCTCATATCCCACACAGTTTTCTCCTCTGTTTTCACACACAAAAATTATCGATAAAACCCTAAACCTTTCTTTTGTATCATGGACACCAAGATCTTAACCGTTACCACCCTCCCCCTATATGCAACGATCTCGGCTCACTTCCGAAAAATAGTTCTGTTTCATCCATGCACGATGCTTCTACCAATATTAACTCATCCGAAGCCACACTAGGCCGTCACTTGCACATAGGCTAGTTCAAATCGGAGTAAACGATGTTTTCTCCGTGCCCGGGGATTTTAATCTCACGATTCTTGATCATCTTCTTGCTGAGCCAGGGCTTAAGTTAGTTGGATGTTGTAATGAACTTAATGATGGATATGCGGCTGATGGTTATGCTAGGTCTCGTGGCGTTGGTGCATGTGTTGTCACATTTACTGTTGGTGGATTGAGTGTGATTAATTCCATTGCTGGAGCTTATAGTGAGAATCTTCCGATTATTTGTATTGTTGGAGGTCCGAATTCGAATGATTATGGGACAAACAGAGTGCTTCATCATACCATTGGTTTGCCTGATTTTTCGCAATTCCTTCGTTGCTTCCAGACTGTCACTTGCTTTCAGGTATCGCGTATATCACATAATTTACTGTTATCTATTGTCTAACTTTGTGATGGTATTGTTGGATTTTGTAAACATATATCTAAATCCAAAGAAAAATATATGTGTAAGAGTGTATATATTTGAGGGTTCCGGGTAGTGTTTGGAGCAAGCAAAAATCATTACATTTTCATTGGTTAAAACCACTATATATGGGCTAAACAAAAGCACCCTCCACCCCTCAAATGTAACTGCCCAAGCATTCAATACATATATACATAAATACATTTGTAACTCCTATATACATTAACTTTGTAACTCTCACAATTGATGTTTGTAACCCCCAATTTAACTTACATATGTATTATCCACATAAACAATATTCGTAACTCTCAAATACATAAATAATGTATTTTATTCCTTTTCTTTTATTTTACATTTGAAAAAAATAAGTCAAATATAAAATCTCCCACTTGACTTATTTTGACAAATATATTTTGTCACTCCCACTTTTCCGAGAGTGTATAACAATTCATATTCAATGGCTCAAAAAATTTCAAACTAACATGTTTGACAAATATATTTCACATTAACTTCCACTTTTCGTAGAGTCTTCATTTTTCCAAGTCCAATCAAACTAACTTGTTTGATAAACATTCTCTCCAACTTTTCACATAATATCTGATTTCTTTATTCACTCCCACTATTTGTTAAAATAATATTCACTATGTCACAAACTTAATATTTCTTGATCTTATCAAAACAACATGTTTGATAAATTTTTGAAAAAATATCCCTTTAATAAGTTTACAATACATATTCCCATTTTTCTTAGGTATTCGATAAATTTTTCGGGACACCATGAAATATTATATAAAAAAAATCGGAGGAAGGGAACGGCCTCAGGGAAGGTAACCCAGTCTGATCCCTGTTTTCGGTCCCTAAATGATTATCATATTTATGAAAAATAATTTTTTGAAATATATGTTTACTAGATTATTAAAAATAATATAATTCAAAAATTCAAAATTTTTATAAACTTAGAATTTCTGATATAAAATTTAACAAAATAAAATTTAATTTTAATACTATATTTCATCTTTTTTATTAAAAAAATTAAAATCGCTATTTATAATATAATAATAATTTTATCATGATTTATCAAATTAATTTTATTATCCGATATATTCGAGAATATATACATTTTAAATAAAAAAAATTAAGTATCTCCCATTTTTTGTGGGGATCCTCGTTCCCCGTTCGTGGTAAGAATCATGAAGCAAAATAATCCTCATTCGGGGATCGATACGGGTTCAACGATTATATTCAAAATTTTAATTAAAAAAATTAAAATCCACGATTTTTCGCGGGAATCCCTATTTCCGTTTCGGGGCAGATATTTAGGGACATAATGATCCTCGTTCGGAAACCGGGACGGGTTCAATGATTATGTTCGAATTCGGGGAGTGTGACCGGTATAACACTACCCGGCCCTGAATTGACCGACCTGATGCACATCCCCAAGTATACATACAACATGAATTCGTTTATTGTTAAATTTGGACATCTAGATATGAAATACACTCAACTAAATACCAGTAAAAGAATAGGTACATCAATTTTTTTATCAACTTAAAAAAAATGATAATACAACTAAATTGGGTACATTAAAATGTTAATGAAATTTGTTGACAAATATTAAAAGAGTTTAATTGAAATTCAAAAAAAAATAATGTTAACAAAATAACATTCAAAAAACGTATACATGTTTAATGTATGAGAGATATGACAATTAACTATTTTATTATAATAGCACATATTCAGCTCGTAAAGACAACAATAGTAATTTTATATAAACATGGAAACGCAGGTCGATGAGACGTTGTCAAAGATGAATGGGAAATGATTGGAGAGAGAAAAGACGAACAAACTTAAGGTTGTTAAAGATGAAAGAGAGGTGGTGGGGCAAGATAAATGTGCATATATGATGTCGTTAGAGGAAAGAGCGGATCTTAGAGGTATAATGAGGTGGCTGGATAGTGATCGAAAAAAGGCCGAAGTGAGAGTGCACATGATCAATAATAAATTGGAGTAGATATGAGGTAGACATATGAGTAGAAGAGAAAATATATATTCAAAAAATGTTGTGGCTAAGATTGAAAGTAGTTAAAAGAACTACTATCGTGGTAATTCTTTTAGGATTTTACTGAAAAACAAACTAAAGGACACTATTATTGTGGTAATACTTGATAACTAACGATTAACTCTTCTTGTATACCAATTTTGTCGGTTGTCCTTCTCACTTTAACAAGCATCACTATAAATATGATCCTCGAAATTTAGAGTGTGCTGATAATTTTAATTTAGAACGATTATTAACAATTGAATCTTAGTAAACCGTTGCACGTGAAAGGTAAAACACACTGACAAGAGGAAATAACGAACTCCATCGCAAATTTGAAAAATATTAGTTAGTGGGATGGATTTTATTTGTAATTGAGTAAGGGTAAATAAGTAAAATCAACAGGTACCGTACCGACCGACCGACCAACCAAACTTTTAATGTTTCGGCTTTTATATAATAGTATAGATTTTAGTTGAATGGCTATAATATGTTGATTACTAAATTAATACAAAAAATGATAAATAAAGTGTATAACATATTTTTACTCGATATCAGTATAATATTCGATTTTATCTTAATTATTTTTACATTATATCGGTTAATCCTATTAGCATCGGGTAATTTATAGATTGACTAATAAAAAGATTAAAATACCCGTCGGTGTAAAGCAAGTCATGGTATCTAAGGTTGCCGAAAATGGAAGGGGCATAGTAGTGGATGTTGGTGAAGGTTGAGATGTAAATTAGATTTGAACGTGTGGTTATGATTAGTTTTCGATTCTCATATCTGTAAATTACGTAGTGTTTAATCATTCCAAGTTATGTTTTTTAAATCGTTAGATGTGATTGTATTGTTATGATCATATATGAAATTCAGGTAAGAAATTTGAGTTATTATTTGTGTCCATAAAAAATATCACACTAATGACGTATAGTGTTTCAAAAATTAAAAATTGTTTATTTAAAAAAATCAAAACAACAATATTTTGTGAATTTAAATGGTGCCCGTGCTTTGCACGGGCTTTCATGTTAGTTTATGATGGAATTGTACCATCCTTTATGAATTTGTTTATTGTTAAATTTGTCAATTGTCACGGGGTACTTGGTGAATGTTCTTAGCCTGTCAACTAGCATTTTAGTAATGCACAATCTATCATCCTAAAAAAACAGTATAATAACCATACATCTAACATCCGTATTAAAGTTAAAATATATTTTTTAGTGATCAACGTTTTTTAATGAACAAGGTTCAATAGAGAATCCTCTTTTTAAAAAGAGAACTGAAACAATAATTTTAACCATTATTTTCAAAATCGTCAAAAATTATAAATATTTTTATATCCCCGTGATTCCAAAAAATCAATTACAAATAATAATTTGTTTTTAAATACAAAAAAAATTATGATAAATTTCTAAAATCTGTTTTTGAATCTCATAAACTTTGTGAATTTGTTTTTGAATATCAGTGAATTTTTTGAAAATTGTATTTACAAAAAAATTATATAATTAAAAATATATTATTTAATTGATGATTCAAATATTGATTTTAAAAATTATATAATGACGATTAAAATGTATTAGTATAATTATTTCGTGAAAATAATTAAAAAATATTTAGAATCTGTTTTTGAATCTCAGGTTCTCCTTTTAAAGGAGTTCCCGCTGAAACGTTACTTATGATATCAATAAATATTGAAAAAGAAAGAAAGAATGACCAAATTAAACTACTTTTGAGAACCCATTGCCCGAAATACCCACCGACGGGAGAGTCCGCCCTTTCTACCCATTCAATACGCATGTCTACCATGCGGATTCATTCCACGCATAAAAACAATGCGTATTCCACTTATAATGGAATGACACATGATTTGTTGGTCAGCCACGTGGTCATCAGCAGGGTGCCTACGCAAGTGTTTAATGCGTATAAAGACTACGCATATAACAAATGTGTAGGGCTTCAATATCTTGAAAGAATGACCAAATTACACCACTTTTGACAAAAGTATAAAATTTTATTTAAGATTACAAAAGAAATATGATAGCACGTATTGCATGTGAGCAATGTTAGATTGAAATTTCACCTAATATTACTAAATCTTTCACTTGTGTCGGATTCATAATAATTTGAGGTTTGAAGAACGGTTTTTGTTATGTTTTAAGAAACAAAAAGTTATATCTTCAAAGACTAAAATTTACAAATACAAATTTTCAAATGTTCCTGCCTCTACATCTGAAAAATAAATTTTTATTACATGTCCATGATTCAAACATTTTTTTAGAGGGAATAATTTACAGTAAAACCTCCCTAAATTAATATTCTATAAATTAATCATTTCTCTAAGTTAATAATTTGTTCTGGTCCCAACTTGGTCCAGTTCAAAAATTGACCAATTTCGATAAGATAATAAGATAATTTTTTTTTTTTGAAAAACTTACATATATAAATATATGGTCCCAATAATATTATAAATTAATAATTCGTTTATAATCATAAAATATATGTCTTACACTATTGTAAAATATGAATCTAGGTTCCTTAAAATTAAAATCTATATAAAACTCATCCTTAATCTTATTTGTTGCATCCAAAAGTTAGAATGTGGCATTTTCGTAAAACGTATCAAAGTTATTAATAAATATTTTTGATTTCTTGAGTGCTTTTTTACATGCAACATATTCCAAAAATGTCGTACATATCATATAAATATACATGAATGCTCACTTTGAATCTCGCTAATACCTATTAAATTTGTATATTATCGTACAATGAATTAAGTATAAAACATAAATTGTTCAATTCATTCTATTTAAATTTATATAGTTAAAAGTTAATTTTGTTTGATGTCGAAATAAAAGACACAAGCTAAAACCTTAATTCCTAAAAGACAGGCTCAGAAACACACACACACTCCAAATTCATAAGACCTGTGCTAGAAGCAAGATAATTTCTAAATAAAATCGGAAAAAAAGAGATGAGTTTGGAACATATTTTATACCTTGTGATGATCCGTTGTCTATATAGGTTTTAATTAAGTTTAAGTAGTCCTAACATATCATCTAATACACAATTCAAAGTTTCCATCATCTGACACATCAGCAAACGTTAACTTAGTCTCATGCAGTATCGCTAACTCCAGCAAAAAATGTATGGAAGAACTCGGTCAAACCACTGTCAAGTTAATATCTTCATGAAGAATCTGGATTTATAAAGAGCTGGCTAGAAAAAATAGCTTCCCAATGGACTTGCCACTAAAGTCATTGGCTACAGTAGTAAAGAAGCAAGAATCAACCATTTCTTGCGGGTTATGACCTCAATGGTATCACACACACCTTCCCCTCCTCAATGGTATCACAAAACCTTGGCAAGTCCTGGCAGAACCGGCTACTTCCCACTCTTTAGCATGGGCATTCACTTCATCATTATGTAAATCGTAAACCCGAGGGTTGTTGCAAATTAAAATTAAAATTAAAGTTAGGATATAAAATTAAAACCTGATGTTAGGAACACATAAAGAAAGAAATGAGTCCAGTAATATGTTTGTTGGCCCTAAAATCCATCGAAAAAATAGAACCAAAATCTTCAAAATTGGTGCTTGCCCACTCAAAACTATACAAAACGTCTGCATCAAGATCCCTAAAGAACTTTAGAATAAAAATAATTTCATAAATAATGTTGATGTTTTTTAAGAAGCATAAATGCTGCAATCACCATTAATACAAAAACCTGCAAACTTTATAACCTAAAAACATATAAAAAAATGTAGAAAGTAATAAAATATCTAAAAATGCAAAAAAAATGCAAACTAGAGCCTAAATGGCAAGTTAGGGGTACAAATACGCAAACTTTGAAACTTATAATCTGCATCCAATGTAATATGTTTTGTAACAAACAAATTACCTATGCTTAATTTTCCAAATAAAATTTACTTATGCTTGCTAGGGAATATATGTTCCGGTGACTTGCGAAAACTCTACGTATAGAATTTTGAAAGTAATTAACATCATGGTTTCGCCTGTCAAAGCAGAGAAACCATGCAACCCCCATATTAACATGAAGTCTTTCTTAAGCTAGGCCTAGACATCTCCAAGTGAAATAATACTTCCAATATCAACAAGTACAGCACCATATAAGCCATTATAAAAACCTGAAATTGCACAAATATAAATGATAAGTGGATTTAATATCCACTTGGAGCGCTTCATTTCAACTTGAATTGATGTCATGGACTCAAGTATGTTGTGTTTTTAATGTGTTTGTTTAGTTGTGCAGGTTCGTGTGATGTCGGTTAGGGTTGGTGATTTTGGGTAATATTGGAGTTGATTTGAGAAATGGATAGAGTATGGAGTCTTGCTTTAAGCTACCATGAAGATTCATGAGTAAGGGGATTGAAGACGGTGGCTTATGCAAAAGGACCGGAAGGAAACAGAGCAAAAACGAAGAAAATAGAGCAAATCAGCAAATTGGCAGATTTTTGCAGAGCAATCGGCACCAGTGCAGGGCAATCTGCGCCAGTCTTGAAGGGGAGAGCGCAATCTACGCTAGTGTAGGGTAAAGTGCGCCCGAGCATCCTGGAAATTTGCTGAATTCTATCCTATTTCGAATTTTAGATGTATTTTGGGACTTTTCTTGTTGGAGAAGTATTCTAAGGTCTATATAAACATATCCTATCCTTGTAATTCATAGGGAGTACTTAGAATAACATCAGAGAGAGCCGAGAGATAGAGAATCATACTTAGAGACGGATTTCCGAAAGATCGTGACAGCATTTGAAGATCTAGATCTACTTTTGTATTCTTCTAAATTAGGCGATACTCTGGATTTCAGATTTGTTTTCTTAACTCATACTCTAGTTTATTTGTGATCTTTATTACGTTTTTATTTATCATGTTTTCATCAGATCCCATGGTGACGAGCCGTTCGATTATGAACTAATCGTTGTCATGGGATTCTAATGGATTTATCTATGTAGTTCAGTATCTTGATGCTTTAAAGATCTGTGTGTGATGTATATCTGATATCCTCGTATGGTTATGCTTAAGTGATAGATGCGTAGCTAACATCTAATCTGTTAATCTCATGTGAAGTGAAAGTGGATCTTGAGATTTAGAACTTGCCATGCTAGCATAGGATTATGTATGTTTTGGCATCATGATTTGTAGCATAAATATAAATATATTATGTTACTCTATGTGATCAATATGGATAACTTGCCTTTCAACCGTTATGTTTTCAAATTCTATAGACATATAGGGTCTAAGCATAATTGGTGTCTATTCATCTTCTATCTCTTTTGTGGATGTATGGGTAGTTTGGTATATGTATGCTGATAGGTAGCGTGTACTTGTTTCGTGCTATCCGATCAGATATCATAACCATTGCATATAGTGATTAAAGGCGTCAGATCTAAGCGAAGTATTTCATGAAGTTAGGATCCCATGTTTATTCTCATATAAGTAATTCGATTCCAATTCTCATTAGTTAAGTAATTCTTAGTTTGTTAAATTGCATCTTAGTTAAATTTAGTAAATCAAAACCCAAATTTGTTAATTGTTTTAGCAGTGAGTAAAAACCATACATTGTTGCATAGGTACAATAACTGAATTAAAACCAAAATCAGATCTTTGTGGGAACGAACTTGACTTATATCTATATTACTTGTGACCACGTACGCTTGCGTGATTTAGTGCGAACAATAAAATACTCTCAAGAATCCCTTTAACTATCCGACCTTTCCTTTCAAGGTTTTGAAAAAAAGAATCTAGTGAGTGTCACTTTCTGCAAATTCAAAATGATAGACATTGTCATGTATCATCTAAAAAGGTATATCGATACTTGCCTCACGCTCAATCCTTCCATTACAATGTGTGTACTTGGGAGAAAAGTCAAGAAAAGCTTTTCATGGGATGGGAAGTTTTACCATCCCATGAACTATTGGAAATTTATCTTTCGACAAGTGTTTGTGTGACTTGGGAGCTAGTATCAATCTAATGCCTTTGTCTGTCTTCATGCAACTTGGTCTACCTGATCCGAAACCTACAAATATCTCCTTACAGCTAGCTGATCGGTCGATCACGTATCCAAGAGGAATAGTGGAAGATGTCTTGGTAAAGGTGGATGAGTTTATCTTTCCTGCTGATTTTGTCATTCTAGATTTTGAGGAAGATAAGAAGATTCCCATCATCTTGGGAAGGCCATTTCTAGCTACCGACCGAGCTTTAATTAATGTGCAAAAAGGGGAGCTAACTATTCGGGTTCAAGAGGATAAGGCCACCTTTAATGTGTTTGCTCCTACGAAGATTTCAGATGATCCAGAAGTGTGCTTTTCTGTGGAATCCCTTGCATTATCTTTCCAAGAAGAAAAAGGTGATTTGAATTTGGATGCAGTGCCTAGTGTTCCAAATTTTTCGAAGAACTCTGATTCAGTTAAGATGCTCGAGGAAATTGATGCTGTTAAATCTTCCACACAAGATCTCTCGAATGTAAAGCTCGGAAAACTTCCACCGCATTTGAGGTATGTCCTTTTGAATGATGAGTTAGTGATTTTTGAAGAAGGGCATGATAATGTGTTAAGAAGGTGGATAGTTGATGATGAGGTAGAAGAGTGTTCTGTTCAGTCGACTGAAAGGGATAAACACCTTAAAGCTGTGAGGAAGAAAAAGAAGGCGAAGAAGTCGATGGGGGGAAAAGTCAAGGTGAAGAGTGAAAGAAGAGTTGTGTTGGGAGTAAGCAAGCAAGATGTCAACATTTGTTTGAATGGTCTTTCTGTTGAGGACGGTTCGGTTATTCTTTTGAAACCGCCATGAGTTGAGGAAGTAACGCCCGGCTAAATGACGTCAATGACAGCGCTTCATGGGAGGCAACCCAAGCTTTTCGGCATTTTTATTTAGGTATCTCTACTATCCTTTTTATTGCCTTCAATGAGGACATTGAATGTTCTAAGTTTGAGGGTGGTTTGGGGTAAGTAGTGTGTAGTAGTTATTGTGTGTCATTGTGTTCATATAGATATCATATATTGCATATTAGTGGTAGTTCATTCATGTTTTGTTCGTATTTTTGCATGTTTGTTTCATATAGGACATTTTTTTATTTTGTTTTTATACCATGTGAGTCCATGATTAGTTGCATTTGCATAGCATATTTCATGATCCCTTAGGATGAGCTAATTCTGATTGGTAGGTCGATGTCTAATTGAGTGTGGTAATGATGAATAGAGGGTTGATTTATAGTTCCTAGGAATTGACTTGCATGTTTCAGAAAGAAAATTTTTACACAGTCTCATCGTTTGCTTTTGGGCTAGGTTGAGGTCATGCTTGTTTGGTTGCTTTGAGATTTAATCACTTGTTTATATTTAGAATTTTCATTATTCCCTTGATGGCGTAGAAGCACTTAAGTCTAAGTTTGGGGGAAAACAGGAATTTCATGTTAATTGTGAATTATTATCAATAATGGTTAGGCATCAAATGGCTAGTAGCCGGCTCATATTTTATGAGTAGTCTAGGGTTGGAAATGAGAATTCTCATTCCAGATTGTTAAAAAAAGTTATGTGAATTGTTAAATGCAAAATTAACCAGGGTGAGCTCTTTAATACTCGAGCAATTAAGTTCTAGGGGACTTTATGCCTAGTGACCTAAGGCTTTATAGTCTGGGATCCACTAACCCAATGCTCGCTACATGGGTATTATTGTATAAGCCTTTTGGGGTCTCATCCATTGCACGGTTAAATAAGCATGCTTGTATATTATGTGTCGTAGTTGTTGTTTAGTAATAAAGCATGGATTTCTGGCCAACTCATATGAGAATGGAGGTGTTCCTAGGTTATGACGTGTTTATCGTTTATTCTATTTATAAACTTGTGATTGTCTTGGCAAAGAATGAGTATGATTTTGATCTAGTGTTAGGAGTATATCTGATGAGCATAGCACACACGCACGTTTCTGTCATGTATTATTAGTATACGGGGACTTAGTCGAGCTCTATTTGGATTTGGTTGCATTCTTTGAGATGTTTGTTTGCTAGTTGGTTTTGGTTAGTTCGAGGGGATCATTGCATTTTCATATTAGTTGCATTCATACATTGCATTGTTTTTTCATTGTTTAGTTAGATGGATTTTGTGTGTACATTCGCTATAGGCCCTCACGAGACATCACTCATCCACTAGGGCTACCTAAGGGTTTAAAGGGCTTGTTTCATATGCCAAATGCAACTGTGATCACCTACGGAAGTGGAACTAGTTAGTTGTATATATTTATATTTGTTTATGCTTGAGGACAAGCATCGGTTTAAGTTTGGGGGTGTGATAAGTGGATTTAATATCCACTTGGAGCGATTCATTTCGACTTAAATTGATGTCTTGGACTCAAGTATGTTGTGTTTTTGTTTAGTTGTGCAGGTTCGTGTGATGTCGATTAGGGTTGGTGATTTTGGGTGATATTGGAGTTGATTTGAGAAATGGATGGAGTATGGAGTCTTGCTTTAAGCAACCATGAAGATTCATGAGTAAGGGGATTGAAGACGGTGGCTAATCCAAAAGAAACGGAAGGAAACGGAGCAAAAACGAAGAAAATAAAGCAAATTAGCAAATCGGCAAATTTTGGCAAAGCAATCTGCGCCAGTGTAGGGCAAAGTGCGCCCGAACATCCTGGAAATTTGCTGAATTCTATCCTATTTCGAATTTTAGATGTATTTTGGGACTTTTCTTGTTGGAGAAGTATTCTAGGGTCTATATAAACATATCCTACCCTTGTAATTCATAGGGAGTACTTAGAATAACATCAGAGAGAGCCGAGAGATAGAGAATCATAGTTAGAGACGGATTTCAGGAAGATCGTGACAGCATTCGAAGATCTAGATCTACTTTTGTATTCTTCGAAATTAGGCGATACTCTGGATTTTGGATTTGTTTTCTTAACTCATACTCTAGTTTATATATGATTTTTATTACGATGTTATTTAGCATGTTTTCATCAGATCCCATGGTGACGAGCCGTTCGATTATGAACTAATCGTTGTCATGTGATTCTAACGGATTTATCTATGTAGTTTAGTATCTTGATGCTTTAAAGATCTGTGTGTGATGTATATCTGATATCCTCGTATGGTTATGCTTAAGTGATAGATGTGTAGCTAACATCTAATCTGTTAATCTCTTGTGAAGTGAAAGTGGATCTTGAGATTTAGAACTTGCCATGCTAGCATAGGATTATGTATGTTTTGACATCATGATTTTTAGCATAAATAGAAATATATTATGTTGCCCTATGTGATCAATATGGATAACTTGCTTTTCAACCGTAATGTTTTCAAATTCTATAGACATATAGGGTCTAAGCATAATTGGTGTCTATTCATTTTCTATCTCTTTTGTGGATGTATGGGTAGTTTGGTAATACGTATGCTGATAGGTAGCGTGTACTTGTTTCGTGCTATCCGATCAGATATCATAACCATTGCATACAGTGATTAAAGGCGTCAGATCTAAGCGAAGTATTTCATGAAGTTAGGATCCCATGTTTATTCTCATTTAAGTAATTCGATTCCGATTCTCATTAGTTAAGTAATTCTTAGTTTGTTAAATTGCATCTTAGTTAAATTTAGTAAATCAAAACCCCAATTTGTTAATTGTTTTAGTAGTGAGTAAAAACCATACATTGTTGCATAGGTACAATAACTGAATTAAAACCAAAATCATATCTTTGTGGGAACGAGCTTGACTTATATCTATATTACTTGTGACCACGTACGCCTGCGTGATTTAGTGCGAACAATAATATACTCTCAAGAATCCCTTTAACTATCAGACCTTTCCTTTCAAGGTTTTGAAAAGAAGAATCCAATGAGTGTCACTTTCTGCAAATTCAAAATGATAGACATTGTCATGTATCGTCTAAAAAGTTATATCGATACTTGCCTCACGCTCAATCCTTCCATTACAATGTGTGTACATTTCAATATTACCAGACATATCATAAAATCCTATCATAGTATGAGACAACAGAGCATAAGACAAAGGCCACCATATAATCAATCAATTGTCTTTGACTGATATTTAAATATAAGTACTTGACAATAGAGCTTCTGAAAATCAAATCTCATAGCACACATTGTGCCACATACATGAGACAAATGAAATCGTATATAAAAGTAGAAATTGAAATCTTAGTTTCACCTAGAAGTCATCCTAATCTTACTTTTCTGTGCAGTCTTGAAATAGGTCCAAGGATGAAATCAAAAAGTAGCAAACCTATAATAGCTGTTTAGGAAATCAATATATGCATATGTTACTTTGTATGCAGTTTGCGTAGAATATTTGTATGCAAGTAACCCTTACTTTTACTTATTTTCCCTTATAATCTCCCGTGAAGCTTTGCTTGAAATGCATTGCAGTAAAGAAAATAAGTAATCCATCTTTCAAAAAATAAGATGTGTTGCACATCTGTTAACATCTATATATAGGTGTTGCATTGATCATTTTCAGAGGTTGGTTCATTTTGAAATTCACAACAAAAACATATTCTCTCTTCTTGCAGAATTTCTGACTTTATCCGATTGATCTATTTGGGTGAACCACGAATAACTTCAATCTGAAAGTGTTCACACGACTTCAGAAAAATCCAAGTTACTATCATATTTACCCAACACCGAGTATGTCTCTTTTTGTTAAATATTCATGAGTATACCTATGCCTATACTATTTCAAATCTTATATCCCATTCAATTGGATGCTAAAAACTCCTATTATCAATAAGACTACATATAACTTGATAAAACTTTTCTTTAAAGAAATTTTTCCATTTAAAAAACAACAATCCAATTCAAGAGATTTATTATTAATGCCAATAGTTCCCACACTTCATGCTCTTGTTCTTCATCAAAATGCCTTAATTTGGGGTAGATATACCTATTTAAATATAAATTACAAATTTGAAGTATCTCCTACACAAAACAAGAGAAAAAACTGCATTAAGTTATGGAGAAGGATAATAAATTACCCGATACAATGTTGTGACAACGGTGGCTCTTGGAGAGCCACCAAGTCGAACAAGTTCTTGTAGTTCATATCAAGTGGAATACTACAGCTTAATTCCAACCGGCTAAAACTGCAACGAATGCCTTGTATAATTATGGAAAGTATTTCTCGATGATTAAAGCAAGAGCTTTGCAAGAGGCTAATTACGAATGTGTGTTGAAGGGTCTGATCCTCGACTAGATTACTTTTGAATAACTAATTTTACTTAAAGATTTAAAACTCATGGTCAGTAACGAATTCTACCAAGTCCACAAGTTACACAATTAAGTGTTAATAGAGTGAAAGTGGTCGTGGTGGTGTTGTGGTGGAACAAGTAGTGCAACAGTGGAATAGGTGGTGGTGATGACGATAATTAGTGTTAGTGGCAGTATTTGCTGCTGACTCTGAAGTGTTGGACAGTCGGTGTGGCGGTGGACTGTTGATAACTGTATAGATTTGTGTATATAAATGTTGATGTCAATTTTTGATGGTGAATCTCAGTTCTCATTATAAGGAAGAGTCTCTAATCATTTGAGTAGTCCCCATATATAATTCATTCAGAAAAATAATAACTAGGATTATGTAATCAAAAGAGTTTGATTTGTGTCCAAAATTTCGAACGATCCGTAAGACCAGAGGGGAGTAATGCTAGATAGTGTTGTAAAAGAGAAATTCAGAGGGAAGGTAACATTCTTGAAAATTTCATTTAATTCTTAGGTCGATACGAATATATGTCTATCACAATCACATACTACTTTAGTAAATATTGAAAATTAAAACTCCATTTGTCCCTAATTAGTTGTCTAGTTTGACTTTTCAGTGGTCAAATTGATCAAATTTTGATTGAAATTTACATATATTGTATATTTGAAAAAAATAAAAAAATTTATATCATTGTAAAGTATATCTAATCTATTTTAATATGTATGTTTCCGTTTTTTAAAATAATAGAATGATAGCTTTTAATCTTCGGTCAATTTGATCACTTAAAAGTCAAACTGTACAACTAATTAGGACGGAGGGAGTATAAGAGAAATGGTTACCAGCAAACACGAAAAGTCTTCGGGATAGGTATAAAGATGGATTCCCACACATCAAAAATAATCCTACAGCGGAAACTTTCTACTCTATGTTATGCGCAACAATTGAGCGTACCCCTTAATTAAATAGTTAAAAGTAACGAGACATGCTCACACTTGATTTTTGTTCTTTAATCTTGGGGTCAGATGTCATCTTAATCATCACAAAGATGACTTCAATAAAGAAAAGACAACTGATAAGCGCAACAGTTATAGCAAGTGCTGGTGAGTTGGATAGCACAACAAATGTTCCGGAGACAAATGTGAACATCATTGCAAAAAAAGAAACCATGTTGATTATCCCTACTGCTGCTGCAGTAGTTACTTGCATCATTGGCTTCCCGCTGTATAATTCCGTGAAGTAGAAAATAGGGAAGTTGGTGATAGTGTCAAAGCTAATGCATCCGACACCATAAACGCAAACAAAGAGCACACACAGTTAGACTTTAATGAACAACGCAAAGTGACAATTGACAAAATATAGAAGATTCAAATATTACCTTGATAAAATTCATTCCTACTGAAAAGTTCTCAACTTTAGGTTAGACTTGACCACATTAAATGTTTTTGTCTCCACTATTGGCTCTCCTGACAAACAGAAAGAATATTCTGTAAGATTTTCTAACCCAGCTAAAGAATATTCTGGAGCCATATACCAATACAACTGATGCAAGCATTTGAGATTAGGAGCACGGAAGTTTGTATGGAAGAAGCCTTCACAATTTACCAAAGTCAACTTCTGAAGCACAGGGCTATCGAAGATGCATTGTTTAGAAATCGCAACCTCAATCAGCTCAAGATTTGTCATACAAGCAAGTCGTCCAAATGCAGGCGTATAGGGAAACCAAACAGCTACAAGCCTCAAGCGAGTCAGATTTAAAGAAGAGAAGTTATGTGCTGTAGGATATCTACTCGCATATTCCTCAATAGTATGTTGCTTGACACCATTCCTTGACAATAAAGGAATCCACTGATCTATATACTCATGAATCACTCGGGTATCATGATCGAGATCTTGTGGAAAACTGAGGGAAAATTTGAGAATGGGACCATCATGGAGCATGATAACTTTATTTATCACACTAACAAATTTAAGCGCCTTAAGTTCTTGATCATGACATTGTTTTAATTTATCCCAGACACTATCAAGGAATTGATCATCAAAGATCAGATATGGAATCGTAGTCCAGCATTTTCTCCATTTTCTTGACAAAATAGAGGTTCTCACTGCTTCTCGTATTGGCAGAATACATAGGATAGTTTCTTTTATATTCTGGGGCAGCTCACTGATTAAATCTTCCTTAGTGCAATCGAACTTTCTTGTGCTAGATTTTGCCATTCTCTTCTACAAAGAAAATGTCACCAACAAATATTTAATTTAAACAAATTGGGTGGAAGGACTCGAAACCCCCGCTAAACACCAATACAAATATCAACAAATATTTAAATTAAACAAATGGAGTTAAGAATTAGGATGACTCGAACTCGAACCAACCCCTCCCTAAATAGAGCTCCACAATCTCGTCAATTTTACTTACCCCTAAACAATACCCCTAAAGAACGTAATATATCATGGGGACCAATGTTCTTTGTATTTTTGGATTTCGTATTTTATCTAACACATTTCTTGAGTATTATTAAGGTCGCGTTTTGTATTGGAGTTGAAAACTGTTATGCAAAAAAATTCACACAACACCCCGAGAAAGCCTCGCTAGAATAACAGAAATTATCCTTGGTTTTCGGATAACTAAACAAACCGAACAGCTGTAACAGAACAGGACGGCTGAACCTAATAATGGTGTTTAGTGTTTAATGGGCTGGATTAGCAAGGTCACCGGACAATAATGGCATATATCTCCGGCCAAATACGCCCGGAATATGATTACCTAGGGTACATGTGCCTTGTGTATCGAAAAAGTAAAAACCGAACCCCTTGCTAATTGCCTACATATCCTATTTATAGGAATCAAGCCCTAATGTAGTTCTTTTAGGTTAGGAATCCTTTCCTTGTTGATTAAGCCACGAAATCCTAGAGTTTTAATCAGAAATTTCACTTATCTTCAATTCAGCTAGCCACTTAGTATAGTCCTATTCGAAGTAGAACTCCTAAATCCTACTCATATGATAACTCCATGTATTTATAAACATATATCATGAATATTCAATATTTATCATGTTAGAAACGTGTCCCTCATTAAAATAGACTATTAACAGGACTCAATTTGTATTTCCTACAAATTAGGAGTCAATCCTTATCCGTTCGGCCAGCAGAGGTGGAGCCTGTAAGCACACCTGCACCTACATAGCTTCCCCTAAATCCGAACCTCCACCTCCAGAGCTACCCTCAAAATGTACACCTCTCTAGCTTCCTTCAAACTAGTACCTGCCTTCCAAATATCCTAACAATCTTCAATACCCGTGGGCCTAAAATTAAGCCCATTAGAAATTTTTGGCACAACAACTACCCCCCGGTTCCTTGCAGCCATGGAATGCAAAAGGAACCTTGCCATCTCTTCTTAGGCTCAGCTTCGCTTTTTTGTCCAGCTCCAGCATAACACCCTTATATCTTGTATTTTTGATAATGAACTTACCATAACTAGACCAGTAAAATCCCAGAAATCCATTGTTCGTCTTTTAATTAAGACCTACACCATTTCTATTGCTAAAGGGTTTCACACGAAATAAATCCCTATTTTTTTTAAAAAGTAGGTTCACTCAATTATTACCCCTACCAAGAAATGATTTTTCTTAAAACAATTCTCTCCAGAACAATCTTTCTGATAACTTGAGTGAATTCCCAAAAATTTATTTTGAAAAAGCAACTCACAAATTGGAATTTAATCAAAAAAGAAACAAAAATCCCATTTTTCATTTTGAAAGCCGTGTTCCACATACACATAGCTTCCTAACGTTTCATATCCCAATGCAACAATAACTCCTACTTATACATCATTTACTTCTACACGCCACAATGCCCTTTTTTTATATATATAAATCAACACCTATCCACCCCCTTTTCTTTTTCTTTTATCCCGAGCATACACCTTCTTCTCCCTCAAAACGGTTCATCTCCCAACGAGAAGCTCCACTCCGGCGAACCATTCTGGTGACATTCTCAAATTCTATCAACTCGACCCCTCCAAATCTTACCAAGGTACGATTCCTTTTACGCCCTTCAATCTCCTGAATATATATACTAGTGTCTTCATAATTGCATGTCTCAATTTAGTTCCGATTTGCACTTGTATATGCATAATTAGATACACACACCAAAATCTACACACATAAATAATCATATCATGTTTATTTGCTTTTTAGATCACCATTAGACCAAGTATTCCCCTTCTATGACCACGATATCCTCTGGAAATCAAAACCCTCGAACCCGAATCTTACTGATCTACATTCGTAAACCCATTAATATTATTTGTTTTCATAAAAATCCTTATGCGATCTCCCTTTTCCAGAAATCAATTGCTATCTGCTGTTATAATGCATGTACCAATACTTAATTTTAATTGAATTCGTATAAATAATGTATGTGTTATATAGAATTAACTAATCTGTAATAAACCATTGAGGTTCCCTGAGGGGCGTACCTGTGCCCAGCTAGCCGCATATGTGAACCTGGCGCTTCGTTGCTCCTGGTCGTTTTATGTGTTTATTCTCACATGTCTGTTAAGACACTTCATTCGGGAAGACTCACTGGTCACCTACACATCCTACTTCACTTTGTGCAGATGTCTGGTGGATCAGTTGCAGCCAGCTCCCAGCACTCTACCTCTGAGGAGATTGCCCACTCCCCAGAACTCCCAAGCACAAACCAGCTTCCCTTTACCACCCCAGCTTCTAAAATTAATCCGTCTTCTTCTATAAGCACCAGGACCCATTCAAAAATCAAACTAATTGAACCTGCACAACCCATCTCTTAAGAACCAACCTTTTTACTCATAAAACCAGAGACACTCGACCAGCTATCCTTGTAACCTCATCAAATGAACAAATGTCATTAGAATCGACAACACCAAACCTTCTTCAAGAACTTACTGTTGACGAAGCTTCCTCCATAAAAGCTACCCCCTCACATACTATCTCGGCAGCTCTTCCTAGAACAGACTCTTTAACAGGTGAATTAGAAAGCAGTACCTTGGAAAAACCTCCAGCCACCCTGTCCTGTGAGAATTTAAGTACTTCCATGACTGCTCCCTTATTAAAGAAACTGACACAATCACACCACATAGGTTGCTCCTTGGTCATTCCCTCCCCCGAAGAGATATGCCATAGGTTTGACATGTTCGAGCTTGGACAATTATTACCTCGAGCTGTTTTGTCAGCTCAATTTTTCAAATTAGGGTTATCTCTACCCTTACACCCTTTCATCCGAGAGATCCTTGAATTTTTTGACATAGCTCCTATCCAACTCACTATCAACTCATATCGCATGGCGATGTGTATGTATATTCTATACCATAATAAATTTAATAAAACCCTTTCTGCTCGAGAGCTAGGGTATTTTTACCAGCTAAAGTCAACCGGAAAAAATTCAGGTTTCTTTTATTTAACAACCTAGAGTGTCCATGAAGACCAGTGCTTTAAAAGTTTTAAAAGAGGAATGAACGATTGGATTAAACAGTTTCTTTACTGTTATGATTGCCCCCAGTTAAGAACAGATTTTAATCTTTCACAAATATTCCCGCCAAGACCACTTTAAGAGGTCTAACTCTTCAACGTGTCGTAAAAGCATTGAATTTGTCAGCTGGACTAGGAAATGGCCTCAGCCTATTGACTCGTGATAACCTCATGAGTTGTGGTTTCATACCTGGGATAGGTACCCGAGCTCCAACTAGCTGAAGCTATTTATTACCTCATCCATATCATTAATATGCATTTTTATAACAGTTTTTCCTTGTCTATTTCGTAATTTATGACTTGCTAACCTGTATCCATATTGTTTAATTCTTGCAGACATGACTTCAGGAATTCCTTCTTTCATTAAGAAGTCGACCAAGTACGAAGAGATGTTTGAAGATGATGAGGATACGATCACCCCTATTGCAGCCACTCCAATTTCGAAAATTGAAGCTCCTTCTTCCCACCTGGAAAAATCATCTACTTCACCGAAAAGGAAACTGCCTCCACCTGTCACAGAGCGAGCCCGTGCTCCTGGATGCCGTTCTACCAAGAGAACCAGAGTGTCATCTTCTCTAGAGATTGAAAGTTTCGGTCCCCATATGTAATATTTCTTTGAGATGACAGGGAATTAGATCCCTGAAGAATGTGTAGCTGCCTGGGACAAGATGTCGCTAGCTGAGGGTGCAAAAGCTGCCCTTCATGTCAATGCCCAGAGTCTTTTCCATTACCTCAAACATGGTGAGAAAATTGTGGAGACAGCCAGAGGCTACCAGAAGCTTGCTGAAGAGGTGAAACAACTTATGTCATCCATCAAAGCCAAGGATGATGAAAAGAAAAAAAATACCTTGATGCTAACAAGAAGCTCAAATCCGCTGAAACTAAGTTGTTAAAGGAACGTGATCAGCTATCTAACTCCGTTTCCAGCCTAGATGCAGAGAAAGAAGAGTTGGTTTCTTCTCATGCCAAAAAGATCCATGAGTTAGAGCTAAAAATGGAAGCTCTAAACACCAGGCTTGCTCAAGAAAGGTCTGCCCAGAAGGGGAAAAGTAAGGAAGCCTATGGTACTGGGTATAAAGCTGCCATTAACGACTATATTGAATCTACGTACCTCAGGTTTCTTGACCTCGATTGGTCCCAGCTAGGTGAGGATGCTGTCAAGGCAGTGGAGGATATCAAAAAGAAGGAAGTTGTTGTATCTAAGGTGGATGATGTTGAGCCGACTGATAAAGAGAAAGAGGTGGAGGTTTCCACAAAAGAGGTAGCTGAAGCGCAGGCAGATACCTCTAACCAAGCTGCTCCCACTCCTCCTGCTCCAACAACTCAGGTATCCCCTGACACTCCTACTCCTTAATCCTCCTATGTTTGAAGAACTGTTCTACCCCTGCGTGGGTTTAAACTTTTTAAAATCATTTTGAATGGCTTTGGTAGCCATTAACTTTGAATTTTATGAGGTCGTGGGCTCCTCGTATTGCCTCACAAGATGTAATCCATAACTTTGAATTTCCCTTTAATTTATGCATCTTTGCTTTCCATACATCCATGTTCGTATCATTCATATAAGGTTAACATGCTGAGTGCATATATTCTTATTGACAGAGCACATACCTAAACCTGGATGTGAACTGTGGCTAGATTAATTAAACCAGCTTCGTAAAAATGTCAAGCTCACCATGAATTCTTGATATTAAAAATCCATGTCTTAACATTTTCTGTTAGATAGATACTGTCCATTTAGAGTTAAAGGAAACAATCCAAATGCGTAAAATTGTTTAAAAGTACATGAGGTAATTTCTGTTTCTAAAACCAAAAACATCCTTCCAATACACGTATCATGAAGCTTCCCTTAACATGATTTAATTCATTCGGTGGTCATAATAGTTTAACAACCAACCGATCCTTTTTCCATGTTTAAGATATTTCATTCCATTCACCATAAAATCCTTATGGATAATAGTCCTTAAATAACGATACGCATTGACGTGCTACCTATTCCAGAACAAGGTTGAGCTTCCCATTTACTCGTACCTAGTCTTTCCATGTAAAGAGTTATCATATGGCCAATGTTCTGGTTCCCATATGACTTTATTTTATTTTATAAAGTGAATCCATAAAACCGTTTTCCAGAAGTATGAACATAAGGTTCCTTATATGCGAGCTTCACCTTTTCAACCAGCTGAAGCTCATTGTAAATTCTCATATAAATCATTCCACTTCATGTAGCCTGCATTCCGGCTCCTACATGATATATCCTTATCCATTGGCTCTTCATGCGCCCAGATTCCCTGTGATCCACATGAACCTGATGCCATAATTCCAAAACAGCTTCCATATTGGAAGAACCTCATAGGTGGGTCAATTTTGAGAACCTCTTTCCATGGAGTCCCCCACATGCCATAATCCATTCCAAAATCAATTTCCTTGACAAATTTTATATTCCAAGATTTTTTTATATTTTCTAAAATCATCCAAATAACTAAGGGAAGGTGGCATAACCTACTACCCCCTAGTTCTTGAACATACTAACAGCTATGATGAAGAACTAAAAAACACATATTTAAGCATGCCATTCCATACTTGCACCACGAAGCACATAAAGAAACAAAGCAAAATATAAGAACAAAAAATGTTATATAAGAAAGCAACAACTTTATTGGCCTCATAGAAGCAAAATTTCATGATATTTCCTATCGGTGAGGTGTACATACACTACCCCCCGAGCATAGCAAGACAAAATCAAATCATCTATGTGTCCTAAAGATGGCAGCTACAACTAATAAGCTACCTTTATTAATCCTATACCTGAAAGAGGTTTACTTGAAAGTGTTACCTGCAAAACGCACCTACTGGTAATATTTCCTCAAATGTTCGGCATTCCATGCCCTAGGGATCAGCTTCCCATCCAAATCAGTTAAATGATAAGTATCTTCCCAAAGAACCGTCTTTATAAGGTATGGTCCTTCCCAATTGGCTCCAAACGCACCATGACCAGGTACCCTCATATTGGGTAACACCCTCCTTAAGACCAAATCACCCACCTTCAGAGGTCGGGCTCGAACCTTCTTATCAAAATACTTCCGAGTTCGTTGCTGATATGCGGCCAGCTTTAGCTGTGAATTCATGCGTACCTCTTCAACAAGGTCCAGGTACAAGCGATGATTCACCTCATTATCCTCAGGGTTATAATTTTCCCTCCTAAATGAGCCAGCTCCTATCTCAACAGGCACCATTGCCTCACATCCATATGCCAAAGTGAACGGGGATTCACCTGTTGTAGTTCTTGGAGTGGTATTATAGGACCACAACACTATTGGAAGCTCCTCCGACTAGCTTCCCTTTCGCTCCTCCAACTTGGCCTTCAAAGTATGTTTTATTATCTTGTTCTCAGCTTTTGTTTGACCATTACTTTGAGGGTGACAAACAGCTGAAAACCCCTTTGGAATTCCAAGATCCTCACACAAACCTCGCATCTCCTTGCTGTCAAACTGCTTCCCATTGTCTGAGATGAGCTTATAAGGTACTCCATACCTACAAATTATAGTTTGAAATACAAATACCTTCAACCTTGCAGTAGTTATTGTAGCCAAAGGTTCTGCCTCAGCCCACTTTGTAAAGTAATCCACCGTAACAACCACATATTTTACTCCTCCTTTGCCTTTGGGAAGCTCCCCAATTAAATCTATTCCCCAAACCGCGATAGGCCAAGGACTGGTGAGAGGTTTAAGAGGTACGGCAGGGTTGACACCCAACTTCGCGAACCTCTGACAGCGATCACATGCTCGAGTGTACTTGTGAGCATCTCCTTGCAAAGTTGGCCAATAATACCCTTGACGAAGTATTTTGTGTGCCAAAGAGGTTCCTCCAAAGTGGTTACCACAAATCCCTTCATGCACCTCCCGCATGATATATTCGCACTCATCTCCGGAAATACATCTCAGCAAAGGTTTATTAAAACCCCTCTTATACAGTACTCCTTCATAAATTACATACCTTGCCGCCTTGTATTTCAACTTCCGAGCTTCATCCTTATCCGAAGGCAAAACTCCTTTAGTGATATACTCCACAATTGGAGTCACCCATTGATCTTTCACCGTAGCTTCCACATTCAATGCTTCAACTTTTCAAATACTTGGCTGAAGCTAAACCTCTAGGGGAATGACTCCCAGCAAAGTAGCTTCCCTTTGAGAGCCTAGCTTAGCCAGTGCATCTGCATTAGCATTCTCCGACCTAGGAATCCGTTCAAAATATACCTCCTTAAACCTCCTTATCAATTCCTGTGCATACCTCATGTATAAATCAGTGCGAGGGCCTTGAGCCTGGAACCCTCCTTTAACATGCCAAACCACCAACATTGAATCACTGAAGACTGTCAAATTTTCCACCTTCATTTCCAAAGCCAACTTCAAGCCGGCAACTAGTGCCTCATACTCAACATCATTATTAGTTGCATAGAATGAAAAATTAATAGCACTCTGCAACTTATGTCCTTCTTGGCTTACCAAAACTATGCCGGCACCCGCTCCATTAGAGTTCACTGCCCCATCCACATACAAAGTCCACCACAAAGCACAATTTTCCACAGGCACCTCTGCCACGGGTAGCTCACCAATAGGTACGCATTCATCTCCACCTACCTCAAACGATGGAGGAAATTCCAAAAGAAAATCAGCCAATGCCTGCCCTTTTATTGCGGACCTCGGCTTATATTCAACATCAAACTACCCTAACTTAATAGCCCACTTCATCAGCCTTCCAGAAGCTTCAGGTTTATGTAACACCTGCCTTAGCGGGAAAGAAGTCCGTACCTCGATCTTGTGAGACTGAAAATAAGGCCGAAGCTTCCTTGAAGCAAGAATTAATGCATAGGCTAACTTCTCCATGTTATTGTACCGGGTTTCTGCATCCAGCAACCTCTTGCTTACACAATACACCGGAAATTGCACCTTCCCCTCCTCTCGAACCAACACCGTACTAATAGAATACTCAGAAACTGCTAGATAGAGTATCAGAGCCTCTCCATCGACCAGTTTAGAAAGGAGTGGGGGACTACCCAGCTGTTCCTTTAGCTTCTCGAAAGTAGCTTCGCATTCAGCCGTCCACTCAAAGTTCTTTCTTTTCTTAATTGCCGAAAAGAATTCCTTACACCTGTCTGAAGATTTTGAGACGAACCTGTTCAGAGCTGCAACCCTTCCTGTTAATGACTGAACCTCCTTAATGCTCCTGGGTGACTTCATTTCCAACAAAGCTTTAATCTTTGCAGGGTTAGCCTCAATAACCCGGTGATTAACCATGAACCCGAGAAACTTACCAGATTCTACCCCAAATATACATTTCTGAGGATTGAGCTTCATTCCATATTTCCTCAAGATGTCAAACATTTCTACCAAGTGCGAAACATGATCAGCTGCCTTTTTTGACTTTACCAACATATCGTCAACATATACTTCCATTGTTTTCCCAATTTGATCCTTGAACATCATGTTTACCAGACGCTGATACGTAGCTCCCGCATTGATTAAACCAAAAGGCATCCCAATGTAGCAATACAACCCCCTATCTGTTATGAAGGAGGTGTGTTCTTGGTCCGGGCCATACATAGGAATCTGATTATATCCTGAATATTCGTCCATAAAGCTTAGCAGAGCATGCCCAGCAGTTGCATCCACCAGCTGGTCAATACGAGGAAGCGGGAAGCTATCCTTAGGGCACGCCTTATTCAAGTCTGTAAAATCCACACAAGTACGCCATTCTCCATTTGGCTTCTTACCCAGCACCGGATTTGCCAACCACATGGGGCAAAAAGACTCCCTCACCAGACCAGCTGCCAATAATATGTCCACCTCTTCTCTCAAAGCAGAAGCTCTTTCACCACCTATGGCCCTTCTTTTCTGCCTTACCGTTTTCACTTCTAGATCAATATTAAGATGATGACACATTATCTTTGGGTCTATCACAATCATGTCTGAATGATCCCAAGCAAACACATCCACATTCTTTCTAAGGAAGTTCATCAGAGCTTCCCTCATATTCAGATCCAACTGTTTTCCAACTTTCAACTCCTTACCAGAATCAAGGTTATTTACCATAAAAGATACAGTGTCTCCTGCAGCACCAGCTTTTTCTTTGGATTCGGGCATCCTAGGATCCAAATCAATTTCCACCAGGTTCCCTTTATCCTCCACCCGGGCAGATTCAGGTACCTCTTTTTACGATTGCTCTAAAATTTCCACCTCCTCAAAGTCACTATCATTGACTTCTTCCACGATGCCTTCAACAAAACATCATTGCCATTTCCATTTTTCAGTTGAGGTGCCTCCAGCATGAGCACCTCCCTTCCAGTACCTACCCCCAAAAACGAAGCTACATCCACGTAAGGGTCTTCATCTGGATGTTGCACAATCATAATTGTATTGCATGATTCTTTCTTACATACCCCTCCTTTCTATTGAGAATACTCTTCAGCCGAAGTATTTGGGAGTCCAAGATAACTATAACAGTTGTCAGTTGTTCCGCCATCTACCAATAGCAAGTGTTTTGAAGCCTGCTCAGCAGCACGCAAGGCCTTACCGTAACATTCCCGTGAATCTCACTGACATCCTCGTAGGCACCCAATCCCATTAGGAGTTGGAAATTTCATTGAGAGATGGTAGATGGAAGTCACCACACGCATCTTCTTCAAGAAAGGCCTACCCATGATAGTATTATAAGATATGTCTTCATTTACTACCATAAACTCTGCAACCCAAGTTGCCACATAAGGTTCATTCCCCATCCTGATTGGGAGCTTCACTCGTCCCACAATCTGAACTGGACCTCCAGTAAATCCATATAAGTCATTGTACGAGGGGAACATCTCCTTATGTAGGAGTCCCATTTTCTGATAGGTGTCATAAGCTAATATATTGCATGAGCTTCTATTATTGACTAAGATTCGATGTACATTCATCCCTCCAATGGAGAACATGACCACCAGGGGATCATTATGTGGGTGATGTACATGTTTAGCATCCTCCTCAGTAAAGGTGATGTCTGCAGCTTCCCCCTTAAATAGCTTTGGGGGCCTTTCCGCCAGGTGGAAGACATTAGTGAGGGGAGCTCCTCTAGCCTCCCGTGCAAAGTTTTTCATAGAGTTC
The DNA here is from genome assembly GCA_036435485.1 of Saposhnikovia divaricata. Classification (NCBI taxonomy): domain Eukaryota; kingdom Viridiplantae; phylum Streptophyta; class Magnoliopsida; order Apiales; family Apiaceae; genus Saposhnikovia; species Saposhnikovia divaricata. The sequence continues at coordinate 183,995,585 of CM071599.1, read as the reverse complement.
CTGCTCATACCTCCAATATATGGACCTCCTATTATGGTACGGATACTATTCGCCCGTGCTGTACGATCAGGTATCATTTTTTCTGCCTCCTTTCTTTCTTTCTCATCTTTATGTTTTTTCGCCTCTTGTGCCACAAACTCCGTAAGGTATCCCTTCCTAATTAAATCCTCAACATGATCCTTCAAGTGACGACAGTCAGCTGTCTCGTGTCCATTTGCATCATGAAATGCACAATATTTTCCTAGGTCCCTCCTCCCAGGTGGGCCGATGCGAGTCGGCTTCCTGAACATTCCAGCTTTGTCCCCAACCTCAAACACGTGCTCAAGAGGTGCTGCCAACGGGGTATACTCTGAATATTTATTATAGTTCTTCAAGGGTGGGGGATTATATTCCACAGACCTCCTTGAACCAGTTGCATTCACAGTTAGAGGTGTTGTCCTTTCCTTGCGACCAGCTTCCCTTTCAATGGAAGCTTAAGCTCCATGATAGGAAGCACGCCTATCCAAATTTCTTCTCCTAGGACTGTAGGACCTGCTTCTTTTTCTCCCATTCCAACCAGTTGGGTTGTTATCTTTCCTCAATTTAGCCATAGATTCCTCAACTACTTTATGAGCTTCAGCTCGTGCATAAAAATCGGCCACCGTGATAGGTTCCTCTTTTTGAAGTTCCTTCCAGAAATCACTTCCAGGCCATATCCCAGCTATCAGAAAATTTATATAGGTTTCATCTGTAGCCTTCCTCACTTTGGGCACCTCTGCGTTAAAACGTTTGAAATACTCTCTGAGAGTTTCTTTCTCCCTTTGCTTGATATTTTCCAAAGTGTTAGCAGGAGGTGCAAATGCCACAGTAGCCCGAAATTGAGTCACAAAGAGCTCGCTCATTTGCCTCCAGGAACGAATTGAATTAGATGGCAGCCTCCTGAACCACTGATGAGCATTATCCCTTAACGTAGCTGCCAACAGCCGGCATTTTGTGCGATCCCTGACTTGATACACCTCCATCTCAGTGCTAAAACGGCTGAGATATTCCACTGGATCCGTGGTGCCATCAAACTTCAGATCTCCTACCCCCCTGTATCTAGGTGGAAGGGGTGAATCTCGGACCTTTTTAGTGAAAGGTGAAGCTACAGCTAGGCCTGATGTCGACCTCTTCTCAGCTTTAATTTTTTCTATAGCTTTCCTTAAATCAGCCACCTTATAGTTTGCATCCTCTCCATCCGAGAGGTATTCCTCACTCTCATCCGTGCCTTCATTCGAGTCTCCATTCTGCTTGTGAGCTGAACTGTCTCGGAAGCTGGAGCTGTCTTCACTCCCGACGGCTGATTGGAGCTTGGTGGACTAAGACCTCCTGTCATGAGTCCGCTCCTCATCTTTAGATTTTTCCTTCCTATAGCTCTTAGAACCCCTCGACTGAGACTTGTCAAGGTTGTCATTTCCATCCACCTTCTCCTTCGTTCCATCCAACACATGCCGTAAATCTTTGTTATTGAGCTTTTTCCCGACTCGATCAAATACGCTCACACTCCTAGTTGGGGAATCCACAGGACCTTCCTTCCAATCCACATTCTCTCGATCCATTTCAACTTCAGAGAAATTATTTTTTCGAGCCTCCTGTTCAGGCTCTTCTTCACTCCCAAAATCCAAATTTCTTGGTGTCACTTCACGCCGTCTAAAGCGCCTTTCCGAGGACCTATGCTTTCTTGGTCCTTTCTTTTTCCGTGATGATTTCCTTTCCAACTGGTCAATCCTACCATCCATAGCTTGAAGATGATTGAGGATATCCATAGCAGCTACTTCACCATCAGGCTTGGCTTTACGCCTACCATCTTCGCCGCTCGGCGTCCGAACAGTTTCGGAATTTTCCGACATTGATTCACCAACTGATTTTTTTTTTAAAGAGAGAAAGCCCCTCCTTCTAGCACCAAAAATGTTATGCAAAAAAATTCACACAACACCCCGAGAAAGCCTCGCTGGAATAACAGAAATTATCCTTGGTTTTCGGATAACTAAACAAACACAACAGCTGTAACAAAACAGGACGGCTGAACCTAATAATGGTGTTTAGTGTTTAATGGGCTGGATTAGCAAGGTCACCGGACAATAATGGCATATATCTCCGGCCAAATACGCCCGGAATATGATTACCTAGGGTACACGTGCCTTGTGTATCAAAAAAGTAAAAACCGAACCCCTTGCTAATTGCCAACATATCTTATTTATAGGAATCAAGCCCTAATGAAGTTGTTTTAGGTTAGGAATCCTTTCCTTGTTGATTAAGCCACGAAATCCTAGAGTTTTAATCAGAAATTTCACTTATCTTCAATTCAGCTAGCCACTTAGTAGAGTCCTATTCGAAGTAGAACTCCTAAATCCTACTCATATGATAACTCCATGTATTTATAAACATATATCATGAATATTCAACATTTATCATGTTAGAAACGTGTCCCTCATTAAAATAGACTATTAACAGGACTCAATTTGTATTTCCTACAAATTAGGAGTCAATCCTTATCCGTTCGGCCAGTAGAGGTGGAGCCTATAAGCACACCTGCACCTACACAGCTTCCCCTAAATGCGAACCTCCACCTCCAGAGCTACCCTCAAAATTTACACCTCTCCAGCTTCCTTCAAACTAGTACCTGCCTTCCAAATATCCTAAAAATCTTCAATACCCATGGGCCTAAAATTAAGCCCATAACAAATTTTGGGCACAACAAAAACAACAACAGCCGCTTTAAAAGTTATTTTTTTGAAAATTACTATCGGTGGAAAAGTTAATTTTAAAGAAAGCATATCCTCATGCTTTTGAACGGCTTTACGCTTTTGCGGGAAGCAACTATTGATTTCAACATCAAACCTCACTAAAAACATTCTCAAAAATATTACCAAACACTTATCTAATTTTCGTAACAACACTTATTTTAACGACGCATTTTTGTTGCCTCTATCTCAACTGCTCCTAGGTGATCCCCGTCCTACATCGACATCTTTGATAATCATGCCTCATTCTAACTCCTTTCTCATTAATCTGAAAGTCTCAAAGGATCTTTATCTATCCCCATATAAGACCTCAAGTAATCCTTCCAATCTGTCTTAATTGCTGGTACTACCTCTCGTAGTCCGGCTATAAATCCAACATAAAAGTTCAATTCTCTTAATAATATCTCAGTTCTTTGTGCTCACTTCTCTGAGCACTATAATCTTAACTCTCGCTATCCCTCTGGCTACAGCCCTCATTTCCTTGGAGTAAACTCCTCATCCTCAATAGGATTCTCCTCTGCTGGAACCTCTTTCGAGTCCACAATAGGGTACTCTATCGAATTCACAATCCGATCGTCAGGATATAATAAAACATCATCATGCTGCTGCTCGTACGCCTCAAGGTCTGTCGCCTTACTAGTCGATACGAGAACGAGCTAGGTTACTATCATGATACTTAAGAGTTCCCATAAGGGTTTTATAGGGTTTTATATGTTAGTACTACTTGAAGTAGTCCGACTATGAACTTGGCAAGAGTTCTTATTATCTTAGTGAGTTTATTGTTTTAACGTCGCATCATCTCTGGGGTTTATAACGTACGCTCTGATACCACTTCTGTAACACCCCCAGATCCGGGGTCCGGGATCCGGTCGTTACGGTTTCCAATTCTGTCCACAACACTTGAACGTTCCTTAACATAAAATAAATTACATCTCTATGACCCAACACAACAATGTAAAACACACCCGTTATAGTCCCAGAGATGAAATCAAAGTAACAATCAATTTTTTATTAATCACATTATGAGTTCTTACAATCCAAAAGAATTTCAATATAAATACATACTCTTTGCCATCCATTTACATAAGTCATACTAGACCATATACTTGGTACTGAAAGAATAAATATATCCTACCAATAGCTTCTTCTTCAGCTCTGGTAGTCTCATCGTCCTCGCCCGCGTCGAGTGCGCCTTGTACGAGTCATCTGGTCTAGCTGTTGTTGTGATATAATAATAAAGCAAGGGTGAGCAATAGCCCACCAACAATAATATATAACTGAACGATAATATATAACAGTTCAAAAGTATCTTTCAAACCATATGCCATGCATTTACGGAAATGATGCCAGTATAATATGAACGATGAAGTTACAAGGTAACTTAAAGTATTTGTTTGTAGAAATATCTGTTACATCAAAAGTAAGCGTGATATTCTCATTGTCATTAAAAGGAGGAACTTGCATGAAAAGATTGCAATTCCAGTTATGAACACTTTTCCAGCTCTGCCAACAGTAATCATGTTGCAGGAAATAAATAAGTTTGGATGATGAACCAATGATGGAGTATTCACCGCGCCCGCTGTTCCAATCTTGATGATCAGTCGAGATCGTACAGCTCAAATTAGATTTACTACCGGTAGAAGGAAGAACAGACGGCTTTACTTGTATACCGCCTTACTAGCTCTCCCCGGCCAACGGTTGGGCCAAAGGGGATGGACCGACGCTACTCGGCCTCTTACATGACTCCTAGTTCAAATAGAATTCATGATTCTGAATGTAACGTTCGTCCCCCTTTCCCCAAGTATAATACTTGTTGATAAGACTCCACAAAGTAGTCGTATCTAGTTGGAAAGGAAAATTCACCAATAACTTTCAAGCTATTGCTTGGTAACGAATATCAACTTGTTCCAACCATCTTACCCCTCGACAGATGAGAAGGTAAACAACGACTTAATAAGTCAATAGCACCCGAGTTGCGAGTGAAGAGAATACTTTATGACCGGGAAGTCGACAAGATAAATATCACTTTCCAAGTAAGGTTTCCTTATTATTAGGGAGATAGACGCAAAGAAGAATGATGTCTGAGAACCTTTCTTGATATATGATTAATAATAATATGACTCCGAAATATTTTCCGTAATAATCGAAGAAGATAAACCTTATTGAGGTTATTCTAAGTAGGGAATAAATATTCAGAGAATATTTATTGAATTAAAAATATTTAAAGGATATTTAGGAATATGAAAGAATATCTTTAATCAGAGTATTTCTCAAAATAATCCTTGAAGAAATATCAGGAGAATATTTATTGAATAAATAAATATTTACACGAATATTCAAAATATTATTCATTAATTAATAAGGAATTTAAATGAATATTCAAAAATTAATATTCATTTAATGAATAATATTCAAAATGAATATCAAGTAATATTCATTTAGTAATCCGAGCTTTAAATGAATATTCGAGATAATATTCGATAAATAAATCAAGCTTCAGATGAATATTAGAATAATATTCATCAAGTAAGTAATATCTTAAATGAATATTCAAAAGTAATATTCATTTAATAAAATAATATTCTAAATGGATATTCAAATAATATTCATTTAGTAGTCCAATCTTTAGAAGAATATTCGGAATAATAATCGATAATCTATTCGACTTTGAATGAATATTGAAAAATATTATTCGTCGAATGGTTACGTTCAAATAATTATTTGAAGTAAGGGTCGTTAAATAAATAATCTCGAACGAATATTCAAATAATATTCGTCGCCCAAATAATGGAAAAATATTTTCCATCCGAGGTAATCTCGATATATCAAGAAATATTGACTCCCGGTCTATATTTGACGAATAAGATGTATACGCCCTTCTATGAGGGTCTTACAATAAACGGCTTATAATTGATACGTTAGTTATCTAATTTATAAGCCAATAAACAATCAGGGAACAAGCCTAACGATATAACTTGAAAGTAGGCATGCATGTTGTGGCATATGTATAACATATATATATATATATATATATATATTCAATTACAATAACAGCCTAAAAGAAGGGAATTGAAACTTGCCTGGTAGTCAAGTACGGTAAGGGTTAGTGGTAGCGGGTCCCGGGTCAGCTTGGTGATCTATAAATAGCCAAGGCATTCGGGATTGATCACTTAACATCTTAAAAGTTAAGTTATACTTAAATCAAAACACGTTCTCGAGTTATCTCGTTATACCCCTTTTTGTGGATTACTTTTATCATTGATCTGACCCGACATTCATTCGTTAATACGACATGTCACTGTACTTACACTTGGAACATACTTAAGTCATACAAGTTCTAAAGTCGATCGTTACGAACCAATATTATACTCCGAGTTTTATCGCCCGTTTTCTAAGTGTTTTACCGAAGTTATAATAGAGTCGTCTTTTAGGGGTTCGTTCGCGTTTAACCTCGACTCGAATATTTTTAATAAATCGAAAAATGATCCTTTTGACATACGGTTTTCTTTCACACCTTTCTTTTTACCTCTAGTATTTATTTACCAAGATTCGTCATGACTTTACATATTTTACGAGGGTTCAATTTCAGTTACGAACTTTCGTTTACGGATTCGAACTACTTTTAGTAAATCGGTCATAAATCCTAAACCGTAAGTCTGTTTGATTCGATTCTTTTTCCAAAATGATCTACGACTCAAGATCTACAAGGGCATGTTAGATACTTGTCCATTTTCAGCCATTAGACCTACTGTGATGCACGGTTTTCAATGATTAACGAAATTTCGGCATTATAACGGCTATAATACGAACGTTCCAAAAATCGCAATCAACAACCCAAGCCACACCGGGCATCAATACAACTTATACACATAATAATCATCTCACAAGTCCAGAAGCTACTGATCTTAGCAATCAAAATCATCATGCATCTTAAATCATATAACTAATTACATAATCATGCTTATAATTATCACTATAATCATACCAAGCTAAATCCATCAAAAACATTCATAAATCTCAAATCAAATGCTAGGGTTTCAAGAGATCTACCTTCCTTGGAGTATGATATAACCTTAATAAGCTTGGTATGGTCCTTGTCTAGCTTAATCAAACCTTAGATCATCCAAAGAAATCATGAAAACAAAGTTAGTTTCTAAGATCCACTATTCATCGTCAATCTTGTAAAAATCATATAAAATCAAAAACAAAGAGTTTGGTTCTAAAATTTTTACCACACCTTCTACTCTTCAAGGGCTTTATTTTGAGCTATATAACACAAGAATCTAACCATGGGAGCTAGGGTTTTGAGCCCCATCTTTATACTGATCAGAACCTGGACAGTTTTTGTCCTCCAACTTTAAGCATGGATTTGACTAGGCTATAGTACTTGGATTTCCATGAAATTTGGAACGAACCTTGCCCATGGAGTAGAGAAGCTATGGTTAAAATTTGGTGATTTTATCATGGATAGAAATGGAGATATGAATTGTTTTCTTAAGCTTGGTTCTGCTGGGCAGTTTTTGGAGAAATGTGTTTTTGCTTGTTTTTTTTTCTTCACCCTTTTGATCATAATATCTAGATATTATTGGATGTGTTTGGCTGGTGGCTCACCTTGGGGCTTGTGCAAAGAGTCTTGGAGAAGCTTGGTAGATATTTGTTTTGTTTCTTGTTTGATTTAAGTGATTTAAATCACTTAACTCCTAAATTGTTTTGATTTAATCCTTGATTAAATAATTTAATCCACTCGATATAATTCTCTTGATGATCATATAGGATATTTAATCTTGTCACAATTTTGATCCTTAATCCCTGATTCGTTCGCTTAATTGCTTAATCTCATTGTAAAGTTTCAGCAGTTTCTAGAACGCTTGATTCATTGTCTCAGTGGTTTTCGTTCTAATTTCTAAAATCAAATATAATAAAATTCCAAAATATCAAATCCTCAAAGTTAATATCTCAATTATTAGATTATAATAATATATAATCCACTGTCCGGTCAAATATTATACCGAAAAAGAATTTGGAATTTCTGAATTCCGATCGTCTCTGCATTCACTTATTTCCTCCGCGTATTACTAATATGACTTCGAAACATCCATATCACGTCCCGTACATAGGGTGGCGTGAAAAGTTTTCCAACTTACAAAATCCACTATTCATCCACCGAATTACTATTCACGTACAGGAAACACTATACACGTACGGGAAACACTATGCACGTATGGGAAACACTATGCACGTACGGGAAACACTATGCACGTATGGGAAACACTATGCACGTACTCATTTCCCTTCAAGGATCCATTAGCTTCTTCCTGGACGGTAGATTATTCTTATCTAGGTCCTCAACCATCGAATTACTCTATTCTGACAATATACCAATGCATCAGGATTATTGTCCAAAGCAATATCCATTCATTACAATCATTGTTCTTTGAAACCACCATTCATTAGTGCTCTTTAACCACAATAAGAAAAGTTTTAATTCTACCCAAAATTCGGGTTATTACAGTCTCCCCTCCTTAAAAGGATTCCGTCCTCGGAATCAGTTTAGGAATAACTGGGGTTACTTCTATCCCATTGCACTTTCTATTTCTCAGGTGGATTCTTCCACTTCTTGATTTTCTTCAAATCTCTCACTAGCTTGACAACCTTATCTCTTAGCGCTTGCTCTTTTCTATTCATAATTTCCACAGGTTGTCCTTCGTAGTTCAGATTCGATTATGTATATCTATCTGCTCGTACTCTGTCATATGCCGGGCATCTATAGTATACTAATAAGGCACATACGCATGAACCATGTTATGACCATTTTACTGGTTTGGGTGAGGCTGGCTCATAGGCCACCTTCCTGACGCGTTTAAACTCTCAGATGGCCCAATGAATCTTGGGCTAAACTTCCTTTCATTCTAATCTTGTTAATTCCTTCCACGAGGATACCTTATCTTATTACAAATCTCGAACCTCATATTCTCTATCTTGTTTGCACAGAAATACATCAACAAAAACTTGCTTGTCAGAATCCTCTATTAATTCTAGATATTTCCCAATTCCATTGTATAAATGTCAACTCTATTGTCGACGGGGTACTCCGTATTGAAACTAGTTCGAGTATTCTAACAACCGATTCGAGTAACTCTTGATGTCTAGCAACGAGCTCGTCGGCCATCACTGTTTTGGCCTCGCTATCTCATTGTTAACTACTATCACCCCCGGTGTTCCAACCTCTTCTTTAATCATCTCACAGAATGCCAATCTACCTCTTGTGTTCATTCAATCATTCTCTATTATCTCATCTTTTCTCCTTTCTGAAAGAAAGGCGAATCTCTTGGGGAATTTTTTTGCGGGGAATGTTGTCTGGTTCGAGGACTCTTAATCCTTTTATCACAAATCATAATCTTCCTATACATACAAGCACACATATTTTCAGATCTGATAGGTCTGAAAGTCGATCATGTTTGATCCTTTTTGATTTCGCACCATTCCTTCATATATACGTCGTTTCGATATACTTAGGGCAAAAACTATCTCAGATAACTCACAGCCAATTCATTAAATTCCAAAAAGTTGTGGGTGCAATAGTCAACCCAAAATGACATCACTTACAATTTCATAGTGTCTATACCTAGTGCGATTCACAATCTTGGGTATATCCTCGATTTTTAACTTCCAACCGGTGATGTCCCATTTCCTAATAAGTATGGAAAATACACAGCGTCCCTGTGCTGCTCAGACAATCTTCTACAACATCACCTATACTCAATGTTGATTCATTCAACTCTCGAGGCTCGATGCACAATCTTGTGCTAACATATTTCTTTCTTACAACACACCGGTTCCTCACGGTGGCACACTGAGTCTCATCGCACTCTTATTCAACAATCCTCGCATCTGAGTAGATAATTCTTGTATTCCTACTGGGCTAACGGGAAATGCAGCACTAGGCTCTGAACACTCGATATTCATTATTATGTCATCCAAATCGATATCTGGTAGCTTATTAAAACCTTGTACAACCTCCCAAAATCATTATAATTATACTTGGTGTCTCTTTCCTCGGGGTAAACCATATGAGCTAATCAAGCCTCATATCTCTGGCATCATAATCTCTTAGTCTGAACTAGATTCCAAAATCTCTGACTCCGTCTTTATCCTTAAATTATTTCCCTCATAATAAATTTGGCTCCATTGGGTATCAACTAATCCATCATTATTATAATATCAATTTCTCCCTAATTCGAAAGGAATCAAATCTCTCGATCGAGTGGTACCCTGGGTAGGTTCTCTGGAAATCACTATTCCTTATCCATAAGGAACACTTCCTGAACTTGATGTAGATATTACATGAAGTAGATAAAATTGCAGAAGAGTTTCAAGCATCGCAGCTATGTCAGGTTGATGAAACTATCAATCATGCAGCTTCCATAAAATACTGGAAACTTAACGGTTTACTTCGTCAATTTTGTATCATGGTCCTGGTTTGCCTCAAAATGGGACCTTCTAAGGTACGTAATATGCTTAAGACTCCATCACGAATCGAATCTTTACTTAAACTATTATTACCTTCGATTCTTGCACAATCATCAAAAGGAATGTAACTTCCTCCACTCCGATATGACCTTCAAGGTCTTTCCAAATATCATTTTGTTTCTTCGGTTTGAACATTTGTAATTATTCCTTTATACTTAGACTGTCGGCCACCTCATTGGCCCTTCCTGATAATAATAATTTCTGGTAATCCTTGTTCTCTGGATATATTCCAATTCAAACTTTTCTACCTCATTCCCATCACTGTTGGGTGAAAGCATTCTCCCTTAAGCTCTACTGATGGAGAAAAATATATTTATCAGTTTTTTTCCATAAGTCATTGCTTCCACCTACCCATGGGAACTTTATCACGTTTATTCCCAATCCTACTTAGGATACTTCTTTTCTTAGTTCTTTCCTTATCTTAGGATAATCTCAGCCTTTATAGGTTCAATCCATACTTCCTCAGGGTTTCATACATGCCTCATCTGGCATTATCGTTACTATGTCATACATTCTTTACCAAACTTCCATTTTGAAGTTCGGAATATTACTTTTTTTTCCTTGTAAGGTTTCATAGGTCATCATCATCATTCCTCCTGTATTTTCTGGGTACAGGGTATATCAAAATGTCATTGATCAATACTCTAATAATTCTATCTATGTTCTTTCCAGAACTCTTTTTAATAATCCTTACCGGTCATTGTTGCCTTAGCAAGTCCAACTCATATCATCTGAATTCATAATGTCGTTATTAGGGTTAATGCCATCCCTTGTGCATTCCCCAGGGTTTGTCTTAATTTATTGATATCCTATCCTTAATTCAACTGCCAAGGAATTCTTGCATCCTATACTTGGCAATCAAATCATGTATCCTTAATAAGGGTCTATTTTCAATCATTCTCATTTGATAATCGATCGGTGGCTTAATGCTAACCTCTTCTTTCAGATAGTTGTCAGCCTATTTGACCTTCCAAAAGACAACGTATGTCTATCTGCTCTCTTACAGAACTTGGTAATGGTAGCAAGGATGTTCTGGAAGATATTGATCGAGTTCAACGTGAATCTCTTAGTACTTATCGTTTTTCTCAAAGGTACTTGCCTTAGACAAAATTTCTACAGCATACTGATCCATCTCTGACCATTTCTATACTCTCTTCACAAACCTTCATTGTTTACTTCCTTGGTCATAATATATTCATGGTATTTATAATACCCTAACATCATACATCTCAAGTCATTATACTTCCATTTTTACTCGTAATCTTGGGCAATCATATACACATGAATCACTTTAGTACGGGTGACCCCATTCCAAAAAGTCTAGTAAATTCCCAATCCAAACATGGGTTGCAAAGGGTTCAGTAGAAGATTCCTACGGTCTCATTAATATTTCCTTTATATCAAAAGCCCTTGCAGTCGGCGCTTACTTAGAAGCAAACCTGCTTTGTCCTTTCATTGCTGGTCTAGTCACTTGATAATCCTTTGTGACTTGGCCTCAACTGACCACACTAAAATAAAAATATATGGTTTTAGGGGTTGGCTAATTAGCATTACCTTTCTAGCAATTGCTGGCATAGTGCCTTCTACTTTGATACCTTTCTACCTTTCCAAAACTTTACTCCATATAGGTCTTAATCGACTTCTCGGCACCGTCTCCGGTCACCTTTCCTCCTCTTTTATCTTTTCAACTATTCTTATCAATCCCACGTGCCACGCAAGCTTACCATTCATGGTATAACAGTCTTTTCACTTAAGTCAATCCCGGAGTTTCTCAGTCCGGCCGGTTTCTTACTTACATTTCCTGTTTTCGTCCAATCTCACTTCATCATTGTATTTCTACATTCAATCGCGATAACCGGGGTCTATCCACCAACCCATATAGCGGCTACTTTACCCAATTCACGGGGTTCGCCCCAGTTTCTACTCTCTTCCATGATGTTCTCTGATAATCAGAAAGACAAGGTTTGCCAAAATTCGTTGAATTTCTTTCCAGAATCAAGGAAATTTTGGTCAATCTATCCAACCACCGGTAACACTATGAAGATCAATTTCGAAACCTAGAGAATAGTTCTATGAGCATCCAAGCAGGTAGAATCATAAGCAGTTATAATAACGGAATTATTGACATAAAGTTGGAAGTTTAACCACTAGAAAGGAACCAAATATATATATCCCATAGAAGGGAAATCAAAAGTTTCAAACTGAAACATGCCACCTCTTCCTGATACATATACATCTTAGTTGTCGATAATATCAAATGTCAGTCTTGCTAACCACAGGTTGCAGAAGGAACACTACCATCGGAGTTAGTCGTTTCACAAAAATTGGCACTACTAGGGCCATCCTAGTCTGGTGTACCGTGCTGTTCGAATGCACCCGCAATTACTCTGCCGTGCTGCATAAGCACACCACCTAAACCTGTATGAGATGCATCATATGTTGGGACAATCAGATCTTGGCACTGCGAATTTCGATACAATAAATTAACGAGTACGAATAGAAAAATCACCTTGTTAACGGTTGATTCCACGCTCTTCTATTGTATTCCCAAATTCCCTTGAGCGAAGTGTGGCCTTCGTCTTCTCAAGTTAACCTCTCTTCTTGCTCCTGGGTGGCTACCAATTTTTTCGACCACCCCCCAGCAAGAAGAGAATAAGAATATATATAGGCTACAATAGGGATCATGGACAATTAGGTTGGGCCTTCTAATTACATCTTGAGTCTAGCCCAATGTAATTAAATATTAATTCAATCCACTAAAGAATTAATATTTGCACTACCTTTCCTAATACCGTAATTTAATTAATTAATTCGGTTCCAATATTATTTGCTTATTAAATTCCCCATGTTTAAAATATCGCATGTCCATTAATTAAATAAATTACTGATAATTCATTTAATTAATATCTTTTATCCTTGATCATCCACTCAACCTTTATTTAATTATGCCGGAATAAATCCACCTGCAGGGTTTCGCATAATTAAATCTTTTTGAGCTTTCAAGGGGACATCATTAACCCGAATATTATCAGGACATGGATTCCTTCAATAAATAATATTCACCATATATATTATTTCATCACCCAAAATATAATGAAATAAATCAAAAGAATTATTTCATATATAAATCAAAGCATGTATATAATATACACGTGTCAATTACTATATCTGGATTAAGAACCTAAGCATTAATAATAACATAGAATCTTAGTTCACCTTCTTAATCAGTATAAGGGAACAATTCTAAATTCGATCCTGTTCAATATACACAAAGTATACTAGTATTATTTATTAGTCAATATAAACTAATCTAAATAATACTACAGCCATTCCAGTGGATTGTCTAACTCCACCTGTGTTGTGAACCTTATTATATTATATAAACCGTATTTAATAATCTAATATTCTGTATCCCATTTGATACTAGATTATTCACAATATATAATATTTAGACAACATGTAAACATTTAAATGATTCTCAATTAAACCGGCCAGAAATAAATGTAAATACTTCAAATAAATATTTTCAGTATACACCAACAATCTCCCACTTATACTCAAAATATTCTATGAGTATATCAGTGTTTATTTAATCCACTATTACTCACAAAACTACTTTATAACCAAATATCTGACTCCTATCTTTCTGGAAATCTGAATCGGTATACCCTATAGGAAACAAATCTGAGGCCTTGTAAATTAACAAATACTCCTTAGTCCTTCTCAGGTACTTGAGTATAGTTTTTACTGCACTCCAATGTTCCTGACCTGGGTTCGACTGATATCTACTAACCATGCCTACAGCAAAGCAGATGTCAGGCCTCGTACATAACATAGCATACATTAAGCTTCCACATGCCGAAGCATAAGGAACTGCTTTCATGCTCTCTATATCCTTAGGTGTCGAAGGACACTGCTCCTTGGATAGAGCCACTCCATGCTTAAAAGGTAGAAAACCTTTTTTAGAGTTCTGCATGTTAAAACGAGCTAATACTTCATCAATGTAGGGCTCTTGAGATAAAGCAAACACCCTTTTCTTGCGATCCCTTATTACTTTGATCCCAAGGATGTATGCCGCTTCACCTAAGTCCTTCATTTCAAATTGTTTGAACAACCATGCCTTTATTGATGACAACATCTTAACATTGTTTCCAATGAGTAAAATGTCATCTACATACAATACTAGAAAAACCACTGCATTACCCTCACTTCTCTTATACACACATGATTCGCTTGGACTTTGATCAAATCCATATGACTGGACTGCCTGATCAAAACGAATATTCCAGTCCCTAGAAGCTTGTTTTAGTCCATAAATAGACCTCTTAAGCTTACAAACAAGATGCTCTTGGCCTTCCTTAATGAATCCTTTTGGTTGTTGCATATAGATGGTTTCCTCAAGACTTCCATTAAGGAAAGCTGTCTTGACATCCATTTGCCAAATCTCATAATCGAGATGAGCTGCTATAGATAAAAGAATCCGGATCGACTTAAGCATAACAACCGGCGAAAAAGTTTCCTCATAATCGATCCCTTCTTTCTGAGTATACCCTTTCGCAACAAGTCGTGCTTTCCAGGCTTTCACCTTTTTGTCAGATCCTCTTTTCTTCTTGTAGATCCACATACATCCAATGGGTTTTACACCTTTGGTTGGTTCCACGAGCTCCCAAACTTGATTAGAATACATAGATTCCATCTCAGATTCCATTGCCTTTTGCCAAAGACCTGCATCTTTATCTAGAATTGCTTCTTCATATGTCATGGGATCCTCGTCATGTTCACCAGAGACCAAGTCCGAGGACTCTCCCAAAAACATGAATCTATCAGGTTGTTGAACAACCCTCCCACTACGACGAAGTACCAGTGTGGTATTAGTGACATGTTGTGCATTTTCTTGTGGTTGATCTACTTGTACTATTGGCACTTGGGGATTATCTGTCCCTCCCACTAGTTCCTCTAAAACGATACTACTCATGGGTTTATGTTTCATTACATAGTCTTCTTCTAAGAATCTAGCATTGGTGCTAACAATGATATCTCGATCCCTAGGAGTATAAAATGAATAACCTTTCGTTCCCATGGGATAGCCTACAAACAGCCTTACTTCTATACGAGATTCTAACTTGGTCGCATTCTTGTTCAGCACATGTGCTGGACAACCCCAAATCCGAATATGTCTTAGACTTGGTTTGCTACCAGTCCACAATTCTATTGGAGTCTTGGGAACCGACTTAGAAGGTACCAAGTTCAGAAGGTAAGCCGCTGTTTCTATAGCATATCCCCAAAACAACTTGGGTAAATCTGAATAACTCATCATCGATCTAACACTCTCTAAAAGAGTCCGATTCCTTCTCTCTGCTACACCATTCTGCTGAGGTGTGCCAGGTGCAGACAACTGGGATGCAATCCCATTTTCTGATAAATATTCCCTAAATTCTCCAAGAAAGTATTCGCCACCACGATCTGATCGTAGTGACTTGATACATTTTCCAAGATGTCGCTTCTCCGCACTTGCTTTGTACTCTTTGAATTTTTCAAAGCACTCAGACTTACGGCGCAACAAATAAATGTACCCATATCTAGAATAATCGTCAATGAAAGTGACAAAATACTCATAACCTCCTCTTGCTTGGATACTCATAGGTCCACATAAATCAGTATGAACTAATTCTAACACTTCTTTAGCTCTATTCCCCTTTGCTTTAAAAGGCCTATTAGTCATCTTACCTTCCAAGCAGGATTCACAAACTGGAAATGGCTCCACTGCCAACGAGCCTAATGGCTCATCTACTACCAGTCTTTGAATCCTCCTCAAGTTAATATGACCTAATCTTAAGTGCCAAAGATATGTTTGGTTCAATTCAGAAGGTTTCTTTCTTTTATTTGAGCTAGAAAGAATGTTATTAGTTTCCTTATGTTGCAGCATTGGTTGGATAGGATTAATAATATATAAATTGTCTTGCAATGTACCAGAACATATAACTCGTTTATTCATCATAATAGAAACATTACGATCCAAACAAACATTATAACCATCCATGGCAAGTTTAGAAACCGAAATTAAATTCCTTCTAAACGAAGGTACATAAAGACAATTGTTCAAAACCAAAATCCTATCATCGCCAAAAGACAATGTAATTATTCCAACTGCAACTACTGCTACTTTCGTAGCATCTCCCATGAACACATATATCTCGCCATCTTTAAGCATTCTGGATTGCTGGAACCCCTGCATGGAGTTACAAACATGGTCAGTGGCTCCTGTATCTACACACCAAGTGCTCGTAGATATAGCCGCTATATATGTTTCTGTAACTAGAGAAAGAGACATACCAGTATTGTTTGTCTTCTTAGGAAGAGGACAATCCTGTTTCCAGTGACCTGACTGCTTGCACCTGAAGCACTTGCCCTTAGGCTTTTTCACACCACCTTGAACTCCCACTGCATTAGCAATCTTTCCAGCTTTCTGTGTCTGAGTCTTTTTCTTCTTCTTACCTTTCGGCTTAGATGAAGAAGCTTTCTCGGCCACATTCACTTGAACATTCTGCTTAAAGAGTCCTTCAGCTGCCTGAAGTTCTGTCAGAAGTTCCGCGAGACTATACATCCTTTTGTTCATGGTGTAATTCAAGC
This sequence comes from Saposhnikovia divaricata, assembly GCA_036435485.1. Taxonomy (NCBI): domain Eukaryota; kingdom Viridiplantae; phylum Streptophyta; class Magnoliopsida; order Apiales; family Apiaceae; genus Saposhnikovia; species Saposhnikovia divaricata. Next base: position 183,978,663 of record CM071599.1, on the reverse strand, counting down.
GGAACTGCTCAAAACTTTTGGGCAAGCTCATAAGGATGATATCGATCTGGGTTTCCCCATCAATATCAGCACCAAGGATCTCCATCTCATTCAGATGAGACATCATTCTGAGAACATGATCCCTTACAGGTGTTCCTTCAACCATCTGAGTGTTCATTAAAGCCTTCATTGCTACTTGCCTAGCAGCCCTATTCTGTTCTCCAAAAAGTTCCTTGAGATTAAAGAGCATATCTGAAGCAGTGGGCATAGCCTGATGCTGATGCTGCAAAACACCCGACATTGCTGCCAGAATGTAACATCGCGACATCTCATCAGCCTTAATCCACCGCTTATAATACTCCTTCTCACTTTCAGGAGCATCTTCAGCAGGCTGGTCTGGCTTGGGTTCATAAGTACAAAATTTGTACTCCTCAGCAGTCAACACTATGTCCAAATTACGTTTCCATTCAATATAGTTCGGTCCAGTAAGTTTGTTATCCTTAAGTATGGTGAATAGTGGATTAAAGCCCATAGTGATCTAATCCTGAGAATCATACATGTAACACATAATCAGATAGTTGCATAAATCTTAAATCCTATTGGTTTCCTCTAACAATTAATTAAAATTAATGCACTAATATTTAAACACCATAAGTATCTGGTACGCCACGATGGATGACATATATACCACTTAAATTCGTTTAAATATTACTTCGGTCCTATTACTAAATAATACGCCACGTTAGGGTGGACTATATATTATTTTTCATAGCTAAGTGTATACCATTATTAAATCTTAAATTAATAAAAAGACTGGATACCACCATTAAATATTTCAAATCAATAATCGATAATAGGATAATTCCCAGATCGGGGGGAGCATTGTCAAGAGGCATCACTTAAGACCCCTTTCTAGACAGAATCATCCTTTCTCTCAATATTGAAAATCTATATTCAATCAGTGGTACTCTTCTAATTAATCGAATTCTATGAAACTTGGTACGCCACGATGGGTGGCATGTATACCTTTCAATATTCGTAATTAATTTAGGAAGTTTGTTCTAGTAATATCCATAACACTATCTGACACCATAAATCATACGCCACGATGGGTGGCATGTATATAATTTATATTCGTCTTGGTGTTAAATTACATACAAATAATAATGGAGACCATGGGATTTAATTCCTAATTAATTCCCTCACCCACTTAGAATTTTTATTTAAAATTGAGGAATTTTATCTAGATGCATCGCCCTATGTTATTTTTTCGAGGTCCACATGTTATAAAAATAACAAAACAAAGAACACATAACATAGCAGCATGCATCATAAAATTAAAGCAATAAATAAAATTAATGTCCATGTCGTCCTAATTATGTTAAACATGCAATTAAAAATTACACACATAATTAACAACACACATAATAATTATTTAAAGCAATAATTAAAAATTAAATAGCGGAATTAAAATTAAAAAACATAATTTAAATCCACTATTATGGCCCCGCTGAAAAAAAAAACAGCTGTAGCCTGAGAACCTGACAAACTATGCGCGCATCTGCAAAAAAAAAAAAAAAATTAAATTTTCTGCCTTCCACACCAGTAACGCAGCTTCAGGATGCGTTTCACCCTTACAGAACCTGTGGCGCAGGTTCGACATGCGTTACACAGCAAGAACAGGCTGTGGCGCAGGTTCAATATGCGTTACACAGCCAGAACAGGCTGTGGCGCAGGTCTGACCTGCGTTACCACCTTTTCCATGTGTTTCCACGCGCTGCATCAGCTCCAGACTTGTTTCTTCACATCACTTTGAATTTCAGCCGCCGCAGGAACAAAACAGACACCAGCAGCAACGCAGCGGATTAAATTTGGTCTCCGTTTTGATTTTCGATCGCACGTAATTGTCACAAAATATCCGGATCTTAATAAAATCCAACAAACAATTACAAAAAAGTAGATCTAATACAAAACTAATTTTGCAAAATCTATTCTAACACGATCAACCCTCGTGTTTTACAACCACGATAAACCACGTGGAAACCAAACAAAATAACCACGATTAAACCACGTGGGATCCAAACATATAATTAAAATATACATGGCCATAATAGTGGATAACAACCTGCAAAACAGAATTATACAAGCCTACCACTATATATACATGCATATATAATTACGACATGGACATCGTATCAAAATTTGCAGAACCAATGAACCAGGCTCTTGATACCAATTGTTGGGACAATCAGATCTTGGCACTGCGAATTTCGATACAATAAATTAACGAGTACGAATAGAAAAATCACCTTGTTAACGGTTGATTCCACGCTCTTCTATTGTATTCCCAAATTCCCTTGAGCGAAGTGTGGCCTTCGTCTTCTCAAGTTAACCTCTCTTCTTGCTCCTGGGTGGCTACCAATTTTTTCGACCACCCCCCAGCAAGAAGAGAATAAGAATATATATAGGCTACAATAGGGATCATGGACAATTAGGTTGGGCCTTCTAATTACATCTTGAGTCTAGCCCAATGTAATTAAATATTAATTCAATCCACTAAAGAATTAATATTTGCACTACCTTTCCTAATACCGTAATTTAATTAATTAATTCGGTTCCAATATTATTTGCTTATTAAATTCCCCATGTTTAAAATATCGCATGTCCATTAATTAAATAAATTACTGATAATTCATTTAATTAATATCTTTTATCCTTGATCATCCACTCAACCTTTATTTAATTATGCCGGAATAAATCCACCTGCAGGGTTTCGCATAATTAAATCTTTTTGAGCTTTCAAGGGGACATCATTAACCCGAATATTATCAGGACATGGATTCCTTCAATAAATAATATTCACCATATATATTATTTCATCACCCAAAATATAATGAAATAAATCAAAAGAATTATTTCATATATAAATCAAAGCATGTATATAATATACACGTGTCAATTACTATATCTGGATTAAGAACCTAAGCATTAATAATAACATAGAATCTTAGTTCACCTTCTTAATCAGTATAAGGGAACAATTCTAAATTCGATCCTGTTCAATATACACAAAGTATACTAGTATTATTTATTAGTCAATATAAACTAATCTAAATAATACTACAGCCATTCCAGTGGATTGTCTAACTCCACCTGTGTTGTGAACCTTATTATATTATATAAACCGTATTTAATAATCTAATATTCTGTATCCCATTTGATACTAGATTATTCACAATATATAATATTTAGACAACATGTAAACATTTAAATGATTCTCAATTAAACCGGCCAGAAATAAATGTAAATACTTCAAATAAATATTTTCAGTATACACCAACATCATATTGTATCATAAAGTCTCCCTTCTCCCGTTAGGCAACACCAACGCCGGGTCGTTACCAATTTCATCTTAAAACATTCTCTATTACCTCTTAACCACTAATCGCATTACTTGATCCATTTGCAATTCAGTGTCAGAATAAACTTAAGGTAACTACTATAATCAATTCGGGGAAAAAAAAGAATTTAATATTTTTCTGAATCACATGCATCTAACGTTCCTGATTCACCATTTTACTGAGTTAAAAATAAAATTATACTTAGTACCTGATAGTAGTCATATTACGAGTTTATCATAGACCCACTGGTCTTTTCCTCTGGTAGTTTCTGAGATCATCGTCTCGCTTACTACTTTATATAACTTTATCCAATCAGGCCATCACTTTCCACTATCTTTACTTTCGAAGCTGGTTCATTCATAATATGGACATTTCGCTAAATAAAACCACCTCAACAATCTCAATTTTCATAAAATATAACCCATGAAATCCACCTTCTCATGGCGAATTACCATTGACAATATTCACACTAATCCATTTATCCGATAATATGGCACTTGTTGCCTCTATCTCAACTGCTCCTGGGTGCTCCCCGTCCTACATCGACGTCTTTGATAATCATGCCTCATTCTAACTCCTTTCTCATTAATCTGAAAGTCTCTAAGGATCTTTATCTATCCCCATATAAGACCTCAAGTAATCCTTCCAATCTGTCTTAATTGCTGGTACTACCTCTCGTAGTCCGGCTATAAATCCAACATAAAAGTTCAATTCTCTTAATAATATCTCAGTTCTTTGTGCTCACTTCTCTGAGCACTATAATCTTAACTCTCGCTATCCCTCTGGCTACAGCCCTCATTTCCTTGGAGTAAACTCCTCATCCTCAATAGGATTCTCCTCTGCTGGAACCTCTTTCGAGTCCTCAATAGGGTACTCTATCGAATTCACAATCCGATCGTCAGCATATAATAAAACATCATCATGCTGCTGCTCGTACGCCTCAAGGTCTGTCGCCTTACTAGTTGATACGAGAACGAGCTAAGTTACTATCATGATACTTAAGAGTTCCCAAAAGGGTTTTATATGTCAGTACTACTTGAAGTAGTCCGACTATGAACTTGGCAAGAGTTCTTATTATCTTAGTGAGTTTATTGTTTTAACGTCGCATCATCTCTGGGGTTTATAACGTACGCTCTGATACCACTTCTGTAACACCCCCTGATCCGGGGTCCGGGATCCGGTAGTTACGGTTTCCAATTCTGTCCACAACACTTGAACTTTCCTTAACATAAAATAAATTACATCTCTATGACCCAACACAGCAATGTAAAACACACCCGTTATAGTCCCAGAGATGAAATCAGAGTAACAATCAAATTTTTATTAATCACATTATGAGTTCTTACAATCCAAAAGAATTTCAATATAAATACATACTCTTTGCCATCCATTTACTTAAGTCATACTAGACCATATACTTGGTACTGAAAGAATAAATATATCCTACCAATAGCTTCTTCTTCAGCTCTGGTAGTCTCATCGTCCTCGCCCGCGTCGAGTGCGCCTTGTGCGAGTCATCTGGTCTAGCTGTTGTTGTGATATAATAATAAAGCAAGGGTGAGCAATAGCCCACCAACAATAATATATAACTGAACGATAATATATATAATAGTTCAAAAGTATCTTTCAAACCATATGCCATGCATTTACGGAAATGATGCCAGTATAATATGAACGATGAAGTTACAAGGTAACTTAAAGTATTTGTTTGTAGAAATATCTGCTACATCAAAAGTAAGCGTGATATTCTCATTGTCATTAAAAGGAGGAACTTGCATGAAAAGATTGCAATTCCAGTTATGAACACTTTTCCAGCTCTGCCAACAGTAATCATGTTGCAGGAAATAAATAAGTTTGGATGATGAACCAATGATGGAGTATTCACCGCGCCCGCTGTTCCAATCTTGATGATCAGTCGAGATCGTACAGCTCAAATTAGATTTACTACCGGTAGAAGGAAGAACAGACGGCTTTACTTGTATACCGCCTTACTAGCTCTCCCCGGCCAACGGTTGGGCCAAAGGGGATGGACCGGCGCTACTCGGCCTCTTACACGACTCCTAGTTCAAATAGAATTCATGATTCTGAATGTAACGTTCGTCCCCCTTTCCCCAAGTATAATACTTGTTCATAAGACTCCACAAAGTAGTCGTATCTAGTTGGAAAGGAAAATTCACCAATAACTTCCAAGCTATTGCTTGGTAACGAATATCAACTTGTTCCAACCATCTTACCCCTCGAAAGATGAGAAGGTAAACAACGACTTAATAAGTCAATAGCACCCGAGTTGCGAGTGAAGAGAATACTTTATGACCGGGAAGTCGACAAGATAAATATCATTTTCCAAGTAAGGTTCCCTTATTATTAGGGAGATAGACGCAAAGAAGAATGATGTCTGAGAACCTTTCTTGATATAAGATTAATAATAATATGACTCCGAAATATTTTCCGTAATAATCGAAGAAGATAAACCTTATTGAGGTTATTCTAAGTAGGGAATAAATATTCAGAGAATATTTATTGAATTAAAAATATTTAAAGGATATTTAAGAATATGAAAGAATATCTTTAATCAGAGTATTTCTCAAAATAATCCTTGAAGAAATATCAGGAGAATATTTATTGAATAAATAAATATTTACACGAATATTCAAAATAATATTCATTAATTAATAAGGAATTTAAATGAATATTCAAAAAGTAATATTCATTTAATGAATAATATTCAAAATGAATATCAAGTAATATTCATTTAGTAATCCGAGCTTTAAATGAATATTCGAGATAATATTCGATAAATAAATCAAGCTTCAGATGAATATTAGAATAATATTCATCAAGTAAGTAATATCTTAAATGAATATTCAAAAGTGTTATTCATTTAATAAAATAATATTCTAAATGGATATTCAAATAATATTCATTTAGTAGTCCAATCTTTAGAAGAATATTCGGAATAATAATCGATAATCTATTCGACTTTGAATGAATATTGAAAAATATTATTCGTCGAAGGGTTACGTTCAAATAATTATTTGAAGTAAGGGTCGTTAAATAAATAATCTCGAACGAATATTCAAATAATATTCGTCGCCCAAATAATGGAAAATATTTACTTAAATATTTTCCTCCGAGGTAATCTCGATATATCAAGAAATATTGACTCCCGGTCTATATTTGACGAATAAGATGTATACGCCCTTCTATGAGGGTCTTACAATAAACGGCTTATAATTGATACGTTAGTTATCTAATTTATAAGCCAATAAACAATCAGGGAACAAGCCTAACGATATAACTTGAAAGTAGGCATGCATGCTGTGGCATATGTATAACAGAAAACATATATATATATATATATATATATATATATATATATATATATATTCAATCACAATAACAGCCTAAAAGAAGGGAATTGAAACTTGCATGGTAGTCGAGTACGGTAAGGGTTAGTGGTAGCGGGTCCCGGGTCAGCTTGGTGATCTATAAATAGCCAAGGCATTCGGGATTAATCACTTAACATCTTAAAAGTTAAGTTATACTTAAATCAAAACACGTTCTCGAGTTATCTCGTTATACCCCTTTTTGTGGATTCCTTTTATCATTCGACCCGACATTCGTTCGTTAATACGACATGTCACTGTACTTACTCTTGGGACATACTTAAGTCATACACGTTCTAAAGTCGATCGTTACGAACCAATATTATACTCCGAGTTTTATCGCCCGTTTTCTAAGTGTTTTATCGAAGTTATAATAGAGTCGTCTTTTAGGGGTTCGTTCGCATTTAACCTCGACTCGAATATTTTTAATAAATCGAAAAACGATCCTTTTGACATACGGTTTTCTTTCACACCTTTCTTTTTACCTCTAGTATTTATTTACCAAGATTCGTCATGACTTTACATATTTTACGAGGGTTCAATTTCAGTTACGAACTTTCGTTTACGGATTCGAACTACTTTTAGTAAATCGGTCATAAATCCTAAACCGTAAGTCTGTTTGATTCGATTCTTTTTCCAAAATGATCTACGACTCAAGATCTACAAGGGCATGTTAGATACTTGTCCATTTTCAGCCATTAGACCTACTGTGATGCACGGTTTTCAATGATTAACGAAATTTTGGCATTATAACGGCTATAATACGAACGTTCCAAAAATCGCAATCAACAACCCAAGCCACACCGGGCATCAATACAACTTATACACATAATAATCATCTCACAAGTCCAGAAGCTACTGATCTTAGCAATCAAAATCATCATGCATCTTAAATCATATAACTAATTACATAATCATGCTTATAATTATCACTATAATCATACCAAGCTAAATCCATCAAAAACATTCATAAATCTCAAATCAAATGCTAGGGTTTCAAGAGATCTACATTCCTTGGAGTATGATATAACCTTAATAAGCTTGGTATGGTCCTTTTCTAGCTTAATCAAACCTTAGATCATCTAAAGAAATCATGAAAACAAAGTTAGTTTCTAAGATCCACTATTCATCGTCAATCTTGTAAAAATCATATAAAATCAAAAACTAAGCGTTTGGTTCTAAAATTTTTACCACACCTTCTACTCTTCAAGGGCTTTATTTTGAGCTATAGAACACAAGAATCCAACCATGGGAGCTAGGGTTTTGAGCCCCATCTTTATACTGATCAGAACCTGGACAGTTTTTGTCCTCCAACTTTAAGCATGGATTTGACTAGGCTATAGTACTTGGATTTCCATAAAATTTGGAAAGAACCTTACCCATGGAGTAGAGAAGCTATGGTTAAAATTTGGTGATTTTATCATGGATAGAAATGGAGATATGAATTTTTTTCTTAAGCTTGGTTCTGCTGGGCAGTTTTTGGAGAAATGTGTTTTTGCTTGCTTTTTTTTTCTTCACCCTTTTGATCATAATATCTAGATATTATTGAATGTGTGTGGCTGGTGGCTCACCTTGGGGCTTGTGCAAAGAGTCTTGGAGAAGCTTGGTAGATATTTGTTTTGTTTCTTGTTTGATTTAAGTGATTTAAATCACTTAACTCCTAAATTGTTTTGATTTAATCCTTGATTAAATAATTTAATCCAATCGATATAATTCTCTTGATGATCATATAGGATATTTAATCTTGTCACAATCTTGATCCTTAATCCCTGATTCATTCGCTTAATTGCTTAATCTCATTGTAAAGTTTCAGCAGTTTCTAGAACGCTTGATTCACTCTCTCAGTGGTTTTCGTTCTAATTTCTAAAATCAAATATAATAAAATTCCAAAATATCAAATCCTCAAAGTTAATATCTCAATTATTGGATTATAATAATATATAATCCACTGTGCGGTCAAGTATTATACCGAAAAAGAATTTGGAATTTCTGAATTCCGATCTTCTCTGCATTCACTTATTTCCTCCACGTATTACTAATATGACTTCGAAACATCCATATCACGTCCCGTATATAGGGTGGCGTGAAAAGTTTTCCAACTTACAAAATCCACTATTCATCCACCGAATTACTATTCACGTACAGGAAACAGTATACACGTACGGGAAACACTATTCACGTAGGGGAAACACTATGCACGTACGGGAAACACTATGCACGTATGGGAAACACTATGCACGTATTCATTTCCCTTCAAGGATCCATTAGCTTCTTCCTGGACAGTAGATTATTCTTATCTAGGTCCTCAACCATCGAATTACTCTATTCTGACAATATACCAATGCATCAGGATTATTGTCCAAAGCAATATCCATTCATTACAATCATTGTTCTTTGAAACCACCATTCATTAGTGCTCTTTAACCACAATAAGAAAAGTTTTAATTCTACCCAAAATTCGGGTTATTACATCTCAAGCCTATATAAAGGGCCTGACCCCTCATTCTTAGAAGAACGTTTTTTTAAGGCACAGCTCCATACGTCACCCGCCACGTTTTAGGCTTAATCCTCGAATAAGGATATACAAGTCACTACGTCACTACGCCGCGAGGGCGCATCAAGCCACGTAGGCAACTCTAGAACTACATTTTGGCTTGATTCTTGATATTCATCAAGGTACGTAGGCATCTTGTTAGGACCGAGTTAGTCCCCGGCAACAAGAGCAGCGACCATTAAAGCTCGAAGCTCTCAATCCCTAACAATCAATACACGAATTAATTACACCCAACTTTTTATTCCACAACATTTGGTGACGTCTGTGGGACCAAAACATCAACGATGGTTACCACACGAAGAACATCAATCTCAGAAACTACTGAAAAGCCCATCGGCACTTCCGCACCCTCAGTGACGGAACAGGTACCACCATGAGCGGGCTCCCAACCTCAGATTACTAAGCCTCAAGGGACGGATCCCCTGAGGTCTGAAACTCAAAGGTCGTTACCCCTAGTGACGAACCCCTTCAACCATGGGACGAATCCCCTTCAGATGGGTGTCTCTCCCCTCGCAAGATGTCTACTTCACTGCCCTAGTGAACGAGTTTAAACTCTCCAGGGGCGGATCCCCAATCTTAGGCATGATTATGCCCATAATAGGCAAGCATGATTACAAATCTCTACCATGGTGCTTCCACCACTAACATCTTAGAACCCAAATTATGGGCTTCCACCCCAGCGTGAGGATGATTCGCCCCGCATTTAAGGCCTGAAATCTCCGCATGTAGCAGGAGGAAGAAGTATCGATCGTACACTAAAGACGATGAAAGAGCAATCGAAGTAATAATCCACTCCCATTGACTTTCATCAGGGAACGACTCCCCCAGAGACACGTCTCCAAGTGGTGATCCCCAAGGGGTAATCCAAAATTCACTAACTCAAGGAGCGAATCCCAATTGCAGATGGTGGTTTCACCTCTGGCTATTGAACCACAAGGAGCATAAGTTGCCACCACCGTCGTGTTAATCCCAATAACTCAAAACCCCATTTATGGGTTGTCACCATTCCCAATTGCTGATGGAACCATCGATTTACTCATGAGAAGTATGTGCCTCAATACATTGAAGGCTTGGTCCCCTTGTTGGGGGAAATCAAGGTTTATCCGGATCATATACCAAAGGCGACTTCTCGTCTGAAGAAGATGAAGAAGAGGACGTCCGTTCTAGCAAGAGATGTCAAGGCAAGGAGCCCGTCATACGATGAGGACGTTCCTAACCCTGAGGGACTCAAAGAACGGCTCTTTAGGCCATAAATGAAAGGATTTGGGGGCTCAAATTACTCATCCGCAGCAACCGATTGTGGGTTTAATGAATTCAGGGATGAATCCCCTCCGGACAGTAGTGTCGCCCCTCCAGTACACCATTGGGACTATAGATGTCCATCTCCATCGTTAAACGATGAACTTAGGTTCCCACCAATGGGATGTCGTTCATCGATGGTAGGAGTAGCCAGCAACACGAGGCATACGTACCTCAATGCATTCAAGGCCTAGAACGCCAATAAGCCGAGTCAGGATTTTTCCTGACCCTATACTGTTGACGATTTATCATCCACTGATGAAGATGACTATCTCAAAAAAAAAGACCAAGCAAGGAGCTCGAAGGAGGGTCAAGGCCTTCTTAGCCCCGTGAATCCAAATGACCAGATCCCAAGACTTTAGGCAGGAGGATACAAACTCATGAAGTGCATATCCAAAAATTGAAGAAAGATCTGGAAATACAATAGGCTAGGCAGCCTCCAAGGGCAAGGATCCCTTATGCTATTAATTCGAGTGATACCTCTAGGAGGAGAAGGGTTGATACACAAAGGGCTAACCCCGATGACTCGGTGCCTCTAGGAGATCATGATGATCCAATCCCGTTCTTCACCAACGAGATAATGAATGCTCATACCTCAAGGAAATTTAAGACGCCCACTATCGAGGTGTGTGATGGGGCAGGAGATCCCACTAATCATGTGAGGACATCCTCCAATGAACTACTAATTTTAACCCATGATTGACGCAATCAAGTATAGGGCGTTCCCTAAAACCCTGGAGGGCATGACACAACGATGGTATAGTCGGTTGCCCCGGAACTTAATCAGCTTTTATCGCCCCGTTTATTGATGGAAAGTTCATGAGAAATGTTTTACATCCCCATGAATGTGGAACAAGAAAAAATGAAGCCTTGAAGGTCCTGAACCTGGATGATAGAGTAGCCATCAAGGTATAGGAAAGTATAAAGGAAGCCTCAACCCCTGCTGGAGGCAATGGAGGTAATAACAAGAACCGAAGGTGGTCACGAGTAGAACGTTAAGGATATGTATCCTCGAACAAGTAAAGACTCTGACTCTCCCTGGAAGAAGAACAATCAAGGATCGAGGTTCACCAGCTATGCACATTTGTTTACTCCAAAGTGCCAAATCCTGATGGACATTGCAAAAGATAAGGATCTCTGATGGTCGAAACCACTAAGGGTGATCCCGCGAAGAGAAACAAGAACCAATGTTGTCAGTTCCATAAGGATGTGAGAAATAAATTTCACGATTGTAGACAGCTGAAACACAAGATCAAGTTTCTGGTCCGAAGAACAAGGTTGTATAAGTTCACCAAGGATGGCCAATAGGGTAATCTAAGGCAGGACAATGAAGTAGAGATTATAAAAGGAAGGATGGCGATCAAGATCGCAATCCATAGTCCCAGGGGGCCGATGGTAAACATGATTTCTGAAGACCCAACGACGGTCGGAATACAAGGAGATCTCATAAAGCTTATGCTCGAGAAGCTATTCATACTATAGGAGAAGCTCTATAACGAGCAAAAACCAAAATGGCATTTGCCTTTGATAATTCTGACTTGAAAGGGGTGAAGTGCCTCCATGATGGGCCGTTGGTCATAACACCTGTGATAGGCAACTCGAAAGTGAAAGGAGTCTTGATAGACACTGGAACATCAGTGGATATCTCGTTTCATGATGCATTCTCGAAGATGGGATACAACGATTCTCAATTGACCCCCTCCAACATGCCCGTTTATGGGTTCAATAGAGTTGAGTCAAGAGTTGAAGAAAATATTCGGCTATCCATGATAATAGGATGGGAGCCTAAGTAGGCCACTCAGATGTTGAACATTTTGATGGTTAAAGCAAATACCACTTACAATATTATCCTTAGAAGGACAGGCTTAAGGCGGTTGCCTCAAGCTAAGACCTGAAGATCAAATTTTCTACAAGGAATATAGTTGATGAAGGAAACAGAGAGCATTGCTATCCGGCCACCTTGAGGCATAATGAAGTCGGGGGGCAGGTCCTCCCGATTGAAGACATGGATGTCCAAAAAGATCAGAAATAAAGAGGAAACCCTACTAAGGACTCAGTCCCCATTCCCTTAGTTCCTGAAGAACTTGAAAAGTTACCTATAGGGCATTGCTGAATGAATCCTTGAAGGACGAATTGTATGTGTTCCTACAAAAGAATGGCTTGTGTTTGCTTGGACAATAACTGATATGCCATGGGTCGATCCCAATTAATTACGTAAACTAGACATCCACCCGAATAGGGAGACGATGAAACGGAAGAAAAGAAATTTTGATTCCAAAAGGCAGGAAGGCCAATGGAGAATGAAGGATGTGTATTGACTTCATTGATATGAAAGATGCATGTCTTAGTGACTACTTTCCCCTACCAAGGAACGATTCATTAACCAATGCAACAAAGGTGATGACCAAAAGAGGCGACATATTGAAGATTGAAGAATAAGATCTTTGAGCATCTTAGTGGGAAGACTATATAAGTCCATGGAAATGATGTGTTAATCAATAGCCTCGATAAGGCTATTATTAGGAGTAATTACGAAAAATACCCGTGGGTACAAAAAAATCCTAAATTATTAGGAATATTTAAGAAAAATACTTGTGAGTATACAAAAATTTCTCAAACATTAGGAAAGGTACAGAAAAAAATGAGGAAAAATTATAGAAATATTTTCTTGACAAATTGAGCAATAATTTGTGCTAATAATGCATAAAAGGATCTAGGAAAATGCCAAAATTACTAAAAGCAAACACAATTAAAGCCGCGAATAAGGCAAATCGTCGTAAATGTGTAGGCCGCTCCACACTTTACAATAATGCGATATATGTGAAACACTAGTGTAAACCAAAGTCCCCATATAAGGGTAGGAAAATTAAGAAGTCCCAGGTAAGGGATAAAAGTGACCCCAAGTCTCGATTAAGGCAAATATAACTTCTACGAAAACCTGATCAGTTTTCCTAGAAGTTGGGGGACAAATGATATGGGCTGAAAATAAGTCCTAGAGACACATTTAACGTGATATTAATTAAACCTAGATTGGTCCAAGGTTAAAGCCCATTAATGAGGCCCAAAACCCTAATTAAATAATAATCCGTGGTTAATAATTCAGCCAAATAAAAGATTCTATTATTGAGTCCAAAAGGAAACCAAATCATCTATGGAGTACCCTCCAAGGCATACAACTCCTATAGTTATCCACCTCCCTCATGGAAGGATCTAGAATTGGGCCCAAATTGTATAACTTGCCCACCAAGTTACTAAACCCTAATTCCAAGGCTTCTCAAGCCTATATAAAGGGCCTGACCCCTCATTCTTAGAAGAACGTTTTTTGGAGGCACAGCTCCATACGTCACCCACCACGTTTTAGGCTTAATCCTCGAATAAGGATATACAAGCCACTACGTCACTACGCCGCGAGGGCGCATCAAGCTGATAGTGTTAGTGCCCTAGAGACAATGTAATTCTAGGATAGACTATTTTGTTATTCAGTGATTATGTTATATCGATTATTCAACAATAAATTTATTATGTCTTTATTTACTGCGATATAAATATTAGAACAATAAATGTCCTTGGAATATGTAACATGTATTCCATATCTTTAAGTATGTGGCTTAAAAATGAGATTATAAGAATAGTGTTAATATTCCTAAATATCCCTAATCTAGCATTATTAATATGGGACAATTATAATGCATAAAGATTAGTATGTTTGTTGACTGATGAGCACATCTCATTGGTCATAGGTATAGTGATACTAAAGTCAAGAACATAGGTGCATGTAATATTCTACATGGCACTGGATTGACCCACAGTGAGTTTCTACATGTTGATAATGTCATTGGAAAGACTCACAGTGATAATGGTGTAATGATCCTTAGACTTGAGATCATTATATTTCTATACGAGGATTAATATACTTTGACTACATTAAAAGTTACCTTTGACCGGGGTGATGATAAATATGTACATCGGGTATATTATGAGACGTTTGAGAAATATGAATGATAGATAAAGGATTTAACCCTCCTATTCTTAGGAGAGATATTATTGGCTTCTTGATTGAGTGAGACTATGAAAATGCATGGCCATGCTCAAATATTGATTTGTTTTTAATAGTCTACTCATTGATCAATAAAACCCGGATTAAACATTGATGAAGATGACTAATTACATGCCTCGAGTTTAATCTATAATATATGGTTAAAGGGATTATATTACACGGAAACATTAATCACGAAAGGTTTAATTGGATCACCAATTATTATTACTTGGGTAGCAATGATGTATTACTAGATGCCGCTCATTGTTTATAATTTTATTATTGGATATTAAAATTATTGCCAACGTAATAATAACCTAAAGGGTTACACAATAAGAACGTTTAAAAGGAGTTTTAATTTAATTTTTGAATTTAAATTAATTGATGATAAAATTCAAAATTGGTTATTTAATTAATTAAGTTGGACTTAGTTAATTAGATTTCGAATTTAAATCATTAAAACCCAAATCAGTTTGGTTTTAGTAGAAGCCCAAACCGATTAGGGTTAAGCCCAGCTCATTGTCTCTTATAAATACATAGAGATGTATTGGTTTAGGGTTAGACTTTGCCAAAATCATTTTTAGAAAAAACCCTAGCAGCTCTACATCAAGAGAGGCTAGAGAGAGATCGAGATAGAGGGCAGATTACGGCTAGTACCAACTCCGGAGATTGCGAAGACAATCATGCATTCGTGTGGACTGATTAGCGAAGCATATCTCACGAAGAGGGCTGTGTGGTGATCGTTCTTGGACCTCCATCTGTCAACCGAATCGGAAAGCTTTTATAAGGTACAGATTCTGTTCTCCATAATCAGCATGTCTTATACACAGATCCTAGGGTTAGGTTTCGGTTTTTATTGTTTATTATCGTTTTTCCGTTGTGCTTGTTGCCCCGAAACCTTTCAATGGCATCAGAGCTACGTGTATAAGAGGTTGATTTGGTTACGTGTTTACCGTATTTTACGAGTATGCATGTTTGATGAATCTGCCATGATACAGTTATGTTATATGAGTGATATAATGAATCTGTATAAACTGATATGATGATGCTAGCATGTTTAGAATCTGCCATGTCTCATATGTATGCGATCTGTTATGATATGTATGTTGTTTGGTTTGTATGATGATATAAACTGTCGGATGGATGAAAACGGATACGATCAGTTTACTGGGATTAAGGGTTACGTGTATGCTGATACATGTTTCTGGTAACTGGAATTAAGGTCGCACGTATATTGATATATGCTTCTGGAATTGTATTCTGATACATGATTTTCATGTATTTTGATACATGATTTTGCAAATTCTGGAATTAAGGTCGATCCGCGTGTTTAGGGCTTGTGACAAATTTGGGCTTGTGACATATGCTTTATTCATGTGATATATTATGATATGATAATATGATTGATGATGTTCTTAAGTGTTAATTGAGCATGGTGATTGGTTATGGCCTTGAGACCCATAGGTTAGTGGTTTTTATTATTATGGTTTGGTTTTATAAATACGACTTGCATGTCGTTTTCTTGGTGCTTTGTAATTGTTCATCTCGAATGTAACTTGAGTTCTTATGTAAGTACATTAGTATAGTTATGTTTTATATTCTATGTAATAAGAAGATCATTGGAAGCTTGCAATGAAGGATCAATGGAGATAAAGGTTAATGACACAAAGAAGACATGTATTTATGAAGACCAACTATGTAATAATTTAGTTTTATAAACCACCATAGATTGACCTAGATTTTTCCATTAGTTTGGAAAGATCATATAAGATTGGGCCATAACCAAGCACGATTTTACATTCATGCACTTTACATATGATGATATGTATGCGTAGTGATAGATATGCATGCTTAATTAGATTAAGTAGAATGTATGTATGTATTAGATACATCACCCATGCCATGCCTGCTTAAATAAGATAAAATCGGTAACGACTCGAGATTTTAAAATTTACTACAACGACTATAAGATTTCTGTGTTTATGAAACACAGAATTAAATACGAATTTTCAATTATTTCGATATGGGGAGATTTTGTCAAAAACGGGTCATACCTGTAAGGAAGTTGGATATTAAGTGAGGCCGCTTGTGACTCCTCCAACAACCTGGAAATCAAACCATTGCTGAATATTGATTTGAAGTATTTAATTCAAGGAAAAATTGGGAATCTTTTTATGATGGGATCATGGTCGTTTTAAACAAACCCCTAACAAAATATTAAGTTTAAGATGCCTTCCAAATGGGAAACACTCGTCAAGACCTAGATCGATAAAGGGTAGGTGCGCCAAAGCGGAGTACCCTCGTTTATCGTGGTAAGGCGCGATCGAGTAAGTTAGTGATACTCAAATGTTAGACCTTTGGGTTCGACTTAACTAAGTGACCACAATAGGATTGTGAACTTAGAGGCATAGAGTTTGGTAAGATTTACTGGATGAATAGGAACAAATGTTGTTATGTGAACAAATGTTGTTCTACCAAACTATCCAAGAGTTATATATGATATAATTGACAAATGTTGTCTACCTAAATAATCATTTTAAGGAGAAAAGCCAAAGCTCACCTTAAAAGGGATGAAATATGGATCTTGGCTCACTAGAAAGGTTTAGAGATACTTTTCCGAATTGATAGGTAGGGCTATTAATTTGATAAAAATAGTGGGAGATATATATATTATGAATATATATATATATGAATAATCACTTGAACATAATTTAACAATTCTGTAGACCAATTATTTTATGCATTTTAACATTGTAGATATTCGAAATGGCAAACAACACAAACAACACTTTCTCTGTGCGATCAGTCCTTGAGAAGGACAAGCTGACAGGATCAAACTTCCTTGACTGGTCTAGGAATTTGAGAATTGTTCTCATGCAGGAAAAGAAATCTTATGTGATTGATATTCCTCCACCGGCAGCCCCTGCTGCCAATGCCACTGTTGCTCAGCGAAATGCTTATCAGAAGCATATTGATGATGCGACTGATGTGGCTTGTCTTATGCTTGCCACTATGGATGCTGAGCTTCAGAAGCAGCATTTTGATATGAATGCTTATACTATGTTTGAACATCTTTCGACGATGTTTCAATCACAGGCTCGTGTGGAAAAGTTCAACACGAGCAAGGCACTCTTCTCGTGCAAGCAGGGCAACGGACCAGTTGGACCACATGTTCTAAAGATGATAGGGTATTGTGATTACCTTGCTCGTTTTGGTTTCCCGCTTCAGCGAGAGGCTCAAGTCGATATAATCTTGCAATCTTTGAACAGCGACTATACTCAGTTCATTATGACTTTTAATATGACTGAGCAAGATAAGACTCCTATGGAATTATTGGCCATGCTGAGGACCACTGAAGCAAATATGGTCAAGGCACCTGAGAAAGCTCCCATAATGATGGTGGGCAAGAAAGGTGCTAAAGGAAAGGGGAAATGGAAGGGCAAGAAAAAGGTTGCATCAAAAGCTCTTGCTCCTTCCAAGCCCTCTTTCAAAAAGGCTGGAAAGTCGAAGGGAGATGTCGCGAAGGCTGACAAGGGTGATTGTCACTACTGCAAGAAGCCGGGTCATTGGAAGAGAAACTGTCCAGATTACTTGGATGGTCTGAAGAAACTGAAGGCTGTTCAGATTTCTGATTCAGGTATTTATGTTATAGAAGTCAATTTATCTACTTCTACATCATGGGTATTAGATACTGGATGTGGTTCTCACATTTGTATTAATGTGCAGGAACTTCGAAGTAGTAGAGCATTGGCGAAGGGAGAAGTTGACCTACGCGTTGGCAATGGAGCAAAGGTCGCTGCTTTAGCTGTAGGGACTTATCATTTATCGTTGCCCAAAGGGCTCATTTTAGAACTTGAGAATTGTGTTTACGTGCCTGCGATTTGCAGAAACATTATTTCCGTTTCTTGTTTGGATAAGATTGGTTTTTCTTTCTTAATTCAGAACAATAGTTGTTCCTTTTCATTGAATAATGTTACCTATGGGGTTGCACGTTTGTTTAATGGTTTATATGTTCTTGATCTTGATACTCCTGTCTATAACATAAATAACAAACGTCTTAAAACAAATGACTCAAATCATACATACCTCCGGAACTGTCGTTTAGGCCATATAAATGAGAATCGCATTTCCAAGTTACATAAGGATGGATACTTAGACAAGTTTGATTTCGAATCATACGAGGAATGTGAACCATGTCTCATTGGCAAAATGACTAAAGCTCCTTTTACCGGACAAGGTGGCCACCAAACGATTGGAACTGATACATAGTGATGTATGTGGTCCAATGCGTGCGATGGCAAGAGGTGGCTATTCCTATTTCATAACCTTTACTGATGATTTTAGTAGATACGGATATGTGTATCTTTTGAAGAACAAATCCGAATCGTTTGAAAAATTCAAAGAGTATAAGGCTGAAGTAGAGAAGCAAAAGAGCGAAAGTATTAAAACTCTACGATCTGATCGTGGGGGAGAATACTTAAGCTTAGAATTTAAGAATTTCTTAAAGGAGTGTGGTATCGTATCACAACTCACTCCTCCTGGAACACCACAATGGAATGGGGTGTCTGAAAGGAGAAATCGTACCTTGTTGGACTTGGTGCGATCGATGATGAGTCATGCGGATCTTCCAATTAGTTTTTGGGGTTATGCCCTAGAGACGGCTGCACAAACACTAAACCGAGTTCCTTCAAAATCGGTTCAAAAGACACCATATGAGTTATGGACTGAAAAACGTAATAGTGTTTCATTTATGAAAGTTTGGGGATGTGAAGCGTTTGTGAAACGTTTGATCTCTGATAAGCTAGGACCGAAATCAGACAAATGTAATTTTGTAGGATACCCGTTGGAAACTAAAGGTTATTATTTCTATAAACCTTCTGAGAACAAAGTGTTTATTGCTCGAACGGCTGTATTTCTAGAGAGAGAACTGCTTTCTAAGAAAAACAGTGGGAGGACAATAGATCTCGATGAGGATCGAGAACTACAAGATATTGTTGAACCAGAGTTGGAACACGAGCAGAATGAGACTCAAGATGTTGAGAACAATACTGCTCAAGAAACACAGGTTGTTCGTAGATCAAGTAGGATTCGCCATGAGGCAGAGAGATATTATGGATTTCTCCTGACTCAAGGTGGCGATGTGATGCTTGTAGATAATTATGAGCCTCTCACCTACAAGGATGCTATGAATAGTCCAGATTCTGAGAGATGGCTGGAAGCCATGAAATCTGAGATGGATTCCATGTATGAAAACAAAGTATGGACTTTGGTTGCACCACCTGATGGGGTTAAACCCATAGAGTGCAAGTGGGTTTTCAAAAAGAAAACTGACATGGAAGGAAATTTACAGACCTATAAAGCAAGACTGGTGGCGAAAGGTTTCAATCAAATTCATGGTATTGACTATGATGAAACTTTCTCACCGGTAGCTATGGTCAAGTCCATCAGGATTTTGCTTGCGATAGCGGCTTATTATGACTATGAAATCTGGCAAATGGATGTCAAGACTGCTTTCTTAAATGGAAGCTTAGAAGAGGATGTGTACATGACACAACCTGAGGGTTTTGTCGATCCAAAGTTTTCTAGAATGGTTTGTAAGTTGCTACGATCTATTTATGGATTGAAGTAGGCCTCAAGGAGGTGGAACATCCATTTTGATGAAACAGTCAAAGATTTTGGTTTCATACAAAATGAGGATGAACCGTGTGTTTACAAGAAGGTTAGTGGGAGCCATGTGGCATTCCTAGTATTATATGTGGATGACATATTACTAATAAGGAATGGCATTCCTTCTCTACAGGCTGTGAAGACTTGGTTGGGAAAAAGTTTCTCGATGAAAGACTTAGGCGATGCTACCTATATCTTAGGGATCAGGATCTATAGAGATAGATCTAAAAGATTAATCGGCCTAAGTCAGAGTACATACATTGACAAAGTATTGCATCGTTTTGGAATGCAAGAGGCAAAAAGGGGCTTTGTCCCGGTGTCTCATGGGATAGTGATCTCAAAGGAAAACTGTCCTAAATCATCAGATGATAAGGACCGTATGAGTAAAGTACCATATGCTTCGGCAATTGGTTCTATAATGTATGCGATGATATGTACTCGTCCTGATGTCTCGTATGCCTTAAGCATGACGAGCAGGTACCAGTCTAATCCAGGTGAGGGTCATTGGACAGCTGTCAAGAATATTCTTAAGTACCTTAAACGGACTAAAGATTCGTTCTTAATATACGGAGGAGACAGATAGGGACGATTCTGTGTCCCAGTCTGGATTCGTGTTTTGTCTAAATGGAGGTGCTGTTAGCTGGAAAAGTTCGAAGCAAGAGACAGTAGCTGATTCTACAATGGAAGCTGAGTATATTGCTGCCAGTGAAGCAGCCAAAGAGGCTGTTTGGATTCAAAAATTTATTTCGGGACTTGGTGTGGTTCCATCGATCGCAGATCCAGTTGATCTGTATTGCGATAACAATGGAGCTATTGCGCAGGCAAAGGAACCAAGGTCCCATTCCAAAGCAAAGCATATACTTAGGAGATATCACCTTCTTCGAGAGATAAACGAGAGGGGAGATATACATATATGTAAAGTGCATACTAATGATAATGATGCGGACCCACTGACCAAAGCTTTGTCGCAGCAGAAGCACGAAGGTCACACTAGTTCCATGGGTATTAGATACATGGGCGATTGGCTCTAGTGCAAGTGGGAGATTGATAGTGTTAGTGCCCTAGAGACAATGTAATTCTAGGATAGACTATTTTGTTATTCAGTGATTATGTTATATCGATTATTCAACAATAAATTTATTATGTCTTTATTTACTGCGATATAAATATTAGAACAATAAATGTCCTTGGAATATGTAACATGTATTCTATATCTTTAAGTATGTGACTTAAAAATGAGATTATAAGAATGGTGTTAATATTCCTAAATATCCCTAATCGAGCATTATTAATATGGGACAATTATAATGCATAAAGATTAATATGTTTGTTGACTGATGACCACATCTCATTGGTCATAGGTATAGTGATACTAAAGTCAAGAACATAGGTGCATGTAATATTCTACATGGCACTGGATTGACCCACAGTGAGTTTCTACATGTTGATAATGTCATTGGAAAGACTCACAGTGATAATGGTGTAATGATCCTTAGACTTGAGATCATTATATTTCTATACGAGGATTAATATACTTTGACTACATTAAAAGTTACCTTTGACCGGGTGATGATAAATATGTACATCGGGTATATTATGAGACGTATAAGAAATATGAATGATAGATAAAGGATTTAACCCTCCTATTCTTAGGAGAGATATTATTGGCCTCTTGATTGATTGAGACTATGAAAATGCATGGCCATGCTCAAATATTGATTTGTTTTTAATAGTCTACTCATTGATCAAGAAAACCCGGATTAAACATTGATGAGGATGACTAATTACATGCCTCGAGTTTAATCTATAATATATGGTTAAAGGGATTATATTACATGGAAACATTAATCACGAAAGGTTTAATTGGATCACCAATTATTATTACTTGGGCAGCAATGATGTATTACTAGATGCCGCTCATTGTTTATAATTTTATTATTGGATATTAAAATTATTGCAAACGTAATAATTAGCTAAAGGGTTACACAATAAGAACGTTTAAAAGGAGTTTTAATTTAATTTTCGAATTTAAATTAATTGATGATAAAATTCGAAATTGGTTATTTAATTAATTAAGTTGGACTTAGTTAATTAGATTTAGAATTTAAATCATTAAAACCCAAATCAGTTTGGTTTTAGTAGAAGCCCAAACCGATTAGGATTAAGCTCAGCTCATTCTCTCTTATAAATACATAGAGATGTATTGGTTTAGGGTTAGACTTTGCCAAAATCGTTTTTAGCAAAAACCCTAGCAGCTCTACATCAAGAGAGGCTAGAGAGAGAGATCGAGATAGAGGGCAGATTACGGCTAGTACCAACTCCGGAGATTGCGGAGACAATCGTGCGTTCGTGTGGACTGATTAGCGAAGCAGATCTCACGAAGAGGGCTGTGTGGTGATCGTTCTTGGACCTCCATCTGTCAACCGAATCGGAAAGCTTTTTTCCGTTGTGCTTGTTGCCTCGAAACCTTTCACAAGCCACGTAGGCAACTTTAGAACTACGTTTTGGATTGATTCTTGATATTCATCAAGGTACGTACGCATCTTGTTAGGACCGAGTTAGTCCCCGACAACAAGAGCAGCCACCATTAAAGCTCGAAGCTCTCAATCCCTAACAATCAATACACGAATTAATTACACCCAACTTTTTATTCCACAACAATATCATATCATGTTTGATAAATAATTCATACTAGCATTAAAACCCGTGCGAGGCACGGGTCTGCTACTTAAACTGTATTTTTTAATCAAATTATTCAAGATCAATATTGGTTGAAATATGTGATTGTTTTTCATAGAGTTTTTCTTGTTAGTGGCATATGTGATTATTGTGTACTTACTTAAATATGTTCAAGTTTGTACTTTAGAAACTAATACGAGTAATACTGATAGCAATCATGTCAGTTTTTAATTTTGTTGTGGGTCATAGAATATAATTTCATTGTTATGTGGGTGTTGTCTAATTAAGATGATTTTTCAGAGCACCTACAATCCTAAACATTCTTCAAAAATGATGCATCCATTTAGTTGATCTCCAATAATATTCAAGGTAAAAACTAAATACTCTTCAAGATGTTGCATTCTGGAAATGTAGGTTTCAATCCTGATTCTAATAAAAAATCTTCTTAAATTTTCTAAAATGTTTCTCAGATCTTGTGCTTACATCTTAAAACCACATTTCTAACTGTTTTATTTGTTTACATCTAATTTCTTGCCTTTGTTTCTCTTCCAATGTCCGTTTGACTTTCATTGAGTCACCTCCATAATTAAAATAACATATATAATATACGATCCTTTCTTTCTACATAATTTCATATTTTAAATTAAACATTAGCAAATTTGTATGTAAAAGGTAATGTGTTATTTATAGGATTCGTTTTTCTAAAGCTAAATATTTTTACGACCCGAATTGTTTGATTAATAAATTATTGTATGTTGTGTAGTAATATACAATTTTCATTTCACGTTAACACCTCAATATTTTTGCTCTAGTATATTGTTAGATAATATCCATTATATAAATTATAATGTCGTTTTATAGCCCAATTGTGTATTTTACGTAATTCTTTAATTGATAAATGATAAAAGAGTCCAAAACTCATTTAAAATCCAGTAATATTTAATTAATAATATTTCATCAATATCACACACATACATATTGTGTGTATTATTTAAAATACATGTGAATGTGTGGTATAATGGTATGAAGATGCACAATTTAACTCTGTGTTCCAAGTTCAATTAGAATTAAAAATAATACTTCTATATATAAATAGGAACTTAGGGGTAAATTGGTGCTTTTAATTCATGAATAAAGTACTTTAGTTATTGACTTGGTCTTATATTTAATACTTTTCATAAAAATACAATATGCATTTCATTTTCTTTCTTTATATAAAACCAAATATTGCCCCGATTGTGCGGTACACATAGAGATATCATGTGTATTATTGAAAACACGTATAGATGAGTGCTTAGGTTGTTTAAGAGAATAACATGTATATAGTAATTTATTATTATTATTATTATGTTGATTGTTATTGTTATTACAATTTTATAATATAATCAAATCATATATTATGTACCAATAATTAATATTTTGATATAATATATTATAGTCCAAATCAATAAATGTAAAAGTAAAATCAGGACGAATCATAAAAATACAATATGCATTTCATTTTTTTTCTTGATATAAAATCAAATATTGCCCCGCTTGTGCGGTACACATAGAGATATCATGTGTATTATTGAAAGCACGTATAGATGAGTGCTTAGGTTGTTTAAGAGAATAACAGGTATATAGTAATTTTCTATTATTATTATTATGTTGATTATTATTGTTATTACAATTTTATAATATAATCAAATCATATATTATGTACCAATAATTAATATTTTGATATAATATATTATAGTCCAAATCAATAAATGTAAAAGTAAAATCAGGATAAAAAATTATTAGTGTGTCACACTAATTAAAATATTCACACACACATGCATCTATATTGTGTTTGATTTAAAAAACATGTGATTAAGTGATGTAGTGGTAAAAGGATGCATGAATTATCTTGGAGACACAAGTTCAATTCCCACCAACCACAATTTTTTAAAAATATTAAGATGAGGGGCAAACTGGACTTTTCATGTACATTAAAAAGTCTCACCATTTTTTTATTGTGTTGGCCTATTATATATATAATAGATAATAGATTTATCATATCATTTAGACCGTGATAGATGCGGTACTCTAGAAACCAACTATAATTAAATCACAGGTTCATTGCTCCTTCGATGTTTAACGTTACTAAAAATTGAAGATCAAATTCAGTGGAAGTATGTTCAGCGGTAGTTATTTTGAAGACCGGATTCAGTGGGAATTTGTATCTGTAATAGTTTAGTGGAATTTGTATCAGTGATTATATCATGTCTGGCCTTATGGCTTATTCTAATAAAATCTTTGCCTATCAAAAAAAAAATATTTGATTAATCTATAATTTTAATTCTAATAATTTATTATAAGTTTCATGTGCCTAAGGGTGACCTCAGGGTTCTACATGAGGTTAAAAGATTTTCAATATAAATTTAAGGATAGTTAAGAAATTACTGAGAGAAAATTGATATTTACAAAAATGCCTTTGCGGGACCGCTTACTTCTTTATAGGTTCTTTGTGTTATAATCTCAGGAAAAATCCCTACTTTATAGGTTCTTTGTGTTATAACCTTAGGAAAGATCCCCGAGAATAACTTGTCGTCGGCCCAATTTTCTCATTTATTATAATACCCAAAGCAATTTTGTGATAATGGCGGCTCTTGGGAGCCAAAAAGAAAGAAGCTTCTAAGAGCAGTATACTTGATTCTCTATATCCCCATGGTATCTTCACAATTCACATACATCAAGTTATGAAATGGAGAAGGAAGAGTTACAAGAAGGTTGGAAATCTCAGAAAAATGCCTACAAATAAACAAAAGAAGATTGAGCAAAATATGAAGCAGAGTCAAAGAATTGTGATTGAGATATGAATTTTGAATCAAATTTCTAGTGTGTGCCCAATAGTACATGCTAAGAATTCGTGCTAGCTTAATTGTCAAATTTTGATTGGTGATAATTTCATTAATAATGATGGTCCCCTGCATTTACATAAATATATATTAATCAAAATTTGACAACTCATCAAGCACAGATTCTTAGCATGTGCCCTTCAACACACACTGAACAAACCCATTTTGAATTCAGTGTCAATTGCACATGTTTTCGGTACATTCTTTTTGTTGATCATTCCCGAGCATGCCTCTTTTTGTTAAATATTCCCGAGTATACCTCGGCCTATACCATTTCAAATCTTATATCCCATTCAATTGCATGCTAAAAACTCCTACTCCCTCCGTCTCATTTTACATATACCTTTTCTAAAAAACACACATATTAAGGTAAATGTTAGTTTGGATAATATTTTTTAACTAATACCCTTAATTAATACATTGGAAAACGAGAATAGTATTAAGTTTGAAAAAAGTCAAATTTTAAATAAAATAAATGTAGGAATAGTTTTGGAAAATCACCTTAAATTTGTATTGAAAAAAGAAAAAGGACATGTAAAATGAAAAAAAATCATTTTTCAAAAGGGACATGTATTTTGGGACGGAGGGAGGATTATCAATAAGACTACATATGACTTGATAAAACTTTTTTTTAAAGAAATTTTGCCATTTAGAAAACAACAATCCAACTCAAGAGATTTATTATTAATGCCCATAGTTCCCACACTTTATGCTCTTGTTCTTCATCGCAATGCCATAATTTGGAGGAGATAAACCTATTTAAAGATAAATTATAAATTTACAGTATCTCCTACAAAAAACAAGAGAAAAATTGCATTAAGTTATGGAGAAGGATAATAAATTACCCGAGACAATGTTGGGACAACGGTGGCTCTTGGAGAGCCACCAAGTCGGTCAAGTTCTTATAATTCATATCAAGTGGAATACTACAGCTTAATGCCAACCGGTTAAAACGGCAAGGGATGCTTAATACTCCCTCCGTCCCTATTTAGTTGGCACATTTGCAAAAAACACACATATTAAGAAAAAATTAATTATGTAATTTGTTTCCATGTTTGCCCATAATATTAGCATTAAATGATGAGTTATGAGTGTGTACATTAAATATAAAGTCAAACATTTGGTATTAGAAATAAAGGGTATATGTGGAAAAATTGGTAAAACTATGTATTGGAACAAGGAATGTGACAACTATTTAGGGACAAATTTTTTTTACAAATGTGCCAACTAAAGAGGGACGGAGGGAGTATATGGTATAGTTATAGAAAGTATTTCTTGATGATTAAAGCAAGAGCTTCGCAAGAGGCTAATTATGAATGTGTATAGAAGGGTCTGATCCTCGACTAGATTACCTTTGAATGACTAATTTTAGTTAAAGATTTAAAACTCATGCTCAGTAACGAATTCTACCAAGTTTACAAGTTACACAATCAAGTGTTAATGGAGTGAAGGTGGTCGTGGTGGTGTCCTGGTGGAACAAGTAGTGCAACAGTGGAATAGGTGGTGGTGATGACGATAATTAGTGTTAGTGGCAGTATTTGCTGCTGACTGTGAAGTGTTGGACTGTCGGTGTGGCGGTGGACTGTTGATAACTGTATAGATTTGTGTATATAAATGTTGATGTCAAGTTTTGGTGGTGAATCTCAGTTCTCGTTATAAGGAAGAGTCTCTAATCATTTGAGTAGTCCCCATATATAAATTCATTCAGAAAAATAATAACTAGAATTATGTAATCAAAAGAGTTTGATTTGTGTCCGAAATTTCAAACGACCCGTAAGACCAGATGGGAGTAATGCTAGCTAGTGTTGGAAAAGAGAAATTCAGAGGGAAGGTAACATTCTTCCGATCTACACAAAATTTAAAAATTTCATATAATTCTTAGGTCGATACAAAATACTATATGTATATCATAGTCACAGGTAAACATTGAAAATTAATATAAGAGAAATGGTTACCAGCAAACACGAAAAGTCTTCGGGATAGGTATAAAGATGGAATCCCAGACATCAAAAATAATCCTACAGCGGAAACTTTCCACTCTATGTTATGCGCAACAATTGAGCGTACCCCTTAATTAAATAGTTAAAAGTAACGAGACATGCTCACACTTGATTTTTGTTCTTTAATCCTGCGGTCAGATATCGTCTTGATCAGCACAACGATGACTTCAATAAAGAAAAGACAACTGATAAGCGCAACAGTTATAGCAAGTGCTGGTGAGTTGGATAGCACAACAATTGTTCCGGAGACAAATGTCAACATCATTGCAAAAACAGAAGCCATGTTGATTGCCCCTACTGCTGCAGTAGTTACTTGCATCAATGGCTTCCCGCTGTATAATTCCTTGAAGTAGAAAAACAGGCAAGTTGATGATAGTGTCAAAGCTATTGTATCCGACACCATAAACGCGTTGAAAGCATTCTTTTTTGAAAGAATCGTCAATCCTTGATCCGGTTCTCCACTTTGGTGGAGTCCACCTGGCATTGTGAAACCAACAGTAAAAGTTATAGTTGTTATTAGTGCAGTAATGACTATCTGGGTGTTGACTATTTGTCTCGACCGTTTTCCCTCTTCTTTTATAAACATTTTCTCAGCCATCTCAAATTTTGCATCTTTTCTTGACTGTTTACTTGAAGGCACTAAACTTTCACTTGTGCTCGAGCTTCCCATGGACCTTAGAGGCATTGAACTTTCTCTAGTGCTCGGGATTCTCCAGAACTTCCATGGCAGAGTATGCATGCGGTCAAATTTTATTTTAATTTGTAGCTGTAAAAATAAGCACACTTCATAGATACACCAGCTAAGGATTTCCTTGATTCACTTGTATGTATGTTGAGACTTTTATAACTAATATCGGTAAAAACATATTTATGACTTCTGATACTATGCCATTTGGATAATGATAAGATCAAAAATATTTTCCATTACATACCTGGTCGCCAATAATATCCTCTTCGAAATATAACATGTCTTCGGGAGTCCATTCCCATTTGTTTCTTATCGTCATATCAACTGGCCATTTGTTATTGTGCAGGAGCCCCGGTATGAAACAACCGTGGCATATAAGCAAATGTATAGGCGTATTTCCGTTGACATCCTTGCCATTGAGAATTGTTTCAGTATACTTTTGTGGACAATTTAGTAATATATGCCGTACCATCTCTTCATTGTTTTGAGCTGCTGCCAGGTGCAGTATATTTTGGCCCTGGTTATTGGTAACGATACATGAGTCTGGTAATAATTTCATAAGTCCTATCACCGTAGATGTATGTCCCTTTTGGGCTGCCAGAAAAAGTGGTGTTGGTACTGCCTTATACACAGCTTCACATGTAACAGACACTTGAGCTTTTACTATAAGTTCAAGTACAGAATCAAATTCGTAATATGCCGCATAGTGAAGCGGTGTCCATCCTCTATGATCAACATTGGTTACAAGATGTTTGGCCCTTCGCAAGATACCATGCACAGATTCTGAAATGAAATATTTATATTATTGGAAGTCATATTAATTAAGAAAAAGTTTATTCCAACAATTTTTTAATTTATTAATTAATTTTGAATAATCTTTATATTATACCAAGTTTATTCCGAGCCACGACTTTTAGATCATGATTTGTGGGCGTAATTAGCACAATACTCCATATTATGTATAGAATGAATGGAACTGAAGAGTATAAATGTTACTATAAGTTATTTAGCACATGATTGATTATGTAGATATCAGAAGATATCGTACCTTTATCGCGCCCTATAATAGCAGCACACAAACCAGTTAGACCTTTGCAAACAAGATTATTTTGAACTTCATCATACCGCTTACAGAGTAGGATGACCATATCCCTGTACCCCTGTTCCGCAGCTTTGTAGATTGTAGACTTGAAATCATGATTCCGATCATTTTTAATCAACAGTGACGGATCTGCGCGTAATATAAGTTCAACCACGTCCAGGTGATTTCTCCGCACTGCCAAGTGTAAGGCAGTGTCCTTATCCTCCTTATTAGACTGTCTAAGAAAACTTCTAACACTGCTGCGTGATCTATTGGCTGAAGAAGCTGAAGTTTTGGCTGCGTTAATGAGTGCTGTAACCACAGCTAGACCTTCATTCTTTCCTGCAAGTAAATTGCAAGTTTTAATCATTCGATCTTTAATTCATATACAAAATATCTATAGTGTAATTAAACTCTACAAATTCAATCCATCCCTTTAATATGTTTAATACGACTAGAGTTATTTATATATCATGTTTAGGGTCATCTATGCTACGTTAATGACCATCTGGGGGATGATTTACATAATTTAGATGGTGATTTGCGTATGATAGACTGTTTTATGACTCGTATTTAAGCCATTTTATTTGTAATATATACTAAACTATTATAAGCAAACAAGAAAAAACAGGGCGTAACCTATACATAGATATTAATATTAGCTTATCCTTGAGCTGGTAATTTATTTTATTTTTTTTGCTAAATTTGAGCTGGTAACTTGGCATTTAACATTCATAGGCCACTACAAGAAAACCCAATTCTACCAACGGAATATGGTAACGGAAATATTTCCGTTGGCATTTACCAACGGATTGGCAACGAATGAGCAGGCGGATCAGTAACATGTATTTACCAACGGAATATTCCGTTGCTATACCTACAAATTACCAACGGATCCGTAACAGATATTTACCAACAGAATTTTCCGTTGCTATACCACCAAATTATCAACGGAACAGTAACAGATATTTACCAACGAAATTTTCCGTTGGTAAATATAAATACCTTCATATTAGTAACGGAATAACATCGATATATCAATGGCTTACTAACGGAATACTAATGAAATTATTTGTTGTTCATTCTGTTAGTAGTCGTTGGTAATTTGTTGGCAGTCCGTTACTATATATTCCGTTGCTAATTCGTTACAAAAGTAGATTGGTTATTTTTCCATTCCGTTACTAATCCATTGCAATTGTATGTATTCCGTTGGTAATCCGTTGGAAAGCCGTTAGTATCCATTAGTAATTAGTTAATTATTTACAAAAATGATTAGATTTCCAACCAAATTAATTTTTTATTTTTTCAAAATTTGGGAATATCATTATATAAGATATATCTTGACATCCGTACGTTTGGATCGTCGATAAATATTTTTTTTAAAAAAAGATAAACAATAATCCGTGATAAAGCACAAGTAAGTACTAGTCAATGTAATAGTGTTCTACTTGGATCTCCAACCAAATTAATTTTTTATTTTTTGAAAATTTGGAAATATCACTATATTAGATATATCTTGACACATCCGTATGGTTGGATCGTCGAGAAATATTTTTTAAAAAATACAAACAACAATCAGTAACAAAGCACTAGTTACGAGTACTAGTCAATACAGTAGTGTTCTACTAAGATTGCTAACCAAATTATTTTTTATTTTTTGAAAATTTGGAAATATTATTAAATTAGATATATCTTGACATCCGTATGGTTAGATCGTCGAGGAATATTTTTAAAAAAATGAAAACAACAATCAGTGAGAAATCACTAGTTACGGCTAGTCAATACAGTAGTATTCTACTAAGATTACTAACCAAATTATTTTTTTATTTTTTGAAAATTTGGGAATATTATTAAATTAGATATATCCTGACATCCGTAAGGTTGGATCATCGAGAAATATTTTTAAAAAAATGAAAACAACAATCAGTAAGAAAGCACTAGTTACGAGTACTAGTCAATACAATAGTGTTCTACTAAGATCTCCTACCAAATTAATATTTTATTTTTTGAAAATTTGAGAATATCATTATAATAGAGATATCTTGACATCCGTAAGATTGGATTGTCGAGGAATATTTTTTAAAAAATATAAACAATAATTCGTGACAAAACACTACTTACGAGTACTAGTCAATACAGAAGTGTTCTACTAAGATCTCCAAACAAATTAATATTTTATATTTCAAAAATTTGGGAATATCATTATATTAGATATATCTTGACATCTGTATGGTTGGATCGTCGAGAAATATTTTTTAAAAGATTAGAAAGAACAATCAGTGACAAAGCACTAGATATATTTTAAATATTTATTGAATATTTTTTTTTTTAATTTACAAGAAATAGATATTTGATAAATAACACACATATTTTGTATATATTTGATTAAAATTTCTGATTGGTAAAAATGATATTAATATTCTGTCAAACAACTCCGATCTTAATTTTTCTTTATATTTGACTTAACTTTTAATAAATAAAAATGATATTATTGTCTCTTTAATTACATTAAAAATATTTACCATATATTATGGAAGGAAGACTCACATATACACATGGCTATTGCTGATTGGTCAAATATGAAGCACACGGATTCTCACTTGGTTAGAAAGACGGATCAAATCTTAACCATTAAAATAATTAGGGTTACATCCTAACCATTTAAATCAAGTCATATACATAATACATTTATGCTAAAAACTGATTCTTTCTCATACATACACACCGCCGCTGCTTTGTTCAACCCAACACCCCTGTTCATCCGAACACCCCTCCCTCTTGATTTCAGCCCCGATCTAAGCCTTTGCAGCCCGCTCTTCCACCATGGACAACCAAAGCCACGCTCCAAAGCCAAACCTTCGATCTATATCCCCTCGGCCCATAAAAAATGCCATTAAAAAATCAAAACCGAGCTCCAGAAAATTTTAATCAGAAATTTCGTTCGGAGGCGACGCCGCCGCTGTGGCGGTTCGCGATGGCGCAACAGAGAAGAGAAACTGAAGGCTACTGTGGTCGTTGCTGAAGAGTGTATGGCTGAGAAAGGAGACCAGAGCGGTGGCCGTTGATTGTTGATGGAGGTGTGTCGCGGCGATGACGAAGACAATAGCGCCGTTGTCATCGGAGTTTGGTCCGGATTTATTTTGGTTGTGTTGTAAATTAGATTTTCAGATTTATTTTGGAAATTTTCGATTTATTTTGGTTGTGTGGTAGACTTATAGTATTCATTTTTGTAGATTTCAAATTTATTTTGAGTTGCCGGATTTTTTTTCGTTTTGTTGTATATTAGATTTTCAGATTTATTTTTGGGCTCAAGTTGTTTGGATTAAGGACCATTTTCTTTATTATTATGTTCTGATGCTTGTATTAAATTAATTATGAATGCTCTTTGTGTGTCCTTGCAGATGCTTGTATGATGTTAGTACCATCTTTTGCCTAATACTTGATTCATATGCCACCTTTTAAATGTACAAATCTGGAAAAATGAAAAATTTGTTCAGCCATACAGGCTTATTACTAAGGGAATACCAACTAAATTTTTTATGAAAAATGATCCGTTAGTAAAATGTTGCTAGAAGTCCGTTGGCAAAGCGTTGGTAGAATTACTAACAGATTAATCTGTTGCTGTATTGGTCTTGTTATGGTCAAGAGATTTGTTATTAAGTTGTTAATATTCCGTTAGTAAGTTTCGTAACGAATACAAAATCCGTTGGCAACCACTTCCCGACGACGTTTACTCTAACGACCGTATTCTGTTAGCATTTCGTTAGGAAACCATTTTACCAACGGATTTCAGTAACTTGCCAACGGAAATTTCTGTTGGCAGAAACGAATTTTCTTGTAGTGGGCGTCGACTATACATTAATTAGACCTAGCCTGGTCCAAAGTTAAAGCCCCTTTATGATGCCCGAAACACTAATTAAATAATAAAATTCGTAGCTGGTAAATCAGTCAAATAAGGGACTTCGTAATTGAGTCTGAAAAGGAAACTAAATCATATCAGGAGTAACCTCCAAGGTATATATCTTCAATACTTATCTTCTTATCTCTTGGAAGGCTCTAGAATTGGGCCAACTGAATAACTTGCCCACCAAGTCTCATATTTCAACTCTAATTCTAGGGTTTTCAACACCTATATAAGGACCTGCTCCTTCACATTTAGAACTACATTTTTTGGCTTGATTCTTGATATTTGCAAGATACGTAGGCATCTTGTGAGGACCCGAGTTAAGTCACGAAACACTTGATCAGCCATTAAAGCTCGAAGCTCTCATAAACCTTAGCATTAAATACGCAGTAAATACACCCTATATTTCGTTCCACAACATTTGGCGCCGTCTGTGGGACCCGGATATCAACCATGGTTACCACCCGGAGAACACCAACACTTTCTGAAACCATCAATAACACCACCGCACCCCCGATTGGGGAACAAGTGCCCCTAGGGGCGAATTCTCAACCGCTGGTCACTCGGCCACAAGGAACTGAAGCGCAACCTCATGAGTCGCTACCCTTAATGACGAATCCCGCCACCCAAGGGACGAATCCCCTTAAGATGGTGGTCGCCCCTCTCGGAGGGCAGTCCGCTCCACCCACCGCTCAGATCTCTACTACAGTGATCCCCGCAAGCACGAACCCGATATATGGGTTGCCCAATTATCCCCCGTATCAGGCCGGACCAAGTGGTCACGCCCTCCGGATACACGAGCCGTATAATCCACCTTAAATCAGGGGTTCAGGACCCAATCAAGGCCAACAATACTATGACTACTCAGGCCCGTGTTCTGATGATTCATCCTCGGAAGAAGATAGAGATGAAGCCCCGAGAAGACGTCATCCAAGTAAGGAACCTATTGGATGCCGAAGAACCCATGATCGACCTCCCTTAACGGCTGCTGAAAAAATCAAGGCTCACGAGGCCAAGATCCAAAAATTAAAGGAGGACATAGAAAGGGAACAGCGAAGACATAATCAGAATCGACCCCCACCAGTGACGGGAGGAGACATTCCTTTTGTTGATTTGGAAAGAACCCCAAGAAGAGAGAGAGAGAAGGACCGAAGTCCCTAGAGGTAGAAACACGAGGGTCGAAACCCCAGAGGCAATCCTGAAGACTTGATGCAACTTGGAGATCCTGATGATCCAACCCCTCCATTCACTGAGGAGGTGATGAATACGCATATATCACGGAAGTTCAAGATGCCTACCATAAAGGTTTACGATGGAACGGGAGATCCCGCTAATCATGTAAGGACGTTCTCTAACGCACTGCTGTTACAACCCGCCAGTGACGCCTTGAAGTGTAGGGCATTTCCCCAAACATTAGCGGGCATGGCACAACGTTGGTACAGCCGCCTACCACCAAACTCCATTGCCTCTTTCAAAGAGTCTAGCAATGCTTTTGTCAGCCAGTTCATAGGAGGAAGAATTCATTAGAAAGATTCCGCATCTCTCATGACTGTGATACAAGGAAAGAATGAAAATCTCAGAGACTATCTCAAGCTATTCACAAAGGAAACGCTCAACATTACAAACTTGGAAAACAAGGTAGCCATGGTGGCGTTGCAGAATGGAACTTCGAATGTTTATTTCAAAATGTCATTGGCTAAACATCCCCCTGAAAATATGGTTGAGCTCCAACAAAGGGCGAGCAAGTACATCAAGGCGGAAGATAGTCTGAAGAAAGAGTCAGGAACGGGGAACACCGGAAACGGTGACAACTCTAAGAAGCGGAAGTCGGAACAGGAATATGATGCTAAAGATAAGTACCCGCGCATGGGCAGGGATTCTGATTCAGCCCCTAAGAAGGGGAGTCCCGGGCAAAGGTTTACGGAATACGCAAGGCTGAATACTCCAAGAAGTCAAATCCTGATGGAGATAGAAAAAGACAGGGATGTGAGATGGCCGAAGCCACTAAGGACTGATCCTGAGAAAAGAAACAAGAATCAGTACTGTCGGTTCCATAAGGATGTGGGTCACGATACCGACGATTGTAGACAATTGAAGGATGAAATTGAGTTCTTGATCCGTAGGGGAAAATTGAATAAATTCTGCAAAGATGCGGATCGAGGAAACCCAAGGCGGGATTATGATAGGAAAGATGAGGACCGTAATCCCAATCAGCAGCCCCGGGGGCCAGTGATCAACATGATCTTTGGTGGCCCAACAGCGGCCGAGACAAGTAGAAATTCCAGAAAGGCGTATGTGCGAGAAGTGATGTACATTGTAGGGGAAGCGCCAAAACGTGCAAAGACAGAAGTCTTGATTGGATTCGATGATTCGGACCTTGAAGGGGTGAAGTTTCCCCATGATGACCCCCTGGTTATCTCACCTGTGATAGGCAACTCCCAAGTGAAGAGAGTCTTGATCGACAATGGAGCATCGGTGGACATCCTGTTTCATGATGCCTTCTTAAAAATGGGATACGCTGAGTCTCAGTTGATGCCATCAAACATGCCCATATATGGGTTCAACGGAGTAGAGTCGAAGGTCAAGGGAACAATTCAGCTACCCATGACTATAGGGTAGGAGCCACGGGAGGCAACTCAGATGTTAAATTTCTTGGTTATCAAAGCTACATCGACATACAATGCTATCCTAGGTAGGACGGGACTACATGCTTTCAAGGCGGTTGCCTCTACCTATCATTTAAAGGTTAAGTTCCCAACCAGAAATTGAGTAGGAGAAGAGAAAGGGGATCAAAAGATGGCAAGGAGTTGTTATGTGGCCGCACTAAGGCCGGATGGAACCGGGGGGCAGGTCCTCCCAATCGAAGATATGGATGTTCGGGAGAATGAAGAGCGGAGAGGAAAACCAGCAGAGGACTTGCTTCTCGTACCTTTGGAGCTGGTAGATTCTGAGAAGGTTACTTACATCGGGGCATCTTTGAAAGACCCCTTGAAGAGCAAATTGATCTCCTTTTTGCAAGACAATAGTGACGTCTTCGCATGGATAGCAGCTGACATGCCAGGGATAGATCCCCAATTGATAACACACAGCCTGAATGTGGATCCAAACCGGAAGACAGTGAAACAAAAGAAGAGAAATTTCGCACCTGAGAGGCAAGAAGCCATAAAACAGGAGGATGACAAACTCCTAGAGGCAGGGTTCATTGAGGAAATCCAGTTCCCGGAATGTTTGGCCAATCCTGTGATGGTCAAGAAGGCTAATGGAAAGTGGAGGATGTGCATAGACTTCACTGATCTGAACGACGCATGCCCAAAGGACTGTTTTCCCTTGCCAAGGATCGATACGCTGATATATGCCACGGTTGGGCATGAGATGTTAAGATTCATGGATGGCTTTAGCGGATATAATCAGATCAAGATGCATAAGGATGATATTCCTAAGGTATCGTTTATCACTGACTTCGGTGTGTATTGTTACCTGGTCATGGCCTTTGGACTAAAAAATGCAGGAGCTACCTATCAGAGGTTGGTAAACAAGATTTTCGCTCATCTCATTGGAAAGACTATGGAGGTTTATGTGGATGATATGCTGGTGAAAAGCCTCCACAAGGCAGATCATATTGAACACCTGCGCGAGGCATTTGGAGTGCTAAGGCACCATAAGATGATGTTGAATCCGGCCAAGTGTGCTTTTGGTGTTGGGTCTGGAAAGTTTTTGGGTCTCATGGTCTCGAAACGAGGAATTGAGGCCAACCCCGACAAAATCAAGGATATTTTGGACATGGAGTCACCCCGTTCTATAAGGGATGTACAGAAGTTAACCGGGAGGATTGCTACGTTAGGGAGGTTCATCTCCAAATCCGGGGACAAGTGTTTGCCGTTCCTTAAAACCTTGAAGAAGGTAAAAAAACTTTGAGTGGACAGAAGAAAGCCAAGAGGCCTTTGAGCAGGTAAAGAAGTATATGTCTGAGGCCCCGCTATTGGCCAAGCCAAGTGCGGGAGAAATCCTCTATCTTTACTTAGCAATTTCAGGTCAAGCTGTGAGTGCGGTGCTGGTAAAGGAGGAAAACAAGATTCAGAAACCCGCATACTATGTGAGTAAAGTTTTACACGGAGCAGAGTTGAACTACTCCACTATTGAGAAGTTTGCTTTAGCATTGGTAACTGCTTCTAGGAAACTAAGGCCCTATTTTCAGGCACATAAGATTGAGGTCCTTACAGGACAGCCGTTGAGGAATATTTTGCACAACCCTAAGGCCAGTGGTAGGCTCATCAAGTGGGCAATTGAGTTGGGACAATTCGATATTAAGTACAAGCCAAGGACGACCATCAAAGCTCAGGCACTCGCTGACTTCGTGGTTGAATGCACCACTGAAAACCAAGAGGTCGGGGGGCAGGAGATACCTCAGGAAGGCAATAAGGAGGACAAGGAACCCATAATTGAAGAGAAGGAATTCTGGATGCTCTATTTTGATGGGGCATCAAAAACAAAAACAAGTGGCGCAGGTCTTGTCTTACAAAGTCCCGATGGATTCATGATTGAATACGCCCTGAAGTTGGACTTTCCAACAATCAATAATGAGGCAGAATATGAAGCTCTGATTGCTGGACTTGGCTTAGCAGGAGTCCTAAGGGTCAAAAACCTTAAAGTTTGTGGAGATTCTAGGCTGGTTGTGGCTCAAGACAATGGAGAGTTTGAGGCAAGGGATGAAACCATGGCTAAATACTTAAAGCTTGTAAAGGCAATAATGACTCAATTTGATGAGTGCTACATTGAGCACATTCCGAGGGAGGAAAACACCAAGGCTGATGCCTTATCCAAGTTTGCCTCCTCTGAGATAGAGAATTACTCTGGAAGTGTTTACTTCCAAGTTCTGAGAACCCGTACCATCGATTCAAAGTTAGTCGCACCTATTGAAGTGAGGGAATGTTGGATAGATCCCATAAAAGCACACCTCGAGACTGGTTGGCTCCCGACTAATGCCATGGAGGCACGAAAGTTATCTGTGAGAGCGTTGAGGTATGCTCTGATTGAAAGGATACTCTACAAAAAGTCTTTTGTGATTCCGTATCTAAAATGTTTAAGGCCCGAAGAGGCCAAATCAGCTATTAAGGAAGTCCATGAGGGAATCTGCGGACAACACTTGGGAGGCAGGGCCCTAGCTCATAAGATAGTCAGGCTTGGATTCTATTGGCCTGAGATGATGGCCGATGCCAAAGAGTATGTGAAAAAATGTGATCGGTGCCAGAAACATGCACCAGTGGTTAGACAACCACCAGAGATGTTGACATCGTTAGCTCCCCCATCCCGTTTGCTATGTGGGGGATGGACATTCTTGGGCCCTTTCCTATGGCCACTGCTCAAAGAAGGTTTCTAGTTGTAGCTATTGACTATTTCACAAAGTGGATTGAGGCTAAACCCTTGGCTAAAATCACAACCAAGCGAATCATGCAATTCTTCTGGGAGAATGTCATGTGCAGATATGGAATACCACGAATCTTGTTACGGACAATGGTTTACAATTTAACAACAAAGAGTTCAAGGACTATTGTGATGAGAATGGGATTGAGCTTCGATTCACCTCAGTTGCCCATCCTCAAGCTAATGGTCAAGCTGAGTTTGCCAATCGAATCATCCTCGATAGACTTAAGAAAAGAGTGGAACGCTCTAGAAATACTTGGGTGGATGAGTTACTACCCATACTCTGGGCATACCGAACCACATGCAAGGTGACTACTGGAGCAACTCCATTCATGTTAGCCTACGGGGCTGAAGCTGTAGTACCCGTGGAAATCATGCATGCATCTCCACGATTGGAGGCCTTCGAACCACACACCAATGAGGAAGGGATGAGACTAGCCCTCGATCTGATCGACGAAGTAAGGGATGAAGCCCATGCTAGGAATACGGAGCATCAGAAGAAAGCTTCCTTCTACTACAACCTAAGGGTGAAAGAAAGGTTCTTCCATCAGGGAGACTTAGTGCTCAGAAAGATTGAAGCATCCGGAGTTGGACAAAAAGGAAAGCTGGCACCAAATTGGGAAGGCCCATATCGGGTCAAAGGCACACTAGGTAGAGGATCATACAAGTTGGAGATTGTAGAAGGGAACGAGGTGCCTCGCACTTGGCACGCATCTAATCTCAAGGTCTATTATGTTTGATTATCCTATGAAGGACGTAGCTTATATCTATTAGGGAAGTAGAAATAAGGTCGACGAAACCATTTTGGAGTTTTTTAAACTCTGAGTAGGAAGTAGAGTATTATGTAAGGGCTAGACCCCATTTCAAGTTTTAATGCAATTTGGATTTCTCCTCCTTTAGTTGTTGTTTTTTGTCTGTTATGTGTCCAAGCATATTTAAGATTGCTAGCTAAAGTAAGCCAAAATACAAAAGGCAAAATAACTAAGTGAAAGGAAAAGTTCGAAGATGCATAAAACAAATAAATGAGAGCCCAAAGGCTATAAGTTATGGGTTACAATTTAAGAAGGCAGGGCTTAGAATAAAAACACTAAAAACATGCCACGCAGGGCTTAGAATAAATAAAGCTCAAGGAGCCTTAGGGGCAGCCTTTGTAGACCTGGCCGAACTCTTCGAAGCTGAAGCTCTATCAGAGCTGGTGGCAGTAGTCGATTCCTCGGCATCAGCACGGAGAGGGGAGCGATCATGGTTCAAAATTCTATCAGCAGCTTCCTCTTCCTCCCCTTCCTCCTCATCCTCCTCCATGGGAGTAATCCTCTGAGACTCCAACAACTTGGCTAGCTCCAACGAGGCCTCAGGGCAAGGGATGTCACCAATCTGGAACAGCCCGGGGTGCTTCTAGGAAACAGCATCTAGTGCCCCCTTCCAACCACTAAAGTAGTTGGCTGGATAGATAAGATCATCATGCTTAGCCATGAGCTTCTAAAAGTCCTCGGAGTCCATATAATCATCAATGATATCCTCCTTGCCTTGGTGAAGCTCAGCAATGCTGCCATAGGCTTCTCCAGCTCCCCCTCCTTTTCTTTCAACTTCTCTTCCAAGTCAGCAACTTGGCCCCTCGACTGATCAAGATCCTTCTTAAGAGTTCCAGCTTGAGTTCGCCAAGATTTGGCATGATGCATGGCAGCCTGGAAATAGGTGTTACCCTGAAAACACAATATAGTGGTTAAGAAACGGAAAGTAAAACGTTAACTAAAAGAGAAGTAAAATGCTTACAGTAGCGAGAGCCTGGGTTCCCAGCGACTCGACTGCCTCCAAATCACGAGAAAGAACGATGTCACGATAGTCAGCGGGAGTGACCGAGTGATAGGACCAATCCCTTGAATGTTTGGTGTCCCCCACCACTGAATCTTGTTTCCTAATGCCCCAAGCGGGCCGAAACACAGAAGTCTTAGCCGAGGAGGCAGCCCCACTTCCCTCATCCGCATCAACAGCCCCATGGGGTCTCAAAAAAGCTGGCTCCGTGGGTTGACCTCTAGGGTCCTTAGCAGCTCACTTTCTCTTCATACGGGGAGTTTCCCCAGCCAAATGCTCCTGCAGCTCATTAATGGCTCTAGCAGCTGAAAAATCAAAGACAAAGTTAGTAACAAATGAAATGTAACATGTAAAATGAATGAAAAACTAAGTAAAAGAATGGTGGGATTTACCCTTATCAGTAACAGAAGAAAGACCCACAGACTTGAGGGAAAATTCCTCAAGAAGAGTGAAGAAGTGAGTTTCCCCTTTGTCTGCAGTAAGGGTGTTGAAAGCAGCTCTTTCGGCATCATTTAGCTCGATGTCATCTGAATTCCCATCAGTTACCTTCCCAAAGGAGCTACGAAAGAGGGTGCCCCAATCACCCCCCTCCCACACAAGGTACATGAACTCCTCTTTCCATTTAGGATTACTATCAGGAATTGAAGAGGGATCGTAGATATTTGGGATCGTAGCACGAAGGCTGATATATACCCAGCTAGGATAAGTGATTGCACTATTTTTAAATTGAAAAATCTTCCTAAAAAGAGGAACAGATAGTGGAAAGTTGTTTTTCAAACAAAGGACCATGAAGCAAAGAATGGCCCTCCAAGCATTTGGGACTAGCTGACAAGGGTTTATTTGAACATCCGCCAATAAGGTGGGAATGAAATCATGGAAAGGAAAACGAAGCCCAGCCATGATAGCATCCTTGTATATGCACAAGGCATGGGGCTTCCAATGACAAGAACGATCCCCTGGTTCAGCTAGGACTAATTTTAAGGGGGAACGAACATTGAAGAGTTTGTTGAATTTTTTGATTTTCTCAGCATCAAAAAATCTTGAATGATGATTATAAGAATCTAATGCAGATACAGAGGGATATTCATCTCCTCTTTGATTAATCATGTCTATCAAGGAAGTATATTTTGAACGGATAGGAGGGAAAGAGGTACCTCGCGATGATGCACTCATCTTGCTTAGCCTCCTAGCTTCTCTGTCATCTGCCATGGATGTTCTTGAGATGAATGCTTCAAGGATAATCTTCAAAGTAAAACCCAGAAACCACCATAATAAGAGGAGTTTCGCCGGGAAACTCTTGTCGGAAATCACCTTGAGAAAGAAGGATTTGAGAGAAATTTTCGAGAGATAATTTGAGGGAAGTGAGAAATGAGTTCACTCTTCTTACTCTTTTATACTCAATACAACCGGTCATTTAGCCGGTTAGAGTGCTTAGTTAACAGGTTAAAGCCGGTTAAGGCCCATAGGCCCAAATAGAGGCCCAAGATCTAGAAACTCGTAGAAGCTTTTGGAATCTAAAAGAAGATTATAGAAGGATCGAGAAAACCAGGTCATAAATCCCCCACGAACTCATTCCAGTTCGCAGGATGAGGTCGTAAAGCCCACGAGGAGGCCTATTATTACTCCTTCCACGAACTCGATTTAGTTCGTGAATTGAAGTTGAAAACAGTACGAGCAAGCCACGTTAAAGATTTTACACGACCTCGACTCACCTCGTAGGATGAGGTCGTATCTAGTTCGACGAGGCCAGCTTATGGACCATGGACGACCTCGATCCACCTCGTAGATCCAGGTCGAAAGATCAACGAGGAGGCTCATGGAAGAACCTAACACGACCTCATGTCACGTCGTGATTTAGGGTCGAAACGCTCGCGACTTGCCTCATTTGATGGCCATACACGACCAGGTTCCTCGTCGTGAGACGAGGTCGTAGGTCGCACGACCTGCCTCATTTGATGGCCTTACACAACCAGGTTCCTCGTCGTGAGACGAGGTCGTAGGTCGTACGACCTGCCTCATTTGATGGCCTTACACGACCAGGTTCCTCGTCGTGAGACGAGGTCGTAGGTCGCACGACCTACTCCATCTGGCGCCTCTACACGACGTCGTTTCACCTCGTGAATCCAGGTCGAGCATCCCACGACCAGGCCCCCCTGGTAACCTTGTACAACCTCGATCCTGGTCGAACCACGAGGTCGCCAGCCTCACGACCTGGGCACCTCGTGACGACCTCGATCCAGGTCGAAGGATTTTTAGAGAAATTTCAGAAAATTATTAAAAATGATTACGTTCCGGAGATAAAAATTTCGAAAATTCCAGAAACATGGAAAAATAATTTTAAGCTCGAAGCACAATTTAATATTTTCAAATTAGTGCCGATTAGCACCACTTAGTGCCGTTTAAGCATCGTTTAGTGCCTGATAACACAGATTAGCACCGTTAAGCGCCGATTAGTGCCGTTAGTGCCGTTTGGTGCCATTTAACATTGTTTAACACTGTTTAAACATTGTTTAAGGCTGATTAGCGCTGTCTAGTGCCGTTTAACACCGTTTAATGTTGTTCAACATCGTCGTAAATGCGTCGGTCGCTCCACGCTTTACATTAAGACGATATTGTTGAAAATACTCACGTAAGAGCAATGAACCCTGACCCAAGTC
Source organism: Saposhnikovia divaricata (assembly GCA_036435485.1). Lineage (NCBI taxonomy): Eukaryota > Viridiplantae > Streptophyta > Magnoliopsida > Apiales > Apiaceae > Saposhnikovia > Saposhnikovia divaricata. The sequence continues at coordinate 183,935,217 of CM071599.1, read as the reverse complement.
TCGAATAAGGCCGTTATAACTTCAAGGAAAACCTGATCAGTTTTCTTAGAAGTTGGGGGGCAAATGATATGGGCTAAAAGCAAGCCCTAAAGACACCGTTAATATTGCATTAATTAGACCTAGCCTGGTCCAAAGTTAAAGCCCCTTTATGAGGCCCGAAACCCTAATTAAATAATAAAATTCGTAGCTGGTAAATCAGTCAAATAAGGGACTTCATAATTGAGTCTGAAAAGGAAACTAAATCATATCAGGAGTAACCTCCAAGGTATATATCTTCAATACTTATCTTCTTATCTCTTGGAAGGCTCTAGAATTGGGCCAACTGAATAACTTGCCCACCAAGTCTCCTATTTCAACTCTAATTCTAGGGTTTTCAACACCTATATAAGGACCCGCTCCTTCACATCTAGAACTACGTTTTTTGGCTTGATTCTTGATATTTGCAAGATACGTAGGCATCTTGTGAGGACCCGAGTTAAGTCACGAAACACTTGATCAACCATTAAAGCTCAAAGCTCTCATAAACCTTACCATTAAATACGCAATAAATACACCCTATATTTCATTCCACAACAAACAATCAGGAAAGTTGATACCTTCAGTGAGCATCATGATAGCAGCGTGCAAAGCAGTTGTACCATCAGGACCAGCTAAAGATGGAGCCGTGCAAGCTTCACACATCATTTGTACCATTTCTTCGTACCCCAATTTGGCCGCAAGATATATTGGAGTTTCACCCTTACTGTTTTGAATATGCTTATCATTTGGATCGGCCTCTACTAGCCGCTTAGCAATAGCCATATGACCATTACTCACAGCTAGATGTAACGCGGTATTCATACTGTCATTGGGATGCCTAATGAAGTCTTCGAAACAGGTAATTGGATGATGGGGATCCTCATGTGCCGAAGTAGGCAACCGTGATCTGGCTGCATCAATAAGGATCTCAACTATTTCGGTGTTTCCACAATCTGCTGCAATGTGAAGAGCAGTTTCTTTATTCGAGTCCAGCTTGACCAAAATATTTTTGTCTGCATATGTCCTGACAATATATCGCACGCGTTCTGCATTTCCAGCCAGAGATTCAGAGTGAAGGAGAGTACAAATGTCGTCTATGCCATCTGCATTAGCTATGAGCTCATGAAATTCGATATCATCATCTCCGGGAAATGCAGCTTCTATCTTAGTTCCATCATCGTCTATGATCAGTCTATAATCAGAATCTCCGGCACTGGCAGACGCAAATAGTGTATCTCTACTCATAATTAATTAGTATATATTACTGGATGGATCTGAAGAAAGTTATATACTTCAGCTGGCTGCTTATTACTCATACATTTTTTGTGTGGATATAAATAGGCTTGATATGGATTGGCTTCCGAAGACGTTGACCTAGAGATTGTTGTAGTCGTTAACTTGATAACATAAAAATTAAACAAGATAGATAAATTAAATTATGACCGAGTCCGAGAGAGTGTAAAAAACGAAAAAAATCATAATTTATCTTTAAAATATATTATGTATTCGTATATCTTCCCTCAATATGTATTTAGGGACATTTATCTCTAACCGTAAAACGAAATTTGTAATATGATAAATATTACATATGTCCCCGTCCTACCTAACCTACCAACTGAGGATGTATAAAGTATAAACCTAGGTACAGTGTTTTCTACCTGAGTTATATTGGGTATTAGAACCTCTTTCTCCTAGTTCATTCCTAAATATATTATAAATAATTAGAATTTTAGCAAGTTATTACATTAATTTATATGTCAATTTCAACAATACTTCCTATAATTACTCTTTATTTTATATTTTATTCATATTTCATTTTCACTAGTACAAACATTCAATAGATGAGAGAGAGAATAATCAATTTTTTATTAATAAAATGTAAGTTAAGAGCTACTAATTGCTCTTAAAATAGATAAGAGAGAAGAAACTTTTAGTGTTTTTAAGAGCCAATAAGAATCTCTCGAAGATGCTCAGGGTTGCACAAGGGTAGGGTTAGTTCGGGTTTTCGTCAAACCCCGACCCAACCCAATTAGTTTTGTTTTATAAAAAATCAACCTATTAATTGAAAAAAAAATTGTAACCCAACCACGACCCAACTCAATTAGTTCGGTTTGGTTCAGGTTGGGTCGGGTTAAATTTGCTAATCGAAAGAACTTTGCAAAAAATCCCGCACATTACATAAAATTCTGCACTTCGTAGAAAATATTGTAGAAATTGTTGCAGAAGCCAGAAAATGTTGCAGAATATGATAGAAAATGTTGCAAAATGTTGCAGAATGTTACAGAAGTCAGAAAGCGTTGCACAATGTGTTGTAGAAAATTTATATACTACATAAATTTGTAGAAAATATGCAAAAAATATACAGAATATGCAAAAAATTCTGCATTTTATGTAAACGGCTGGGTTGGGTTGGGTTAGGTAAGGGTTAAATTTTGTTAAACCCTTACCCGACCCAATTAGTTCGGGTTTTTTAAAAATTAACCCAATTAATCCATGGTTTTGGATGATTCGGTTTAATCGGTTTAAAAAAGGATCAATTTGGATCAGTTTTCGGAACCCATATGCAGTCCTATTTGGCATTAAAAATTGTTATAAATATGAGTATGATATTAGTTTTGTAATATTTTTCGTCTCATTATATATATATTTTTTTACAAAAACTATCTATATTAAAAAAATGTTAGTTGGATAAAAAATTTCAATTCATTTCCTTAATTACTCAAGCATTACTTGTGTAGATTTAAAGAGGCTTCATCTTGGTTGGCTTTGTAAGACTTTGAACAAGAAATTATTATATTAAATTCTACACGTTGAAATTTATTTGTTTTGTTTGATTTTGAGTTCAAAATGAATTTTAAAATTATTTATAAATAACACATTATGCTTTTTAATTAATGAACTGCATGTTTATTTGATTAATTAAAAGTTCTATATTTTGCACTTTCTCGTTATTCCATGGTTATAATTTTATGGGAAATGCTAACTATAGCACTAAGAGCATCTTCAATAGAGGTTGTCAACATAGTTATCAACTTCTACCACATCATCACATATATTATTTTTTTATTTCTTCTCTCTTCCATCTCATTGTTGCCAACTTTTGTTACAAATCTACTCCAATAGTTAGCAACTTTAAAAGTTGCCAATGCGGTCCAATACATAAATTTTATATTATCTTATAATTACATTAAAAATATGGGAAATTTAAAAAAAGGTAAAGTTAAATCTATTTTTGGGGAGTTCTATGTGTTTTAACTATATGGGGAAGTACAACTTTTGGCAACTTTGCTTGGCAACATTGATACTCCAATAGGTAAGCAACCAAGAGTGTCATGTCACATAAAACTTATCAACCTCTTGGCAACCCCTATTGGAGATGCTCTAAGGGCTATGCTTAAACATTAAATATTCTCATGTTTTCAAATTTTAGTCTTAGTATTGTTGTATCTAACGGTCATGATTTATTTGAATTGAAGATCTAACGGTTGTGAATGAGGATAACCAAAAATAAGGGGATAACCAAAAATAAGGGGGTAACCAACTACAAATTATACTCCCTTTCGCTTATTATAATATAGTATAGATGCATGTGAAAAGTCCGGTTCTATGGAGTACTCATTTAATTGGTGTACTTGGAATACATATACATTTTACATTCAAAATCTTGCAAACTTTATTAATTTTCAAATCTTATTACATGAACATCACTATTTCATCGAAAATCTTGAAAATTTTGTATGTTTTGCTAACAAAATATTGCAAAATGAATTGTTCTGACATTTGGGTTGCAAAACAAATATGTTCTGATTGCAAAACATAAAGGATTTTCAAGATGAACATATTGCAAAATATACATGATTTTCAAAATTATCAATGAAATTATGATATTCATATAACAAGATTTTCAAAATAATAAATTTTAAATTATTTTAAATGCAGAACGTATATGTACTCCAACGTACTCCAAATAAACAGTACTCCAAATAACTTTTCTCTGCATGTGAAATACAAGAAAATTATATTTTAATTATGAGCATATGACGTCCCCAGTATTAGCTATTACTGTAAAGTGAGATGTTCAAAAGCCAACACGGGATGTCTTAGATGGTCGAGCAGTAGGGTTTAAGGCTTGCTGCCTTAGGTCACGAGTTCGATTTCCTGGAACGTTCCGGGATTAAGTGAGCCACCATGCTCAGAGGTATGAGTGTGCTAGTATGCCCTTCGAATTAGTCGAGGTGCGTACAAGCTGACCCGGCACCGAATTATCAAAAAAAAAAAACAATTTACCTAACATTTTTCGAGTAGATCGTTATTTAAAAATGTCTAGTGGCCGCCCTACCTAACAAGTAAAAAACAAACAAACAAAACATACCCAGTATATCCCGCTCAGAGCAACCCTACCTAACAAGTGAGGATATAAAATGACCATCGAAGAAGTCGTTACCTAGGTACACTTGTTTACATGTTTTGATTTAATGAACGTTTTAGAGAGCTATCATTTGTATTTTTATATCCAGCATTCTCCTTTTCCTTTGCCTATACTTAAATGAGTTTTTTAAATAGAAGGTAGAGCTATCATTTATAGTTTAATATCCACCGTTCATACTTAAATGAGTTTTTTAAACAGAAGGAAGTAAATGGTGAGTAAAGTACTTTCATCCCATTTTTGGATGAAAATTTTGGAGTGAAATTGGATTTAGTTTACATTCATTTTCACTTGCTTTCATCTCTATTAAAAATTCGAAAACCACAAATACGAGTGAAAATAAAAATTATTTTATTTACCTTTTACTAAATTCCTCCCCAATATAAAAATCGAGAGTAAGCTGTAAGTGAAATATTTCTACCCCTGCTATTTTTTTACTTCACATTTCCAAGAAAATACAAAATTTATTCATTTGCAGCTTAACCTTATTTTTTCCTAGAAACCATATGATATTTGTCACTTTTTTTGTTTAGCTAATTTTCTCCATAGTCTTACATTTTTATTCTATGGCGATGTATATGCAGGGACAGATTCAAAAAAAAATTTTCGGGAGACATCGACTATATTTTTGAGAGATACCCACATGATGGTTCCTAATTTCTCCAAATTCGTATGGAAAAACCATAACCATCATCGTAAGATTCGCTTTGTATTTTTTCTCTGTTCATGTCTCTCCCCCTTTTTCCTTCTCCCCTCTTAGAGCAAGTCCAATGCTACATGCTAAATTGCTATTTCTATTGCTATAATATAGAACCAAAAAGTGAATTTTAGTGCTAAAATAAAACTCACCCTCCAAACCTAGTTCTATAACTAGTTTTAAATTCAACCAACTCTTTTAACTTTTACCTAAATCTTTTAACTTCTATTGAATATTATCAACAAACGCATCTCATTCTAGTTAAATGATGATGTGGCATGGATGCACCTTGGTTTCAAATTTAGCACCAAGGATGCATAATATAGCAATAGCACCAAGGATGCATTCAACTATAGCACCCCTTTGGAGATGAGTTTTTTAGCACTTAGTGCTATAATATAGCAATAGCACCAATGATAGCATTGCATTGGACTTGCTCTTACAAAGTGTTTGTATATATCCCCTATACATGATGTTCTCCATGTCTCAGCCATGGACGAGCAGGGTTTTCAGCAACGGAGAGTGACCTAATAGAAACTTGACTAGCTCCAACTCAGCTTTGAGACCTTTGAAATGATTTAAAGTGACAATTTCAAGACGATCTACAGAACAATCCTCAGACAAAGCAAAGTAGAAACCTCAGACAAGTCAGTCAAATTTATACCAGAGATACTTAGAGTCTTTAGGTAAAGCAATGGTTCACAAAGTCTTTTCGGAGAACCTTTTACGACCAAGCACTTTTAAACAAGTTGCAAACAAAGAGCACACACAGTTAGACGTTAATGAACAACGCAAAGTGACAGTTGACAAAATATAGAAGATTCAAATATTACCTTGATAAAATTCATTCCTACTGAAAAGTTCTCAACTTTAGGTACACTACCGAGAACCTTGACCACATTAAATGTTTTTGTCTCCACTATTGGCTCTCCTGACAAACAGAAAGAATATTCTGTAAGGTTTTCTAACCCAGCTAAATAATATTCTGGAGCCATATACAAATACAACTGATGCAAGCATTTGAGATTAGGAGCACGAAAGTTTGTATGGAAGAAGCCTTCACAATTTACCAAAGTCAACTTCTGAAGCACAGGGCAACCGAAGATACATTGTTCAGAAATTGCAACCTCAATCAGCTCAAGATTTGTCATACAAGCAAGCCGTCCAAATGCAGGCGTATACGGAAACCAAACAGCTACAAGCCTTAAGCGAGTCAGATTTAAAGAAGAGAAATTATGTGCTGTAGGATATCTACTTGCATAGTCCTCAATAGTAAGTTGCTTGACACCATTCCTTGACAATAAAGGAATCCACTGATCTATATACTCATGAATCACTCGGGTATCATGATCGAGATCTTGTGGAAAACTTAGGGAAAATTCGAGAATGGGACCATCATGGAGCAGGATAACTTTATTTATCATACTAACAAATTTAAGCGCCTTAAGTTCTTGATCATGACATTGTTTTAATTTATCCCAGACACTATCAAGGAACTGATCATCAAAGATCAGATGTGGAATCGTAGTCCAGTATTTTCTCCATTTTCTTGACAAAATAGAGGTTCTCACTGCATCTCGTATTGGCAGAATACATAGTATAATTTCTTTTATAATCTGGGGCAGCTCACTGATTATATCTTCCTTAGTGCAATCAGACTTTTTGTGATTTTGCCATTCTCTTCTGCAAATAAAATGTCACCAACAAATATTTAAATTAAACAAATTGGGTGGAAGGACTCAAAAACCCCCGCTAAACACCAATACAAATATCAACAAATATTTAAATTAAACAAAGATTTAAGAATTGGGATGACTCGAACTCGAACCAACCCCTCCCTAAATAAAGCTCCACAATCTCTTCAATTTTACTTACCCCTAAACAATACCCCTAAAGAACGTAATATATCACGGGACCAATGTTCTTTATATTTTTGATTTCGTATTTTATCTAACACATTTCTTGAGTATTATTAAGGTCGTATTTGGTATTGCTGTTGTTAACAACAATACCTAACTTTAAAAGTTTTTTTTTTTGAAAATTACTCTTGGTTGAAAAATTAATTTTAGAGAAAGCATATCCTCATGCTTTTGAACAGCTTTTAAGCTTTTGCGGCAAGTAGCTACGATTTTAACATCAAATCTCACCAAAAATATTTTCAAAAATATTATCAAATAGTTATTTGATTTTCGCAACATCACTAATTTTAACGGTACTTTTTTCTACGGTACAACAATTTTTAATAACAATTCCAAATAGAGTCTAATTTTTCTTAGAAGGAAAATTAATACATGTACATACAAACATAAATCAACAAAGCATAGGTGAATTAGATAGAAGCAAGCAGAGCGTAAGAAGAGCTTACCACTGGTTTATCAGTACTAATTTGTCCCGAGAAGAAATAAGCAGCCCATCGAATGTTTCGGTCTTCACCTAGACACCACACCACCTTGTTAATTGTAAAGTGTTTCACCCCGTTTTTTTTTTTTTTTTTGTTTTATTATTGTTTAAAAGGTTCGTAACATCTTTAGGATATTTTAGAAGGATTCTAAAAGGTATTCAAGATTTTCATGGGATTTAATCACGATTATAAAATATTTGAGTTATTCATTTCTGAATTTTAATACATAAATTTTTAGAATATTCAATTTTTATTCTCAATTTTTTATAAAAAAGCTCGTGGAACAAATTTTTTCATAAAGTAATAAATTGTATTTCGTGTTGTTTGTAGATTTTTTTGTGTATTTCATTCAATTTTATAATTTTTAAATATATTTAGAAATAAAGTATATCCCAATTTTTTTATACATGATAATGGGGACTCACATAAGCAATAATTAGTTCTGATAATTTTTTTGGAAAATTTGTAAAATGATGTATTTATATTTTTGAGGGCATTCTTTTTCCCCTTGAGTTTATTCCCACATGGTTTTGCTCTTGAGGGTTTTTAACGAGGTCATTCTATTGTGGGGTTTTTCCTTTCAGACTTGAAGGTATTTTTGTCTAAATGTCCAGAGGCAACGTGCGTGTTTTTTGGTTAGATGATAAATTTTCTTGAATGAATAAATCCCCCTGTACAATTATTGTATTTTAATACAATTCATGAATGAGAAATTTACCGTGACCACTTGGTCATTTTCACAAAAAGAAAAAAAGAAAAAAAAAAGATTACCCCAGGCTCTCAACTCTATGGACAAAATTTTATCTTAGGCTAGTGGGTTATTTTGTCTGTTGGATTCATGTTTTTGGGTTTTATTCTAGAAGTTGATGAATGATGGATTGTTTTTTTTTGTGGGCTGAATGTGGTTTGGTTGTGTACAGTAAAACATTTATAAGTTAATATAGTCTGAACATGTAAATTTTATTAATTAATCGAGATTATTAATTATTTAAGATAAAATTTATATTATCGTTATTATGTTAGAACCAAAAATTTGTATTTAAAATATTAATTTAACAAGGTTTTACTGTAATGGCTAGTTGTAATGTTTTTTTTTTATCAATATTATTTCCTCCACTATTTTTTTTAAAAAAGCTACTATATTTTAAATTCATGAAACTGGTGTATCAATTAAATACACACCTTTTAGTTATCTTTTTTTTTTTAAAAACACACTTTGATTATCTCTTTCAATTATATTTCTAAGTTTCAAAATGTAGATGAGAGTTGTTCAAGATCGATTTGGATAGGAATTATTAGAGGATTAGTATTTTGATGAGTAATGCGAAATGCAAATAATTGATTACATACACAGAATGAGTTGGGTTCTAATAATATGGATTTTTATTTGTTGATATTAATATAAATGCAGGGGTACATTGAGTTATAGCTAATCAAACACTTATCATTTTGTGAAATTTTATGTAACTCTATCATTTTCCTATTTTGATTTTTTTATTTATTCCAAATTATATACCTTTTTATTTTGGTGAAGTCATCTGGTGAGGGGCACAACCGCACAGGACCACAGGCACAGCATATTCAAATTCATTGTACATAACTTCTTGTTTTTATGGTGAAGTGCTTAAAGATTTCCGGGTACTTGCGCATAATGCGATCGAATAGGTATACAAACTCAAAGTTAACCTCATAGCCCTGCCATAACCCCAAATCTCTATTACCCTTTAAAGAACTCAGCTGACCATTGCTTAACCCTCCAACTGGAGGAGGATCAGTTTGTCCAGTTTTGTTGGCACAACTAAAGAATTCTCCATCACGTATAAATTATAAATTTGCAGTATCTCCTACACAAAACAAGATAAAAAATTGCATTAAGTTATGGAGAATGATAATAAATTACCCGAGACAATGTTGTGACAACGGTGGCTCTTGGAGAGCCACCAAGTCGGTCATGTTCTTGTAGTTCATATCAAGTGGAATACTACAACTTACTGTTGTGACAACGGTGGTTCTTGAATGTATGTGTTGCTTTAATAAGGTCGATAGAAGCAGCGCCCATCATATGGTTCTGGTTGTGAGGCCCCTAACTTCTTTTTGTAGAGAGAATTCTTCTGATGGACAAGTTTATGTCCCAATGCATTGCGATGATATGTTGTCTTCCTTATAAATCTGCTTCACAGGCAGGATATTGCCCATTTACTTGTCCTATCAGGTACTGGTACAAACTTGTTAAGTTTCTCCTTGAGTCTGAGTTTTCTTGCTTATGGTGAAAGCCAATTTCTTCTTCTGAAGAGTTCTCGAGGCAGCGTAGTCAGAATTGATAACAACAGTAAAATCTCCCCATATTGTTTGCCATTTCCTTTATCCTTTCTTTTAGAATATTAATGAGGCTTAAGCTACTGGAATTTGTTGTGCTCTGAAGCAACGTCCCCCAAACAAGACTAGGACAAATAGTTACAAGGTCAATTCCACTTTTTCTGGCAAATTCCCAAGCTTCACTCTCTGCTTTTATTTTGGAGAGTGAATAAAAGTTCTTCATTTTTCTGTAGAATTCCTTGTCAGACCAAGAACTTTCATCTATCACTTGTCCCGTGGGCCAACTTGGGTTCATGGCAACAGCAGCCACGGATGATACAAGCACTACTCGATTGACCTTTACCTCAGAACATGCCTTAAGAACATTAAGTGTACCTTTAACAGCTGGCTCAATCATTTCTACCTCAGAATTTTGAACAGTTGTGGCAGGAACTGGACTGGCAACATGGAAAACTCCATCACATCCTTTGATGGAAGTAAGAAGAGAATCGTAATCAAGTAGATAAGCCTTGACGAGTTTTAGGTGCTCAGATGCCTTTTCGAGCTTAGTTAAATGACTATACTTAGTAGTACCTAAAAGACATTGTAGAGTAATTCAACATAACCCCTTCAAACGATAATCTACTTACAAAGATGTTTATGGTGTGTTTGTAACGGGATGACATGAGACTGGAATTAAAGATAAGATGAATGATTGGAGAGATGAAAGCAGCTGGAGGTCGTAAATGTTATGATGAAATTCAGGGAGAACATAACATATGCACAGAGGTATCAAAGAGCTCTCAAAGCAACTGAAATGCGTCAGAAAATCAGATTGCTACTTTGTAAGAAGGTTATCGTTGTAATAGGCAATACTCCTCAGCAGCTTTCTTTTATAAAATTGGAGACTTTGCTGGGAAGTACTGATAATAGGGATGCAGATAGCAGTTATGGCTGACGTAGTGGTGTCCAAGAACACAAGATATTAATTTTTGCTAATGATTTAAAACTTTTTACTCGGGTGCTGGAAGCTTGACTAGAGAAATCACGCGGTTCAGCAGACCCTTCTTGAATAACATGTGAAGGTAAGCATGGAGATTTCAACATTAATCTGGACCACCCAAAGTTTTTTAGAGAGATCCGGATGAGGATACATATTTAATTGCAAGGGCTGTCAGTTTGTTCCTGGGCTTTGTCTGCCACTTAAACAACGACGAGGTTGCTGACATGTATGATTAAGAACCTGCTATAACATATCAGGTATGCATCTCAAGAGGCATGAGCATGTTATAAGAATTTCAGTTAGAAGACTTGGTGTCACATAATATATGTAATATCCAGCTTCTTCGTCAAGTTTTTTGACCTTGTGATGGTCTAGAGTTTGACCTTGTGATGGTCTAGATTTTGATGTCGTAATGGTCTGAATTTTGACCTTGTGATGGTCTAGATTTTGACCTTGGGAGATTATGATCATATTTGGAGTCTTTTACGAAAAATGGTCTTCCGTTGTCAATCTCATCCTGGAGTCAGACCATGGAGGTTCTATTTGGCAGGGTTTGGAGATTGTATCCATTCTTGGTGATTTGTATAGTTTAGCATTACTCGAGTTCGTAGATTCATTCCAGGCAAGTGTTGGTGAATTCGATCTTGGCAAGTTTAGTAGGTGCATTTTCAGCGAATTCTTGGATTCATTTTTGGCGATGTCCGAATTGGTGTTTGTCGGGTTTGACGACCTCGTGCCAACAGGAGGATGGACCTCATGGAAGGGTATTTTACTTTGTATGAGATGTGTACTTGTTGGATCATATGTCCAGCTCCAAGCTCATATGACACAACTGATGTTTGTTGGAGAAAAGATTGACAATATTGAGAGAAACGAAAAGTCTCGAGATGAGAAGGGAGAGCATCGAGTCACGTGAGGAGGGGTAACCGAACTCGAGAGTGCCATGACATCGTGCCCGGGTTGTTATTAGACTTATATTCTGATGTTTCTAAATCTTTTGAAATGCAAATGCGCAAGTATTAAACAATATACAAAAGTGTTGTGAGAGGAATTTGGTACAACACTTAGAGAGAATATCGTTGGATTAATTGATGAATCGTATAGAAATCGGCGATGGAAGCGGGTTCGCATGCCGCAACCGGCGTTCGATTGTCCGGCGTTCAATTGTCGGAATCGAGTGGTTTTTGTGGCTGTTTTTGGGACTGAGTTTGCAAGGTTTCCGGGCAAAGGTGACGGAGTAATCCATACCCACCCGCCTAGGGTGCCCAGAAATGTGTAGCGCTCAAGTGTTTCTACATAGTTCTTGTAGAGAGAAATGAGATTCCCCCTTGCAAAGTGCCTACATATCCTATATTTATAAGAATCAAGTCCCAAAAATATTTTTCATTAAAATTATAAAATTTCAAAATTTAAAATTTCTGAATTTGAAGTTCTCAAATTCAAAATTTAATAAAAATCGAGAAACGGGAGAGTAGTTCAAATAAACTTCCATCATTTCGAGAGAACGCCAAGTGATAGGATTTTGTGGATTAGTTCATCTGGTGGTAATCTGCAGATTCTGTCTTCTTTATCCGTACTTTAGTTTCTTTTTTGGTTTTCTTAGCTTCAGACCCCTTTTTTAGTTTTCTTCTAACATTTCAATTTTGACCTAATTGCAAGTACTCTCTCGGTTTTTATTTAGCCGATTATTCCGGGTACCGCGCGAATTCGATTTTAAAATTTTAACCGATAAAGTTTTTTTTTATTGGTATATTTATAATAAATTATTTAAAATAAAAATAATATTTTAATCGAATATAAATAGATGTTTAACTTATGACATGATAAAAATAAATTAAGCAATAAATAATTAATAAAATTAAGACTGAGTAAATATGTTTTAATAATAAAATACATACAATTACTATTTCAATTATTTTCAAATTAAAATTTTTGATTAAACAAATATATATCTACTCTATAAACAAATTTTAAAATTATATCTTTATATCCTATCATGCCCTATATACAATGGTATTTTTTTTGGATAATCCAAATTTTCATGGCAAGCCCTATACTTCTTACAGATCAATCCAACTGATTTGCGCCTAGCCCATGCATCAACTCCAAACAAAAAACAAAGAACTAGACTGACTTTTAACTAATACCCATTGGACCGAAGTCCCAACTTCCACTTACCAATTTGCCTGATCAAACACTTGAATATGAATGGGTCATTTGTTAAATCTGGACCGTTAAATTTGGATAGTTCAAATTTCTGAATGATTTCAAAATCTGGATATCGATGAATGTTAATGTTTGGTAAATAAATTTCTGAACCAGTTCATATGTTTATATTTCTTTTACAATATTTGAATTAATTGACAAAGTCTAAAAGATATACTATTGAGTAAGAAAAAATTGCGGCTATTTAATATTTTTTAAAATTAAATATAAATATTTTATTATCGTAAATTTGTTAAATATAATTCAAATATAGTTGATACTAATAACTTTCAATATATATGACAAGACTTTTTCTAATATACTTGACAAAAAATATAATTTATTGCATAAAATACAATTCCACGTATACAACTAAAAATATAACTACAAATACAATAAAAGTAAAATTAAAGTAAATAATCAAGGGAAGAAATAATGTTAGAAACATTAATGGTAACCTACCTACAAGGCTACAATGTTCTGAACGGGTGGGGTTAAAAAATTTAGTAGGTGTCATTCAGGTAAATATGAATCGTCGAGACATTTAAAAATATACTACAAACAAGATTTTAGCTTTGTCGTCCAGCAAAACTCTTCGTTCTGATCTGTTCAGGGGTTAACAAACGGGCCCTTAATACTGAATACCAAGAGAACTTCTTAATTACTATATTTCAAATGACTAAATTACGAATACTCTTCATTTTTCATGTCAAATTGATCCATAATTCAAATTTAGATCTTATAAATTTTATTTATTTCAATCATACAGTATTTTCCAATTTCCATTATAATTAATTACTAGCTTATAACCAGTGCAACGCACGGCTCCTTTTTAATCTATAACTATTTTAATTTTTTTAAATTTATATCTTATTAATTTACATATCAAATTGTTGTTAAAAATTGATGTATATAAGATTTTACACGTTCGATTTAATATTTGTACCCTATCTTGAATTCTTAAAATTTGATTTGGACGATTTTACAGCCCACGTGAAATTAACAAAATACTTTATTTTAGTGATAGTGTTAGGTCCGATAAGATTGTAGAAAGGGGGTTGAATACAATCTTTACCTTTTTATCGAAATTTGTCCTTTAAATTAAATTTGATAAAGACAAATTTATGTGCGGAATTATTGAACACAATTTTTCAAGTTGAATATAACTGTATATTAACTTGATGTGGTGTTACAAAATCAGTATAACAACTTATCAAGATGTTAATAACTAATTAGAAAATTCAACATGAACTTTTCTAATTTAGTTAATAATAATCAAGATAAGAACTAGGAAACTTAATTCGCTAGTAGTACAAGAATCACAAATAAACAAGTTCTAGCGGATAGAATATAACAAAGATGAAGAACTTGAATTTCTGGGAATTGTTTAAGCTTTGGTGTTCTTGGTGTTCTTGAGAGAGAGAATTCTGGTCTGGATTTGATGTTTCTGCTGTGTTTTCTCCGTTATCACATAATCTGCTGTGTTCTGTTCTTTTATATTAGTAACAGGTCTTACTGGCTTTCTGTAGGATATTTAACTGCTCCAGCATGACTTAAACTGCTACCAAGACTTGATTTTCCTTCATTAAGACTTACACAAACCTCCATTAAGACATAAAATGTGTCGGTATGACTTAACAGAAATTCGGTAAGACTTACAACAGCTGGCAGAGGTCGGTAAGACTTAATCCAGGTCGGTAAGACTTAAATTAGAAAAGCTTCTGTCGGTAAGACTTAAAATTAAGTCATACCGAATTTTCTTCTCCAAGACATAAATCATTTTTCTTTCTTTAAGTCATATTGATCCATTTAATTAATTAATGATTAACTAATTCATATTTAATTGATACAATAATTAATTTAAATAAATAAATTAATTCTTCCAGAATTAATTCATTTAATTAAATCAACTAAATGATTTATATCAATTATAAATGAATTTAATTAAATCAATAAATAATTAATTTAATTCTTACAAACCATTAAAGGTAGTAAAGAATTACCACTGATTTGTGTTGACGTTCGATGTACTGTCTGGTTCATGAACGACTAACTTCAACGATGCTTCTTCACTTTTGACTTTAGGTTGTGGTTTGTTTCTTCTCTCAATTCTCTTGTACTGTAACTGTTCTTCAAACTATCACTCGAAAAATCTCTGTCACTGTTCAAATGAATCCATTCACTTCAATGCTGTACTGGGGCTTGATCAGATAATTGAATCGTCTTCCAGTGTATGACATCAAAACTATAGATTGACTTTTCTTCTTTCTTCTGACAGATAATACTTCTTGAGATTCCTGTGACAGTTCATATGTATATTTACTTATTACAATTTGGTTTAAGTTGATTAGGATCCTCTAACTACAAATAGGCTGAGTCATATGCCTTTCAATCTCCCCCTATTTGTTTGTTAGACAATAACAAGCAAATTCCTAGAGGATACCTCAACTAATCCAACTTAACCAAATGAAAGATAAAACTTTAAATACTAAGTAAATATGAAAAAAAAGTTCTGGTTTATATTTAACATTTACCAGATTCAAACATGAAAGATAAATACAAGATAGATGATCCTCTAGACTGATCATATGATATAAATTCCTATCAAGATTTATCTAGGCTCTAAAGATATAACATGTAGAGCAATTCCTTTTCTTCAGTTGTCTTCCCTTCTGAATTCTCCTTCTTCTGGCTCATCTGTGACTTGAAGTTTCATGTGTAGATCAGAATCAACAAGACGTTCTCTTCTTGATGACAATCCTTGAGGTAAGACTAAAGGAATTCCAAGCTTCTTTCTCAGTTCACCTTGAAATTTCTTGTAATCTTTTATGTTCGTTTGTGCATAGGAACAAATGTGATCTGCAGCTATTACCTTTTCTTCAGTCAAGAATCCATGATTTCTGAGAGCATATTCAGCATATACCAAGTGCTTTGCATGATATTCGTATAGCTCATCTATCTGAAGATTGATTGAGTGAAGTACCTCTCCCTTAAGAAATTTTACTTGTGGAGGTTCCTTAATCACTTCTGGTCCAGCTCTTTCAGCAAATTCTTTGAACTTTTCATGTAACAATACACCTAGCTCATAAGATGTTCTTACCTTAGGCCTAAGTACCCAAATCTCTGTCAATGATCTGTCATAAAAGAACTGAATAGAAACTCTGAAAGTTCCAACTTTATGACAATCTACAAATATTACCAGCTCATCAGATTTGGGTTCAAATGCAGTAGTTATCCTGATGACTTCTACCTGTAAGGCCTTTATATACATTTCATGAATTGGATTTGCCAGTTTGAATTCCTCGAGAATTTATCCAAGACGACGATCTTCATAATCAGAACTCTGAGGTGAATCAATTGCTCTTTGAGCACGTTCCCATTTGTCACCGCTCTTTAGTCTGATATATGTTTTTCTCTTCTCAACATTTATAGCATGTAGTCGTTGTAATGCTTGTTGTTCAGCTTTCTGAAGTTCTTCATTTCGTGCAATTTGCTCTAAAGATTTTTTAAGTTTTTCTTCTCTCATTTGCAAATTAGCTTCCCTTTGAGCAAATAATTCTTCAGATTCTTTCTCAGCTTGTTGAGCTTCAAATTCAGATATCAATGGTCCTTCATCTTCCCAGTGACTAAGATCAGGTTCAGGAAGTTCTTCACCTTGATCAGGGATTTCAAGATCAGCAAAAACATCGAAGTTATCCGATTCACCCGTGTAATAATAACCTGTGTTCTTGTCTTGAATTTCTTCTTCAGTTTCTTCAACTACTTTCTTCCTCTTATCTTCACCTTGGTCAGATTTACCAGATTTTCCTTCTCCTCCCTCTCTTTCTTTAGTTTTATCTTGTGATTTCTCCCCCTTAGTTGAGGAATCCTCTACAGATTTATCAGTTGCCCCAGCTTCAGGATCTTGTTTATCATCATCACCATCCTTACTTGTAAAGAATTTAATTTCTTCATTCGTAGGTTTGCGACTTTGACTTACAAGATTAAACAGATGTTTTAACCCTTTAGCCTGGTGTGCATTTTGCTTTTCGATCTAGTCCAGACGAGAATCAGTAGATTCTTGATTGTGTTGTACCTCTGACTGTAGATTATCAACTTTCAAGGAAATCTCAGAAATTATCATGTCTTGAGCAACAGTAATATCTCCAGAGTCATCAAGTGCCTTTTCATGAGAGAGTTCGAGAGTTTCTATTTTCTTGGTGAAAGATGTCTTTAAGTAGTTAATGTCCTTCTTGATTACAGCAAGCTGACTGTTGACAGAGGTGGATGAAGAAGATCGCTCACCCACTTGTGCTCTAAGGATTTCTGTTTCAGCCTTGCTGACTGCAAGTTCTTTCTCTAAAGCAGTTATCTTTTCTAATAATGAGAGAGTGTATGTGTCAGTGTGTGCGCTCACCTGACGTTCACTTTGAGATCCACTCACCTGAAGTGCATGTGTTTCACTCAATTTTATGGTATTCCTCACATCACTCCTCTCAGATTCCTTAGCTGCTTCCAGATTTGTACCTGCATGTAAAATCACCCTAGCCTCCTCTGGGAAGGTCAGTGGTGGTGCAATGGGAGTTCGCAAATCCCTGTCCTTAATCAAATCTACTTGAACATTTGAAATTGTTGACTGAATTGCTTCAGTAGTAGATTGATCAAGTTGCCTTCCACCTTCTCCAGTCGAAACTACGAGTGGAAAATCCCTTGTGGGAGCCAGGAGTGTTTGTCCTGGGAGGGGAGATGATGGTTCTATTAAAGTTGGCTGAGAACCAAGATTTCCCTCTAAAGCCTGTGAAGACTCTTCTACCGTAACTATGGTAGGCACTGTCACATTTTCTACGTGCTCTCCTTGCAGTGTGTCCTGAGACTCATCTAAAGGTATGTCTTCCCCCATTGTGAGTAATAGGGGAGGTGTGCTTGACTAACTACAAGGTGCCACGACCCTATGGCGAATTTCAATAGAATCACCCTGTTGAGAAGATGATTCTAGTAACTGTGTAACGGCCATATCAACTTCCATATCCTGTTGGGAGGATACAGACGGGCTTACAGTTGCCTCAGTTTGAGTTCTACTTTTCTTTTCTAGAGGCAGAGCTGTGGGTTCACTCATACTACCACTACTGATTCGACTTCTTTTGACTTGCAATTTCTTTCTGGAGTGAAAAGATATGAGTTTTGTTGGTTGAGTGTTTGGCTCTACGACCTTGGTTAGAGGTTGTGGTATTACAACCCCTTGGTCAGACCTACCAACCACTTGGGTTCCAGAAATAGATTGAGAAGTAGTAGTTTGAGGAAAAGAAGGCAATACCTGGTCAGCTGATTCTGCAACAGTCTCTGATAAGATGGGTTGATCTGATTAAGGTTCAGGGACAGATGCAGTTTCTTGCACTGGATGTTCAACAGCAAGTGCAGCTGGCTGAGGAACAATTTGCTGAGCAGGTTCAACTTGTTGATTGCCTTGATTTTCATTATCAACAAGTATGTTTTCCACTGGTGGTTCAGGGTTTTGTTCTGGTTGTTCAGGTTCTGGTACAGGTTCAATGACAGGTAGTTGTATATAGTTTGACATGTATTGGGTGACAACTACAGGTATGTTTGTGAATTTAGGCTTGTTGCTGTACTCAGTGAACAATCTGGTAGTAGGTTTACCTGACGCCAGTGATTCTCCATTCAGGAATTGGGCTTGGTTTTCTAGTTCCACAAGATGATTAAAAATCAATGACAAGAATCTTGGATAATAACATGATACTTTATGTCCATTATCAAAATTCTTCTTTGCATTAATGATTCTTCTAACCATCAGAACACACAATAGTCTGCCAATATTAATTCTTCGGTTGTGTGCAACTGCATATCCAATATGCTGCAAGAAAGATGGTAATACCCCGAAGTTCCCTTTAGTAGTATTGGCAAAGACTCTACCTAATGTGTCAAACAGATAATCCCATTCCTGAACAAAGTTCTTTTTATTCCAAACAGTTTGATCAGGACTGTCTTGATAGAATACACCATTTACAAAATTTATCAATTCTTGATCTGATGGTAATTCTTCGAAATTATCAGTTGGAAAATTTAAGACCGTATTTATTGTATTTTCATTCACTGTGTACTGATTGTCTCCTACAGAGAAGACAAAAGATCTGTTATCATTAGAAACGACAGCAGTAGTACACATGATTCGCAAAGGTTCAATTTTCAGAGGAGCATCCAATCTCAAAGCATTGCGAACCAGTGAATTTTCATTTAAAAACCGAATCCACGGTCGAAAACGTTCAACTGAACATTTTTCTGGATCAAAATAACCGATTAAATTATGTTTAATAATTTCAAATCGATCAGCCATTTTAATCAAGATTTAATTTCCTTGAAAATTTCAGATTTTACAAATTTTTAATTTAAAAATTAATTTTTCGAATTAATAATTAATTAAAAATTCGAAATAATTAAAAGTTCTTCAAAAATTCTGAAAAATTCACACAATGATCCTTGTATACACACAAACACACGTATATTTTTGAATTTGCAAGAATCGAACCCAGTTTTTCACAAAAACAGATCTTGAAATCGTTTTTCGAAAATAAAAATTTTCAAAAACCGAACCAAAACTCGATTATAACCACTCAAAATGAAGATAATCAAGCAAGGAGTCCAAATATGTGGTTAAATCGTGAAATGGGTGAGTGAATCCGGTCAAAAATCCGGCAGAGGTTCGGCAGAGTTCGTGTATGTATTGTATGTATCTGAGAGAGTTTTCTAAGACTTAACTTGAGAAAGACTTAAAAATGAAAATATGACTTAACACATCTATATATACAAACTGTCGAATAAGACTTAAAAAGATAACTAATAAGACTTAACTACATTAAGACATAACTGAAATATATATATATATATATATATATATATATATATATATATATATATATATATATATATATATATATATATATATATATTATACCCGAATATGACTTAATAATAAGAAAAAAAAAAGATTATGACTTAATATTAACAAGACTTAAAAAAACTGTTACTATTAAGACTTAACTAAGAAAACTAAGACTTAAATTGAATAAGACTTAATCTAAAAATAAAAAGACTTAAGTAATAAGACTTAACAAATAAGTAATTAAAACTTAATTAAATACAGGTGATTAAGACTTAATTTATACTGACTAGCGAATATGACTTAGATTTAAAAACTCGGTAAGACTTAACCTGTTTAAGTCATACCGATTTTAAGTTAAGTCATATTGATTATTTTTCCTAATTTTAAGTCATATTAACTTTAAACAAACATTAAAAACACTATAAAATATACAATTAACTTATAAAAATAATAAAAATATTATATAAAATTTAAACAAATAATAAAAATAATTATAAATACTATATGCTAACCTATTAACGAAAACAAAGCAATATTAACAGGACAAACATTACAAAACATATGATAAATTAATTAATAAAATAGAAATTAATATCTACAAATATTCTAAAAATACAGAAGTATGAAGTATTAAATAATATGAATAAACAAAGTGAAAAATAATTAAACAAGCAAGAAAATCAGATGGTAAAATAATTATACAAGTGATTTCAAACAACAAATATTCACAGGATAATCACTTGCAAAATTATTAAAGATCAAATTTCAGATATTAACAGTATTAATTACTAGGACTGTTTAACATACCCAATTCACTAACAATTCTAGTGAATGAGGATTCATTAAGCGACTTAGTAAAAATATCTGCAGTTTGATCTCCAGAGCCTACAAATAGTAGTTCCACTGTACCATTCATTACATGCTCTCTTATAAAATGATACCTTATGTCAATGTGCTTTGTCCTTGAGTGCTGCACAGGATTGCTTACGATTCCTATGGCACTTGTATTATCACATAAAATAGGAATATTTTCCAATACAATGCCATAGTCCATTAATTGATTCTTTATCCATAAGCTCTGAGCACAACAGCTTCCAGCAGCTATATATTCAGCTTCGGCTGTAGAGTTGGAAACTGTTTGCTGTTTCTTACTGAACCAGGATACCAATCTTCCACCTAGGTATTGACAACTCCCAGATGTACTTTTCCTGTCTACAACACTTCCTGCATAGTCAGAATCTGTATATCCAATTAAAGTAAAACCAGTTTCATTAGGGTACCAGATGCCTAAATTAGGCGTACCCTTTAGATATCTTAAGATTCTTTTGACAGCAGTGAGATGGATTTCTTTAGGGTTCGCTGGGAACCTTGCACACAAGCATGTGGCAAACATTATATCTGGTCTACTAGCAGTTAGGTAAAGCAATGAGCCAATCATACGTCTATAGCCTGTGATATCTACCTTGGTAGAACTTTCACATAAACCAATTTTGACAGCTATAGTTGATGGTGTCTTTGCTGATGAGCACTCCTCCATGTGATATTTCTTGAGGAGCTCCTTGATGTACTTAGATTGACAAATAAATATTCCATCTTGTCTCTGACTTATTTGTAATCTAAGAAAGAATTTCAGTTCTCCCATCATGCTCATTTCAAACCTACCCTGCATTAACTTAGAAAACTTCTTGCACAGAAGCTCATTAGTAGACCCAAATATAATATCGTCCACATAGACTTGGACTAGTATTATATCATTCTTATGTCTTTTAGTGAAGAGCGTTTTGTCTATGACACCTCTTATAAAACCATTTTCTAATAGAAATTCAGAAAGAGTGTCATACCATTTTCTTGGGGCTTGCTTAAGACCATAGATAGCTTTGTAAAGAAAGTAGACATAGTCCAGATGATCTTGATCTTCAAAACCAGGGGGCTGTTCTACATACACTTCTTCATCTAGCTTACCATTCAGAAAGGCACTCTTGACATCCATTTGATAAACTTTGAATCTTGAATAGGATGCAAATGCCAAGAATATTCTGATGGCCTCAAGTCTTGCCACTGGAGCATAGGTCTCGTCATAATCAATGCCTTCAACTTGAGAATAACCTTTAGCTACCAGTCTTGCTTTGTTTCTTATCACAGTGCCATCTTCATCTAGTTTGTTTCTGAATACCCATCTTGTGTCTACCACTTTTCTATCTTTAGGTCTGGGTACCAGCTTCCATACTTCTAGTTGTTTAAATTGATTGAGTTCATCTTGCATAGCAATCACCCAATCAGGATCAGATAGAGCTTCTTCTACTTTCTTAGGTTCCATAACAGACTGGAACCCAGAATAGTTACATTGATTCTGATAAGCTCTTCTTGTTTTCACACCAACATCTGGATCACCAAGAATCAGCTCAAAAGGATGAGCTCTATTCCAAACAGTTTGTCTGGGAAGAATTGATCTTGATGATTCGCCTTGATCTTCAGTATGATGTTGAGTATGACTTGTTGACCCTTCATTATCTCCCCCTAAGTTGTTTCCAGTTTGACTTGTTGATGATTCAAGAGTATCAGTGGTGTCTTGAAAGTTATCATTGTTTTCACCAGCATCACCTTGATCATTACCATCAACATTTGGATTATTATTATCAACAACAACGTCAGGTTGGTTGTCATCATCTGAATCTGAGTCTGACATATCATCAAACTTAAGCTTTTCAAATGGATCTTCATTTTGGATACTTGGGAGTTTTGTGTCATCAAATGTAACATTGACACTTTCCAAAGTTTTCTGTTGATCAATAAGATACACCTTGTAGGCTCTTCTTGTATAACCAATAAATATTGCTTCATGTGCTTTTTCTTCAAATTTACCACCTTGATCATCTCCTTCTTTCAGCACAAAGCATTTTGTCCCAAATACATGGAAGTACTTGAGAGTTGGTTTCTTGTCATGTAGAGCTTCATATGGTGTCTTCATTAAGTCTTTATTGATAAGTGTTCGATTCTGGGTATAGCATGCAGTGTTGAGAGCTTCAGCCCAAAAGCTCAATGGAAGCCTTGATTCACTTAGCATTGTACGTGCAGCTTCAATCAAGGTTCTATTCTTTCTTTCAACTACCCCATTTTGTTGAGGAGTTCTGGGAGCCGAGTACTGTCTAGTTATACCCTTTTCAGTGCAAAAGTCATTCAGAACTGCATTCTTGAACTCAGTTCCGTTGTCTGACCTTATAGCTCTAACTGGACGATTAGAATCCAGCTCAATTAACTTAATGTGATCAACTACCAGTTGTGGAGTTTCATCTTTTGAGTTCAGAAATAGTACCCATGTGAATTTTGAGAAATCATCAACAATCACTAAAGCATATCTTTTTCTTGACATGGACATCACACTAACTGGACCAAACAAATCCATATGGAGAAGTTGTAATGGTTCAGTTATTGATGAAATGTTAGTGCTCCTGTGAGTTGCCCTTTTCAACTTCCCTTTTTGACAAGCATCACATAGACCTTCCTGTGTAAATTCAATCGAAGGTAAACCTCTCACCAACTCTCTTTTCACTAGAGAATTCATTGTTTTGAAGTTTAGGTGAGAAAGTCTCTTGTGCCATAACCAACTTTCATCAGTGGATGCCTTTGAATAAAAACATCTAATTTCTTTTGTGCTTCCAGAGTTCATATTGGCTATGTACAAGTTTCCTTTTCTTACTCCTGTCAACTGTGGCCTTTCATTTCTCTTGTGTGATATTAGACAATTCTTCTTGTTGAAATGAACTTCATAACCTTTGTCACAGAATTGACTAATACTGAGCAAATTGTGCTCAAGGCCGTTCACAAAAGAGACATCTTCAACGATAACATTTCCAGCTTCTAATCTGCCATATCCATCAGTTTTACCTTTGCTGTTATCTCCAAAGGTAACGACTGGGCCGGCCTTCTCCACCACATTTGTCAGCAGGGCTCTATCTCCGATCATATGCCTTGAACATCCACTGTCCAGAATCCACATGACTCGTTCAACCTGTTTCAAACCCTGCAATGACAAATCGGTTAGACTTTCTTCGGAACCCAAATTTGATTGGGTCCGGAGTACTTAAAGAATTGACCTTTATCAGGTAAAGCAACACTTTTTATTTTAACAACATTTTCTTTAGGTACTGGACATTTAACCCTGTAAATAGCTTTAACTTGTTTTGGTTTCAGCTTGGGTAACCATGTCTTCACCATATCCTGAGAAGGACTTGGAGTCCTAATCTTAGAATTAGGTGATTTTACAGTCCTGGATCTAACATGTTTATGTCTGCTCATTTGCTGTCTAGGAACATTCTTCTCAATACATGCATGATTACCGTTAAAGTAAGCAGACATTATATTAAAAGCACAAGACATGCAATTAACAGCATTGCATTTCTTATGATCAGTATCAATAACAGGAATAACATGCATGGTAGATATGTTGTTGCATTTATTCATGTTGTTACTTCTACTACTAGTTTTCAAGGAACTAGTAGACTCACCAACTCTTTCTGCTTTCTTAAACACAGTCTTTCTATCTTCATCATTTTTAACAACTTGATTACTTTCTAAGACTACGCCATTAGCTAAATCCTCAATGCGCATCTCTTCCTTAATGATTAAAGATGTTGTATCCAAAGGTTCTGCTATGGATGTCTTAAAGAGTGGGTTAATAACACCCTTAAGCACTAATGGTATACCCCTATCTACAGCACTGACACGATTAGGGGTAATAATGCTTTTTCGACCAATAGCTTCATTATAGTCAAACCCAATACCCACGGTTTGATTAATAACTTGTTGGTTAAACAACTCTTTAGCCACTTTACATGAATTAGAAGTAGCACTAGCCCTTATCTCTAGCTCAGCTATTGTTTCACGTTGTTGGGCCACTATCAACGCTAGAGACCTCTCAAGTTCTTTTAGAATTCTTATTTCTGATTTTTGTTTATCATGGCAATTTTGTACATCGTGTAATTCTGATAATTGATTACTAAGATCTGTATTTAACAAATTTAGCCTTTCAATCTCTCTATTAGCATTACCTAGTGTATCACTAAGTTGATAAATGTATTGACTATCAGTACATGATACCTCAGATGAAGTACCACTGGAGTTATCAGATTTTGCCATCAAGGCAAGATTGCCATACTCTTCATCTTCAGAGTCTGTATCATCCCAACTCTTTCCAGCAGCCACATAGGCTTTACCTGTCTTCTTCTTCTCAGATCCAAAGTCTTTTCTTTGGTTTTGTTTTGGCTTTTGACATTCAGTAGCGAAATGTCCAAGTTCATTACAGTTGTAGCATCTAATTTTACTTCTTTCAACTGTTCCAGTTTTGTAACCTCCTCTGTTACTTGAGGATGAAGAACCTCCTCTCTGGAACCTGTTATAGTTAGATTTGTACCTGAACTTGGGATTCTTCCTGAATCTGAAGTTGCTGAATTTCCTTACCAACAAAGCCATGGACTCATCTTCCAACTGATCTAGCTCTTCTAACGAATAGAAGTCTCCTTCATCTGGACTAGCATTCGTTTGACCAACTTCAACTTCAAGCTTACCACTGTCAACATTACAAGGTTGAATAACCTTATCTTCCACTTCCTGTTTGTTCTCAACAATAAGAGCTGTAGAAGTATTAGCAACTCTTCCTTTTCCATAAATCTCCTTTTGTTGAGATTGTTCCAGTTCATAGGTTTTTAAAACACCAAAGAGTCTTTCTACAGTAATTTCACTTAGATTCCTAGACTCTCTGATAGCTGTAATTCTATGTTCTAGATGAACAGGCATTGATAGTAGAAATTTTCTGTTGATCTCTTTCTGAGTGTAGTACTTGCCATGCATCTGTAAATTGTTGACAAGTTTGTTATATCTTTCAAACACATCTTGAATACTTTCATTGTATGCTGATCGAAAGTGTTCATACTCAGATGTCAGAATTTCTAGTCGATTCTCCCTAACTTCCTCTGTTCCTTCATTCACAGTTTCAATGGTTTCCCACATTTGCTTTGCAGTTTTGCAGTTAATCACATGACTGTACATTACAGAGTCTAGAGAGTCTATTAAGATCAATCTTAAATTAATGTCAAGTCCAGCTTCCTCTCTTTCAACAAGAGTGTATTCAGAAGAGTCTTTGTGTACATACCTTGCAGGGGAAATAACTTTTCCATCAGTAACAACTTCAGGAATTATTCCAAAAGGTATTATAGGTCCTTCTGATAAGACTTTTATGTATTTAGGATTTGCAACCTCGAGGAACATTAACATTTTGTTCTTCCACATATTATAACTATTTTTGTCATATATGGGAATTTTCACAGTTCCAACTTTAGAAGACATGATGAATTTTTTAAGAGAGTTAAAAAATTTGGGGATGATTTTTAATCGAGTAAAATGGGATCTTTGATTTGTGTATCAATCAATCGACTCTGATACCAATTGTTAGGTCCGATAATATTGTAGAAGGGGGGGTTGAATACAATCTTTACCTTTTTATCGAAATTTGTCCTTTAAATTAAATTTGATAAAGACAAATTTATGTGCGGAATTATTGAACACAATTTTTCAAGTTGAATATAACTGTATATTAACTTGATGTGGTGTTACAAAATCAGTATAACAACTTATCAAGATGTTAATAACTAATTAGAAAATTCGACATGAACTTTTCTAATTTAGTTAATAATAATCAAGATAAGAACTAGGAAACTTAATTCGCTAGTAGTACAAGAATCACAAATAAACAAGTTCTAGCGGATAGAATATAACAAAGATGAAGAACTTGAATTTCTGGGAATTGTTTAAGCTTTGGTGTTCTTGGTGTTCTTGAGAGAGAGAATTCTGGTCTGGATTTGATGTTTCTGTTGTGTTTTCTCCGTTATCACATAATCTGCTGTGTTCTATTCTTTTATATTAGTAACAGGTCTTACTGGCTTTCTGTAGGATATTTAACTGCTCCAGCATGACTTAAACTGCTACCAAGACTTGATTTTCCTTCATTAAGACTTAGACAAACCTCCATTAAGACATAAAATGTGTCGGTATGACTTAACAGAAATTCGGTAAGACTTACAACAGCTGGCAGAGGTCGGTAAGACTTAATCCAGGTCGGTAAGACTTAAATCAGAAAAGCTTCTGTCGGTAAGACTTAAAATTAAGTCATACCGAATTTTCTTCTCCAAGACATAAATCATTTTTCTTTCTTTAAGTCATATTGATCCATTTAATTAATTAATGATTAACTAATTCATATTTAATTGATACAATAATTAATTTAAATAAATAAATTAATTCTTCCAGAATTAATTCATTTAATTAAATCAACTAAATGATTTATATCAATTATAAATGAATTTAATTAAATCAATAAATAATTAATTTAATTCTTACAAACCATTAAAGGTAGTAAAGAATTACCACTGATTTGTGTTGACGTTCGATGTACTGTCTGGTTCATGAAGGACTAACTTCAACGATGCTTCTTCACTTTTGACTTTAGGTTGTGGTTTGTTTCTTCTCTCAATTCTCTTGTACTGTAACTGATCTTCAAACTATCACTCGAAAAATCTCTGTCACTGTTCAAATAAATCCATTCACTTCAATGCTGTACTGGGGCTTGATCAGATAATTGAATCGTCTTCCAGTGTATGACATCAAAACTATAGATTGACTTTTCTTCTTTCTTCTGACAGATAATACTTCTTGAGATTCCTGTGACAGTTCATATGTATATTTACTTATTACAATTTGGTTTAAGTGGATTAGGATCCTCTAACTACAAATAGGCTGAGTCATATGCCTTTCAGATAGTTTAACAATTATTTTCTAATTAAATCTACACAAAAACAAAAGAGAGAAGAAATTGACGATGTTTTACGTTGAAAATTCTATTCGATTTATGAATTCTACTTATAATTCATTTTGATTATCAAAATACCCTTGTTATTATTTAAAGATAGTTCTACTAACAATCAAATACAATTATATCTATATATAATAAGCGTAAGAGGATTTATCCATAATTTTAGTTTAGTCCCTATACCGCTAAAATAACAAGAACCGTTAGATCTTAATACATATTGAGAACCGTTGGATCTAAATTAAAAAATGTATATTGATTGTTATTAGAATTTGGGAAATGTATGTTAACTCGAATAACTTGTAGAAGGGGGGTTGAATACAAGTTAAATAATCGTGTCTGATTTTTGCTTAAGTAAATAACAATAACAAACGAATAACTCAAAACTTGTTTGTATTAATAAGATCAAATACAAACTCTACCAAAGGTGTACACAAACCTTTAGCAGCTGCTCTCACTATAAATCTCTCTCTGTTTGTTCACTCGTATGCTCACGATGATCACAAATCTCACACATATTACAATGTCATAGAGAGAGTATTTATAATGCTATCTACCAACTAATAACAGAAAGTAATGAATAATACAAGGTAATATTCTGCCGTCTAGTTGATAGTTTCCACTGATAGTCGATTCCTTTCTTCATGTACACTTCTTTCCATCTTCAAGATATCATATCCTATAGAATAGCACTTTCCAATTCTGCAGCTTCAGTCAGGGTCTGTCTGTAGTCCCTGAAAACCTTATAGTCCGTGACTCGGTCTCTGATAAGGTACTGTTCACAGTTCTGCAAATCTTGGACAACTGATTCATCCTTAATCAAATGCTAAACCCTTTATAAGATCAGGGTATTACAAGAAGTGTAATGTTCATTCTATTCTGCACATCACAACTCATGAATTATTCCTAAGAATCTCCCCCTATTTATGCTTTATAATGTGAAGCATAAATCTGAGTTGTTGATGTCAAAATCCTTTAACAATACAACTAGAATGGAATTCATACAAAACTATGATTTACATGAAGTTAAGTCACACAAGTACCTCAGATACTCAATCTGCTTTAATTCTTATGAACTGTGGATTATCTTTGAGAAATTCATTAAGTAGAGCATCTTTAGTTTTAGCTAAGACTTCACCAACACTCTGCTTCAGATCTAACATGTCACCATTATAAGTAATGAATTGATAATGCAGAGCTCTCAGCTTGTCTGGCCTATATCTGAATTGATCAAGATCATGAATAGAAATAGAATCATACTTCCCTTCCATAGATTGATAAAAGACAAAAGATCCACCATCATCAACATTGACTTCCAATGACTTCAATTCAATCTTCTTGTCTTTATCATCATCATCAACATAATATAGCTTGAAAGGTGGTACATTCTTCTTCTTTGCTCCATACAATCTCTTCAAAGCTTTATCAATCTCATCAGTCCAGTGCATAAGTGATGCATTATAATTCTAAGTAACTTCAGCATTTTTGTGTAACAAGAATCGAACATAAGCTAACTCTTCCTCCTTTTTATGATATAAGAATGTATATAAATTCATCCATCTCACTCTACCATCAGATTAGAAGTATAGCAAAAAAACTTCTTTTTCTTCTTTGTTAACTAACCCTCTTCTTGATTCATACTCTTGATATGTCTTCACTTTATGAACAAGAAATACAGAAATCAACCTGTTAAGATGTTTCTGAGTAAACTTCTCACCAAACGTGTCCAAAAGTGAATGAGGATCAGCTTTCAACTTTGTAACATCTGTGGTATGTATGTCCATCGATCTATGACCAAGTCCACTCCTTTTTCCAAGAATCAAAGATTGCAAATTTTGACTCATGGTCCAGTACGATGGTTCCTTAGTTTTTGAATGAACCTGTTTCTTTACATTAGAAGTATTAGATTGAACATTCTGTGAATTTATCACTTCCTCCTGTGTAAATCCCACATTCTTCAGATTAATAGTAGTCCTTGACACTACATCTTTCACCACTTGTTCTTGTAGAAGAATTGATGTAGTACCCGGTACTTGAAGAGTTTTAGCTTTCTTTGTTACAGACTCTGACTGGTTAGAAACTTGCTTCCCCTTAGATCTTGAAAGAACAGATCTACCAGCTTCAGTTCCTGTAGTTATCTTACTTTTTCCTTTTCCAACATTCGAACCACCACTGCCACCACCATCACCACCCTTATCTCTTCTATCAGAACTGTCTTCAGTAGCATCAGCCTTGCAAGAGTCTCTGATGACTAATCCTGTTTGCCTCTTCTTAATTGTTTTAATCTCCCCTTTTTTGACATCAGCAACAGTGCCTCCAAGAGTTTCAGTAAGAGAACAAATAATATTCATTAATACAGCCTGATTTTCCATGATAGTGACCTGGTTGTCTTTAAACATTTGAAGTCTTTGATGAACATCTGTTTGAGACTGTTGAACATTCTCAAGAATTTGCTTGTGTGAATACAAATGAGCATCATAGTTGGAAGTTGTAATCTTTATAGCATCATTGGTAGCCTAAATTGCAGTATCAATACATGCAACCTAAGTAGCAAGACTTTGAACAGAGCGATTCACAGAAGAAAGATCAGCATCCGAAATTTGATGAGAATCAGCACTAAGCTCACTTGCATAAGTAAATTCAGCAATCTCCTTGGCATGAGCTAATGCTGTAGTATCTGAAACTTCATCTGGATAGATACCATACTTGTTAAATAATGCCCATTTGTCCTTGGCCCTTGTACTCTCAATTTTTCCAATGTGCTTGATAAGTGTGAAATAATCAGGATCAGTAGTGAAATGACTATGAGCAAGTTCAGTAGGAAACTCTTGATCCCAATAAGTAAATGTCTCATTCTCTTTAGATTCAACATCAGAATGAACAGATACTGTATCATCAATCTGATTATAAAAATCAAGATGCAAAGGTGTGGCCTTCTGAAGAGCATGATCTCTGTCATGAGCTTGAAGCAATTGTATAAATGTAAAATTCAGAGAATCAATACCCAAATCATGAGCTTCTACCAAAGTAGTTGGCCATTTTTTTATCAAAGTAACCAAATGTTGGTTCTGCAACCTTTGTAGATGATATTGCCTGTGAATCATGAACGACAGATGTAGAATGATATTCAAGTAAAGGTACTTGAGTAGAATGACTTACAGCTGCAACTGAAGAATAAGGAATCATAGCCAAATTTCCAATATTACTAACATCCTGACCCTCACCAGTATCCTGTGTGCTAATATCCATAGACTCTGACTCATCCATAGAGTGATCAGCACCTGCAGATGTCTCAATCCTAGCTGAGAATGGTTGCACATACAAAGGGACACTAGGATCATTAGTTAAGTCTTCTAGTACTATCTGAGAAAGAGATTCCCTTAGCCTTTCACCTTTTCTATTGATAGCATCCACAAGCCTTTGCTGATATTTCTGAGCTTTAACTTCAAGCTTTGAATTATGCTTGGCTAAGTCCTGCTTCTCATACATTTTGATAAAAGAATATGTACCAGCATCCATTCCAAGATTCTTAGACCAAGATTCAGAAAATACTTGATCCCAGAAATCAAAAGATTGTATCCTAGTTTTCTCTCCCTCACTATGGGGTTGGTCACCCATACTCTCATTCTCACTTTGACTTACTAAAGTCAACATACTTTCTACCTCTCCTTTTGCCTGGTCCGGAGCCAGCCTCTCTGATTGTGGATCTATGTCCATCTTTTCAAGTGTTTCACTCAGATTTGGAAAAGTGATCTCATGACCTACAGAAAATCAGGGGTTAGGAGAAGTTGTTATACCTGAACTTACATGGAGAGAGGGTTCCTCATATGGCAAGGGGCTTGAGGTTTTCTTCATGGAGTGAGCTGCTGTAGTCTCTAAACCCTCACTAACAACTATTGTCTTTTCAGAGACTAGAGGCTCCAGTATACCACTTTCCGGGTCTACACTAGACTCTAATGCCTTCAGTAATACTTCATTAGGCACCAAAACCCGTGTGTCGCCGTCTTCAAGTGTTGTTTGCTGAGATACACCCTCAAGGTGGATAGACTCTGACTGAACAAAATTTGTTTGATCTTAAGGAAACTCAGTCAAAGGCAGTCCTCCCATATTACTGGGTATCTCACTTGCAGTTTCAGTCATCAGAGAAGACCTTTCAGTAATCACAGTTCCTGAGTCATCCAACCTCTGACTAGATGGTTCTTATGTTGCAGTGACTGTGATCTGACCTATCCTACTATCCACCATTGGTGCAATAGTACCTTCTGTTAACTGCATTCCACTATCTACTACCTCCTTTTGTTCACTTAAAGCTGGAGCATCTTCAATAATGTAGTCTTTATGAAAAGATAAGTGTGAAGTGTTTGAAGTGCACCATGCTTTGAAAGTCCAAATTTCTTCCTCAATTTTCCCCTGATTGATTGATATAAATGCATCTTCATAAGATCAAGTCTTTGATATAGAAGTCCATATTCTTCAGGATGAGAAAGCTTGGGTACTTTTTTAATTAAAAAATCTAGAACAGGCTTGGAAAGCTTGACTTTCATAGAAATAACCTTCATAGCCAGCCTGTATGTTAATGTAGTTTCCCAATTTGAATCAATGTCAAGTCCTCTCCTATCAATTACTGACTTGGATACAGCTTGTTGTGTAGAGACCTGCAAGATATTAGTAGGACTAGACTCTGTGTGTGTAGGTGACAAATGAATCTTTATCCTTATTCCCCTGGTATAGTGAGCAATAGATTTACCTTGAGAAGACTCAAGAGGTGCAGACTCAGTAGTGATCTTGGGTTGAGATCTTTTTTCAATAGACACAGCCTTTTGAGAGACTGTACCTAGTAACTGTTTTCCCTTTTTAAGAACTACAGTCTTTTGTGAGACTACAGCCTAGCTGTGATTAGGTCCTTCACCTCTTTCGCCTAGCGTAGAGAGTTGCATTGCAGCCTTCAAATCTTCTCTCTCAGCAAGAGGTATATTATCATCATCTTCACTAGAACTACTAGAACTAGGAGCTACATATCTTCTCTTCTTTATAACTGGTGCCTTTTGAGAAACACCAGAGTTTGGTTTCTTTGAAACAACAGGCTGTGGTTCAAGTATTGGTTCGAGAATTGTTTCAGAGACTGTGAGGTTTGGGGTTACTTGGGTAGACGCAGGGAGGCCCTCCACTAATTGAGGTTCCTGAATCATTTCACCACCAAAGAAAGAAGAGTTATAGAGAGTAGGAAGATGAGTTCTTAGAAGTACCTGTACATGTTGTGGAAAATGAATTGTTGGTATTTCATCTGGATTCTTCTCACTGTCCTTCTTTGTAATATCATAGAAAATTCTCTTTTGCTACGAATAAGAAGGAACACAATGTTGTCTACCAAACCTGGTATTAGCATTAGGAATAAAATGGTTAATGAATAACTGCATAAACCTATGATAATAAACCATATTTCTTCCATGATCTCTTGTCCCAAATTTGATACTCATCTGATTTAAGATAATTTGACCAATAATAATTACCCTGTTATATAGCAAACTATAACCAATGTGAGAAGTAACAACGGTAATTTGTTCAAAAGAACTACATTTACCAGTAAAACATTTAGCTAATTGATCAAAGAAGAAAGACCATTCTTTTCTAAGAAAAGGCCTCTTCAACTGGCCCATGTTATCTAAAGGTCCACTATAACCTAATGCAGATAACATAGTTCTAACATCATCATCAGATGGTTCACTAGCATAATTCATATTAACAGGTAAGTGAAGTACTGAATTAACAACAGATTCAGTAATACCAAAAGAATCTTGTCCTAAAGTTAGAACAATCTTACCTGGTTGACCCTGAACAGGATCAACTACCTCAGCATTCTTCCAAGCTTGTGAAACAGCAGCTTGATTAATTTCTGGAGATGCTGCCAATGCATAGCGTAAAGGTCCAATAGCAATAAAGTCCATCACTAGGTGGAAATCAGTTGACACCCCTTTCTTGTTTGTGATTGCAGCAACATGATTGTTAGTCATAAAGTCGAAGTCACTAAACTTGAAAGCAACTGACTTGGGTAATCTTCTTTGAGCAGCCATTGATTTTGAATCTAAGAAGAACTTGAGAAATCTTTGAACTTGATTAGATATTTTGAGAACTTGAATCAGTTTTTGCTTTAGAAAATTCAAATATGAAGAAAGCAATAAACAATCAGAGTCTCAAAATAATAATATACTCAAAATTTGTTTAGACCCACTAACCGACGTCCACACGTAGATTGACAGGTGGCAGTCCCTGAAAATATGTAATTACCCACGATTTTTGGAAATAAAATCCAAAATTGATTTTAATTAAAATCAGGGTATAAGTGATTTTGAATCGACTTTCAGAGACTAAAATGGAATCATATACGTGGCATGTCAGATATTATCCTGAAAATAAAAACACCAATAATCCAAGCAAAATATTATGATTAGATTTCAAAATATCTTGGAAATATGAGAAGTCTTAAACACGCGTGAAGTAATGATGTCATAGGTGCATTGAACACTTCAAAAGACTGTCAAGCTTCTCACTCTTCCCTATATAACCTGGTGTTCTCTGCCTTTCTCCATTCTAAAACCACTTAAAATTTTCTCTATAAACACAAAGAACCCTCTAAACACAATGGCTTTTAACCCAGATATCCACATGAACCCTAACTTTTGATTCCTGTCCTCTGAGGAGTTCCATGCTCTTGATGATCAGGAGCAACTAGATTATCTCTTTGAAGAGATGACTTTTCTCATTGAACTATACATGGCTGGAATAGACCCAAACAATGTCCAGAACCCTCCTCTCGAACATCTACCAGTTGAACAAGATCTCCTTCTAATCTCTTCACACCTTGAGGATGAAGAATTTAGTGAAGAGTCTGGGGTTGTCCTTAATGGAGATGATATTCATTTATCCATCAGTCCTGAATAAACATGGGGTTGTGCCAACTACTCTCATTCAAGTCATCCAGAGAAGAAATTCAAGAGCAGATGGTTGATCCTGCATCCCCCAAATGGATTTTGGCATGCCTGGGAGTTGATGAATTGATTGTTGAAGACTCGTGGAAAAGACAACTCCAGCAGCCACAACATTAGACAAGAACAAGATTAGTAGTAACTATTAGGCAAAAAGAAAAAAAAAATTTATTTCATTTCCATGTATGTATTACTTTTGATTAATGAAAATACAAGCTTTTCTTTTTATATATCTTGTCTATTTCCTGTTTATTGAAGTCACTAGTAAGTATGAATATGTTGAATTATCAAGAACATGCAACAATCATTAGAACTAAACAACTAAGTAATTCATAACCTAAATTACTAAGTCAGAGACTAAGAATTCAGAGTCTAGTTCTTAATGACTTGTTTATTCATACTATAATTTATCAAGGCAAAATGTTATTAGCTTCAGAGTCTAAATGACATATATAGATGGTGATAAAGAATTATCAAATCTATAATCAAAATAACATACCTTGCTACTTATGCAGATGTTAAAGATCTAGAAATTTAACATTCCTAACTCACTTACCAACCTAATGAATGTGGACTCATCAAGAGGTTTAGTTAGGATATCTGCAATTTGTTTCTCAGTAGGAACAAAATGAAGTTCCACAGTACCATTCTCAATATGTTCTCTAATAAAATGATACCTAACATCAATGTGCTTAGTCCTTGAATGTTGAACTGGATTTTCTGCAATTTTAATAGCTCTAGTATTATTATAAAACATAGGAATATTAATAAGTATCATACCATAATCCATCAACTAATTTCTTATCCAAAGGATCTGTGCACAACAACTGCCTGCTGCTATATACTCAGCTTCTGCAGTTGAGGTTGAGACAGATTGTTGCTTCTTACTTGCCCAAGAAATTAATCTGTTTCCCAAAAACTGACATGTACCTGTAGTGTTTTTCCTGTCTATTTTACACCCTGCATAATCAGAGTCTGAATAGCCAATTAATGAGAAATCAGATTCTCTAGGATACCACAAACCAAGGCTTGGAGTTCCCTTGAGATATCTAAATATTCTCTTCACAACAATTAAATGATATTCCTTAGGATCACTTTGGAATCTAGCACATAAATAGGTAGAAAACATTATATTTGGTCTACTTGTAGTCAAATGTAAAAGTGAGCCTATCATGCCTCTATAGCTAGTGTTATCAACACTCTTACCCATAGGATCAGAGTCTAGCTTAGTGGCTGCTGCCATGGGTGTTTTTGCAGTTGCACAATCTTGAAAGTCAAACCTTTTTAAAAGATCCTTAATATACTTAGACTGATTAATGAAAATACCAGTCTCAGTTTGTTTGACCTGCAAGCCTAAAAAGAAATTTAGTTCACCCATCATGCTCATCTGATACTTAGACTGCATAAGCTTGCTAAACTTAGCACATAACTTTTCATTAGTAGAACCAAATATGATGTCATCAACATAAACTAAAAGCATATCACCTTTAACTTTTCTAAAGAAAAGAGTTTTGTCAATTGTACGTCTTGTGAAGCCATTTTCAAGAAGAAATTTAGACAAAGTTTCATACTATGCTTTAGGTGCTTGCTTCAGTCCATAGAGTGCATTGTCAAGTTTGTAGACATGATTTGGAAATTTTGGATCAACAAAACCAGGTGGTTGCTCCACATACACTTCCTCATCAAGTTTTCCATTTAGAAAAGAACTCTTTACATCCATCTGGTATACTTTGAATTTTGAATGAGCTGCAAATGCAAGAAATATTCTGATTGCTTCCAATCTTGCTATAGGGGCAAAGGTTTCATCATAGTCAATTCCTTCCTCCTGAGAGTAACCCTTGGCCACCAGTCTTGCCTTGTTCCTTACAATCATACCAGATTCATTCACCTTGTTTCTGAAAACCCATGTTGCACCAACAATAGATCTATCTTTTGGTCTTGGCACTAGTTTCCAAACTTTGTTTCTCTCAAACTCATTTAATTCTTCCTGCATTGCTACTACCCAATCAGGATCCTGTAAGGCTTCTTCTACCTTCTTAGGCTCATTCTTAGAGAAAAACCAACGGTACAAGCATTCATTTTGAGCTGATCTTCTAGTTGGAACACCACTGTTTGGATCACCAATTATCAAATCTTCAGTATGATCCCTTGTCCATTTTCTAACAGGTGGAAGATTACTCCTGCTAGACTCTCCCCCTAAGTTAGTGGCATTTCTTGCAGAAGAATGTTCATTACCTTCAAAAACTCCCCCTTGATCAATAGAATCAGTAAAATCCATACTGCTGCTAGTACCTAAATTTTCTTCATTATTCCCTGAAGAATTAGTCTATGATGAAGTAGACTCTGATGGAGTAGACTCTGATTGAGTGGTCTGCTCCTCACTGGTACTGTGTTCTCCTTGATTGATTTTCTCCCCCTCAATAGTAGCATTCCTTTGAGGAGTAACAGATATTTCTTCTGGAGAACCTTCTTCATCACTGGAGAGAATCTAAGAATCCTTAAGATTTTCAAATTCCAATTTGTCATGACTTTCATCAGTTTACAGAATTCCAAATTTCTTGTCATCAAATGCAACATGAATTGATTCCATAACAATGTGAGTTCTGAGATTATAAACTTTGAAGGCCTTTGATGCAGAGTATCCTAGAAAGATTGCTTCTTCCGATTTGGCTTCAAATTTTCCTAGCTGTTCTGGATGAACTTTCAGGACATAGCATTTGCATCCAAAGATGTGAAAATATTTCACACTTGGTTTCTTTCCTTTGATCATCTCATAGGGATTCTTTCTATGACTGTTCACCAAGGTGCAATTTTGAATGAAACATGTAGTGTTGATAGCTTCTGCCCAGAGGTAGGTTGGAAGCTTTGCATCTGCAAGCATGGTTCTAGCTACCTCTATAAGAGTTCTGTTCTTTCTTTCCACCACACCATTTTGTTGAGGTGTTCTAGGTGCAGAAAACTGTTGAGTAACTCCTTTGTCTGCACAATACTCCTCCATGATAGAATTCTTGAATTCAGTTCCATTGTCACTCCTGAGAACTTTAACTCTGTACGTGGAGCTATTCTGAATATTCTTGACAAGCCCAATGATTTACTGAGGAGCTTCATCTTTCTTGTGGAGAAAGAACACCCATGTGAACCTTGTTTAATCATCCACTATAACTAGAGCATATCTTTTCTTGTTGATAGACATAATGTTTACTGGACCAAATAAATCAAGATGCAGCATGTGAAATGGTTCAGTAATTGAATTTTCTATCTTGCTCTTGAAAGTGGTTCTTTTCTGTTTACCAAGCTGACAAGCATCACAAAGTCCATCTTGCAAAAAATTCACCTGAGGTAGGCCTCTCACTAGTTGATGCTTAACAAGATGATTAATCTTCTTGAAGTTGAGATGTGAGAGCTTCTTGTGCCAATTCCAGCTTTCTTCATTTAATGCTTTACTGTAAAGACATCTGACAATTCCATTAGCTGAATCATCCAAGCTGGCTTCATAGATCTTACCATGTCTCTGACCAGTTAGAACAATGTCTTCATTCTTCATATTCAAGGTTTTGCATCCTTCACTGTCAAAGATTGATTGGTAACCTTTATCACCTAGTTGACTTATGCTTAAAAGAGTATGTTTTAAGCCTTCAACCAGTGCTACATTTTCAATGATGACATTTCCAAAAACAATCGATCCATATC
Organism: Saposhnikovia divaricata; assembly: GCA_036435485.1. Lineage (NCBI taxonomy): Eukaryota > Viridiplantae > Streptophyta > Magnoliopsida > Apiales > Apiaceae > Saposhnikovia > Saposhnikovia divaricata. Next base: position 183,896,764 of record CM071599.1, on the reverse strand, counting down.
CCATAGTTTCTCCTTTGTTGCCATCTCCAAAAGATATTACTGGGCAAACTTTCCTTTCAAACTTTGTAAGCAGGGACTTCTTTCCAGTCATATGTCTAGAGCATCCACTATCCAAAACAATTGAATGCTTCCTTCCTGTGCCCTGCAAACAAAAAGTAACTAGTTAGAAATTTTTAGGACCCAACTTTGATTGGATCCTTTCTTACTAGACTTAGAAACAACTGGCTTTGAAGATTTTACTTTTAAGCTACCTGTATCAGAATCTGCCTTAGACTCTGATTTCATAAACTGTTTCTGACTGGGAGTTTCAGATTTCAAAGAATAATAGTCATTATACAGTTCATGATATTCTTTGCACATATAAATATAATGGAGTAAACTACCACAATGATAACAAGCATTCTGTGGTTGGTACTGAATTTTCTGAGTCTTGGGGAATCTGGACTCAGTTTTCCAAGAAGGTTTCTGATTGCAATCTAAGGCCAAATGAGTATGATTACTACATTAATAGCATTTCTTCCTAGGTGCATCAGGTACATTCTTGTAATTGTTTTCGTTGTTAATACCTTCTTTTCCATCCTATTTCTCTTGATCTTGTTAGACTCTGAAAGACCTTCAAGTCTCTGTTTCAACTGAGACTTAGACAGAAAGCCTATGTTGACATTCTTAGGTTTCTCTAACACTTTCTCATCTGAACTATTATTGTTAATTCTTTTGTGCACAACTGGGGTACCATTAGAATCAACAAACTTAACATGTTTAGGTTAAGAAACTATCTTCTTATCTTCAGATTTAGATGTGTTAGCTTCTTCTTTTCTATTATCCAAGAAAATAGCTACAGGAGGTTCACTTTTATCCTTGTCAAAACCTAAGGCATAAACCTTACCAGATATCTGATTGTTAATAATGTCATGAATCTTTTTGCAAGAGGTATTCCATGTGTGAAACCTATCTCTCTCTTCCTTTAGTTCTTTTCTGACATAGTCATAAGCCTCAAGAATAACACTATAATCATGCTTAGCTTTATCAGAATCTAATCTATAACGTTCCATTTGAATTAACTCAGATTCAAGAATATTATTTCTACCAACTAATTCATCATTCTTAACCTTAAGTTCATCACTTTCACTAGTAAGAATTCTGAAATTAGTCAAAAGATTCTTAAATTCAGCATGGATAGATCTAATATCATCAGAATCTAAGCTATCAAATGAATCAAGAGAGTGAAGTGATACCTTAGAAGATGAAGAATTTTTCTTTGGAGATCCAGGTTTGTCTGAAGCACTTGCCATTAAAGCAATGTTGTCATAATCCAATTCATCTTCAGGATCACTGGAATCTGCCCAATCTTTCTGTGTGACCATGAGTGCATTACACTTTCCAGAACTCCTAGGATTCTTACACTCACTAGCAAAGTGTCCAAGCTCGCTGCAGTTAAAGCATTTGATCTTTGCTTTATCAAGCTTGATGATTGTGCTTTTGCCCTTGTCACCCTTCTTCACTTCTTTCTTTTCAAAAGGTCTTTTGCCAAATCTTCTTCTGTTGAATCTTCCCTTTTTGAAAGCTTTAGCAAACATAGCAAAGAGTTCCTGCATATCAGTTTCGGAATCACTGTTGTCAGAGTCTATATCAGTAGTCTCTGGTTCAGAATCTTCTTTGCCTTTTTTCTTCCTTGAGTCTTTCATGATTGGTTCAACATGCTGTTCCTCTATAAGCTTTTGTGATTCAGATTGAGCAGTAAGTGCAACAGTTTTCATCTTTCCTTCACTTCTGCTCTTCTTCTGCTACCTATCAAGTTCATAAGCCCTTAACTTTCCAAAGACTGCCTCTAATGATAACTCATCCAGATCTTTAGCTTCTTCAATGGCAGATATCTTCTCATTGTAGAAATTAGGCAAGGCTTTCATGAACTTTGCATTCATATCCTCCAAGTTATAATACTTGCCATGCATGTCCATCTCATTGATGAGTTTTGTAAACCTATCAAAGGTATCAGTAAGTGACTCACCAGACTTGGATTCAAAATACTAATACTGTTGTATAAGAAATGCCCTCATATTCTTCCTGACAGGTTTAGTTCCTTCACAGTAAACCTTCAAATTGTCCCATATCTCCTTAGCAGTTTTACAAGAAAGAACATAGTTAGTGAGAACAGAGTCAAGGCTATTAAATAGTATGTTCCTCACTTTAGCATCTTTAAGAATGTTCTCCTTGTCCTTATCTGTCCACTCAGATTTAGGCTTTATCCCTGTAGATTCTGGAATAACTTTTCATTCAACTGTTTCTTGAGGGATAATCTTTGTTGGAACAAAAGGTCCATCTCTTATTCTGTCAAGATAATCAGGATCTGTTGCCTCGAGGTGATGCAACATCTTCACTTCCCAATGAGTATACTCGTTTCTCTTGAGCATAGGAATCTTTGTATTGCCATCCTTGTAACCAGACATGATTGCAGATCTTTTTGATTATTCGAAATCAACCTGCTCTGATACCAATTGTTAACTCGAATAACTTGTAGAAGGGGGGTTGAATACAAGTTAAATAATCGTGTCTAATTTTTGCTTAAGTAAATAACAATAACAAACTAATAACTCAAAACTTGTTTGTATTAATAAGATCAAATACAAACTCTACCAAAGGTGTACACAAACCTTTAGCAGCTGCTCTCACTATAAATCTCTTTCAGTTTGTTCACTCGTATGCTCACGATGATCACAAATCTCACACATATTACAATGTCATAGAGAGAGTATTTATAATGTTACCTATCAACTAATAACAGAAAGTAATGAATAATACAAGGTAATATTCTGCTGTCTAGTTAATAGTTTCCACTGATAGTCGATTCCTTTTCTTGATGTACACTTCTTTCCATCTTCAAGATATCAGATCCTATAGAATAGCACTTTCCAATTCTGCAACTTCAGTCAGGGTCTGTCTGTAGTCCCTGAAAACCTTGTAGTCCGTGACTCAGCCTCTGATAAGGTACTGTTCACAGTTCTGCAAATCTTGGACAACTGATTCATCCTTAATCAAATGCTAAACACTTTATAAGATCAGGGTATTACAAGAAGTGTAATGTTCACTCTATTCTACCCATCACAACTCATGAATTATTTCTAATAATGTACATATATTTAATTTACTATTTGTGTTTTATCTTGAATTCTAAAAATTTGATTTGGATTATGTGAAATCAATAAAATAATTTGTAATTTAGTGATAGTATAACTATTATTTTCCAATTAAAACTACCCAGAAACAAAAGAGAGAAAAAAAATGATGAATTTTTACGTTCAGAATTCTACTCGATTTAGGAAATTTACTTATATTTAGTTTAAATTAACAAAATACCCTTTTTATTATTTGAATATAATTTTACTAACAATCAAATACAATTTTAATATTAGATCCAACTATTCTAATCTATCTATTTTAGAATCTAATGATCCTAATTATTTTGGTATGTAATAGAAATTGAGTATAATTTACGTATTAATTAAACTGGTCTCCTTAATAATAGGCATAAAAGAGATTTTATCCAAAATTTTGGTAGTTAGTAGTCTGGTCATCAATACAAAAAAATAGGAACTGTTAGATTTTAAAGTAGATAGATAAATATTGTTGGATCTAACATTAAAGGATATTCTATATTTTAAAATGTAAATTAAAATGTATATGTTAATGATTTAAATCAAATATAATTAGACTTTCTATATCGAATAAGATTATCAATATAGGATTTCTACATTTAATAGGATTATTAATGTAAAAATTTGTAACTGTATTTCCTCTTTAGATTCTAAGTGTTTCCATTTGGATAATAATTGTTAAATTATTACTAAATTAAAGATAATTTTGTGTGCTTCGTAGGGACTCTAATATCATCCAAATCCGATTTTTAGATCTTAAGATAAATCCTAAGGTAGAACCAAAAAGTAAATATGAACTTCTTAAAATTTTAAAAAAAAAATTTAAAATTCAATTCTAATACAACTCTTTTAACTTTTATCCTTTTTAGATAATAATATTATTTAATACAATATAATTTTGGGATGATGGCCCAAAATATTCATATGGGAGCCATGCTGGCCCTTTTTACTAACCAGACACGGTAGACCGTGTACCGTGATATAAGGGGTGTTGCGGAACAAGATCTTCCGTATCATGCATAATACGGTACACCGTGTTCCGTATCATGCACGAACACGGTACACCGTGTTCCGTATCATGCCTGAATACGGTACACCGTGTTCCGTATCACGCTAACACGGAAGGCCGTGTTCCGTATCATGTATAATACGGTACACGGTGTACCGTATTCAGCTAATACGGAAGCCGAAACTCCGTATCCCGTCGGTATTTTGGGTCTTTTTTTTCAAAATCAGTATTTTGAACAAAAACTTGTGAAAAATATGCATTTTGGTAATTCTCTCATAATTTTGATCTTTTATTTAAAAAAAAAAATTGAAACCGACGATTGAGAATATTATAGCGATACAATACCAATTTTTTTGGATAAAATTCATTTTACACTTATTACCCTTTTACACTTATTATATATAAAGATATAATAAGATGGTTATAGGGATATAATTGGACCAAATTTTTAATTTTTTATACTAAACCTCAGGACAGAAATATATATAAAATATTAAGTGATTTTTGACTGTCTCGCTTAAGTTTAAGAGAACGAGCCTCGAAGATATCAAACGGATGAACTAAAACTGCCCTTTCTATACATTATTTTAAGCATCTTTTTCTTTTCTCTCCACGTGATTAGGCGACAAAAAAACCATCTCAATTTCCACATGCTCGATCACAAGTTTTAAAACAAAACCGTGGTATTTGTTGAGCGGTTTTGATCTAATAGATCGATCAAAAATCAAGTATTAGTAGAACACTCAAATATCAATATTTATAATATTGGATAGTATCTTTATAATACTAGTTGATAAGGCCGCGCTTCGCGGCGGCGTCACAATATTTTTAAAAAAATTCAATACATTTATGTTATATTATAATATTAATATTAAATTTTAATAATTAAATAATCTTCTCTAATGAATCGATTTCTTGTTAAATACGATTCTTTCGATTGAGCCGCTCTCTCGTTAAAACCGAAATCTCAACTTTAATATATATTATAAAGACTTATATAATATTTTTTATCCATAAAATCGAACCGTAAAAATAAAAATAAAAAAATTATAACTTTGGTATCAAATTCTAAGAGCTAATACATTCTTTTCTAGCGAGCCGTCTTCCCGTTAAATACGTTTCAAGCCGCTCTTATTTGAAACCGAAATTCTAACTTCACTATATAAACAAAGTAAATTCCAGTTTTTATATTTTTTAAACTTTCTAATATTTATGGAGTTTTAAAAGATGAAAATACATCTTATATTTTCTGTATATTATAAATATTCTTGTATTTATTTACAGTTTCCGCATGGAATGTCTTTCTGTTATTTTAACATATCAAAAAAAAAATTTAAATACGAAAACTTTTCGTATATCATTAAATTACAAACAAAAATTAATAATAACATATAAGATATATTAATTAGGGGATCATGAATCATGATCCTTGAAAAATCTTTAAATTAACTTTACAGATGAATCAATGATCGCGATCCTTGTAATTAAGATTTCTTCATATTATTATTGTTCTAGTATATAGGACATTAGTATGTAATTAAATCATTATTAATAATGAATATTATGCTTTTAAATTTGATTATCATGTGCTAAAAACATAAAAATCATTGCACTTTGCTTTGATACAAATGCAAATTGACAATATATCATAAAACAAATTCAATATTAGTAAGAAAGATTAAATAAAAAGAAATACCTCCAATATTTTTTTATTCAAAATATTAAGTTTGATTCAATATTGTCGTAGTTTGTAAATCTTCCATCCATAGCATGTTAAAGATCCATCGACTTGATTTTCCTGCGAGTTAAAGAAGCTAATGAATAAGTATTGCAACATATTATTGTATACATTAACATTAAGACTATAACAAAATAGAATTAAGCAAATCGATGAAACAAAAAAGATTCATGATTTAGTCTTTTTATGCGTATATAGACACACAAATTCCAATACATCTTCTATATGAATTTGAACTATTCTTCTTTACAAATTCAAATGATTCCTTTTCTACTCCAATAGATTAAATGATATTATAGTTATTATATTATAGTTATTTGAATTTTTAATCATATGCCTTAGTTCTCAACAGAACTTCTAATTATAAATCTTTATTATAAATTCGAACTCTTCTCCTTTATAAATTCAAGGATTTTAGGATTTTAGGATTTTAATATGTTAATAAATATTTTTATATTTATTAATATTTAAAATCCTAAAATCCTAAAATCCTAAAAAATTAACATCACATCAATTCTTTTCTTTTTAAATACGGTGACTTTTTATATGACAATCGTATTGGATTTATAAATAAATTTTCCTAATATAAGTATAATTAACTTATATAAAAATATATAATTTAAGAAGATCGTACTTTCTATAAAATATTTAATTATATATTTGCTCTATATATTCAAACACCTATTTTACTTCTAGTAGAACTTTTATTTATATATTTTTTCTATAAATTTGAACTCTTATTCTCTATAAATTCGAACTCCTATTCTACTTCTAATAGAACTTTTAATCGTATGCCTTATAAATACTTATTACACTTCTAATCATATGTCTTCCCTATAAATTCGAACTCTTCTCCTCTATAAATTCGAACACCTATTCTACTTCTAATATGTTAATTGATATTTTTATATTTTTAGTGTTTAAAGTTCTAAAATTCTAGAAAATTAGAAAAATAGATTGAGACGATCTTAGAGCGCCACCTAAACTCCCGCTATCCTCCTTTATATATATATATTGATTTTTTTTATTTTTATTATATAGTAGGATATAATTAATATTATTTTATTAGGTTGTTGGTAAGAGTCGAATCCTTGACCTATACTAGTGTTCGCTTATTATCCCTTTTATTCTTATTATATAATATGATATAATTATTAAAAATATTATATTCGACGGCAAAAATTATTTGACGGTAAGGAAAGAAAATTATGGAAAAGATCGCTTTTATGTTTATTATATATGAGGATATAGTTATTCAAATTTGATTGTTTTTATTAAAAGAATAATCAAATTTAAGAGTTAATAAATTTAAAAAATATTATTTAATAGACTTGACACGGTCAACTTACTACTTTAGCTCTTTCTTGACTTTTAAGAATCACATTTAGACGATTTTACAACCCACTTATAAATCACGAAATTTTGTTTAATTTAGTGATGGTTTAACGATTATTATCCGGCTGAAATTATGCAAAAAATGAACAGGAAAAAAGTTACAAAAATTTACATTAATAATTCTATCCAATTTAGGAAACCTATTTATATTTAGTTTAGATGATTAAAAATTACTTTTTAGTATTTTAATATAATTTTACTCTAAATTTAATAAAACTTTTAATATTGGATCTAATGGTTCTTATCAATCTATTTTAAGATCCAACGATCCATATTATTTTGGTCGTTCACCGTATTACCAAAGAGTGGATAAGATACCCCTATAATTATATAATAGAATATTATTGACTAACATGTATTTTTTTTATTATAAATTATTTTGTAAAAAATTTATATATGTAACTAATAATAAGTTTATTTTTGACTTTTTTGTTACACCTTATTGTTATATGATTTTTTTTCAAAATTAACGTAAATTACATGCACATATGAAGTACCGAAGACAAACATGAATTTTTGTTTTGAACCGGAACTATTTAGTAGTTAAAGTTAGGTTTGATTTGAATTGTTTCCCGAAAGCCAAGACATAGTAGTTTTCTATAGAAGAGATGATGGCTTCTTCGTGCTTATGTACTCGCAATTTTTTCAATGCTATCTTGTAAACTAAATTTTTGGCCTGTACTCATATCAAATTTAATAGATGATAATTAATGAATTTCTAATATTAAATTTAGTAGATGATTAATGAGTTTTGAAAAGTGAATTTATCATATGTTTTATATTTTTATTAGTATATTTAATTTAAAGTTATAAATATTAAATTTAATTATGTTGTTACTGAGAGTCGAACCCTTGACCTATGGTAGTACTCGCTTATTATCACTCTTACTCTTATTATATATAACTAGCTTATAACCCGTGCGATGCACGGTTCCTTTTCAATTTAAAATAAATAAAATTCAATTCTAATACAACCTTTTTTAACTATATCCTTTTCATATTATATTTTCTTTTTAAAATTCAATTCTAATACAAACTTTTCAAATTATCTTCTTTTTATACTTTAATTTTCTTTTTAATATAATACTATCTTAATCGTCTATTTTTAAAAATATTAGATTCGACGGTTGAAATTATTTTCACGGACCGAAATTATAGATTGGATCCCTCTTACGCTTATCATATATATAGGTTGTTATTATTATGTAATCGATAAGAATCGATCCCTTCCTTTGGTAATACATCTTTATTATCAATTTTAATATTATTATATTATTATATTATATTTACTATAATTATATTTATAGCCCGTGCAAAACACGTGTTACTTTTAAATATTTTTAAAATTATATAATCAGACAAAATAGAGTATAATAATTTACTATGGATATAATTTAATTTTGTAATATTAATTCATATAATTATTAGTGATAATAATTATTATTTAATAAATGGCATGTATTGTTTAGAACTAATAATATAAAATCATAGTGTAAATTTGTTGTTGATGAGATTCGAACCTTGAATTTTTAGAAGAGGGAATTAAATATAGAATATTCTTTATTATTAGATCTAACAGTTATCATTTATTTACTAAATATCTAACTGTCACTATTTTTTTAATAATTCAACTATATCAAAATACTAATAATTGTACCCATGTTTGTTTATTATAATTTAGTATAGTATAGATAGATGAAACAAACATGGCCTTAACTTAAGTGTTAAGGTAGAAGGTTTAGTACGTATATCATTCTCATACTCCTGTAACTATGTACAATTGTTCTATGAAAAAAGTAGCTACATCCTGATGATAACAAATCGGTAAAACTTGAAGTATTACATTTCAAGTTATAGGTATAGAAAAAATATTATTAGAAAATTTTTAGATCGAGGCATAAACAAATTAAAAGTGTAAACTCAGTGCGCTTATTAATTAAATTTTGTATGAGTGACTTTACATTTAATTTATAAAATATATGTTGTTTTTAGGAGTCGAACCTTTGACCTATGGTAGTACTCGTTTATTATCCCTCTTACTCTTATTATATAATAGGATGTAACTAGCTTATAGCCCGTGCAAAACACGGGTTAGGTTTAATTTTTTTTAATTTACTTATAGTGTAATTACATAATATTATAAATATTTTATCTTTGTACATAACAACTTTTAGTATTAAATCTAAACTAATATGTTCTTGGTGGGAATCGAATCTTCAACCTTTCTATGTAGCATCTTTTAATATTAATTTTAAATTAAAATATTGTCGATGGGATTCGAACCTTAGATCTATATATATAACAATTTTTAGTATTGTATCCAACGATCATCATCTATTTGAGCTACCGATATAACAGTTATTGAATGAAAGGGATAACCAAAACCAAACTACAAAATATATCCCATTTTGCTTATTATAGTATAGTATAGATTGTATAGATTTTGTAAAAAAATTATATAAGTAACTAATAATTAGTTTTTTTTGACTTTTTTGTTACATCTTATTATTACCTGATTTTTTTTTCAATATTAACGTAAATTTATGCACATATGAAGTATAGAAGACAAACATGAATTTTTATTTTGAACTAGAACTATTTAATAGTTAAAGTCAGGTTTGATTTGGATTGTTTCCCGAAAACCAGAGCTTAGTAGTTTTCTATAGAAGAGATGAGGGCTATTTCGTGCTTATGTACTCGAAATTTTTCAATACTATCTTATAAATAATATTTTTGATGTGTACTAATATCAAATTTAATAGATGATCATAATGAGTTTCTAATATTAAATTCAATTAATAATTAATGAGTTTTGAAAAGTGAATTTTATAATATGTTTTTATTTTGGATTGTTTCCCGAAAGCCAGGATGTAGTAGTTTTTTTATAGAAGAGATCAGGGCTGCTTCGTGCTTATGTACTCGCAATTTTTCAGTGCTATCTTGTAAACTAAATTTTTGGCGTGTACTAATATCAAATTCAATAGATGATTAATGAGTTTCTAATATTAAATTTAATAGATGATTAATTAGTATATTTAGATTTAAAAATATTAAATTTAATTATGTTGAAAAGTCAATTTTATCATATGTTTTATTAGTACATTTAGAGTTATAGTTTTATTAGTACATTTAGAGTTATAAATATTAAATTTCATTATGTTGTTAGTGAGAGTCTAGCCCTTGACCTAAGGTAGTACTTGCTTATTATCCCTCTTACTCTTATTATATAATAGGATATAATATATAGGATATAGTAGGATATAATAGTATAGAAGAAAGTTCTATGGAGTACCATTTATTTGGAGTATTGGAGTACTCCATCTTAACCGTTCATTTCTGTTTGATCCAATGGCTGATTTTTTTTGTTGTTTTGTTTTTAATTAAAATCAGAAGGGTATTTTTGTATATTTACATATGACAGATTATTCACTTTTTGTATATCGATTGGATCGTGTATGTTGAGGCTTGTGGTTACATGTTTTTAGACTGGCAGTTGTGGTGTTCCTTGGATATCATAAGGGATCACAGGATCTTGAAAATACGTTGATTTATAGAAATCAAAAGTTGCTTGTTCTTGCTTGCCTTTTGACGAAGATATTCACAAGAAAACATAAGTGTATTCTGCATTGTAATGACTTTTGACGAAGGGGGTTCAGGTAATTCTGCATTTTCTAGCGAGGAAATAATTTATTCTGCATTTTTGTTCTACAGATACTATTTTTGTTCAGGTAAATTGCTTATTCTTGCCCGTATAGTTTTAAATTTTTTTGTATTGTATATTATGCAATATTATGAATTTTGACGAAGGGGGTTCTGGTATTTATGCATTTTTTAGCCAGGAAAGCATTAATTATTCATTGTTGTACTGCAAAAGTTATTTTGTGTTTCTGTGTATTTCGTAGTAGTGATTGCACTAATAAGTTTAGTACAAAATTGCTAGTCATTTTTGTTCTGCAGTGGTTAATATAATTTTTGTGTTGCTCATTTGTAGGGTCGCAATGTAACCCACATATTGAATCATTTGATTCAGATGTGTCTAATTTTGACTATGGTATTGATATATCCGATCATGAAAGTTTAGAATCAGATGAGGAGGAGGTTGATTTGTGCAATATTGTTGAAGTTGAGCCTGTTGTTTTTGTTGCTCCCGATGGTAGGAAGTTATGGACTCCTGTATGTGATGATAGTGTTAAACCTCATACTAATCAGTGCTTTCCGACATTGGATGATGCGTTCAGATTTTATTTTAGATATGGTCAAGTTTGTGGTTTTGATGTTCGTCAATCAACAAAAAAATCTGGTGTTGGTGGTAATTTGTTGGCAAAATATGTTATGTGTAATCGTGGTGGCTCTCCCAATTGTAAAAGTACTAAGCTAGCAGATGGAACTGTTGTTGATGGAACGCAAGGTCGTAGGAGGACGACATCTTGTAGATGTCATTGCAAAGCACGAATTTATTTGAAATTTATTAGTGGTAGAGGTTATGTTTTGATGAGCTTCATTGAGGAACATAATCATCCGCTTGCAACTGGGGACGATAGAAAGTTTTTGAAATGTAATAGGAATGTAACCCCTCCGCAACAGGATTTTATAATGGACTGTTCAAGAGTGAAGATTGGTGCAACCAGATCTCATGCTTTAGCTAAGGAGATGCACGGTGCGTATGATGATGTTGGGGCAACAGTTGCTGATTTTAAAAAATTTTCTAGGGACATTAAAGTTCGTATAGGAGATCGTGATGCCGACATGATCCTGTCAAAATTCAAGCTGAAGAAGGAATCATCTAATAATACTTTTTTCTATGACTACAAGGTCGATAAAAAAGGACGGTTGACAGGTCTTTTTTGGACAGATGCTGTTGGTCGTGCCAACTTTGATGTGTTTGGTGATATTGTATCGTTTGACCCTACATTCCGTACCAATAGGTAACTTTGTTCAGATTGCTTTATTGATGCAAATAAAAGTAGTTATGTTTTCTTTAATTTTTATTCATTTTTTATTGTTACAAAATAATTTTGTATTGTGGTTATAAACTTTGTTGGTGTTAACAGTTTTTGTTTTTTCTAAATTTTACATTTTTATGTTAGGTACAACATGGTGTTTGTTCCCTTTACCGGAGTTGACAATCATTGGAAGAATGTAACATTTGCTGCCGGTCTTCTTGCGAAGGAAAATTATAAAAATTTTAAATGGCTTTTGCTTGCATTTTTGAAAGCAATGGGTCATGCTCCACCTTGTGTCATAACAGACCAGTGTCTTGCAATTAAAAAGGTCGTATCTAGATGGTGGCCTAAATCGAAACATCGATTGTGTGTGTGGCATATTATGAATAAGTTGCCGTCTAAGGTATGTAGTGATGGTGCATCTTTTTTTTTTTTTTTTAATAAATTTGTTTGTTTTTTTAGAAGTCTAAAGTATCATTGTTTATACCATTTTTCAGGCTGGTCCTGCTCTTTCATCGAACAAGCAATTTGTGCAAAAATTGAAGTCTGCGGTATATTCAGATCATTTGTCACCTCAACAGTTTGAAATGCGTTGGAATGCTGTTATCTCAGAATATGAGCTTGAGTCGAATACTTGGCTGACTGAAATGTATAATCTGCGGGACAAATGGATTCCAGCATATTTTTCAGACATTGAAATGGCTGGCTTATTGAGAACTACCTCACGGTCTGAGAGTACTAATTCATTTTTCCAACACTTTCATGAGAGACGTGACACATTAGTAGAATTTTATTCTAGTTTTGAGAGTGCTATGGACAAACAACGTCTACGACATTCTGAGGATGATGCAAAATCTAATCAAATCCCCATAAATGGGTCGATAATGAGTATAGAGAAAGATGCATCCAGGTTGTATACTTTACAACTTTACTATCTTGTTAGAGAGGAAATTAAAGCAGCGTGTTGTGATGTTACTTTGGATCATATGTCAAGGGATGATGAGTCACGTTTTTTCAAATTTAAAGACTATATGCTAGATGAAGAAATATTTGAGGTGAATGATTTTATGTTCAGCTCAATTGTACTAAAACCAGTTTGTTTCTTATTATTTTTCGATTTGTAATTTATATCTCTGATTACTTAGTAACTTGTATGTGATTAATGAGGTGCATCATTTTAGTTCCTTGCATTTATTTTTTTCCCAACTAGGTGATCATGTAATTATGCATCACAGCAGATAGGTATTTTTTTCTTGTCAGAATTGTTATGTTTAAGTATGTTATTTTCCCATGTCATGTACTTTGTAGGATTTTTCTTTATCAGTTTAAAAGTGTTATGCCGAATACACAATTATAATCAACTAAGTATGAGAGAATAACAATTAGTTCTTAAAAGACTTTAAAAACTGTTTGGAATTAACTCCTCTCTCAGTGATGTAAAAATATCACAGAGAGCTGCTTAGGTTACAATGAAAAGATATTGTGTTACATAATCGATACCCTTCTAGGGCTAACCTAACTGTATTTATAAAGACATACAGCTACGCACAATCGATAATTGATTCTCCTATAAATCAGCTATACAAATATTATCAATTATTATTGCTACACGTCTTTCTAGTCAGCACGACTTCCTTTGACAGCTATCCATCTTCAAAGATATCGCTTCCATAATTATCTACAATAATTCTTTTACTGACCAGCAAACGCTTCTGTTCAACAGAGTTTAGCTGCTTCCTCTTGTCAGCGTATAGCAAACTCTGTCAAGCTTCTAACTGTCAGAGTTTAACTAAACTCTGACTGCTTCCAGTTTCAAGTTAAACTCTGTTTTTCCCTATAAAACTTAAACACTGATATTAACCATATCAATTATATTTAACAATCTCCCCCAACTTGTTCATTAGTAAAAATGCACAAGTTAACAGTAATTGATGATGTCAAAAGAATTTTATACAAACACAGTGTTTATTCAAATAAGCATAGTTTAATCTTGACTTAACAAAATTTACAGAAAATAAGAATTACTTACAGACTTTTTCTACCAAACCTCCTCAATATCTGGTGTTGTTCTAAGGTAGTCTATAAGCAGTCTTCTTTCTGCATTCTCGAGCTCTCTCTGCATTATCTCCTTGATCACTTTCAACTTAGGATCATCTTCTCCTGTTTGATAAATGGCAGCTCTCAGAGAATAAATTTTGTTTTTCCTCATTTCATTTCCAAGCCTGATAAAATATGCTTTCTCTGATTCAGAATTGAAGTCCAGCACAGTTATACCCAAGTCAGTCTTCAGTCGAGCACTATTTCTCTTCATTTCAACAAGATTTCCATGATAGTCTCTGTACTTAGGAACATACTCTTCTGTAGTTTTTGAACCAGTAAGTACCTTGGCTTTCTTCATATATTCTTTTATAGAATCAGCAATAAGTGCTGTTCTTCGATTTGTAACCCTGAATAAGTACAAAACATATTGAAGTTCTTCACACAGCTTCAGCTTGATGTCATCTTCATTCACCCTATACACTGTTCCATCTTGCATGAAGTACAGTAAGAAATATTTATCCAAACTCTTTTGACGAACCAACTGAACTGACTCCAGTTTTTCTAAATTTTCTTGAATCATACCAGCTCCAGGAGAAATAAGTGATGAAGGATTTCTAGGATTGTTGCTTATTCTGACATCTTTGTGAGAACCTAAACCAGATGTGTTCTTACTAGGAGGTTTTCCTAAGAAACCTCTATTATGTTGAAAAGTACCAACTCCTTTCTTCTGAGCTTGAACAGGAATTGTAGGCTTGGAGAAAAATCTTTGCATTTGTGCAGACAATTGATTATTTTGAACAGGTAGGGATTCACTTACAACATATGTAGCAACAGAGGTTGTATCTACCTTTTTCCCTTTGTCTTCTTGACCCATTATACCTTTAAGCTTCAATTTGGCATCAAGTGATGATTTTCTTATCAATTTTCCTTTTTCTTCTTCTTGACTACCAGCAAGATTTTCTTTAATCACTATCCCTTTTAGAACAGGCCTTAGGGCTTTAGCACTTTTCTTTGCCTTTCCAGATTTTATAGATTTCAAATGCTCTTCTTGCAAGAGTAATTCTTCAGCATGAACATCTTCTAAGGTAGCTCCCTCAGCATTCTCTTCTAAGAAAATCTTAGCAGCAAGCTCTTCATCAGTTTATGGATTGTCAGAGAATAACAAATCCCTTTGCCTTGAAGTACTCTGTACATTTGTATCCACTGCTATACTTGATCTTGTAGACTTGCCAGCTTTCAAGTGAACATCAGACCTTGATCTTAACCTCCTCTCTGGATTAGTTCCTTTATCATCAAGATCATCTTTCTTTGACAGAGTTTGAGATTGCTGCTTACAGCTAGATTTAGTAACTCTAGCAACTCTCTCCCCCTTTCTGACATCATCAGGGATCAAGATGGAAGTAATTAACTCAAGAGAGTTGGCAATGGATTCAATCTTGTCAGCCAACAAAGTCTGATTTTCTTCAACTTTGCCCAATCTCTGAAGTACAGTCTCTTGAGCTTTTGAGAAGGTTTGAAACATTTTGTTGTTGTCTCTCTGTAGACTCATCTCTCTACTTACAACTTCATTTCTCAGATCTATAATTGACTTCTGATTTTCATTAAATCTATGATTCAAGGCCTTAACCTGAATCACTATGCCTTGCAAGCATGTCAGAATGTCTGGGTTTGAAATCTTCTTAGAACTATCCTTGAGAAAATCAGCTGCTCTTTCAGGAGGAAAGATGCAGTCTTCTTTGTACCATTCTGCAGTCTATTTTGCCAGATAAGCATTTTCAATATCTATTGCAGAAGGTCCAGCAAAATCTATCTTCTCCCCTGTTTTCAGTCCATCAGTCTGAACTTCAACATTTGGAGCAGATCCAGCTTCTGCACTCACTTCTTCAGAAAGATCTTTTTCAGAAACATCTGCATCTGCAACTGAGGTAGTTTCTTCATCATGTTCAGGAACAGGTTCTCCTTGAGCAACTTGTTCTTCTTGATTAGCAGAGTTTATCATGATAATATCTGAGGAAACATATTTAGCAGGCTGATCAATTTCCTCACCATGGTCTGAGATTTGATGTACATCAGAGAATAACTCAGTGTGAGATGTAACCACTGTTTCTTCTAGCACCACAGTAGGTTGATCAGCAACACCAGTTTCAACAGAGTTTGCAACCATGGGTGTTGGAATAGGATCTTCAACTTCAACAGAGAATGACATGAAATTTTCATCAAACTCTTCCATTGTAGGTAACTCAGTTCTATCATCTTTTTCAGTTTGAACCTCAGCAAGTACAGGTTCATCAACTCTGAGTTCAGGTTCTGCTATAGTAGGTTCTGAGTTAATAGCTGTCTCAACAGAAGGAGTCTCTTTAGAGATATCCTCTGGAGCTTCAATTTCAGCTTCTATCTTATCATCAGATTCATCAATTAATACCCTTCTTCTCTTGGGCCTAGGAATTTCAGCCTCATCATCTTTTGGCCTGTTGGCTCTTTGTTTTCTTGGTGATCTTATAGCCCTGTGTTTCTTGGACTTAGGAATTTGTTTGGATTGTGGTTGAGGTTGAGGTTGAGATGAAGGTTGTGATTGAGGTTGAGGTTGTGAAGTAGTAGCAACAATGGATGGAGTGGATGTAGATGTAGGTTTAGATGGTGGTTCAGTGTTTAGGGTTATGTGAGGTTCAGTGTTTGTAGGTTGAGGATTTGGTTGTGGAGGTTCAAGTACAGGTTCAGGTGTTTGTGGTTCCTGTGGTTGATTGAGAAAATTTCTAAGGGCAAGTGGAAAAATAAACTCTGGAACTTGATCCTTGTTGGTCAAGTCAGAGAACATTCTCTTATGGACTTGGAAGGGTTTAATGACATCCTCATCAGAAATTTCCACATTAGTGTGTGAGTGGGACACGTGTCACGTAAATAGTGGAACAGCCATTTACACGCGCAGTAATAATGGCTATTATTACTGCTGTTCTCTCTCCTATTATCAATACATTTTAACTGTCTAACACCAATAAACAGTTGGCACGTATCACATGCAAATTTCAAAAACTCTTTTTGTACTCCAAGTATATGCTTTATCTGAAATAAAATATTACCTTAGAGTACTCAACAGAATCCAACAGTGTTTATCAATTCTCCAACTTTATTACTGTAATCCTTTCAAACACTGCACAGTTGTGAATATGAGTGTGTGTATAGCAGAGTTTACTAAATCAGTATTTAGAGCATCTAATATTTCATAAAATCCATAAAGTAAATCAGTAAACACTGGATGCACAAACTCTCATTTTAAACACTGAATGTATGATGAATGCTAAACTCTGTAGTAAACGATTTATATACAGTAATATTTAATTAATTTATAACCCCCTATTTTTTTTTAAATTTCTCCAGTAATCAGAGGTTGAAACTAGTCACCAAAAATCCTGTAATTTTAGCCCTTATCATTTTGATAAGTTCTTGGATCTTCCTAGTCTTCGACTAGTCACCAAAAATTAGAGAATTTTAGCCCTTACTATATACCAGTAAGTTCCTGGGTCGTCCTAATTACAAACATGATCTCGAAGGAGTTCTAACAGTCTATATACATAAGCTTTGGGGGTATTCTAATAACAGAATCTAATTTAACAGTGTATAACTAACAGAGTTTAGAGCTCATCAACATCAGAAATTATTCATGAGAGGCAATGCACACAGTATTTATAGACTCAGAATTTAGGATAAATAAACTAAGAGATGCTATACATATGAAACAGTATCATGCTGTGTTAATTTTCTGCACAATCTAAGATTAGATCACAAATAACTTAGAAGGATTCATGATTAATTACTGAGAATCATGCTTCATACAAATCTCTTCATTGGTATTAACATCCAGACAAAAACATTTCTAGAGTTTATTAGAGTTTATCCAACATGTCAACAGTGTATGACTTACAGAGCATGCTAGCAGAGTTTAACAGTCATTGAGCAGAAATATGAGCAACACATTACATAAGTAAAATTTTGAGTCTAACCAATGTCTCTAGTCAAAACCAGAGACCATCCCTAGTTCATTTACCAGCCTTGTAAATACAGCTTCACTCAATAGCTTGGTGAAGATATCTGCAAGCTGTTGTTCTGTAGACACAAAATGAAGCTCAATATTCCCTTCTTCTACATGTTCTCTGATAAAATGGTACCTTATGCTGATGTGCTTGGTCATTGAATGCTGTACTGGGTTACCTGTCATAGTAATAGCACTTTGATTATCACAGTAAATAGGTATTTTACTGTACCTCAATCCATAATCCAGTAATTGATTCTTCATCCACAGAATCTGTGCACAACAGCTACCAGCAGCAATATACTCTACTTCAGCTGTAGATGTAGAGATTGATTTCTGTTTCTTGCTGTACCAAGAAACAAGTCTATCACCAAGAAATTGACAACTTCCATTGGTACTTTTTCTGTCTATCTTACAGCCTGCAAAGTCTGCATCAGAGTAACGAAGTAGCTTGAAGTTTGATTCTCTTGGATACCACAAACCTAAAGTTATGGTGCCTTTAAGATATTTTAAAATTCTCTTCACAGCTGTTAGATGTGGTTCTCTTAGATCTGCCTGAAATCTTGCACAAAGACATGTTGCATACATGATATCCACTGGTGAACGTGTGTCTTTGTCCAACTTTGTTGCTGTTGCCATGGGAGTTGTTGCAGATGAGCAGTCAAGCATGCCAAATTTCTTGAGAAGATTTCTGGTATATTTTGCTTGATTGATAAAGATTCCATCATCTGTTTGCTTCACATGTAGGCCTAGAAAATAACTAAGCTCTCCCATCATGCTCATTTGATACCTGGACTGCATGAGCTTGGCAAACTTTTTACAGAGTTTATCATTAGTAGACCCAAAGATTATGTCATCAACATATATCTGAACTAAAAGCAAGTCATCACCATAGTTAAAATAGGACAGTGTTTTATCAATTGTACCTCTATTGAATCCACTTTCTAAAAGAAATTGAGCCAGAGTTTCATACCATGCTCTTGGTGCCTGCTTAAGTCCATAGAGTGCCTTGTCAAGCCTGTAGACATAATCTGGATACTTGGGATCTACAAATCCTGGTGGTTGTTCAACAAACACTTCTTCTTCAAGTTTTCCATTCAGAAAAGCACTTTTCACATCCATCTGAAAAACTTTGAATTTTTTGTGAGAAGCATATGGTAGAAAGATTCTTATTGCCTCCAACCTTGCAACTGGAGCAAAAGTTTCATCATAGTCTATGCCTTCTTGCTGTGAATAGCCTTTAGCCATAAGTCTGGCCTTGTTTCTTGTAACAACCCCATCACTATCAGTTTTGTTTCTGAAAACCCATCTAGTACCAACAACAAATCTATTCTTTGGTCTAGGTACAAGGGTCCATACTTCATTTCTCTCAAATTCATTTAACTCCTCCTGCATTGCTGTTATCCAATCAGCATCTTGAAGAGCTTCTTCCACTTTCTTTGGTTCAGATTTGGATAGAAATGCATGAAACAGACATTCATTTATTGTAGCACTTCTTGTCCTGACTTTTGCATCTGGATCTCCAATTATTAGATCAGGTGTATGAGATTTTGTCCATTTCCTAGCTGAAGGTAAATGACTTCTGTCAACAATTGATCCTCCCCCTTGATCAATGTTCTCCTGATCATATTATTGCCTTTCTTCATTCTCTGAGGCTCCCCCTGAATTTGATCACTCAGAGTTTGAACTGTCAGACTTTGGACTTTCAGAGTTTGAGTCATCAGAGTTTGAGTTTGATCCAGATTTTTCAGTTGACTCACTATCAGAATTTGAGTCATCACTATGATCATGCTCCCCCTCAACTGGTTCTCCTCTTTGTTCTGGCTGTACTATTTCTTCTTTGTGTACCAGTAGAGGTTCAGAGTTTGCATCAACAGAGTTTGTTGAACTGGTTTCATCGGAGTTTATTTCATCAAAGATTAGATCTTCATTTTCGAAATGCAACTGATCATGTTCATCAACATCTTCAAGTCCAGTGATTTTCTTGTCATCAAATGACACATGAATAGATTCCATAATCACCTTTGTTCTCAGATTATAAACTCTGAATGCCTTGGTTGACACTGGATAGCCAACAAAAATTCCTTCATCTGCTTTCAACTCAAATTTAGTCAACTGTTCAGGATGAGTTTTCAACACAAAGCATTTGCACCCAAAAATATGAAAATATTTCAGGTTTGGCTTCTTTTCCCTCACCATCTCATATGGTGTTTTTCCATGCTTGTTGATCAGTGTGGCATTTTGAGTAAAACAGGCAGTTTGAACTGCTTCTGCCCAGAAATAGGTTGGCAATTTTGCTTCATCAAGCATAGTTCTGGCAGCTTCTATCAAGGTTCTGTTCTTCCTCTTAACTACACCATTTTGCTGTGGTGTACCAGGTACCGAAAACTCTTGCTTCAATCCTCTGTTCTTGCAGAATTCTTCCATTGTTGCATTTCTGAATTCAGTTCCATTATCACTTCTGATTATTTTGACCTTTTGTTTTGATCCTTTGTCCAGCAGCTTTACATGCTCCATCAGAGTTAATGCAGTTTCATCCTTCTTTGCTAGAAAATACACCCAAGTGTATCTGGTATATTCATCAACAATGACTAGAGCATATTTCTTTCTTCCAAGAGACATAACGTTTACTGGTCTAAAAAGATCAACATGAAGAAGATGATAAGGATCAACAATTGAAGATTCAGACTTGCTATTGAAAGAAGTCTTCCTCTGTTTGGCCTTTTGACATGAATCACACAGACCATCAGCATTTAACAAAGACTTTGGAAGTCCTCTAACAAGATCCTTTCTTATCAGCTCATTGATGTTGTTTAGATTCAAATGAGAGAGTTTCTTATGCCACTTCCAACTCTCTTCATTGGACATTCTTGTTGACAGGCACATAGTTTTTCCATCAGAGTTTGTCAACAAGCTTGCTTCATAGATATTGTTGCGCCTTTGTCCAACTAAAACAACTTTTCGTGTGATTTTGCTGATAACCTCACAGTATTCAGGTTGAAAATCTACATGAAAACCTCTGTCACAGATTTGACTCACAGATAGCAGATCATGCTTGAGTCCTGGAACCAGAGCTACATTTGTGATGATGACACTTCCAAGATTGATATTGCCATATCCCAGAGTATGTCCTATGTTGCCATCTCCATAGGAAACTCTTGGGCCAGCCTTCTCCACATACTCTGATAGCAGGGCTTTATTTCCAGTCATGTGTCCTGAACATCCACTGTCCACGACTAGGATACTCTCCCTGATGCCCTGCAATCA
Organism: Saposhnikovia divaricata; assembly: GCA_036435485.1. NCBI lineage: Eukaryota > Viridiplantae > Streptophyta > Magnoliopsida > Apiales > Apiaceae > Saposhnikovia > Saposhnikovia divaricata. Next base: position 183,875,193 of record CM071599.1, on the reverse strand, counting down.
CAAACAATTACTGAAGATTAGATTTAAGGATCCAGAGTTGCTTGGATCCTTTGGCTTTCTTAATTTTGTTAGTTTTAGCAGCGGAATTTACACTATCAGAGTTTAAACTAACTTTATCAGAGTTTACACTTGCAGAATTAACCCTAACCCATTTGAGATTAGGTTTCAATTCATAGTAATTATGATAAATAGCATGATAATTTCTGCAAGTATAAATAGAATGCCAAGTGCTTCCACAGTGTTTGCATAAGGTCTGTGGTCTAGTTCTAACATTATCTTTCTTTACTTCAGAAATGGAAGGTAAAGAATTAATGTTTTTGTTCTTCCTGCAAAAACTAGCAAGATGGTTAGTGCTACCACTGTTATGACATGTCTTTCTTGGAGCTAAAGTAGCAAGCATTGTATAATTACCTTGAGTGATGCCTACTTTACCATTTCTGTTCTTTCTAGACACTTTTTGTTTCTTAACAGATTTTAACTCCTTAAGATTATGCTTGAGTTGTTTATCTGTCATTAAACCAATATTAACCTGTTTAACACTAGTTTTTACTGGTTCTTTCTTAACAGCTTCTTTTCCACATTCAAACCTAGGTTCACTTATTCAATTAACAAATGTTCCAAATGTCTTAGGTGGAAGAGGTGGTTTAATCTTGACTTCTGAAACCTAAGTTCATCTTCCTCAGAATAACCTAGACCTACAGTGTCAGATTGAAAAACTTCTTGAGTGTCTTTTCCAGAGTGAGTCTAAGTTTTAATAATGTGATTTGCCTTCTCCAATTCAGATTCTAGTTGTTTATACTTACTTAACAACTCTTGTTCAAGATAGATAGCATCATCTCTCTCCTTTTGAACTTGCTGCATGTTAGCAAGTTTCTCTTCTATAACCTTATTTCTCTCTTTGAGTTCAGAATTCTCAGTTTTGATTCTCTCATTCTCTAAAGTCTGATCCCTATAACTGATATGCAAAGCCTTAAGATATATTCTCAATTCAGTTATATCATCAGTATTATAAGCATAGGTAGTTAGAGGTACCTTGTTTTCAGAATCTTCAGCTTCATCAACAGTAGTAGCCATGAGAGCATAGTTCACATCCTCATCTGAGTCAGAGGTGTCTGCCCAATCTCTGCCTTTAGTGAAGAGTGCCTTCTCAGTTTTACCCTTCTTACACTCAGGAGCATAGTGACCCATCTCCTTACACTTGTAGCATTGAATCTCAGACTTGTCTCTCTTCCCAGATTTGGTATCCTTTCTCTCAGATTTGCTGAAATTCTTTCTGTCAAACTTTGAATCATTCTTGGAGAATCTCTTTCCTTTCTTGAAGTTCTTGAATCCCATCTTCTTGAAGGTCTTTACCATCAAAGTAGCCATTTGCATCATTTTCTCATCATCTTCAGAATCAGATGATCCATCTGTGTTTGAGTCAACATCAGAGTTTGATGACTCACTTTCAGAATGAATGACCAAAGCTTTTCCTTTTGCTTTCTTCCTTGATGCTTCCTTCTTTGAGGGTCTTTCTTCAACTCTTAGAGCAACAGACTTTGACTTCCTGCCTGATCTTCTGCTTCTCTGTTCCATTTCCAGTTCATGAGTCTTGAGCAACCCATAGATCTCATCAATATCAGTGTCAGCCAGATCATAGTTGTCTCTAATAGTGGTTGTCTTAACATCCCACTTTTCAGGTAGAGAAAGAAGAAACTTGAGATTTGAATCTTCTAGATCATATTCTTTATTAACCAGTGACAGATCATTGAGTAGCTTACAGAATCTGTCAAAGGTTTCTGTCATTGATTCTTCAGATCTAGCCTCAAAGTGTTCATACTCCTGTGTGAGTATGTTCCTTCTATTCTTCTTGATTGCAGCAGTTCCCTGACATCTAACCTCCAGGGCATCCCAGATCTCTTTTGCAGTTTTACGATTGATCACTTTGTTAGACATAACATTATCTAATGAACTATGAAGCAGATGTCTAACCTTGCATCCTTAACAATGGATGAAATGTCCTCAGGAGTCAAATATTCTTCTCCTTTGGAATAGATTTATCTTTCTGTCCAGCAGTAACGACAGATAATTTTGTAGGCTTATGGGGGCCTTCATAAATTCTGTCAAGATATTCTGGATCTGTAGCCTCCAGAAACATAGCCATTTTCACCTTCCAGGTTGAGTATTCTGCTAGCTTGAGAATAGGAACCCTGATTGTCTCATATCGGCTCACAGTTGTAGGTTGAGCCTTCTCAGCACTAGAGCCTGTTGTTGGAGGAGGAATTTCTGCCATTGATTATAGTTGTGTGTGTGTGTGTGGATCTTAAACTGTAATAAATTAACAGATTAAGCTCTGATACCAATTGTTATGCCGAATACACAATTATAATCAACTAAGTATGAGAGAATAACAATTAGTTCTTAAAAGACTTTAAAAACTGTTTGGAATTAACTCCTCTCTCAGTGATGTAAAAATATCAAGAGAGCTGCTTAGGTTACAATGAAAAGATATTGTGTTACATAATCGATACCCTTCTTGGGCTAACCTAACTATATTTACAAACACATACAGCTACGTACAATCGATAATTGATTCTCCTATAAATCAGCTATACAAATATTATCAATTATGATTGCTACACGTCTTTCTAGTCAGCACGACTTCCTTTGACAACTATCCAATCTTCAAAGATATCGCTTCCATAATTATCTACAATAATTTTTTTACTGACCAGCAAACGCTTCTGTTCAACAGAGTTTAGCTGCTTCCTCTTGTCAGCGTATAGCAAACTCTGTCAAGCTTCTAACTGTCAGAGTTTAACTAAACTCTGACTGCTTCCAGTTTCAAGTTAAACTCTATTTTTCCCTGTAAAACTTAAACACTGATATTAACCATATCAATTATATTTAACAAAAAGTATTTGTTAGTGGTGTGTGTTTTTTGTCCTGTAATTGCTATTTCTCAGGTGATTAGTATTCTGGTATACAATGTTCTGCTCTTGTTTGCATCCTCATATGATGTCTGGAATCTGTGTAATTAGTCTGTTTCATATTTCTGTTCCGTTCTATATTTTCGTGCGATGTTTGCCATATTTTTAGTTACTAAGTTCAATTTTTTGTTTTCATTTATCGTTTGTATTCTTAAATGTCATATCTGTTATTTTTAACTAATGATCACCATAGTTCTCAGTTGGTATTTGTTTATTATTTCAGTTTTTCGTTGGTTATAAAATAATTTTCAAATTTTTCAGCTTTCTGTTAGATTAGATGACTTCCATTTTAAGTGCAGTTGCAAATTATATTTTCGAAGAGGATATCTTTGTAGGCATGCCTTTGATGCGTTGATTCAGTGTCGTGTAAAAGAGAATCCACGAGAGTTTGTTAAGCCTCGCTGGACCAAAAATATACTGAAGCAGCACGCCATCATTTCCGCGTACGAGGGTAGTGATATCCGTGGTAACACAAGTGGAAGCAAGTCGAAGAGGTCTAGAGCTTGGTTCGAGTTTAATAATTGTATGAACAATGTTGGGCATGATGATGTACAGTTGGATTCTGTTATAAGTGGATTGCAGTCAATAAATGTTGCAATTAATAAAAGTTCTCAGCCGAATGTGACTGAGGGTAGCAGTCACAGGGCAGATAGGTTCATTGTCCCAATGCTTGAATCTGAAATTTCTGTTCGAAACCCAAACATAAGCAGGAACAAGGGTTGTGGAAGCCGTATAAAGAGTAGTAAGGAGATATCTATTGAATCAGGGAATGGAAGGAAATGTGGTCGTTATGGAAGGTCAGGCCATAATACGAGAACCTGTATGGACGATTTAAATGCAGCCAGGAAATCATAATTTTTCTTTAAGAAATTGTCATTCCATGTATAAACTTATATTGTTTTGCTTTATAATTTTAAGAATGTTGTTTACATTTACTATTGGTGATATATTTTAAATTGGGCTTACATTAGAGGAATATTTTTCTAACTTTATTCTGATTCTAAATTTTTATTGTACTGCATTGTTTTAAATTTTTAATGTCATGTGTGTGGACATGTTGCACAATGGCTGAATTCAGGGTGTACATTAACATGAGGTTCTTCTTGTCAAAAAATGGTGTGAATTTTGAACTACTGTCCTCTAGTTACTTGTGGTATATCAAGGGAATGTGATACTTGTAGAAATATGTTTGAGTCTTCTGGATCAAATTCACCAGAAGCAACATTTTCTCATTATGTCCTTGTCACAAATTTAGTTAAAAACTATTTGAATGCAATTTTTAACACACTACTTGGTAGTAGTTTCCAGTTCATCAACATAAGTAGAATATTGTCATTCTACTTGTTTTATCGAGTTAATTGTTAGGCTTAGGATAGTTTTGTCAGTGGTGTGCAATGGTAGAGAGAGAGAGAGAGAGAGAGATTCAGTTGTGCATTTGTGCTTCCCTTTTTAGGGGAATAACTAGTGCTTCATTTTTTATCCCTATTGTACAAAAATTAAAAATAGATCTAAAATATCAAATATAAAAATCTTGGCCAAAGTAACATTTCAGTGCTTGCAATATGGAGGTGATAATATGCTGTGCTTAGGTAGTTTAGATACTATATTATCTTTTAAATGACCATATAACAGATGCTATAAATAGTTATTGTTATAGCAATGCTATAAGTTAATGGTTTACAATGTTAAAGATGAAAAACAGAGCACGTTGAATAAATATTGGAAATAAACGTCAACATTATCCATAATATGGCATACATGATTAACAAATATTCTTAGCTATGATGCAAATGCTAATAAAGATACTGAGTTACTACATTATATTAATCCAAAGCAATTTAAAACACGAATTTACTGCTTTATGCCAACTGTGCTGCAGATTCTAGAATTGCTCTTCGGTTGACATTGCGGGACCATGTCAGGATCTTATGCGAGTAAATAACTCTTAACTTGTTTAGCAATGTAATTTGGTTTTCCTGTCAAAGTAGATTACATGTCTGTTATTTACTGTCTTATCCAATCATATGTTGCACTTTATTTTTAAGCAGTGATTCAAAATATCTATACTTACTTTCTCAGTGCGCAATCCAACTTTCCATGCAAGTAAGCTCCCCATGTATGTCTTCAAATGTCGCATTGCAAATATCCCGCAATCTACCATATTACTCTCTGTTTGCCATCCCGTTCGGATCAGTCTTGGTCTCAGCTCCACCAATTCTGGGTATGTTGGTATATTGTATATTGAGATCCACTGACAGAAGCACGCATGCTGCGCATTATACAAAAGACAAGTCATGTACATATCATATTGTATCTAGTCTAAGATTTTATGTTTATACTACAATGAAAAACAATTCGTACCAATCGATCTGGTAGATCACCATATGTCTCCTCTATACTGGCAATGGGCACTTTGTTGTCAAGGATAACCAACCGTGGCTTTTTTGTATTGTAACATATGATAAAATGATGTGATGATTGGTACACCGGGAAGAAGAACTACGTAAGAAACAAATTTTTTTATTATGTATCAACGTTCCACATGTAACAAATTGAATGATCACGAAAAAAAAAGTTTATTTATAACATTTTGTACTTAGAGCAGATGTAATTACCAAGTCATAATCTTTGACATCGTAATGTCTTTTATGTAGATCTGCCACCGTTGCCAATACAACATCCATGTTGTCACAAAAGATCGCATCCCGATGCATTGCTGCATCTGTGTCACCATCAGGTACATTCACGCGAAGCGGGCCAAGCTGCATATAATTTTTTTAATAAATGTCCATTTGAGTACCCGTTATTTGTTCGTAGTTTTCACTTTGTATTTAAAAAATTAAGAGTCTTAATGTAGCTTCAGTAGTCATAAATAGTCTTAACGGAGATACATCAGAACGGAGGTTCTCATCTTCATTCAGCAAGTATGTCCATGTGTCGATCACTGTGGTTTCAACCATTTTGCTGTAGAACATGGACTGGAAGTGGGCTTTTGTACAATATTTGTCATTCCACTAAAATATGTTGTCCCTGCGATAAAGAGTAATGAACATAATCCAAATATTTTATCCATTGGACCGTAGCAACATAATCCATATATATCAGTTAAATAACAATAACTAGCTACATGCATTTCTTAATCCAAATATTTCTTTACATGGACCAAACCAGTACATATATTTGGTAAAGCAACTTACTTTCTGTTTTGTTTATTCTCAAAAAGCCAATTCCAAACATTTTTCTCCTCCGTTAGTGTATGGCCAATTATGTCCACCACTCTATCAACATATGGAGACCTGCATATCTCTGTTGATCGTATGTCCCTGCGTGGTCGTGTCATTAGGGTTGTTTCGTTAGCTTGTGGGGCGTGAAGAAACTCATTCTCTGACATCGATCTTTTATCCACAGAATCTGATGAACCTAATGCCCCTGTCATGTTTGATTTGGCAATTCCTTCTATTTCTGTTTCAAGGTTCTTTGGAGTAAGTTGTGAAATCCCCAGGGAGTAGTTGGGAATGTAATTTACATCCTCATCCATCGGTGTTTTGTTACTTGGTGTATCCACTGCTATACCAAGTGGTAGGTTCTTTGTTATTGGGCTTGCAGCAGCAAACATATGGATGTATTTTCCGTATTCTTTTTTAAGTTCTGCAATCCTCGGATTCTGGTGGTATAGGGCATAAGTAACTTCGAACTCAGTCAAGAACTTTTCATAGATGTCAACAAATTCCTTCAGTTTTTTTCGAATCTTTCAACATAAGCCTGTCATGAAAGTTTTGATTGCATAGTTAATTGATTGCCACACTACAATAAAGTTATATTAACCATTTTTTTAAATTTGCAAACATACCTCCTCCTCAAAGTGTTTATCAATTTCCTCGTCCATTCTTGTCTGTGTATTCTGCTGCATTACCTCACTAGGGTTTGTAATCTACGTGCATATTTTACATAGTGTCATATTCATGATTTAAATTCATGTCAGACTTGGATAGTAAATATTTGAGGATAGTTGTACCTGCTCCAACATTGTTAGTGTGTTTCTCCTTTTGTTTAAATTCCTCTGTGTATTGCTCTCCGGGTGATTCAACATTTGTTCCTAATTTTTTGTTGTCACTGAATGCCATCATATGTCAAGGTGATAACACAACATTCTCTGTAAATAATTAATTACATAAAGATACAAGTAGACCTCACGGTAAATTTTGTATTAAATGGATTTTCATCAATTAATGTATTTACCCAGTATTCTTCAGTTGTCATCAAAGTCCTCTTCTTAGGCAATGAGGGAGTGGTTGCACTATCCACTTTTTGCATTCCATAGTGTTCCTATTAGAAAATGTTTTTAGTGTGATTGGAAAGTGCAAATTTCAAAATAATAATTATGTCGTAGAAATATTGGTTTTTTCTTACTGAGATTGTCCCCTTGACTGTAGTGCCATCAATTCCCTGATCGAAGTAATCTATGTCCATTTCTTCAGTACCCTATCCCATAGAATTCAAAAACTTATATACGAGTTTTGTAGTCTAATTTATTTTTATCAGCACCTAATTAGAGAAAGATTTGTGCACCTAATTAGAAAATCTAGACTTAATTGAAGAAAAAAACACACCTATAATATATAATAATGCAGGTTGTAGTTTAATACAATTAAAAATAATAATGCACACACGAACCAACAGAAAAGTAGGAGGGATATGCAGAGTTATAGCAGTACTTCACTCATTGTATCATTGTGTATATTCATAACAATTAAAAGAGAGAGAAGTTTTGGTTGTTCCCAGTCGAACAAAATTAATTGTTGTCCAATATAGAAATACTAAAGTGATTTGCCCCTGATTATATTAAAGTAATTTTTTTTTTACCTCTTCAACTTCATTTCCATGTCTGTCCTCTATGTCTTCCAAGTCACTCATGGTTACTTCTGCATTTTTCTGATGATGTTCCGGATGGGGGTCCTGCAACATGTATAAATAATAACTTTGTTCACTTATTTTCAGAATATTTAACTGTTCCATTAATTTTCCTTGGTTGATATTTGTCAATCAAGAAATACCTCCAGCTGATCCGTCAACATAGAATTGTTCATTTATTATTCAATTTTTAGTCAAGTACACAAAATACATTTTTTCATAGTAACAACCATCAGTACTATTACATGAATGGTATAATTAATGATCCGATCTATTGTTCCACTCAGACTAATTACGTAATCTAGATTTCTTTCCTAACATGCATATATTCCAACACTTATCACTTATGTTACTATGGAGTATTTAAATGTTTAAATGACATTTACAATATGTGTTTAACAGAATATGTGTTCCATGTCGTTTGCCAGTATGTACAAGCATAATACATTAGATAAAAATAATAAACTGGTTAGTTTTCCCATTATATTAAAGTATTATGTTCTTACCTCTTCAACTTCATGTCCACGCCCCTCCTCTTTATCTACGAAGGTACTCATAGATAGTTCTGCATTTTCCTCACGATGTACCAAATTGGGGTCCTGCAACATGTATAAACGATCAATTTGTTCATTTATTTTTTAAATATTTAATTTCTTAAATTAAATGACATTTAATATTTTTTTAAACCAGCTATGTCGCATGTTCTTTGCCAAAATCAAGCAGTCAAAATTCACTAGATAGAAATACTAAAGTGCTTTTTTCCCCATTATATTAATGTAATATTTTTTTACCACTTGAACTTCAAGTACATGTCCATCCTCTATTTCCACCAAGGCACTCAAAGTTAGCTTTTCATTTTCCTCACAATGCACCATCTTGGGGTCCTGCAACATGTAAAAAATGATCACTTTATACATTTCTTATTGGAATATTTAATTACTTATTTAATTTTCCTTGGTTTTATTTTTTTCAATCAAGAAATACCTTTGGCTTATCCGTCAACTCCACTAGGTGACCCTCTCCAAAGCAATTTTTATCTATGTCATGCTTTTGGCGTTGTTTCAGCATCATGTCTGACCAGCCACGGTATGCCGGATGCGTTTGTATTACGTAGACAGTGTCATGATTTCTTACTGTACATGCGTACAGATACTGCGTAACATTAGCAGTAGCGTTAGTATTGCATTCAAAATAATTTGATTTTAAAAATCGACTAAGGTTTGTACTTTCTAACAACAATATAGGTATAGATTATATAACTTACTATCAAAAGTGGAAGTGATCCTGCAAAGTTTCTTTTTGGATCTGCCTCCCAATAATCATGTGTTTCCTTCAACTTGTCAATTACTAATCTGCACCAGTTGTAGTCGTCACACTTGTTAATATTACCACTGAAGCTCAATATATCTCGCTTGAGGAAACTGTTTTGGTTTGATTCTACAAAGAAATTGTAGAACAAAACTAGAAAATTCCACTTAAAAGTTTCATCAGCTTGTGGAGATTCCAGTATCTTATTCCGCACCATAATCGGTGTTATCTTTGAGCTTGCCTCTTCTGTGAACTGTTGTGCCCAAATCCCTAATGATGAATTTTTTGCATTAAGCATAATAGTCTCCTTACCCATTGGCAAACCATAAATTTGGTGTACAGTCCTCTCATTGACCTTTATGCTACCAGCTTTCACATTTAAACTGCATGTTATACCATTGAATGCCTTAACCACATTGTACCCTAGCCTGTGTGTGTAACACTCCATCCGAAAGTTGACTAATTCTCCAAACCCTGTTGTTCTTACCCATTCCAACTGCGCTACGGATAAGTTTGTAATGACGTCTGTCATAATTAATGGTGAGAATTTTTTCTGGATGTATTGGTCATATGTCCTTGGGACTTTCTTTGACAACTTAACCTTGCTTGTTCGTTTCGTATTGTCCTTTGCTACAAGTTTTTTTTTCACTCTCACTGAGGCATTATTATTTTTATTTGCACCAAGCACCTTCGTATCCTGCAATAGAATTTGTTGCAGTTAGTCCACTATTTTGTTTTGTCCCCTTTTTTTCATAATAATAAAAATGTACATACCTCTTTTTGTTGTCTTTTGTCGCATGTTTGCGTTATCAGGTTTTTGTCTAAATTTTGCATATGATTACTTCGTGTACGCCCTGTAGATTGAGTATCAACCTAGAAGAGACTAAATTTATTAGTGTGTTACCTTAAAAGAGTATTATGCCACCAATAAAAGTTAATACTACACTATTAAGACCTTATCTGTTTTACGTTCATAATTGCACTACATTCCCCATCTTGCTTTGAAGCTCCCACACTTTCAAGTGTTACTTGCTGTTTTGTATGTCCTCCAATTTTAACTGAAAAATGTGATCTGCGTTCTGTTGAACTCCTCCCAACAACGGTTGAGTTACTTTTTTCAACTAAATATTCTGCGGGAGTCACGAAATCTTCATCGTCATCGCTGGAATTATTTTTATTCCCAACATTAGATAAATCAATCAATTTCTGGATTGCGGTCTATGTCATGTTTAGTTATCCTAAGCTGCATGGTGTACAATAAATTAATATCATTCTATATTCAAATGCCAAATTTGAAAATAATGTTTCATTTTGTAAAATCATGATACCAGCGCGTATTGTATTACCTGATAGTCATCATCAGTTGTATTGCACTTTGTTTTTTTGCTCCGGCCCCATTCATTTCTTATATCTAGATCATCCATATCAGTTCCAGAAGTTGTTCTGTATCTAGCTTCACTGTGTTCTGCATTCTTAGTTCTTTCAGTGCTTGTTAGTGCTGTATTGCCATCCCCAAAGGCATTGTTTTCCATTGTTGAGCCCGAGTCCAAGTTTATATAGATTGGTCATTTCTTCGGCCAATTGTGAAGCTAAGGACTTTGAATAAGTCTATTGCTTCGTCTTCTTCCTGCAAATTACAACTTATGTTAGCTTTAGATATTTCATTCATAAAAAATTGTTTTTATTGGTTATCATTAGCTTAAAACTACAACTACATATCATTTTGTAATAAATTTTGTGCACGAAGTCTCACAATTGAAATGGTTGTTTTCGAGGATATAGTAGTAAGACACTATGTGTCAAACACAGTAAATATATGCTTAGAATTTATTGCGTTATTGTAAGGTGTTAGCACATATGTTTAAAAATCACATTTAACAACATATGAACATAACAGAGCTTTATTACACATTAACAGCAGTCTTTTCGATTTTTTTTTTCATAATGTAAAAATCACAATTAATAACATATGAACAGAGCATAGTTGGATCACCACATTCTTTGACCTAAATCAATGCGCTATTGCAGAAGTATTACTCAATGTTATTATGTTCTGCAAAGGCAGTAATCAGCTATTAGTAATAGTGTCTGAAATTTTGGGGGAAGTTATATAGTACTACACTACCTACATACAACAGTCAAAGATTTTTTACTAAATTTTTTCAATTACAGAACTATAACCATCTTATTGTCACATAAACTTTTTCTTTGATCAATATCAATTTGTGTCTTCCCAAATTAATGTACTTCTCTTTTATTTGTTTCAATCTGAGAAATTTTAAAGCAATACACCAAATACAGGCAATAATGCCAACATTCAAACTACTAAAATTGTTCACTTGCAGAACTTTAAACATTTTATTGTCAAACTAAAATTGTTTCTTTAAACAACATCACTTTATCTCCACCCATATTAATTTTTTTTCCCAATCCACAATCTGAATACACAAAAAATTCATATATAACCTACTTGTATATTCAATTGAAAGTAGTTCAATTTCATACATCCTAAGTAATTAATAAAAAATGCACATTTATACTCCTACTATCTATCAAAAACACTCATATGCAATACACATGAAGACATTTGAAAAGAACAAATTACTACGTTTTCAATCAATCTCAGTTTGCCGAACTTTGTGTTTTGAAATTAACCTTTGTAGGATTTGATAAATCAATTACAACAATTTTGCTATCCATAATCAAAATATTATGTTAATTAAAAATTAAAAATGTTTCCGAGCAACAAGTTACATACCTTCGCTCATAGTTCTTCCGTTCTTTGAAGTATGAATTGGTTGATTCTCTTTGACCTGTAATGCGATTTATTATGTACTGCTTCACCACTAATCTAGGTGGTTGGATATGCCTGATATTGTAACTGCCGTTGTGACAATAGTGTTCTGCGCTTTTATTGCCACTTCTCCCCGTACGTATATACTTTTAAATCAATTTTAAAATAGCGTCTATTATCTGTTTGGCTTTGCAGTACTTCCCCCTGATTCTCCAGTTATTTACGTAATTGCCATTAAAAATGAAAAAATCCTGACCAAAGGATTTGTTCTAATCTAACGGTGATTCTATAGTACTCTAGGTACTCCAAATTATTAGTACTCTATAGAGCCCAGCTCTAATAGTATATAATTTTATATCACATTAACATAAATATTTAATTTATTTATCAAGATTTTTGACATTTAAAATTGTTTTCGTGAGCTTATTTGCTCCCTGCTGCTTAACCCTAACCTTTGATAATTTTACAATCTCTCCCTGTTACGCTATTAGTGGCTCAGATGTCTAATGAGCATGCATATAATGTACAGGGCTCAGGTGGTCATCGAAACCACGTTGATTCGGAGAAAATTCGAAGACTTATGCTGAAGAAGATTTATGATTATTTGATGTTTCGAAAGCAACAACAATCATCCAATGTTTCAGCGAAAAGAATAAATGATTTAACTAGGTTGTCGGAGAAGATTTTGTATAATGCAGCTTCGACGTTGGATGAGTATATGAATGTGGATACGTTGGAGAATCGGTTGATAACTTCTTTGAAGCAGTTGCGGAATAGTCAGAATCAGCAGTTACAACAGCAACAACAAGTTAGTTCGGGGTTCGGGAATCATAAACAGGAGTTTGTAGAACATGGGAATTCTTCCGGGAATATTAGTACGTTGAGCGCTACTCCCGGTATGAATAAATCATGATATAATTTTTTGTATTATGTCTGTTTGTCGAAATTTGTCGTGAATTATGTTTGTCGAAAGTGCCGATACATATTAGGGGAGTTTACTAGAATCAAACAGTCCTTTTATTAAATTGATAGTCGGATCTTTAAATATCCATGATTTTAAATGTTTTTCTGACACGTATATCGTTTTCTTTTTTCATGAAAAAATGCAGGTGGAATAGGTAGCATGTCTTCTTCTTCTAGTGGTTATCAACAGCCAACTTCAGTCTTTCCCACCACTTCGGGTAGCAATAACATGGTTTCATCAATGGACGATGGTGAGAGAATTTCAAGCCAGATGATGCCTACTCCAGGATTTGTTAACACCAATAATACTGACACTGACAGGAGTTTGGAGTCTAGTATGGTGGCAGGGTTCCAATTGTTGAATCTATGATGGTATCGCAGCCCCTGCAACACAAGCAGCACATCAGTGGTCAAAACAAGCGTATATTGCGCAATGTTAGAAGCGATAGATATTCGTGAACTTGCTAACTATAAAGTGCAAGAAGGCTGTTTTTTCATATTTTAGCTGAGGATGTGATCTTACTTTTGATGGCATTTTCTTGAATGCTTCCTGGAAATGTGGTAATTGGCTAAGATATTTCATTCCCTAAGTTTGAGCACATTTATGAACTTTGACCAATTTTAAGTTCTTTGGCTCAACTATCTTTACATATGTCTGACACTTTTACACAAATGTATATTGTTATGCAGTTTATCAGTGTTAAGTTCCTAATGTAGCACTCTTACTCATAGACCTCTGCTTACAAAAACAAGATGTCAAAATCACATGACATATATAATCCCTCTCGAAACAAAGTCTTGAAGATAAGACAACTTTAAAGAGGGCAAGTTGTATAAGACGGATCCATACCTAGTTATCAAGCGAGAATATGTTAAATATATAGTTGGAAATAACGAGACTTAAACACACTTGATCCATTATTTCATCCTAAAATGACCTCCATGTACAACCATGCTTGATAAAAAAATATCAAAGAACAGATGCTGGCAACCGTAATAGCGAGGTCCGGTGTGTGGGATAGCACGACATATGTTCCGGAGATAAAAGTAACCATCATTGCTACAACAGAATAAATGTTGAGCATTGTGGTTACTCTCATGAAGTACGGGGTTTTTTCACTGACAAACTCCCAGAAGTACAAAAACAGGGAATTTGCTGATAGTACCAAAGCTAATGCATCTGATACCATAAATACTTTGAAAGCTGTCTTTTTTGCAAGAACAGCCAATCCTTGATCGGGTTCTCCACTTCCATGGAGTCCGCCTGGCATTGTGAAACCAACAGTAAAAGCTATAGTTGTTATGAGTGCAGTAATGACTATATCAGTGTTGGCCTTTTGTCTGGATCGCTCAACTTCTTCCTGCATCAACTTTTCTTTAACCATCTCAAATTTTGCATCTTTTCTTGACCGTTTACCAAGAGGCACTAAACTCTCCCTTGTTTTCAATTCTTCCTTGTACCTTCCATGCTCAGTAAAAGCTTGCATAAAATCAACTGCTATTTTCATTTGTACCTACAAAAAAGAGCATTCTTTAATTAGATTACACTCTATACCAGTTTTCATAATTTGTAATGGAGGGAGGAGTGATGTGTAGTATAATTTCATTGCGCTCAAAACATACTAGATATTAAATTATATTGATGAAGTCGTGTTTCTAACCATTTAATTCTTGTTTTGGTACCTTTGTGGAGTTGTGCGTTATGGATTTCCTTAATTCCTCGTATTTTTATAGAAGAGACATTTTGATCATTTCTCATACTTTGCAATTTGTGTAAAGATAAGATAAGAAAAAGATTTTTTTACATACCTGATCGCCTGTGATTTGCTCTTCGAAATATAACATATCTGCAGCTGTCCAATTTTTGTTATTTCTTGTCATCGTATCAACTGGCCATTCTTTAGTACTAAGTGGCCATTGATTGGTGTTAAAGAGCATCCATTTATAATGTAACATGTCCGTCAGAGTCCAATTTTTGTTTTCTCTTCCCAGCATATCAACTAGCCATTTGTAACTGTACATGAGCTCCGGTATGAAACAACCTTGAGATATAAGCAAATGCAGAGGTGTATTACCATCGACATCCTTGCCGTTGAGAATTTTCTCGGTATACTCTCGTGGACAATGTTCTAATATACCCTGTACCATTTTTTTATTGTTTTGAACTGCTGCCATGTGTAAAATATTTTGACCCTCATAATTGACAACGATACATAAGTTTGGTGATAAGTTCATCAGTCTGATCGCCGTAGATATATGTCCTTCTTTAACTGCTACAGCAAGTGGTGTTGGTATCTTCTTCTTATACACAACTTCACCTGTAACAGATGCTTGAGCTTCTACTATAATTTCGAGTACAGAATCAAATTTGTAATATGCCGCATAGTGAAGCGGTGTCCATCCAATATGGTCATCACAGGTTACCAGATGTTTGGCGCTTTCCAACTTAACAATTACAGATTCTGAAATGTAATATATAGGATTGAAAAAGACATATTAGTTAATTTGAGTCCAACCTTCATGATATATGCAATATTAATTTGTCATTTTTTGTTATAATTACGAGTAACTAAGAATCCAAATTTACGTTAATATTACCAAACAACTTCTTTTTATCTGATATATGTTTTAAATTTGCAACTGATATTTTGTTTAAGATTGTATGCGCTATTGGTCTACCTTGTTACAATTTGTTTTTTGGCAAGAGTTATACAAGAAAATGGGAACACAATAAATATGATTTCAATGTATTATCCACAGTCCTATGGTCAGACCAACTTGATCAATATTTAGAGACATAGTTGGGCAACATGTGCTTAGAGAGGCCTAAGAACTGTCATCAATGGCAGACTGGTGGTAGAATTCACCTACCATTCGTTTTATATATGATGAATCCGTCTAAAGTGATGTGTGGGTATCCCTATGTGCAAGTTCATTTTCATTAGTCCATCTTCTCCGAGATAGCTAACCTATTTTATGTAGTCTCAAGCGAGTGTCGTTGCAGTATATGATGCTATAAAAGGTTTTCGTTATACTGCATACAAGCAATTTAGTACCACAATTGCAAGTTCTCATTTTATGGCATTTTTAACAAGATTGGTTATGTTGCGTATAAGGCTCAAACTTAAAGCTTATAGGTGGATCTGCTGCTGATGTAAATATGGTATAGTTCATTGGCAGTTATGATTCAAACGTGACATAAATGTAACAAGCTCACAAATAATTATATAGATTAGAAGACGTACTACCTATATCGCGCCCTATAATAGCAGCAATCAAAGCAGTTTGACCTCTGTGAACAAGGTTATTTTGAGCTTCGTACCGGTCACAGAGTAGAGCGACCATATCCATGTACCCCTGTTCAGCGGCTTTGTAGATTGTAGACCTGAAATCACTCTGTTTATTTATAATTAGCATTGAGGGATCTACCTCTAATATATGTTTAGCCACGCTCAGGTGATTTCTCCGCACTGCCAGGTGCAAGGCAGTGTCCTTGTCCTTCTTATTTGACTGTCTAAGAAAACTTTTAACACTGCTGAATGATTTATTGGTTGAAGAAGCAGAAGTTTTGGCTGGATCAATGATTGCTTCAACCACAGATAGACCTTCGTCCTTTCCTGCAAGTATATTGCAAGCGCTAATCAGAATCATACGAGTTTGTCAAGTATTTGTCAAGTATATTGCAAGTGCAAACCATACGATCTTTTATTCACATAAAAAAATCTAGTCCTATAAACTCTATGAACTACTAAAATTTACCAATTACAACATCAACCCAATTCCTTTCATTATATAATTATACGATCTTGTACTCATTTTTTTTTATTTTAGCACAATCACACGTTCTTTTTTAAGTTACCAGTTCTCCTAAAACTTTCAGGTGTTAACACACATTCACCTTGTTAGTGACAAGATTCAAACCCTCGACATCCCATAAAATAACAGTTTTAAACAGCTTAAAAATTAATAATACAGTTCTCGAGTGGTGTATGAAATAAATTCTTATATATAGTCCAGTCTGATCTATTTTCTAAAATATAGATCAGGAAAAATCGATACCTTCAGTAAGCATCATAATAGCAGCATGCAAAGCAGTTGTACCATCCGGACCAGCTAAAGATGGAGCCGTGCAAGCTTCACACATCATTTGTACCATTTCTTCGTACCCCAATTTGGCCGCAAGATAGATTGGAGTTTCACCCTTACTGTTTTGAATATGCTTATCATTTGGATCGGCCTCTACTAGCTTCTTAGCAATAGCCATATGACCATTGCTCACTGCTAGATGTAACGCGGTATTCATACTGTCATTGGGATGCCTAATGAAGTCTTCGAAACTGGTAATTTGATTGTCGGGATCTTCATTAACTGAAGAAGAAGGCAAACTTCTGGCTGCATCAATAAGGACCTCAACCACTTCGGTGTTTCCACAACCTGCTGCAACGTGAAGTGCAGTTTCTTTATTCGAGCCCAGCTTGACCAAAATATTTTTGTCTGCATATGTCCTGACAATATATCGCACGCGGTCTGCATTTCCAGCCATAGATTCAGAGTGAAGGAGAGTACAAATGTCGTCTATGCCATCTGCATTAGCAATGAGCTCATGAAATTCGATATCATCATCTCCGGGAAATGCAGCTTCTATCTTAGTTCCATCATCGTCTATGTTCAGTCTATAATCAGAATCTCCGACACTGGCAGACGCAAATTGTGTATCTCTACTCATAATTAATTAGTAGAGTATATATTACTGGATGGATCTGAAGAAAGTATATATACTTCAGCTGGCTGCTTATTACTCCTACATTTTTTTGTGTGGATATAAATGGGCTTGATATGGACTTCAGCTGGCTGCTTATTACTCATACATTTTTTGTGTGGATATAAATAGGCTTGATATGGATTGGCTTCGGAGAGGTTGACCTAGAGATTGTTGTAGTCGTTAACTTTTTTTTTTTTTGACAAGCAATTAAAGAGTATTCAATAAAACATTAGAGTCCGGCTGATAAATCTTCGAACCGGCAATAATACAATTTGATTGGAAAATAAAAAAATGAGCTAAATAAATAATCATTTTGTTTTCGGATCGCTTAACATACAGAATATTCAAATTCTTTGAACTAAAAAAAGATTATAATGACATCTCAAGCAATCCAACCTACACCAGCCCTGAAACTAGTAACATCACAAACAAATGCCCCAAAATACGAACAATCTATTGTTGTAAAAGGTGAGTTCTTACGATATCTATCACATCTCTGATTCGATGCGAGCATTACAGATTTCCCAAAATACCATATAAATCATTTTTAGAGAAATCACCAAAACAACCAATAACATGACATACAAATACATACTAACATCCCAAAAAAATGGGTAATCCAACTAACAACCTTGATACCAATACACCCAACAACATCTCACCCCAAAAAGAATTAAATTTCACCACAAAGGATATTATTTTGAAACTTTTTGATCAAAAACTCGATTTTATTAAAGAAAAACTAGTAAATAGAAGATAGCAAAGGGGACTTAATCGGTGTTGTGGAATAAAAACGAGGGTTTGTAAATTGCGGCTAGGGTTTGTATGTATTAAATACAAGGGATGGTGAGCTTCAAGCTTTAATGGTTGTTCTTGCGTTCGAGACTGATCGGTCCTCACAAGATGCCTACGTATCTCTGTATTGCTAGAGAATCAAGCCAACGTAGTTCTGAGAATGAGGGGTCAGGCCCTTTATATAGGCTGAGAAGCCTTAGAATTAAGGTAGGAGTTGGAGACTTAATAGATAAGTCACCTCCTTGAGGAAAGTTCTAGACTCCTTCCTTGTAGGAGTCTGTTGCCATATCGAATTGGATGCCTTGGAGGCTAAGTCTTGTAGAGATAATGTCCTTATCTGACACTTATTGCTGAGCTGTTTATTATCCCTAATATTAATTACGAAAATAATATTAAAGATAGGACTTTGGACCCTGTTGGTGGGCCCCACGTTCGGACCATACCGGGTCTAATTAATGCAACACTAAATGTGTCTTTAGGGCTTATTTTTAGCCCATATCATTTGCCCCCCAACTTCTAGGAAAACTGATCAGGTTTTCCTTGAAGTTTTAACGGTCCTTTCCAAGACTCGGGTCAGGGTTCATCTTTATGCACTAGTGTTTCACGAGTATTGTCTTTATGTAAAGCATGGAGCGACCGACGCGTTTACGACAATGTTAATTCGATGCTAATCGGCACTAATCAGCCTTAACGACATTTAAACAATGTTTAAACGACGTTGAACGGCATAAAACGGCACTAAACGGTACTAACTTGCCTTAAACGACACTTAAACAATGTTTAAGTGACGCCAACCGGCATTAAACGACACTGAACGGTGCTTATCGGCACTAACGGTGCTAACCGGCACTTAATCGGTTCTTATCGGCACTAACGAGCCTTGAACGACACTTAAACAATGTTAAGCGATTCTAAACGGTGCTAAACGGGACTAGTGGGGGTCCGGGGGCAGCAGCCCCCGGGCGGGGTCCAAGGGGCGGCAGCCCCTGGCGGGGTCCAAGGGGCAGAGCCCCTGGCCAGGTCAGCTTGGAAATTTTTTATTTCCAAGGGCTAGTACTATTCATAAATTATCATTTCGACTCAAATTTCTGAATTTTGATCACAAATTTCGATCAGGAAACTTCACATTTTTCGACCAGGATTCTGGTCGAAATAAGGTCTCATTTTTCTCCTGGTCGAACGGATTTTCGACCAGGATTCCTGGTCGTTTCGACCAGGATTCTGGTCGAAATAAGGTCTCAATTTTCTCCTGGTCGAACGGATTTTCGACCAGGATTCCTGGTCGTTTCGACCAGGATTCTGGTCGAAATAAGGGTCCAAAATTTTTCCTGGTCGAACGAATTTTCGACCAGGATTCCTGGTCGTTTCGACCAGGATTCTGGTCGAAATAAGGTCTCAATTTTCTCCTGGTCGAACGAATTTTCGATCAGAATTCCTAGTCATTTCGACCAGGATTCTGGTCGAATTAAGGGTCCAAAATTTCTTCTGGTCGAACGAATTTTCGATCAGAATTCCTAGTCATTTCGACCAGGATTCTGGTCGAATTAAGGGCCAAATTCGTGGCCTCGTCGAAGAGTTTTTCGACCAGGATTCTTGGTCATTTCGACCAGGATTCTGGTCGAATTAATGGCCTTTTTCGTGGCTCAGTCGAACAATTTTTCGACCAGGATTCTTGGTCATTTCGACCAGGATTCTGGTCGAATTAATGGCCTTTTAATGGCTTGGTCTCTCAAGACCTCGATTTTACGTGACTAAAAAGTAAGGTCTCAATTTTCTTGAGCCCATGACCGTGCCTAAAGCAAACTTCTCTATAGCGGAGTGATTCAGGTCAGCTTCATGAAGCACCTTGGTGACATAGTAAATGGGTTTCCAAACCTTCCACGAGAAAGCTTCAAAATCCTTTCAAAGGTTTCATGCTTGCCTAATCTTACATAGAATTACTTTGAACCTTTCATCCACCTTGTTGGAATGTTGATTCAGTTACTCATTCTTGAGTTGTTCACGAATCTCTTGATCCAAGGTTGGATCTGATAGCTTTGTTGGCCTTCTAAGGCTTCAACTTAGTTCCTTAGCCCTTGATTTATAACACAAGGCCTGGATTCTAAGGTTGATGTTGGTGTTCTGGATCACCAACACGAGGTTTCAGGTCAATATGAGGTGTTTGTTATGCCTTAAATGGTTTCGTGAACCTTGACTTGTGACCTTCCGGGCCTTAACTTATTTGCTGAGACCTTGGTTTTAAGGTTATTATCAACCCTTGATTCCCTTGATTCTCATTCTAAGATGTAGGAATGATGAAGTCCCTTAGTTCTTGCCCCCCTTGCTTCATACGGAGGAGGTCTTACTGTTAGGTCCAAATGTGTTGTAGAGGGGGGGTGAATACAACTTTTCGAATATGAGAAGCAATAAAAACGATGCAATAAATGAACACACAGATTCAAGGAATATATTTCTTTATATATAACTTGAAAGGGTTGCTACAACATTCATTACAAAGTATAACAGAAGTTTAGAGAGAAGTGAAGGATTCTAAGCTCTGTGAATGCACTCTCTCTTTCTCTTGTGTTTTTCTCAAATATTGCTCTCTCTGTTCTATATTAAAAAACATTACACAAGTACTTCTATATATATACTACATGTAGTCTATGTCCTGTAGTCTTCAACAGCTAAGATGTACGTGGCCCAGTGGTGTCCACATAAATCTTGCCTTAACTTGAAAGCTTGGAAATCTGCCAATCAGAAGATGCCATGTGTCATGTTGAAGCTGCACCTAAGTAGAACTTCTACTTGAGAATTTCTACTTGGCTATCTCGAAATTCCTAAGTGGAACTTCTACTTGGCTATCTCGAAATTCCTAAGTAGAACTTCTACTTGGCTATCTCGAAATTCCTAAGTAGAACTTCTACTTGGCTATCTCGAAATTCCTAAGTAGAACTTCTACTTGAGAATTTCTACTTAGCCATCCAGAACATTTAGTACTTAGAAAATATTCTGGTCTTCAACTTGAAACTTCAATGCACATCTTGAACTTGTGATATCTTCATGTCTTCTTTATTCTTCAACAAGCTCTTGAACATGGTTCTTTATTACTGACATAAACTTGCTATCAATGTCCTGACACTTGATGCACTGGTCTGGTTCATAAGTGACTAGTCTTGATAGTGTTTCTGCTTCTTGAATAAATTACCATATTCACTGAATAACTTGGCTTTCCAATATTTGCTTTCCTTCTTCTTCACTTGAAATCAATTGGTCTTGTTGATACTAATAGTTATGATCTTGATTCTTGATTTATCAAATCACTGAGGCATGAACAACTTTGACTTGAACTTCTCTCAATGATTTCTTCTTGGCTTGATCATAGTTAGCATGTTTAATTGTATCAATTACCTTGTCTTCATTTAGTGTTGATTTCTTGTGACTTCCTGTTCTTGATTGTCTTCTGGTTAAGTGTCTTTTCCTTTAGTTGAGTTACATTAGATATAGTGTTTCAAGTTTATACACTCTGCCTTTCAATCTCCCCCAATTTGATTGTCTAACAATGACATTCAAATTAATGAAGGATAACTCAACTAAACAATGAGACGAGAAAAGATAATTAACATTACAGTCTTGAATAATATACAATTGAAAAGTACTTGAAAACAATGCAAAGAACTTAAAAACTAGAAACAGAATTCGAACCTCGAATTAAAGATCATTTGAATGATTCCTATCACCTGGATTATTTCATACCTTCTAGTCAAACTTATATCACCTTATTGGATTCACTCTAAGGTGAATTTCCTCAAGTGAGTTAAAGCAACCGAAAGACATGAAGTTTTTCCAACTTCAAGTTCACACCACTCTGACCTTTAACCCTAATTCCGTTTCCTCTTTCTAGCTTCAGCAGCTTGGTCTCTCTCTTCTTTCTGCCTTTTGCGCTTCTCCTTCTGCTGCTGTTCTTTCTTGTACACTGGATCGTGAAGCTGCTTCCACCTAGCATTCAACAGACTTACAGCTTCCATTTCTAGAGGGTTCCTGGGCTCTGGGTTAGGATGTTTGAAAAGCCTTCTGAGTTTATCAACCTCCTGAGTAGTCCTGATCTTTGGAATTTCCTCAAAGTTCTTCATTATGAGCTGAGGTTTCCAATGAGATTTAGTGGCTTTGAGATAACGATATATCATCTTGGGGTAGCCCTTGACACGGTCAGTATTATAGACACTAGCCGCATCTCGCTCCATTCGCTTCTTCTCCACAATTACTTCAGACAGGTAACTCATGAGTCTCTGCTTTTCTTCAACAAACTTGTCTTCCACTTCGCCCCATTTGAACACATATAACACTTTCTCTAGAAATGCAGCATCTTGAGTCTGTAGCAGCCATTGTCTACTCATATGCAAGAGTGTTTGTTTCTGGTTTGCATCTATGTATGCTAAGGCATCAGCTGTATCATCAGCATAAGAGTGTATCCAGTATACACTATCTTTCCCTGGAACGCCAACTGCCTCCCTTATTTCTCCTTGTTCCAGTTCTCCAGAAGGAAGAGTCAAAGCTTCATCTACATTCTTCATTGCTTGAAGAATATTCCATTTCTTTTCTATCAGCTCCGGCTCAATCTTCACGTTGTCGAGAGGGTTTGGAGCAATGACATCACACTTCCACACCTCATTGCTCTTCAAGAATATGACTCTTTCAATGATCCTCACGGATTTATCTTTAAGCTCAGAGGCGAATCCCTTACCCATCATTTGTCTACATACAGCTTTAAGAGATTCCACTGAAAGTTCCATTAAGTCCTTTTCCTCCATGCTCACCCTCTTCATCTTTCCTTGAACCACCATACGGACAAAATTTGGATAAGCTGAGAATTCTGGACCCTTGTCCTCTGCTAGCTGCATTAACTGATCCCTGTACAGAATGCTTAGCTCCTCAGATTGAGAGTACTGAATTTTAGTCGCTAGCAAGAACAACTCTGACGCAGATCTTCTCATTATGAATTGGTCATCCACATATAGGAAAGATGTTGGGACTCCTTCTACCAAAGACAAGATAACCTGCCACTCCTTAAGATTTGCATTGTATCCAACCCTGACTTTAGAAATTAATCTCTTCAAAGCATTTATATAGTCCCCAGTCATTGGATTCTGCAAATTCAAGTTGTAGAACAGATCATCTGCATCCTTGTTATGAACTCCTTTTGCACATGGTCCCATCATTATCTTCCTTGCTTCATCCCATTTCTGCCCTATCCTTCTTTTGTCCAGATCAACTTGAGGATTAGCTAGCCTTGCAAGCTCATACTCATACTACTTCCCTTGTAGCTCCACCTTCTGTTCTAGGAACGCAGCATGTTCTTGCATCATCTTCATTTTATGGAACTGAGCTTGTTCCAAGGCTAACTGTTGAGCTTTAAGGGTTTCCTCATCAACATGAAATTCTTCAGGCAGTCCGGAAGACATCCCAGTACCTCCACCTTGTTCCTTCAAAGATCTTTTTATTGCATGTGCCAGCGGTACGTCTTCCATGTCAGAATCTGAGTCAAGTACCTCCTGTACTGTTTCCTGATGACTCAGATCAACAAATGGTTCATCAACCATTACTGCCTTACCCTTTCTCATCCTCAGAGCCTCTTCATCAACAGACGGCTCAACTTCTGGTTCCTTGACAAGATCAGCGGGTTCTTCAATTTCTTCGATGTGAACTGCCTGCTGTCTCGTCTCCATTCCACTCTCCCCCTTAGGTGAGTTATCCTGAGCTCCACCATGGTCTTCAGATCCACCAGCTGCATAGGAACCTCCAAAACCAGAACCAGAGGCTCCCGCTCCACTAGCACCACCTGCACCACCTGCACCAGCATCGGGGGGAGGTTGTTGCGACTCGAAGCACTCCGGGGGCACAAAACTCCTGACTGCGAACATCATTCTACTGATTTCCACAGCCATTGTATGCATTGTAGACTCCAATGCCCCCATCCTCTCATTGAGAGTGCTTCCCAAGACACCACCAGCATGGCCCAAGTCATTCACCTTATTTGTCAAATCATCAAAAGCTGTAGCTTGACTTGCCATTCTTGCTGCGTAGTCGTCTAGAGCCCTTTGATTGTTTCCAACATTAATCCCCAACTGCCCCATCGACTGCCCGAACTGCTCCATTTTATTCTCCATTGAAGTCATACGCGTTTCCAGATTTTCAATGTTAAGGGACGGTGTTTGGTTTGGGTGACCTCGCTCTAATACTCGTTCTGTTAGTATTTGACGCTCGGTTTCGGGCCTTAAAAATGAAGGTCCCTCTCTCCCTAACCTCTCACACACACTCCCTGTCTCACGCTCGTATATGTCTTCAATGATTGATCCAAATAATGAAGCTGTACCTGCAGACATTTGATAAGAAATGTTGTTGACAGTTATGGGATCAATTACTGTTTGTTCCTGAGTTGGAATCTCAGGCTGAGAGGCTGCAAAGTGTCCTTGTACGACATTAGAACCGATCCTCTTTGCAGCATCAGTACGTACCGGTGAAGGTACGGCTGAAGTTCTTAAAACTTCATGACCCCTTGAAGCAACAGTATCTTTAAGGGGTACATCATCCTCACCAAAATCAAAATCCCTATGTGCAGATTGTTCATGGGGTGAACCACTCTCGTGAGGTGGAGTGGTTGTGTGTGACACGCTAGGGTTTGACTGAGGTTTTGAAGTAGCAGCATGAGAAAATTTGGCTTTCTTGCGAATAAGAGGCTGCTCTTCGGGGTCACTCTCCTCATCATTTCCTACATCTAGATGTGAAGGCTTTCTGACTTCCGTTATCAGGGGTGAAAGAGAATATGAATGTGTGTCAGACTCAGAGTCAGAAATATGGCTCTCACCCTGGGATAGATCCTGCGGGCTAGCAGAATCTTGGGTCTCGGAATCAGATATGTAGGAAGAGGAGTGAGTAGTATGCAGAGAGAGATTACCTGATTCATTACCTTGTTCGTCATCGCTTCCCTCATCAGGAATCCCTTCAAATGCCTCAGCATGAGCAGAAGGATTCTGAGCATGTGATGAAACTTGCGATGATGCTTCCAAATTGGTAACCCCTGCATCATATGTAAGCCACGTCTGTAGGGTATCAGGAATTGACATTGGTTTCCCGTGATGTTTATCCTGATTGTTAATTGTGGACAGTGACTTAGTGCCCATCCCTAGCGGTTGAGATGTTGGGCTTCTGGCAAATCTCTGTCTAACCTCAAGAGCTTCCTTCGGTATTAGATCATTAATGAGCAATTGTAGGAATCGAGGAAACCAGCAGACAACGTCAGTTGTGGAGAGGTCTCTGCTTGCAGGAGATCCCATTGAAGCCACTATCTCACCGAGAACTATGCGTCCATAATTTATGTCCAGTTCTCGTGCTAGGGCTATTCCAAAGGTTTGTATGGGAATGGAAATTTGATGGAAATCTTTTTCTCGTGCCCGAAAACATCTTGTGATGGCCTCGAAAAAGTAATTCCATTCCGCATGGAAGAATTGCTTTTGGATATTTCCTGAGATAGGTACTAACTCGAAATTCTTCCCAGACTTAGAATTTTCAAAACTTCACCCTGGAAGCTCAAGTCGAAATTCAAGTCGAATTTCTACATGAGTTTCGAGATAGAGACTAACTCGAAATTTTGAAGATACTTAGATTTTTCAACAATTAAATTGCCAAATAAATATAAATATCAATTCAAGGATTTTTAATATATGACATAATTAAAACATTCCTTGATAATTCTAAGGCCTTTAATTACATGAAAATCATAGGTAAATTCATCTAAAAATCATGCAATATTTAGAATATTATGAATTTAACTCCCCCTATGATCATGCAATCTAACAAGCATAAATTCAAAGATTTGTGCTATAAAAGACACTTAAACCACAATGAATTCATGCAAAAACACACTATATGCAACCTATAACAATCATTAATTAGGCATATTAAAGTCTAAGCACATAATGATTGAGTAGCTTGCACATATAAACATAAACATGGATTTTACAGATAGAAGGCTTTACTAACTTGTGTTAAGCATTCCCAATTCACCAACCAACCTATTGAATGTTACTTCATCAAGAGGTTTGGTGAATATATCTGCAATTTGTTGCATTGTGGGCACAAAATGTAGCTCCACAGTCCCCTCCTCGACATGTTCTCTTATGAAGTGATACCTGATGTCGATGTGCTTGGTTCTTGAGTGATCTACAGGATTGTTGGTTATGGCAATGGCACTTGTGTTGTCACACATGATTGGAATTTTCTTGTGCTCCATGCCATAATCCTTCAATTGGTTCCTCATCCATAGTATTTGAGCTACACAGCTTCCAACAGCAATGTACTCAGCTTCAGCAGTAGAAGTAGATACTGTATGTTGCTTTTTACTTTGCCAGGACACCAATCTTCTGCCAAGAAATTGGCAAGCACCAGATGTGCTTTTCCTATCAATCTTGCAACCTGCATAGTCTGAATCCGAATAGCCAATAAGATTAAAACCTGTATCTCTTGGGTACCAAATCCCTAGATTTGGTGTGCCCTTGAGATACCTAAAAATTCTTTTGACGGCTACGAGATGTGATTCTCTAGGATCCGCTTGGAACCTTGCACATAAACAAGTTGCGAACATTATATCTGGTCTACTTGCAGTTAAATAGAGGAGTGAGCCAATCATACCTCGATAGCTTGTGATGTCAACTGATTTACCTGATTTGTCTTCATCAAGCTTCGTGGCTGTTGCCATAGGAGTCTTAGCTGCTGATGCATCTTCTAGATTATACTTCTTGAGTAAATCTCTGACGTACTTGGATTGACAGATAAAGATACCATCTTTTCTCTGACTGATCTGTAATCCAAGGAAGAAGGACAGCTCTCCCATCATGCTCATCTCATATTTTTCCTGCATTAGCTTGGCAAATTTCTCGCACAAGCGCTCATTTGATGACCCAAAAATAATATCGTCCACATATACTTGAACAAGTATTAAGTCATTTCTCACAACTTTATAGAACAATGTTTTATCAATTACTCCCCTAACAAAACCATTTTCAATTAAGAATAAAGATAGGGTTTCATACCATCGCCTTGGGGATTGCCTGAGGCCATAGACAGATTTGAAGAGTAGATACACAAAATCTGCATGTTCTGGATCAACGAAGCCGGGCGGCTGTTCCAGATACACTTCTTCTTCTAACTCTCCGTTCAGGAAGGCACTTTTCACGTCCATCTGGAATACCTTGAAGTTCTTATGTGCTGCAAATGCCAAGAACATCCTGACTGCCTCAAGTCTTGCAACCGGTGCATAGGTTTCATCATAATCAATTCCTTCTCGCTGAGAATAACCTTTTGCAACCAAACGAGCCTTGTTTCGTGTTACAAGTCCGTTTTCATCCAGTTTATTTCTGAATACCCACCTAGCTCCAATTACGGATTTGTTCTTTGGTCGGGGTACCAGTTTCCAAACTTTCTGCCTTTCAAACTGATTGAGTTCCTCTTGCATTGCAATCACCCAATCAGCATCGCCAAGAGCTTCTTCTATTTCTTTAGGTTCAAGCTTGGATAAGAACCCAGAATATAAGGAGATATTAGCCATGTCAGCTCTTGCAGTTCTTCTAGTAGTCACACCAGCATCTGGATCACCAATAATTAACTCAAACGGATGGTCTCTATTCCATACCCGTTCACCTGGAAATTGTCTAGATGATTCAGCTTGACTTTCTGAGATGGGGTGCTGACTACTTTGATTATTTTCACTAAATCCCCCTGAGTTAGTGCCAGCTCCTACAGAACTAGAGTCAACTCGACTCGAGCCTTGAACAGTAGTCCTTGAGCTGCTATTTACTCCCCCTGAGTTGTTGCCGGTTGGTACTGAAGAAGTCTCTCCTGATCTTGTAGAATTAGCTTGTTCACTAGACTCAGGTTCTTCACGTACACTTGGAACATTTAATGGAACAACCAACTCAGGTTCATCTTCAAGATCTTCTAAGTCCAGATTCTGAAATTTTAGGGACTGAGGTTCACTAGAATCTCTTGAAATTGATGAGAGTTTGGTATCGTCGAATCTGACGTTGTAACTTTCAGTCACTTTTCGATCATTCACCAAGAACACTCTATAAGCTGCCACCACGTCTGTAGAGTAACCAACAAAGATTCCTTCACGAGCTTTTGCTGCAAACTTGCCTAGATTTTCATCATCTATAAGCACATAGCATTTTGCTCCGAAGACATGAAAGTATTTGATTGTTGGTCTTCTGTTGTTCATTAGCTCACATGGTGTCTTTTCTTTATCTTTTATGATCAAGGTTCTATTTTGAGTGTAACAAGCGGTACTCACTGCTTCGGCCCAGAAATACAAAGGAAGTTTTGAATCATACAACAAAGTTCTTGCTGCTTCAACCAGAGTTCTATTCTTCCTTTCAACTACTCCATTTTGTTGTGGAGTTCTCGGGGCTGAATACTGACGACGTATTCCCTTAGATACACAGAAGTCATTTAGCACTGCGTTTTTGAATTCAGTGCCATTGTCTGATCTAATCGTCTTCACAGTAAGTGTTGAAACATTCTCAATTTGAGTGATGTGATCAATGATTAAGAAAGGTACTTCGTCTTTCGTCATTGCGAACAATACCCATGTATACTTGGAGAAGTCATCCACGATTACCAAAGCATATCTTTTCCTAGACAAAGATAGGACATTCACTGGGCCAAACAAATCCATATGAAGAAGTTGTAGAGGCTCAGTAATACTAGAAATTTCTTTGCTTTTATGCGATGCTCGCTTCGACTTTCCCATTTCACAAGCTTCACAGAGTCCTTTCGGAGCGAACTCCATTTGAGGTAGATCTCTCACCAATTCTCGCCTCGCGAGAGCATTCATCGTTTTGAAGTTTAAGTGAGATAGCTTTTTGTGCCATAACCAGCTTTCATCATCCGAGGCTTTGCTGTAGAAACAGGTGACCTCATTCTGATTTGCTGAATCCATATATGCAACAAAAAGATCTGCCTTTCGAACTCCTCTCAAAGCTAGTGAGCCTTCCTTGATGTGAGTGATTGAGACACCTTTCTTGTTGAAGACAATTTCGTAACCTTTGTCACAGAATTGACTTATACTCAACAGATTGTGCTTTAGTCCCTCAACATAGGAAATATCTTCAATGATGACATTGCCAGTTTTCAGTTTGCCATATCCCTTAGTCACACCTATGCTGTCATCTCCAAAGGTAACATAAGGGCCAGCCTTCATAACCAACTCTGTAAGCAGGGACTTGTTTCCAGTCATATGCCTCGATGCTCCACTGTCTAGCACCCATATAACTTTATTTCTATTCTGCTTAATGCCCTGCAATGACAGATTGATTAGACATTCTTCGGAACCCAACTTTGATTGGGCCCGGCTTTTCGATAAGATCGAGAATCAACAGATTTAACAACAGGAGATGCACTTTTCTTCAAATTACTAGAGCTTTCGACTATCTCCTTTCCTTTCTCAGACTTGACAGATTTGTCAGTCTTAGGAGAAGGTTTGTCACTCCTAACTTTAGGAGGACTGACAGTCTTGGCTCTACCATACTTTTTCTTGATATTTGAACTAGCAACAGTATTTGAGCATGACTGGCTAGATGCATTCATTAAATGCACAAAAGTTTGCATGATATTAAAAGTGCATGGCATACAGTTAGGTTGACCACACTGTGCATGATTCTGATGCAGATTATTCATTGTATGTGTGGTAGGCATGGCATGTGCAGCAGGAACATTCATGTTAGCTTTGCATGCATAAGAAAGATGTTCAGTAGATTTACAATGATAACATGCTTTCTTTATTCGTTCAGCCTTAACCTCTTTTATGCCTTTCTCTCTCTTTCCTTGTTGCTTAACAGCCTTAGCTCCTAATCCCAGTCTAGATTCATCTCTAGGGAAATTGATTTTAACTTGTTTGATAGGAGTTACAGGTTGTTCTTTCTAGCGATCTTCCATCTCAATCTCATATCTAGCTATCAATTCAGTCTCTTCTTCTTCTATTCTAGGAACAAGATGTTTGTAGATAGGTTTGACAGCCGATTTAAGAATTCTAGGTGTTTCCTGTTTAAGGTCACTGGAACTAGGGTCAATAGGTCTCTTTCCTTCTTTCTTAGGAAGGTCAGAATAATCAAGCCCTATACCTACTCCAGTTATCTTCTTAAATGTGTCATTATCTACATACACTTTACTAGCAGCTAGTTTGTAAGCTTCGCATTTTGTTTCTAACTCAGCTAGATTGTTCCTAAGACATGCTTCTACTTCTTCCTTAAGGACGAGCTTGTGTTCCAGAGATTTAATAAAGTCTCTTAGAGAAGTATCTACAGTGCAAGCAGCCTCTAGCTCTTCCACTTTTGCCTCAAGCATTCTGCATTTGGCAACAAGTGTTTTCTGTTCCTTTTGAGAAGAGTCTAGGCTTTTGCACAACATATAGATCTCTTCACTAAGAGCCCCGTTCTGTTCTTTATAATCATCAATAGACATTTCTACTTTAAGAGTCAGAACTGGTACCTCTGGTTCCTCTGATGTCTCAGCCATGAGCGCAAAGTTCGCTACATGAGTAACGTCTTCCTCATCTGAATCATCCCAAGCTCTTCCTTCTGTCACCAATAAAGCTCGTTTTCCATGTCTTTCCTTCAACAGTGCTTCATAGTTGCTTTTGAGAGCTTCAAATGTTTCTTTTGGATAAGTCTGTCTAGGCTTTTTGCAGTCCGAGGCAAAGTGTCCAGCTTCACCACAATTATAGCATTTGAACTTCATTTTGAAATCCAAAGGAGATTTGTAGCTGGTATTCTTGCCTTTTCCTTTGTAGCCTGACGAACTACCACCACCCTTAGCAGCCCGATAATAAGATGAAGATTTTCTCTGTGGTCGGTTGCTCTTTCTAAATCTCATGTTGCTGAACTTCCTTGCCATGTATGCCACGACACTATCGTCCATGTTGTCCAGCTCTTCTTGGGTGTAGTAGTCATCATCACTGTCAGATGCGCACTCGTCATCATTATCAACTTGATGTGGTGCAAGTGATGATTTAGGCTTTGCTGCAACCATTGCCTTCTTAGACTCTTCCTCATCAGCAACTAATCCTGATGCACTTTCTTTTCCCTTTGAATCATTGTCCCATGCTTGATCTTGAAGAGTTTCCAGCTCACAGGTCTTTAATATTCCATAATACTCTTCCAGAGAAGTTGTATGCAAATCTCTGGTTTCTCTGATTGCGTAGACCCTATGCTCAATGCTTTTTGCCTGGTTCCTCAGATATCTCGTATTAGTCTCAACCATGGGGAGAGTTACACCTCTCAGATTCAAATCCAATACCAACTGACTGAATCGTAGATAGACTTCTGTAATGCCTTCTCCTTTCCGTATTCTAAAGGTGTCATACTCCATCTTGAGTATGAGTGTCTTGTTATTTCTGACCTCTGCAGATCCTTCCATGACAACTTCTATCTTGTCCCAAATCTTCTTCGCTGTAGTCAAACCTTTGACTATGTTGAACATTTCATGATCAAGAGATTCCATCAAGGTTTGTCGTACGGCAGTATCCAAAGCTATTTGCTCTTTATCAGCATCCGAAAAGTCCGCTGCCTTTTTGGGCTCAGACCGGGGTGCTATAACCACCCCTCCTTCCGTATGTGAAGGAATAACCACCATTGGAACAAATTTACGCTTGTCAAGGGCTTTAAGATATTCAGGGTTAACAGTCTCTAGATATAGTCTCATTCTGGAAACCCACTCTTCATAGTGATCTCTGTTGAACATTGGGATCTTGAATGCATTTTTAGGAGCCATTTGAATTCTGGTCACTAAAAGTTTCTAAGTACCCAAGACTAGGCTATGTAGAATATGTATGTAGAACTTTAGCCTAAGTCGAAATTTCTCTAAGTCGAAATTTTGTTCAAGTCGAAATTGCCAAGTCGAAATTGCCAAGTCGAAATTGCCAAGTCGAAATTGCCAAGTCGAAATTGCCAAGTCGAAATTGCCAAGTCGAAATCACCAAGTCGAAATTGCCAAGTCGAAATTCTATGTAGAAATTCTCAAGTAGAAATTCTATGTAGAACTTTTGTCCTTAGAATAATTTTCTGCAGATTTCTTTAAATATTTAATAAACAATATTATCACTTTAACACTTTTTGACTTTGAATGGTTTACTCACCAAACCCACCTAACCCACTTGCTAGGTACTGAGTATGTCTTTTACTTTCGGCCGAATAAAGTAAATCAAAAAGTCCAAAAACCACCTTTTTATTCTTTTACTATTGAAAAGGAGATCAAAAAGTTGTTGGGTTGTATTCTTTGATAAGAACAGATGATGAACACTCAAGAACACCAAATATGAACTAACCCAGATAAATTCACAAAAATTAATTAAAATACACCCAAGCTAAATAATCACACCTGGAGTATTTAAATAATTTTTCAGATGAGTTTTCACTACCAACGAATTAAAACACACTTTTCGAGAAAATGAAAAGTAGATCTGAAAAATGAAAACTCACGATTCTTCTACTCAACACAAGGATCTATGTTTTGTATGTTAAACATATAGCTTTGATACCAATTGTTAGGTCCAAATGTGTTGTAGAGGGGGGGTGAATACAACTTTTCGAATATGAGAAGCAATAAAAACGATGCAATAAATGAACACACAGATTCAAGGAATATATTTCTTTATATATAACTTGAAAGGGTTGCTACAACATTCATTACAAAGTATAACAGAAGTTTAGAGAGAAGTGAAGGATTCTAAGCTCTGTGAATGCACTCTCTCTTTCTCTTGTGTTTTTCTCAAATATTGCTCTCTCTGTTCTATATTAAAAAACATTACACAAGTACTTCTATATATATACTACATGTAGTCTATGTCCTGTAGTCTTCAACAGCTAAGATGTACGTGGCCCAGTGGTGTCCACATAAATCTTGCCTTAACTTGAAAGCTTGGAAATCTGCCAATCAGAAGATGCCATGTGTCATGTTGAAGCTGCACCTAAGTAGAACTTCTACTTGAGAATTTCTACTTGGCTATCTCGAAATTCCTAAGTGGAACTTCTACTTGGCTATCTCGAAATTCCTAAGTAGAACTTCTACTTGGCTATCTCGAAATTCCTAAGTAGAACTTCTACTTGGCTATCTCGAAATTCCTAAGTAGAACTTCTACTTGAGAATTTCTACTTAGCCATCCAGAACATTTAGTACTTAGAAAATATTCTGGTCTTCAACTTGAAACTTCAATGCACATCTTGAACTTGTGATATCTTCATGTCTTCTTTATTCTTCAACAAGCTCTTGAACATGGTTCTTTATTACTGACATAAACTTGCTATCAATGTCCTGACACTTGATGCACTGGTCTGGTTCATAAGTGACTAGTCTTGATAGTGTTTCTGCTTCTTGAATAAATTACCATATTCACTGAATAACTTGGCTTTCCAATATTTGCTTTCCTTCTTCTTCACTTGAAATCAATTGGTCTTGTTGATACTAATAGTTATGATCTTGATTCTTGATTTATCAAATCACTGAGGCATGAACAACTTTGACTTGAACTTCTCTCAATGATTTCTTCTTGGCTTGATCATAGTTAGCATGTTTAATTGTATCAATTACCTTGTCTTCATTTAGTGTTGATTTCTTGTGACTTCCTGTTCTTGATTGTCTTCTGGTTAAGTGTCTTTTCCTTTAGTTGAGTTACATTAGATATAGTGTTACAAGTTTATACACTCTGCCTTTCACTTACTTTTCAGTTGATCGTTCAGGGAGTTCACTTGCTCCTCAGCGTTTGACTTCAAGTCTGGTGTGTCTTGGCTGGTTGTTAACCTTCTTTTCTTGATTCTAGGTTTCCAACCTTCTTCTTATGCTCACAGGACCTTGCTTTGGTTTATATTCGATTGAGGGCTCTTGATTCAAGTCCTTAAACTTCAAATGACAAATTTGATTGGAGGCAGACAGCCTTTTTGCCATCAAGGCTAAAATTTTGTGTCGGGATTTGAGATTCAAGATTTTAAGTAAGGAATGACAAAGGACCTCTCATCTCAACACTCTCACTAACTGTTTCTGTGCCTTCAAGGCATTATCAGGGAGCCAACTAGTCTCGAGATGAGCTCGAAGAGGGTCTATCCTTCAGCTTACATCAACTGGTGCTACCAATTTTGATTCGATGGTGGGGTCTTCAGGACCTGGAAGCAAAAGCTCTCTGCATAATTCTTTATCTCAGAAGAGCCATACTTAGACTGGGCTTCGGCCTTAATGTTCTTTTCTCTCTTGGGATATACTCAACATGGCATTTATCGAGCGGGGCTATCACGGCTTTCACAATCCTTAAGTGTTTGGCCATATTCTTTTCTCTAGCCTCAAACTCTTCATTGACTTGTGAGACTACCAGATTTGAGTCTCCACAAACTTTCAGGTTCTTCACCCTCAGGGCTCTCGTCAATCCAAGGCTGGCCATCAGAGCTTCATACTCCGCCTCGTTGCAGGTTGTTTGGAAGTCCAATCTTCAAGGCATACTCGAGTGTGAACCCATCGGGGCTTTGCAGAACTTAACCTGCACCACTGGTTTTTGTTTTAGATGCCCCATGAAAATAGAGCTTTTTGTTTTTGATGCCCCATCAAAATAGAGCATCCAATATTCCTTCTTCTCTTCCAGGGTTTTCTCACCTTGCTGACCTTCCTGGTCTATTACCTCCTGCCCCCCGACTTCTTGGTTGTCAATGGTATATTCAACCACGAAGTCAGCTAGAGCCTGAGCTTTGATGGCCGTACTAGGCTTAACATCGAATTCTTTTAGTTAGATTGCCCACTTGATGAGCCTTCCATTGGCTTTCATGCTATGCAATATGTTTCTTCAGCGGGTGTTCCATCAGGACTTCAACGTTTGTCTTTATCCAGGATCCTTCAAGGACTTAAACTCTTATCTGCTGTAACCTAACTCTACCATTCGAGGTATGCATTCGTTTGTTTTCATTCGTGTATTCTTTTATTTTCGGTACTTGGTCTTCTTTGACTCACACATCAGGTGCTTGGCACATAAATAAAATCACAATCAATGAATGGAAAACAATCTTGCATTAATAACTTGAAATGGGTTCAACCCTTACATAGAGTACTACTGTCCTGCAACATGCTCTACAATGGTTTTAATGAACCTTATTTCTACTTCTACTATATAAATATGAAGCTAAGTCCTACTAGAATAACTTAAGCCCAATCGGGGTTTTGCAAGACTAGGCCTACACCACTTGATTTTGTTTTTGATGCTCCATCAAAATAGAGCACCCACCACTCCTTCTGGTCTCCTCATTCTTATTCTGAAGTTCACTTCCTGCTTGGGGTACTACCTCCTGCCCCCCGACTTCTTGGTTGCTAATGGTACACTCAACCACAAAGTCAGTTAACGCCTTAGCCTCAATTGCTGTCCGAGACTTCTGTGTGATGTCCCCTGCTGACCTTTCTTTGTGTTCCTTACCACTGTGGACATCTATGTCTTCAATCGGAAGGACCTGCCCCCCGACTCCATCAGGCCTTAACGAGGCTACATAACAGCTTCGTGCCATCTTCTGATCACCTTTATGTTCTCCAACACCATTCCTGGTAGGGAACTTGATCTTCACATGATAGGTTGAGGCAACAGCCTTAAATGCATGAAGTCCAGTCCTTCCAAGGATAGCGTTGTACGTTGAAGCTGCCTTGATTACCAGGAAGTTCAACATCTGAGTGGCCTCCTTGGGCTCTTACCCAATAGTTACAGGCAGCTGAATAGTCCCTTCAACTTTGGATTTTACTCCATTAAATCCGTATATAGGCATGTTATTGGGGGTCAACTGAGAATCAGTGTATCCCATCTTCACAAACGCATCATGAAACAGAATGTCAACGGAAGCTCCATTGTCTATCAAGACTCGCTTCACCTCCGAGTTTCCAATCACAGGAGTTATGACCAACGGGTCATCATGGGGGAACTTCACCCCTTCCAAGTCTGAGTCATCAAAGCTAATCGCTACCTCAGTTTTTGCACGCTTCGGGGCCTCTCCCACGATGTGCAACACCTCTCGGGCATAAGCCTTTCTAGAGTTCCTAGTTGTCCCGGCCGCAGTTGGGCCTCCTGAGATCATGTTGATTACTGGCCCTCGGGGCTGTGGGTTGCGATCTTGATCGTCATCCCTTCTATTATAGTCTCTTCTCTGATTAGCACGGTCTTCACCCTTAGTGAAGTGCCTCAGCTTCCCTCTACGGATCAAAAACTCAATCTCATCTTTGAGTTGCTTACAATCGTCAGTGTCATGCCCCACGTCTCTATGGAATCTGCAATACTGATTCTGGTTTCTCTTTGCGGGATCACCCCTGAGTGGCTTCGGCCATCTGAAATCCTTATCATTCTCAATGTCCAACAAGATTCGACTCCTAGGAGTATTCAACCTTGCATACTCAGTGAACCTTGACCCTTGGTTCTTCTTAGGGGCAGAGTCGGAGTCCTCGCTAGTTCGGGGATACTTGTCCCTAGCATCATACTCTTGATCATCATAGTCCTTGTCTTGCTTTCGCTTCTTGGAGTCATTGTTACTTCCTCCTCCACCTACGGTGGTTTCTTTATTCAAGCTATCCTCAGCTTTAATATACTTATCAGCCCTTCGTTGGAGCTCAGCCATGTTCTCAGGGGGATGCTTCGCCAATGATCTCTTGAAGAAGAGGTCAGTGGTTCCGTGCTCCAGGGCTACCATTGCCACCTTATTTTCCAAATCAGTGATATTCAGGGTCTCCTTAGTGAATCTCTTGAGGTAGTCCCTCAGATTTTCATTCTTTCCTTGCACCACATACATAAGAGATGCGGAGCTCTTCTCATGCACCCTTCCGCTAATGAATTGGCTAACGAAGGCGGCACTCAACTCCTTAAAAGAGCCAATAGAGTTCGCAGGCAATCGGCTATACCATCTCTGAGCCATGCCCGACAGGGTTTGGGGGAACGCTCTGCACTTTAGGGCATCACTTGCAGGCTGCAGCAGCAGTGCGTTCGAGAACGTCCTGACGTGATTTGCGGGATCACCCGTTCCATCATAAGCCTTAATTGTCGGCATCTTAAACTTCCTAGAAATATGAGCATTCATCACCTCCTCAGTAAACGGGGGTGTTGGATCATCAGGATCTCCTAGAGGCATCAGATCTTTGGGGTTTCCCTTGGGAATTTCCATCCTTGTGGTTGTTCTTCCGAATGAGGCATCAGCCCTTCTTTGTCTCCTTGAAGACCTCTCCAAATCAATGATGGGAATCGTTCCTGAGGTTGGAGGAGGTCGAGTTTGATTCTGTCTTGCTTGCTCCATTGCTATGTCATCCTTCAGCCTTTGGATCTCAGCCTCGTGAGCCTTAATCCTCTCCTCAGCCGTTGGTGGAGGTCCATCATGGATCCCTTGAGTCCTTCCTTGAGGCTCTCTTCTAGAACGTTTCCTCCTCGGGGCTTCATCACGATCATCATCCTCAGACGATGAATCATCAGTATAAGGGCCGGAGTAGTCATCATAATCTCGGTCCCGGATTTGTAAGGCATGACCACTTGGTCCTGAACCTTGAGTCATCGGGGGGTAGTTGGGCAGACCGTACCTGGGATTAGTGTTTAAGGGGAGATCCGTAGTATGGATCTGTACCCCTGGTGGCGGGTTGTTCGGATCAACAATCTGGAGAGAGTTGGTCGCTTGTCCTGCCTGATTGGTCAGAGGCAACGTACTCTCAACATGGGGGATCACCCCTGGTTGCTGAGAAACTTGAGAGTGGATGATGACAGCTGATGCTGGGGGGGCCTGTTGAATGATCGCCCCTGATGCTGGGGGAGCCTGTTCGGTCAGGGGTGGAGCAGAGCTGAGTGGCACGGCCTCAGTTACAACTGGTGTTGTTCTTCGTGTTTGAACCATGGTTGATGTTGTCTTCCCACAGACGGCGCCAAATGTTGTGGAATAAAAACGAGGGTTTGTAAATTGCGGCTAGGGTTTGTATGTATTAAATACAAGGGATGGTGAGCTTCAAGCTTTAATGGCTGTTCTGCGTTCGAGACTGATCGATCCTCACAAGATGCCTACGTATCTCTGTATTGCTAGAGAATCAAGCCAACGTAATTCTGAGAATGAGGGGTCAGGCCCTTTATATAGGCTGAGAAGCCTTAGAATTAAGGTAGGAGTTGGAGACTTAATAGATAAGTCACCTCCTTGAGGAAAGTTCTAGACTCCTTCCTTGTAGGAGTCTGTTGCCATATCGAATTGGATGCCTTGGAGGCTAAGTCTTGTAGAGATAATGTCCTTATCTGACACTTATTGCTGAGCTGTTTATTATCCCTAATATTAATTACGAAAATAATATTAAAGATAGGACTTTGGACCCTGTTGGTGGGCCCCACGTTCGGACCATACCGGGTCTAATTAATGCAACACTAAATGTTTCTTTAGGGCTTATTTTTAGCCCATATCAATCGGTAAAGAGGATGAAAGTCTGAAGAGTGGAGAATGGAAGAGGCAACTAGAATCTAAGTCTTAATATGGGAGTCGACTCTCATAAACTTGGTTGTATTTGTTCAATGTTTGTTTTGTAGATGGATAAATTATAAATTATGACCGAAAGGGTGTAACAAAACAAAAAAATAATTTTATCATTAAAATATACAAATATATTAGATTATAACTCGTGCAACTGCACTGCTCCTTTTTTAATATCTATAATTATATTAATATTTTTAATATTTATATGTTATTAATTTACATATCAAATTATTGTTAAAAAATTGATATATATATATATATATATATATATATATATATATAAGATTTTATACTTTTAATTTAATATTTGTGTTCTATCTTGAATTATTAAAATTTGATTTGAACGATATTACAGCTCACGTGAAATTAACAAAATAATCTTTACTTTAGTGATGGTTTAATAATTATTTTCCAATTAGAATTTACGCAGAAACAAAAGAGAGAAGAAATTGATGATTTTTATAGAAAATTTTATTTAATTTATGAAATCTACTTATTTTTTTTTAATTTTCAAAACACCCTTCTTCAAAATTATTTAAAGATAGTTCCACTAATAACTAAATACAGTTTTATTAATAAGTGTAAGAGGATGTTGTCCAAATTTTTGTTAATCAATAGTCTGTCTCATTACGACAAAATAAATAAGAATCATTAGATCTTACAATAAATAGATGAAAACCGTTGGATCTAGCATAAAAAAATATTTTATATTTTAATATGTAAACTAAAAAGTGTATGTACATTGAAATATGAAAAAGTGTATGTTAATGATTTGAATTATATATAATTAGGTTTTCTAAATTGAATAGGATAATCAATGTAGATCTTCTACATTAAATAAGATTAATGCAAAAATTCATTATTATATTTTTTCTTGAGATTTTGCGTGTTTCCATTTGAAAAATAATTATTAAAGCATCACTAAATTAAAGATAATTTTATGATATTCGCGTGGGCTATAAGATCATCCAAATCTGATTTCTAGATCTCAAGATAAGTCCAAATAGTAAATATGAATTTTCTTTAATATTAATAAATAAATAAAATTCCTTTTTAATACAACATTTTTTAATTATATCCTTTTAAGATTATAATTTTTTTAAGATTATAATTTTATTTTTAAAATTCATTTCTAATACTACCTTTTTAAATTATATCCTTTTTAGATTAGAATTTTTTCTATGATATAATCTTGATCGTCTGTTTTTAAAAATATTAGATTTATGGTTGAAATTATTTTGGCAGGGACCATACCAAAATTATGGATAACATTCCTCTTACGCTTAGTTTACATATCAAATTGTTGTTAAAAAATTGATACATATATAATTTTACACGTTCAATTTACTATGTATTTTACCTTGAATTTTTAAAATTTGATTTGGACGATTTTACAGCTCACGTGAAATTAATAAAACAATGTTTAATTTAGTGATGATTTAACAATTATTTTTCAATTAAAACTACCAAGAAATGAAATAGAAAAAAATTGACATTTTTTTATGTCGAAAATTTTATTCGATTTAGGAAACTACTTATATTTTATTTTAATTATTAAATTAGTTTTGTACTAACAACAAAATACAGTTAGTTCGGAGTTCGG
This sequence comes from Saposhnikovia divaricata, assembly GCA_036435485.1. Taxonomy (NCBI): domain Eukaryota; kingdom Viridiplantae; phylum Streptophyta; class Magnoliopsida; order Apiales; family Apiaceae; genus Saposhnikovia; species Saposhnikovia divaricata. Next base: position 183,834,563 of record CM071599.1, on the reverse strand, counting down.
GAATCGGAATCAACAGTTTGTTCAACATGGGAATTCTTCCTCGAATATTAGTACGATGATCGCTACTCCCGGAAAGACATACAACATCTACAAATACAATCGAAATTGAACAAGAGAGGCAACCAAGCGATTTTTTGAAGATGATTTGAATGTATGTACTTCTTTTCACCCCACTGATGTTTTGAGCAATCGACCGTAGATGCAACCCCATAAAAACCTTCATCACTAAATCAAACTCATGGAAATCATGTCGATCTATAATTTCAAACATGAAGAACACCAAATCCCAATGAAACAAAATCAAACTCTCACAAGGAAAGACTAAACAAAACCAAAATAAATTGGAAAATTATTGAAGAAAAGCAAGATTTTAAACAATAAAAATGAAAAAAAAATAAAAATTTGTTTTGTTAAAATTTATCGTGAATTATGCATGATATTGGAGTTTCGAGTAATTGATTATTGGTCCAAATGTTGGTAAATATTTAATTTTTTTTTATCGGTAATATTCAAGAATTTTCAAGAGTGAGGCTTTATGTTGGAAATTAGTTGATAATGTAAGTTCAATTTTTGTGTATAAAACAAGAGGTGGGTTGGTTTATGGAATTTAGCAAGAAACTTGAAATTTGATATATTTTAGTGTAAAATACCATTAAAATTACACCCTTCCCATGTAATGCAGATTGAATTTTTTTTTTTTTTTTAAGTTGAAATCTGCTTAAAAATATGAGTTATCTAGATTAGAATCTACTTGATTGGTAAGTCAAAATGAAGCTCTAGCTATGTTATAAGTGCCGATACATTTTAGGGAAGTTTACTAGAATCAAACAGTCCTATTAGATTGATAGTTGAATCTTGGAATAACCATGATTTTAAATGTTTTCTGACGTGTACATCGTTTTCTTTTTTCATGAAAAAAACTGCAGGTGGAATAGGTAGTGCGTCTTCTTCTTTAAATGGTTCAAAAAAAAACAGCCAACTTCAGTCTTTCCCACCACAAAAGCAGTATATCAGTGGTCAAAACAAGTGTATATTGCACAATGTTTGAAGCTATAGATATTCTTGAACTTGCTATATATATATAGTGCAAAAAGGTTGTGGATTCACATTTTTGCTGAGGATGCCATCTTACTTTTATTCTTGAATGCTTCCTGAAAATATGGTGATTGACTGTTGAGGAAAAATTCGTTAACTAATAAAAACTGCAACTGCACGGGCGTACGTGAATACGAGGGCAAGTACGGGTCGATCCACAGAGAACGCGAGTAAAGTTCTTAATTAAAAACCAACAAAAACAATTATCTAGCACTTGAAGATATCACTTATAAAAACAACTAAGGAACGGATTTCATCAGTCAAACACGAAATTAGGGTGTAACATAAAAATTGATCTCCACTAACAATAAACACATAAGTATTCGAAATAAAGACATCCAATGATTTCGAATCAAATATAATCTAAAGTTGTAAAAACAACTTTGTATCGATCTTACCAAATCAAGTCAATTCTCAAAACTTTATGGATCCTAACTATACGAACTCCCAACTCTACTTGTGTTTCGCCGCATGAAAATACTCACATAAATATGATATTGAAAATGACTAGAAAAACAAATATGTTATTTAAAGCACTTACACCACATAATCATATTATTCGACCAACTACATCCGCCCCTTAGAAAGGGCTCTAGCCAAGCATGATCAAAGCAACAACGATATAAATTAAAGAACTCATACCAGAAATTGAAGAAAAACTTGACTTTTTATTGAACGATGATGTGAATACAAGGAGAATTTTTTTGCTAAGAAAAGAGATGAAGTAAAAGCTAGATGTGTTAATACAATGAACCTAACACGTCTACTTATACTAAAATATTTAAAAAAAACAACAATTACAAAGATTTTTAATTGATTTACACCAATCCTTGTGACGAATTGCTTGCTCAACTTTCCCTTATTAGATGATTCTTGCTTGATTTCTCACGATTCTGCTGACTCATGATGATGTGGCTCGATATCTTGACTTCAATGCATTATTCTCCAATATTTGATCAAATCATGAAGATCTTCTCAATACCTGCACAATCAATAAAACCACACAACCAAGCATAAAAAGGGAAAATAAAATGTTAACTAATAAAAATAATACACTAATATTATACAAATAAAATGACTTATCAAATTCCCCCATATCAAAACCAAGCTCGTCCTCGAGATTAAAGAAAAAGCTATACTCACTGTCGTAGGAATCACGGATACTTTCAGGTGTACCAACCCGTTAAACTCGTAGACGATCTCTACAAGAGGAGTTTTGTCTCCTAAGGGTTTACAGAAGATATACCCATAAAATCTTTCATGCACCTACATGAATGCAACTATTCTATATGATGATGCAAAGATCCCTTACCGTTGGTTTTCGTCAAGCCATCATTAGTGCCTCTGATTGTGCTTTTAACATGACATTTATCAGGCTAACACTACCATGAGCTACAGCTAGCGTACACGAGTAAAGTGTGAACAATCTTAGCAACACATTTTAGAAGACTAGGGAAGATTCCACTAGCTAGATATCACCCTCTTTGGTTAAGCCATAGAGTCAGACAAAAAACTAAGCTTCAACACCCCGTTACCTCGACTCTGAGTGTCCATTTGGGCTTAACGTGGGGGTCTTGCACTTTTATTCCTACTTCTATTTTATTCACACACTAAATTATTGGTATGAGGTCATCACCTTTGGTGTTTATTTGCTCGGCCTAAGTCCAACGCTCCCCAGTGCAAGTGAGTCACGGAGTCCATAAGGCTCCACCAACCAAAGAACCCCATTTCTAGTGCTAGTGGTTAGATTGACCGTGCAATGGTTGAGGTCCCAAAAGACTTATACACTAATACCCATTTAACGAGCGTTAGGTCAACAATCCCAGATCATAAAAGACCTTAGGTTGCTAGGCACAAAGTCCCCTCAGACTTACTTACTCGGGTTATTAATGAGCCCAACCTAGTCAACTTCCTCACTAACCTTCAACTTCATCGCTACTTGTATACTATAACTATATTCTTCTTTCTCTTTCATTTTTTTTCTTTTTTCTTTTTTTTTCAAGTGCTTAACCCCCAAGCTTCCCCCCAAACTTATACTACTACGACTCTTAGCTCAAAGATGAAGACTCAAAGTTTTTAAGCTGACCTACAGCTCCTCTAAACGCACACCCAATTCGCGACACGTCCCCCTTAAATATTTGAAACAAAAGTTACCAAGACACACCACTAATACAAGTGCGTACTAAGCATACATAACGCATGGCAATTTGTGATCATGGCAAGACTCGTGTCGTGTTTTATAGGCATAAGATTCGTCAACGGCTAACAACTTGAACTACCAACAAACTATGGATCTTCATATGCAATGCAACTAAACAGAATGCAATATAGAAGAAAAAATGAAACAAGATTTATAGAATGAACTACATGCAAACTAAAAATCTACAATAATGACATGATTTTTTTTTTTTGAATGAACTAACTAACAGGATTAAAGCTTTAAGCTAACCATAACTAACTCCCCCCATATCAAAATTTTACATTGTCCTCAATGTTAAAGAAAAGGATACACAATAGATATAGAGGTGTACCATTCTTGCACTATGGTGGAGAAGGAGAAAAGCCGGGGTTTGCTAAAATATCCTGTTGAACAAAAAGTGAAGAATACAAACACACGTACAAAGTATACATTTCTCCCCCATATCAGGACTTAGCACACGACTAATTCGGGAAGACTCAATTCCAAACCAACCCTACTCATTATTGGATGGATCAACAAGATCCACCCACTCCACATCCTCTAATGATGGATACTCTAGAAAGGGTTTGAGCCTATTGTTGGTGTATACTGAAAATATTTATTTGAAGTATTTACATTTATTTCTGGCCGGTTTAATTGAGAATCATTTAAATGTTTACATGTTGTCTAAATATTATATTGTGAATAATCTAGTATCAAATGGGATACAGAATATTAGATTATTAAATACGGTTTATATAATATAATAAGGTTCACAGCACAGGTGGAGTTAGACAATCCACTGGAATGGCTGTAGTATTATTTAGATTAGTTTATATTGACTAATAAATAATACTAGTATACTTTGTGTATATTGAACAGGATCAAATTTAGAATTGTTCCCTTATACTGATTAAGAAGGTGAACTAAGATTCTATGTTATTATTAATGCTTAGGTTCTTAATCCGGAAATAATAATTGACACGTATATATTATTTACATGCTTTGATTTATATATGAAATAATTCTTTTGATTTATTTCATTATATTTTGGGTGATGAAATAATATATATGGTGGGATATTATTTATTGAAGGAATCCATGTCCTGATAATATTCGGGTTAATGATGTCCCCTTGAAAGCTCAAAAAGATTTAATTATGTGAAACCCTGCAGGTGGATTTATTCCGGCATAATTAAATAAAGGTTGAGTGGATAATCAAGGATAAAAGATATTAATTAAATGAATTATCAGTAATTTATTTAATTAATGGACATGCGATATTTTAAACATGGGGAATTTAATAAGCAAATAATATTGGAACCGAATTAATTAATTAAATTACGGTATTAGGAAAGGTAGTGCAAATATTAATTCTTTAGTGGATTGAATTAATATTTAATTACATTGGGCTAGGCTCAAGATGTAATTAGAAGGCCCAACCTAATTATCCATGATCCCTATTGTAGCCTATATATATTCCTATTCTCTTCTTGCTGGGGGCTGGTCGAAAAAATTTTGTAGCCACCCAGGAGCAAGAAGAGAGGTTAACTTGAGAAGACGAAGGCCACACTTCGCTCAAGGGAATTTGGGAATACAATAGAAGAGCGTGGAATCAACCGTTAACAAGGTGATTTTTCTATTCGTACTCGTTAATTTATTGTATCGAAATTCGCAGTGCCAAGATCTGATTGTCCTAACAATTGGTATCAAGAGCCTGGTTCATTGGTTCTGCGAATTTTGATACGATGTCCATGTCGTAATTATATATGCATGTGTATAGTGGTGTGTTTGGATAATAATCTTTTGCAGGTTGTTTAGTATCCACTATTATGGCCATGTAATTTTAATTATGTGTTTGGATCCCACGTGGTTTAATCGTGGTTATTTTGTTTGGTTTCCACGTGGTTTATCGTGGTTGTAAAACACGAGGGTTGATCGTGTTAGAATAGATTTACAAAATTAGTTTTGTATTAGATCTGTTTTGTATGTAATTGTTTGATGGATTATGTAAAAATCAGGGTATTTTGTAACAATTATGTGCGATCGGAAATCAAATCGGAGAAACAAAATTGTCCGCTGCGTAATTGATTTTGGCTGCTGGTTTTACAAGTTTTTCGATCAAGTTTGAAGAATTGAGATTCAGAACAGGCAACAGAGGAGAGGCGGCGCGCGGCAGAATTCCTGGTCTGAAGCCTGTAACGCATGTGCAGGCTGCGTTACAGGTCTGTAACAGCCTGTAACGCATGACGCACATGCGTGACAGCTCTGTAACAGGCTGTAACGCATGACGCACATGCGTGACAGCGGTTCCAGGGCTGTAACGCAGGAACGAACTGCGCAACAGCATTTTTTTGGCAGAAAATTGTTTTTTTTTCAGCAGAATAAAGCGCTGGAATTTTTTTTTTCAAGAGGCCATAATAGTGGAAAATTTTATTTTAATTTTTTCCACTGATTTTTGATTATTGATTTAATTAATTATGTTATGTGTGTTGTTAATTATGTGTGTAATTATTTTTTTAATTGCATGTTTAACATAATTGGGACGACATGGACATAGTATTTATTTATTATGCTTTAATCATGAATAGCATGCTGTTATGTTATGTGTTTTGTGTATTTTGATACATGTGGACTGCGATTAAATAACATAAGGCGATGCATGCTAGATAAAATTCCTCAATTTTAAATAAAAATTCTAAGTGGGTGAGGGAATTAATTAGGAATTAAATCCCACGGTCTCCATTATTGTTTGTATGTAATTTAACACTAAGACGAATATAAATTGTATATAGTCCACCCTAACGTGGCATATGATTTATGGTGTCAGATAGTGTTATGGACATTACTAGAACAAACTTCCTAAATTAATTACGAATATTGAAAGGTATACATGCCACCCATCGTGGCGTACCAAGTTTCATAGAATTCAATTAATTAGAATGGTACCACTGATTGAATATAGATTTCAATATAGAGAGAAAGGATGATTCTGTCTAGAAAGGGGTCTTAAGTGATGCCTCTTGACAATGCTCCCCCCGATCTGGGAATTATCCTATTATCGATTATTGATTTGAAATATTTAATGGTGGTATCCAGTCTTTTTATTAATTTAAGATTTAATAATGGTATACACTTAGCTATGAAAAATAATATATAGTCCACCCTAACGTGGCGTATTATTTAGTAATAGGACCGAAGTAATATTTAAACGAATTTAAGTGGTATATATGTCATCCATCGTGGCGTACCAGATACTTATGGTGTTTAAATATTAGTGCATTAATTTTAATTAATTGTTAGAGGAAACCAATAGGATTTAAGATTTATGCAATTATCTGATTATGTGTTACATGTATGATTCTCAGGATTAGATCACTATGGGCTTTAATCCACTATTCACCATACTTAAGGATAACAAACTTACTGGACCGAACTATATTGAATGGAAACGTAATTTGGACATAGTGTTGACTGCTGAGGAGTACAAATTTTGTACTTATGAACCCAAGCCAGACCAGCCTGCTGAAGATGCTCCTGAAAGTGAGAAGGAGTATTATAAGCGGTGGATTAAGGCTGATGAGATGTCGCGATGTTACATTCTGGCAGCAATGTCGGGTGTTTTGCAGCATCAGCATCAGGCTATGCCCACTGCTTCAGATATGCTCTTTAATCTCAAGGAACTTTTTGGAGAACAGAATAGGGCTGCTAGGCAAGTAGCAATGAAGGCTTTAATGAACACTCAGATGGTTGAAGGAACACCTGTAAGGGATCATGTTCTCAGAATGATGTCTCATCTGAATGAGATGGAGATCCTTGGTGCTGATATTGATGGGGAAACCCAGATCGATATCATCCTTATGAGCTTGCCCAAAAGTTTTGAGCAGTTCCGCTTGAATTACACCATGAACAAAAGGATGTATAGTCTCGCGGAACTTCTGACAGAACTTCAAGCAGCTGAAGGACTCTTTAAGCAGAATGTTCAAGTGAATGTGGCCGAGAAAGCTTCTTCATCTAAACCGAAAGGTAAGAAGAAGAAAAAGACTCAGACACAGAAAGCTGGAAAGATTGCTAATGCAGTGGGAGTTCAAGGTGGTGTGAAAAAGCCTAAGGGCAAGTGCTTCAGGTGCAAGCAGTCAGGTCACTGGAAACAGGATTGTCCTCTTCCTAAGAAGACAAACAATACTGGTATGTCTCTTTCTCTAGTTACAGAAACATATAAAGCGGCTATATCTACGAGCACTTGGTGTGTAGATACAGGAGGCACTGACCATGTTTGTAACTCATTGCAGGGGTTCCAGCAATCCAGAATGCTTAGAGATGGCGAGATATATGTGTTCATGGGAGATGCTACGAAAGTAGCAGTAGTTGCAGTTGGAATAATTACATTATCTTTTGGCGATGATAGGATTTTGGTTTTGAATAATTGTCTTTATGTACCTTCGTTTAGAAGGAATTTAATTTCGGTTTCTAAACTTATTATGGATGGTTATAATGTTTGTTTGGATCGTAATGTTTCTATTATGATGAATAAACGAGTTATATGTTCTGGTACATTGCAAGACAATTTATATATTATTAATCCTATCCAACCAATGCTGCAACATAAGGAAACTAATAACATTCTTTCTAGCTCAAATAAAAGAAAGAAACCTTCTGAATTGAACCAAACATATCTTTGGCACTTAAGATTAGGTCATATTAACTTGAGGAGGATTCAAAAACTGGTAGTAGATGGGCCATTAGGCTCGTTGGCAGTGGAGCCATTTCCAGTTTGCGAATCCTGCTTGGAAGGTAAGATGACTAATAGGCCTTTTAAAGCAAAGGGGAATAGAGCTAAAGAAGTGTTAGAATTGGTTCATACTGATTTATGTGGACCTATGAGTATCCAAGCAAGAGGAGGTTATGAGTATTTTGTCACTTTCATTGACGATTATTCTAGATATGGGTACATTTATTTGTTGCGCCGTAAGTCTGAATGCTTTGAAAAATTCAAAGAGTACAAAACAAGTGCGGAGAAGCGACATCTTGGAAAATGTATCAAGTCACTACGATCAGATCGTGGTGGCGAATACTTGCTTGGAGAATTTAGGGAATATTTATCAGAAAATGGGATTGCATCCCAGTTGTCTGCACCTGGCACACCTCAGCAGAATGGTGTAGCAGAGAGAAGGAATCGGACTCTTTTAGAGAGTGTTAGATCGATGATGAGTTATTCAGATTTACCCAAGTCGTTATGGGGATATGCTATAGAAACAGCGGCTTACCTTCTGAACTTGGTACCTTCTAAGTCGGTTCCCAAGACTCCAATAGAATTGTGGACTGGTAGCAAACCAAGTCTAAGACATATTCGGATTTGGGGTTGTCCAGCACATGTGCTGAACAAGAACGCGACCAAGTTAGAATCTCGTACAGAAGTAAGGCTGTTTGTAGGCTATCCCATGGGAACGAAAGGTTATTCATTTTATAGTCCTAGGGATCGAGATATCATTGTTAGCACCAATGCTAGATTCTTAGAAGAAGACTATATAATGAAACACAAACCCATGAGTAGTGTCGTTTTAGAGGAACTAGTGGGAGGGACAGATAATCCCCAAGTGCCAATAGTACAAGTAGATCAACCACAAGAAAACGCACAACCTGTCACTAATACCACACCGGTGCTTCGTCGTAGTGGGAGGGTTGTTCAACAACCTGATAGATTCATGTTTTTGGGAGAGTCCTCGGACTTGGTCTCTGGTGAACATGATGAGGATCCCAGGACATACGAACAAGCAATTCTAGATAAAGATGCAGATCTTTGGCAAAAGGCAATGGAATCTGAGATGGAATCTATGTATTCTAATCAAGTTTGGGAGCTCGTGGAACCACCCAAAGGTGTAAAACCCATTGGATGTATGTGGATCTACAAGAAGAAAAGAGGATCTGACAAAAAGGTGAAAGCCTGGAAAGCACGACTTGTTGCGAAAGGGTATACTCAGAAAGAAGGGATCAATTATGAGGAAACTTTTTCGCCGGTTGTTATGCTTAAGTCAATCTGGATTCTTTTATCTATAGCAGCTCATCTCGATTATGAGATTTGGCAAATGGATGTCAAGACAGCTTTCCTTAATGGAAGTCTTGAGGAAACCATCTATATGCAACAACCAAAAGGATTCATTAAGGAAGGCCAAGAGCATCTTGTTTGTAAGCTTAAGAGGTCTATTTATGGACTAAAACAAGCTTCTAGGGACTGGAATATTCGTTTTGATCAGGCAGTCCAGTCATATGGATTTGATCAAAGTCCAAGCGAATCATGTGTGTATAAGAGAAGTGAGGGTAATGCAGTGGTTTTTCTAGTACTGTATGTAGATGACATTTTACTCATTGGAAACAATGTTAAGATGTTGTCATCAGTAAAGGCATGGTTGTTCAAACAATTTGAAATGAAGGACTTAGGTGAAGCGGCATACATCCTTGGGATCAAAGTAATAAGGGATCGCAAGAAAAGGATGTTGGCTTTATCTCAGGAACCCTTCATTGAAGAGGTATTGGCTCGTTTTAACATGCAGAATTCCAAGAGGGGTTTCTTACCTTTCAAGAAAGGAGTTGCTCTATCAAAGGATCATTGTCTGTCGACACTTAAGGAGATAGAGAGTGTAAAAGCAGTTCCCTATGCTTGGGCATGTGGAAGCTTAATGTATGTTATGTACGATGAATGATGTGTGCTTTGCAGTGGGCATAGTTAGTAGATATCATTCGAACCCAGGTAAGGAAATTAGAGTGCAAAAAAAAAAAAAAAAACAGATACTCAAGTACCTGAGAAGGACTAAGGAGTATATGTTAATTTACAAGGCCTCAGATTTGTTTTCTGTAGGGTATACCGATTCAGATTTCAAGAAAGATAGGAGTCAGATATTTGGTTATAAAGTAGTTTTGTGAGTAATAGTGGATTAAATAAACACTGATATACTCATAGAATATTTTGAGTATAAGTGGGAGATTGTTGGTGTATACTGAAAATATTTATTTGAAGTATTTACATTTATTTCTGGCCGGTTTAATTGAGAATCATTTAAATGTTTACATGTTGTCTAAATATTATATTGTGAATAATCTAGTATCAAACGGGATACAGAATATTAGATTATTAAATACGGTTTATATAATATAATAAGGTTCACAGCACAGGTGGAGTTAGACAATCCACTGGAATGGCTTTAGTATTATTTAGATTAGTTTATATTGACTAATAAATAATACTAGTATACTTTGTGTATATTGAACAGGATCAAATTTAGAATTGTTCCCTTATACTGATTAAGAAGGTGAACTAAGATTCTATGTTATTATTAATGCTTAGGTTCTTAATCCGGAAATAATAATTGACACGTATATATTATTTACATGCTTTGATTTATATATGAAATAATTCTTTTGATTTATTTCATTATATTTTGGGTGATGAAATAATATATATGGTGGGATATTATTTATTGAAGGAATCCATGTCCTGATAATATTCGGGTTAATGATGTCCCCTTGAAAGCTCAAAAAGATTTAATTATGTGAAACCCTGCAGGTGGATTTATTCCGGCATAATTAAATAAAGGTTGAGTGGATAATCAAGGATAAAAGATATTAATTAAATGAATTATCAGTAATTTATTTAATTAATGGACATGCGATATTTTAAACATGGGGAATTTAATAAGCAAATAATATTGGAACCGAATTAATTAATTAAATTACGGTATTAGGAAAGGTAGTGCAAATATTAATTCTTTAGTGGATTGAATTAATATTTAATTACATTGGGCTAGGCTCAAGATGTAATTAGAAGGCCCAACCTAATTATCCATGATCCCTATTGTAGCCTATATATATTCCTATTCTCTTCTTGCTGGGGGCTGGTCGAAAAAATTTTGTAGCCACCCAGGAGCAAGAAGAGAGGTTAACTTGAGAAGACGAAGGCCACACTTCGCTCAAGGGAATTTGGGAATACAATAGAAGAGCGTGGAATCAACCGTTAACAAGGTGATTTTTCTATTCGTACTCGTTAATTTATTGTATCGAAATTCGCAGTGCCAAGATCTGATTGTCCTAACACCTATGACCATTGACTTTGAACACATGGTCATTTTTGGGATCTTGAATATCCACGGCTCCATGGGGGTGAATTTTGTGGACCAAGTAAGGTCCATCCCATCTAGATCTTAGTTTTCCAGGAAACAGGTGTAAACGTGAGTTATAGAGGAGGACCTTTTCACCTACAACGAAAGTTTTGGATCGCAATTTCTTCTCATGAAACTTTTTTGTGCGATCCTTATAGATACGCGAACTTTCGTAAGCGTCATTTCTAAGTTCCTCTAACTCATTTAAATGGAGCATTCGTTGGGCTTTGACTTTAAATAAGTCAAAATTCATTTCCTTAATGGCCCAAAGTGCCCGATGCTCTAACTCGACTGGCAAATGACATCCCTTCCCATAAACCATGCGATAAGGTGACATACCTAAATTGTTTTTAAAGGCAGTTCGGTACGCTCACAAGGCGTCAGGTAATTGTTTAGACCAATCCTTCCTATTAGGGCTAACAGTTTTCTCAAGAATGATTTTAATCTGACGATTAGACACTTCGACTTGGCCACTAGTTTGTGGGTGATATTCAGTGGCCAACCGATGCTAAACTCCATATTTGAGAAGGAGAGAAGAAAAATGTCTATTATCAAAGTGGGTACCCCTATCACTGATGATAGCACGAGGGGTCCCAAAGCGACTAAAGATGTTATCTTTAAGAAAATTGGCCACGACTTTATGGTCATTAGTGCGTGAAGGGATTGCCTCAATCCACTTCGAGACATAGTCAACCGCTAGAAGGATATACAAATTACCAAAAGATGACGGGAAGGGACCCATGAAATCTATCCCCCAAATATCAAAAATGTCAACTACGAGAATATTATTAAGTGGCATCTCATCTCTCTTAGAGATCTTGCCAACATGTTGGCATCTCACACAACTCTTACAAAAGGTGTTGGCATCTTTGTGAAGTGTTGGCCAATAAAAACCGCTTTCGAGGATTTTGGCTACGGTCTTTTGAGAAATAAAATGGCCACCACAAGCCATGTCATGACAAAAAGAGAGAATACTCTTATGTTCATGTTCGGGGACACAGCGACGAATGATTTGGTCTGGACAATACTTAAAGAGGTAAGGATCATCCCAAAAGTAATAATGGACACGAGAGAAGAATACATCTTTCTCTGCCTTGGTCCAATGATTGAGAATCTCTTTAGTGACAAGGTAGTTCACTATGTCGGCAAACCAAGGTTCATGAGACGAAATGGCTAGGAGTTGTTCATCAGGAAAGGACTCATTTATAGGGTTTTCATCAAATGGAGCATTAGATACTCGTGAAAGATGATCAGCTACAACATTCTCGGACCCTTTTTTGTCCTTAATCTCTACATAAAATTCTTGAAGTAACATAATCCAACGAACGAGACGCGCCTTGGTGTCCTTCTTGGACATCAAATTGCGCAAAACAACATGGTCAGTGTAAATAGTCACATGTGAACCGACCAAGTAAGAGCGAAACTTTTCTAGTGCATAGACCATATCTAAAAACTCTTTTTCCGTGACTGTGTAGTTTTGCTGGGCATCATTAAGGGTGCAACTAGCATAGTAAATCACTCGTGGAAACTTATCTATTCGTTGTCCTAAAACAACTCCTATGGCTGTGTCAGAAGCGTCACACATGAGTTCGAATGGGAGTGACCAATCAGGAGGGTGCATGATAGGGGCAGAAGTGAGAAGACTCTTTAACTTCTCGAAAGCGAGGACGCAATGAGAGTCAAGTCAAATGGTGTATCCTTTTCAAGGAGTTTTGTGAGAGGCCTAGAGATAGCACTAAAGTTTTGGATGAATCGTCGGTAAAAACCAGCGTGTCCTAAGAACGAGCGCACATCTTTCACAGATTTAGGAATGGGAAGTTAGAAATGATATCAACCTTAGCTCAATCGACTTGAATGCCATCTTGTGAAACAATGTGGCCTAACACAATACCTTGTTTTACCATGAAATGACATTTCTCCCAATTAAGGACAAGACACTTTTCCTCACATCTCACGAGAACTTTCCCTAAGTTTCTAAGACAGTGTTCGAAAGAGGATCCATGGATGGAGAAATCATCCATAAAGACTTCGAGGAAGTCTTCGACCATGTCAGAGAAAATACTCAACTTACATCTTTGGAAACAACTGGGTGCATTGCACAAACCAAAAGACAAACGACGAAAGGCAAAGGTTCCAAAAGGGCATGTGAATGTTGTTTTTTCTTGATCCTCGGGGGCAATATAGATTTTTTTATACCCCGTGTACCCATCTAGGAAACAATAATACTTGTGCCCAGCCAACCGTTCGAGCGTTTGGTCTATGGAGGGAAGTTGAAAATGATCTTTCTTAGTAACCTCATTGAGTTTACGATAATCTATACAAACACGCCATCCAGTTTGGATACTTGAAGGTATCAACTCATTGCTCTCATTTTTCACTACAGTGACACCTGATTTCTTTGGCACCACGTGAATAGGACTAACCCAAGGACTATCAGAGATGGGGTATATAATGCCATGATCTAACCACTTAACGATTTCCTTGCGAACTGCCTCTTTCGTTATGGGATTGAGGCGTCGCTGAAAGTCTCTCTTAGGTGTAGCATTCTCCTCAAGATGAATTTGGTGTTGTACGATAGTGGGACTTATACCCTTGAGGTCGGCCATGGACCAACCTATAGCATCTTTGTGTTGTCTAAGCAGATTGACTAATTGGGTTTCCTGGTCAAGGGTTAAGTCACTAGCAATAATGACTGGCAAAGTGTCATTTTCACCTAAGAAAGCATACTTAAGAGTGGAAGGAAGTGGTTTCAAGTCAAGTTTAGGAGCCTCAATGATGGACGGTTTTGCAACAGTCCTAGGCTCGAGATAGATTTCCTCGGGTTTTGTTTCCCATTTTGCACCAATTGCATTGAGTTCTTCAGGCATGTCTTCAGAAGACATATCTTTATCCAACTCTTCAAGTTTCTCATCACTCTCATATTCCTCTAAAATCTCTTCCACGAGAGTCCCAATCGCACACACCTCACGAGTATCTTCCTCTAATGACTCTAAGTGCTGATTAGTGAAATTAAAGATGTTTAAATCAGCGGTCATGTTTCCAAAGGACATTTTCATGGACCCATTACGACAATTAATGATAGCATTAGAAGTAGCAAGGAATGGACGACCAAGGATGAGAGGAATTTGTCCTTTGGTGCTAGAAATAGGTTGTGTCTCAAGCACAATGAAATCAACGGGGAAGTAGAATTCGCCAACTTTGATGATCACATCCTCAATAATACCTTGCGGTACCTTGACAGAACGGTCTGCCAGTTGAAGAGTGACACGAGTGGGTTTAAGACACCAAGAGGTAAGAGGTTAACACTAGAACCTAAGTCAAGAAGACATTTCTCAACGAGAGTGTTACCAATGGTGCAAGATATGGTGGGACAACCAGGATCTTTGTTTTTGATCGGAGCGTTGTTGTTAGAGAGGATTGAGCTCACGTGAGCAGCAAGGAAAACCTTTTTAGGAACATTGGTTGCCCTCTTTTTAGTGCACAAATCCTTGAGAAACTTAGCATACGATGGGACTTGTGCGATTGCATCTAAAAGAGGAATGTTCACTTTCACTTGTGAGAAAATTTCTAGAATCTTCTGTAGATGAGGTTACTTTTGGGAAACAAGTCTATTTGGAAAAGGGGCTTTGGGTGTGAATCGAGGATCAACACCCTTCCCTTTCTGAGCATCACTCTCTTCCTCTTTTGACTCCTCAGATGAGTTAGTCTTAGAAGAAGATGCTTGATTTGGATCTTGGGGTTTGGGATCATGTGACTTTTTAGCACGTTGATAACTAATGACAGCATTCACGTGCTTATTTGGGTTCTCATCCATGTTGTGGACTTGCCTAGCACTATATTGGTTTGAGGCATGACGAGGGTTGACCTCGGGTTGGCTAGGAAAAGTCCCAGCCTCACGATTACTCATTTGAGTGGTCATTTGACCCACTTGAGTTGCTAACTGTCCTACTTTTTTTGTAAGAAGTTCTAAACTCTGACGAAGGATAGCATTTTCATCATTCACGGGTAGGTGATTTGTTGTTGGTTCACTTTGAGATGTTTGGGCTTGTTGGTAAGACTCGCTCTTGGGCTTTGGGTAAACTCCCCTTGGGTAGTATTGTGGTTGGGTTTGATTTTGGGCCCCTTGGGACCACGAGAAATTAGGATGATTGCGATACCCAAGATTGTAAGTGTTTGAGAAAGGATCATTTCTGGGATTTTGAAATGGGTACACAGCATTGGTTTGCTCTACAGGTCGAGCAACTTGACACTCCTCAGCAAAATGATCTAACCCTCCACAAATACTACAAGACAAAGATGTGGTCTCTAAAGACGCGACAGGTTGCGAAGTTTGAGACGTTTGTTTCTCAAGTGCTTCAAGTCTTTTTGAGATAGAAGCAAGAGCAGAGTTTTCGAAGGCAAACTCGATGGAACGGACACTATTACGAGAAACACTATGGTCTCTCTCAGACGTACTCTCCCACTCAGCACTTCTTTCGGCTAACCCTTCGAGGTATTCCTAAGCCTCTTCAACAGTCTTATTTATAAAACCCTCGGGACACATAGACTCAACAAAGGCACATGTTCTCACATCTAACCCCTCATATAAGATACGTATAAGTTCGGTTTGAGTGATTCCATGATTAGGACACTCAGCAAGAAGGCTATTGACACGTTCAAAATATTTCCAGAATTTTTGGTCACTAAATTGGCGAAAACCAATAATTTTGGTGCGAAGTTCGATTGATTTGGAACGGGGAAAATATTTTTTAAGAAAGGGAATAACAAATTCCTCCCACGTTTTAATGGAGTCAGCAGGAAGACTATTGAACCACTTTTTCGCGTTGCTTTTGAGAGCAAACGGAATGACATGAAGTAGAATACCATCTCTAGTCATGGATTTGAAAGAGATAGTGGAACAAAGATCTTCAAATTCTTGAAGGAATTCATAGGCATCTTCATCGTAGTTGCCATTGAATTTAAGCAACATGCCTATAAGATGGGTTCTAACCTCAAATTTAGAATCAACAGCATCCGGAAGGACTATAGGAGACCTACGAGCTGTTTGTTGGGGGTAGAAGGCTTGTTTGAGAGTGGTACGTGGAGCAGGGGGAGGCACAACATTGTCTCCCATGGTGATTTGTGATGATGTTTCACTAACAGGAAGACTAACGGGATTGCGAATTAAACGACCGCTAGTACTTCTTTTCCAAGTGTGCATACACTAGGAAGATATCTAAATTATCTAGCAATTAGCACATAAAAGGGGAAAAACAATTAAAAAAATGAGAAAAATAAAATAAAAATCTAAACCTGAGTTATCCTAAAAAAAAAATCTAGACAGCTCCTAACTGTAGGACCACCAAAAAGTCTATAAATCTAGATTTATTCAAACCGATTGGCCTGTCAAGCGGGGGCACTTCCTTGAAACAAGGCGCTGAATTAGAGAACCGTCATCCTAGACACCAATCTTAATTGGCCAGGTAAGTGATACACTTGCCTAGACACCAAAGAGTTCAAATAATTCCAAATTTACTTTCTCTTTTAGGTACCTTCCTAATTGAGCTCGAAATTCCTAGGGGCTAATATCTAATTAATTTTAATAGGCTTGGATATGCAGTATGATGGATTAGTGGTTTGTGGGCCAAGGAAAGGGTGATGAAATCCTTTACCTTATCTTGATGAGTGGTTTTTGCCCTTAAAATTAATTAAGATGAAAATGCGGCACCCAAGAGACAATAAATAAATCACACAAAATGCTCTACACTAGTGTGGTACGTACCTTTGGGTCCTCCAGCAATCACCACAGTTATAAAAATACTGTAAAATCCTAAACAAGATGTGCTCTAGGTGTACATAAAATGCATGATGCGACACATAATTTTTTATCTAAAAATTCTAAACTAATATTTTTTTATTTATAAAAACTAGGAAAAGAAAATAATACCCGAAGTAGCTTAGCAATTATTTCCGCGAAGAGCTAATTCAAGCCGTGATTAGGTACCTGAAAAGTCAAAATAAAACTAATCAAATAACAAAAATATTTTTATTTTATTTTCTCTTCAATCACGTTTACACGTAAAAGAATCAAAAACAAAATAAAAATAAGAAAAAATAAGAAAAGATTGCAATTAGTGTACCATGGACAGAAAACAAGCTACTGGATTAGTTGTTTTTTTTTTTAATACTAATTCGGCTAATGGACAGGCAGGAGGCAAATGTCTCTAAATTGAAATTAATACTTTGTTTTGCCAAAAACAATACCGTAGCCAACTACCTGGTATTACTACTAGTTATGTTACTGGTACTACTTAATTAATGCGTATTGACTACAGCAATCAACAGGATAGTCTGCGCACACTGGCAACGAAAGAAATAAGGATTTTCGGGTCTGCTTTTATCAAAAACAGAAAAACAAAAATGGTGAGAAAATTTTAAAATAAAAATTTAACAACGCGATCCCCGGCAGCGGCGCCAAAAACTTGTTGAGGAAAAATTCGTTAACTAATAAAAACCGCAAGTGCACGGGCGTACGTGAGTACGAGGGCAAGTACGGGTCGATCCACAAAGAACGCGAGTAAAATTCTTAATTAAAAACCAACAAAAACAATTATCTAGCACTTGAAGATATCACTTATAAAAACAACTAAGGAACGGATTTCATCAGTCAACCACGAAATTAGGGTGCAGCATAAAAATTGATCTCCACTAATAATAAACACATAAGTATTCGAAATAAAGACAACCAATGATTTCGAATCAAATATAATCTAAAGTTGTAAAAACCACTTTGTATCGATCTTACCAATCAAATCAATTCTCAAAACTTTATGGATCCTAACTATACGAACTCCCAACTCTACTTGTGTGGCTCGCATGAAAATACTCACATAAATATGATATTGAAAATGACTAGCAAAACAAATATGTTATTTAAAGCACTTGCACCACATAATCATATTATTCGACCAACAACATCCGCCCCTTAGAAAGGGCTCTAGCCAAGCATGATCAAAGCAACAACGATATAAATTAAAGAACTCATACCAGAAATTGAAGAAAAGCTTGACTTTTTTATTGAACGATGATGTGAATACAAGGAGAATTTTTTTGCTAAGAAAAGAGATGAAGTAAAAGCTAGATGTGTTAATACAATGAACCTAACACGTCTATTTGTACTAAAATATTTACAAAGAAGCGATAATTACAAAGATTTTTAATTGATTTACACCAATCCTTGTGACAAATTGCTTGCTCAACTTTCCCTTATTAGATGATTCTTACTTGATTTCTCACGATTCTGCTGACTCATAACGATGTGGCTCGATATCTTGATTTCAATGCATTATTCTCCAATATTTGATCAAATCATGAAGATATTCCCAATACCTGCACAATCAATAAAACCACACTACCAAGCATAAAAAGGAAAAATAAAATGTTAACTAATAAAAATAATACACTAATATTATACAAATAAAATGACTTATCACTGACTAAGATACTTCATGCCCATTTATGAACTCTGATCGATTTTGAAGACTTTGGCTCAACTATCTTTACATGTGTCTAATACTGTTAGCATGAGTGAAAATTATGGATAATGCAGTTTTATGCCTACTTGACTACTATTACACAAATGTATATTTACTGCAGTTTCAGTGTTAAGTTCCTAATGTAGTACTGTTTGTTACTCATAGACCCCTGTTTTGAATCCCTCCCAAAACCAGTTTCCACCATCTTTACATAGTGGATCTAAGTAATTTGATCATCTATCAGGGTAGGCAAAAGTTCGGTGTAGACCACTTTAATTGTATCTTTATCTCAAAAACTTTACAATCTGAACGTTCTTTTAAGCAGCAACAATCTGAAGATAAAGATACATATCTAGGAAAAGTTTCAGTGTAAAGTTGTTTTATGTTCTTCCACTTCCTCCATTAATGCAAAGAAGCATGAGCCAGAAGCTATTGCAAAAGGCAAATTACATATCGCGCTGATTGACCCAAGGTTCAAATTCATCACCATTAACATAATAACATGATGTTCCAATGCTTAGCAAAAAAAAAAAAGGAAAAACACATGATGTTCCAAGAGTCTAACTTGCGGTCTAGGTTTAGCTCTAGAAAGCATTTCATAGTTGTGTAGAAATTGATAACGTATCGTACTTTCAGGATTTCTTTTCTTTGTTCGAGTACTTACATTGAAAGCATGTTAATTAAGGGCTCTATGAGAAAGAAGTAAAGACCTAACGAATGCAACAGCGTTTTGATAAAATCAATCAACATTCAAAAATAAAAATATACAACCTTTCATATTCATAATGTTTTGATTTTCTGGGTCAAAACAAATATTTTTAGGGTTTAGACAAACAATTAACTAAACAATCCAAAGCCTCGTAAGAACTTCCATCTTTTTCAATACTATCTAGTGCAGCTTTACTAAACTCCTTGGCCCTTGCTATTCGTGCTCGTTTTTCATCACTCACTGATCTAGCCACCAAACAAGCCAATTCGTCCGAATGAGGAATTGTTTCTTCCCCCTCACACACTCTAGTTCCCAACGCAAGCTCCTCCAACAAATCAGCATTTGTGAACTGATCAGCCCCCATTGGCCAAGTCAGCATTGGCACTCCGGCTACAATCGACTCTAGTACAGAGTTCCACCCACAATGAGTTAAGAACGCTCCCACGGCTGGGTGTCTCAGTATCAATACCTGTGGTGACCACCCACTCACAATAAATCCCCTCCCACCCACACGATCTTTGAATCCAGACGTAATCATGCCATAATCCCCTGCCTCGTGTCCCTTAGTTGGGTCCTTGTATGCCCAAAGAAACTTAACTCCACTGTTCTCTAATCCTAAGGCCAACATTTCCATTTGCTTATTCGTCAACACAGCTTGACTTCCAAAACACACATACACGACTGTCTTTTCTTCAAATTGATCAAGCCAAGATTTGATTTCATTGGCTAAAACTTCATTTGAACCACCTCGTCCTACACATTCTTCTTCCGGAGGGAGCAATGGTCCAACTGCCCACACCCGAGCATGGCCTAAAAACTTTTGCATATATTCCAAATAAACTTGTTCCAAAGAAGTAAATGAGTTAAACACAAGTCCATGACTCGCTATATTCTCCATGAAAGAATCTCTTACAGCTTCTGATTGTGTATTCCCCTCCACATAACTCCGGAATCCTAACGGTATCTTCCACCAGGGGTATGATGGACAATTTGGAATTTCACTAAACTTAATCAATTCATTGTCATCAGATGGATCATTTCTTCTTGGCATATCCCACCAAAGACTATATATAAACAACAAAGATGTTATGCCCAAATCTGGCATAATGGTTAAATTGGTTTAATTAGCTAAATTGATGGTTCGTAATCTATGATGGGCCTAGAAGATGAAGATTGGGTCACTAAAGCCCACTATTGGAATCAGCCCAACATGCCTTGGCAATAATACCTCTATTACAGGAGCACCTCGCTATACAGCGCCTCGCTGGCAATGCCTGCCAGGGGATCGCTTCGCTTTTGCATCACATCTATAACTTACAGCGAGATCATTATCTCCTCTTCTCTGGAAGGCTCATGGCCAGACTTAAGGTCCATCAGTAGCTAGGCACAGGGATCGCTTCGCGTGGCCAGGCCTCTCAAGGTCGCATGCAAGGGCCCTGATGGATCTTTCATTCCGAATCTATCCATTCGAGACTATGGGCTTCTACAGCTGGATCATGGATCATGGATAGGATTGATGACTCACTGCCACGTCAGCCCTAGCTACATGGGCTTGGACTTTGGCTTATCTCTTAAAACCCTAGCCCGCCTAGGTAACTTGTGGCCCAAGAACTACGTCAGGTTTGATCCCTATAAATAGGGTACGTAGGCACCTTGATACGGATGAGAAACAGTTTACCTGAAAACACCTATCAAGCTCAGCCACATTCAAACACACAAACCCTCATCCTTTGTTCTTCTTTTATTAGCAAAATATCCGTATTTTGCTCCGATAATCGAGCAAACCTCCAAAATATTGTTATACAATATTCTCCCTATAACATTTGGCGCTAGAAGGAGGGCAAGTCATTGAATTGGGAGAAGCGATGACTAAATCACACAAAAAGAGGAACGATGGAGAGACCCCGGGATCGCATAAGGTTAACAAGGACGATCCCCTGACGAGAGACCCCTCAGAGGACGAGGCGTCCAAGGACAACTCTAAGACTAGGTACAAGGAGGAACACACCCCCCAGTACAGAGGGCGGCGTTGACCAGCGAGGTCATGTCTTTCCTAAAAGGCCTCGGCGAGCAAGTGACCGCTGTGCATGAAAGGGTCGCAAAAGTGGAGAAGCGCTATAGTTCTAGAGGATCGAAGAGGAATGCAAGGACAGGCGATAGAACACCAGGGGAAGGAAGCAAACTCCCCACTAAGAAACTCATTGATGACTTCGAGGATGTCCTAACAGATCAAACCAACCCTGACTGGAATGAGGGGGAGGACTCGCTCGGAAAGAAAGGGGGATCGCATGACAAGGTCGCCTCATCTGAGGGGAGATCGGTCAGTGTTTTTGACCGTCTCGGAAAGAAGCTAACTGAACATGACCTTCGTTTAAAATTGGAAAAGGTTAATGCGCCTCGACATGAAGAATCTAAGAACAGAAGCAGGGGCACACATCGACCATTGTCTCCTCGAGATCGCGAGCGGACATATCGTCGTGATGACAGACCCCCCTCTCCCCGTAGAGAGCGTGAGCGGTCCCATCGTCGCGATGACAGACCCCCGCCTCATCGAGACCTGGAACGATCTCAATATCTTGAAGAGGATCGTAGAAAGAAGGATCGCAGGAATGACCAGGAGGAGTTCAGTGTCCTAAAAAAGACCCAGTCACATCATGGAAGTACTGGAGGTAAAAAGGAGGCTGAAAAGGAGGTCAAGGTAGGAGATTATAAGCTGGAGGAGTTGAAGAAGGTCTTGGACGCGATGAACAATGAGAAAGGGATCTTTAGCACTATGGGCTCTTCATCGCCCTTTACTCACGAAATTAGAACCGCTCCGCTTCCTGTAGTGTTTCGAGGCCATCAACATGATATGACCTATAATGGCGATACTGATCCAGCAGAGTTTGTGATTCGATTCAATAATGAGATGGATGTTTATCAGGTCTCATTACTAGCGAGGTGTAGACTATTTGCGACCTCGCTGAGGGGAAGTGCTCAGCAGTGGTTTTCGAAGCTAGGGGCATTGATTGTCATCGATTCTTGGGAACAATTCGTGGACATCTTCATCAAACAGTTCCAGTCCTCGATGCTCTACGCACCCCCTGTGTCCACCTTGGCAAACATAAAACAGAAGGAAGGTGAAACCCTTCATGATTACTTCAAGAGGTTCAATGTTGAGGTGCCTCGCGTGCGAGGTGCAAATGACGAAGCTGTAAAAAAATTTCTCAGCGCTGGAGTGAGGGAAGGTACTGAATTTTGGAAGAAATTACAAGAACAAACCCCTAGCACTCTTTCTGAATTGCACAAGGTCGCTGATCCTTTCAAGCATGTTGAGAAGTCACTCGCAGATTTGAAGAAGAATAATGAAAGGAGTGGCAGTTGGAGTAGGAACCGGGGGGTAAAAAGAAAGGACTCCAGGAGTCCAAGGCGAAGACGGGATCGAAGTCGAAGCCCCAGCCCAAAAAGGAGAGACCGCGATCCTTTGAGGCGATCCCCACCGAGAGCTCGCCCCGCGAGGGATGAAGACAAGTATATTCCTCTGGTCGCCCCAATTGATCACATTTATGCAGTCAATGAAAACAAGGGGGTATTCAGGAAGCCTACATCGATGGGTCCGAAGGGGACCGCAAACAATAGCAGGTATTGTGCCTTTCATGAACAAACAGGGCATGATACAACAACCTGCCGAGAGCTGAAACAGCAAGTGGATCAGTTAATTCGTGAGGGAAAGTTAACTGAGTGGGTAGTTCGTGAGGTGAAGAAGCATAATCCCAAGTCTGGCCTTGGGTATAATCAAGCCCCCCCCACCTGAACAGAATCCAGTCATTAAGGAAAGGGAAGCGCGAGGCGGAAGTATCCACGTAATAATTGGGGGACCCCACATCGGGGGGGATAGCAATAGGGCTAGAGAAAGATATGCCCGCGAAGCTAAGGAGCGACCC
This sequence comes from Saposhnikovia divaricata, assembly GCA_036435485.1. Taxonomy (NCBI): domain Eukaryota; kingdom Viridiplantae; phylum Streptophyta; class Magnoliopsida; order Apiales; family Apiaceae; genus Saposhnikovia; species Saposhnikovia divaricata. Next base: position 183,810,990 of record CM071599.1, on the reverse strand, counting down.
CTCACCAATATCCATCACCTACAGGAGCGACCCCCAAAGCTCTTCAAGGGGGAAGATACCAATATCATGTTCACTGAGGAAGATGCGAAGTGGGTCCACCATCCTCATTCGGACGCCCTCGTTGTCCGAGTTCGCATTGGATCGCAGAATGTTCACAGGGTCTTTGTGGACAATGGAAGCGCAGTGAATGTCCTAACCTACGAGGTCTATCAGAAAATGGGGTTCATGGATAAAGAACTTATCCCTACCGTGGGGCATCTTTATGGTTTTACTGGAGCTTCATTCAATGTCAAGGGCCTCGTAAGGCTCCCTGTCACTTTGGGGGACGAGCCCTGTATTACCACCCAAATTGCAGATTTTATGGTGGTTGATCAACCTTCAGCCTATAATGCTATCGTGGGGAGGTCGATACTCAAAGAAATGAGGGTGGTTACTTCTATTTACCACCTCTCTATGAAGTTCCCTACCCCAAATGGAGTTGGATGCATCAGGGGGGCACAGCATGAGTCTCATGAATGTTACAATAGAGCCCTCAAGTCAGCAGAAAAGGGGAGTAATTCTATGACAGTCAAGATGGAGTGCGAGGAGGAAGATAGGCCTCGCAAGACGAATTTTGTACCCCCAATAGGCTGTAACATGATCTCGATTGAGGAGTTCCCAGCCGATTATTTTGATAACTTGGGAATTCAAGTAGAGCCAGTACCAGGGGCTTTGATGATGGGAACCTCGCAGCCAGTTATGGCTCTCCCGGAAGGGATCGTGGAAGAGGCTACAGATAGTGACAGCGAGGAGAGCCCGGAGCAGGCCGCTGTGCGAGCCCGAAAGGGAAAATGGGTTCGCAAAGAAACATCCACACTAACAGAACTGCCAAATGGAATTACACAGACTACAGCTGTTGTTATGGAGTATGGGCACGCGGGTGCCAACCCCTGTGAGGCAGAACCAAGTCAGGCTCGCGAGTATAATCTAGATCTTGATCCTCGCATCCCTGAACATGTGGAGCGAGCCGGGGTAGCTGAAGACACAATTCCTGTTCTTGTTAATGTGCAGGACCCTTCAAAAGTGTTGAAAATAGGGTCGCAACTCAATCCTGATTTGAGAGAAAGGCTGGTTACTTTTCTAAAGGCAAACCTTGACGTGTTCGCCTGGTCACATGAAGATATGGTTGGGATCGATCCTAATGTAATTTGCCATAAGCTAAACTTGGATCCAAGCAAGAAGGGGGTCAGACAGAAGAGGTGACCCATAAGTGGAGAACGAGCTGAGGCTCTGAAGGCAGAAGTGGACAGACTCCTCGAGGTAGGGCTCGTTAGGGAATCATTCTACCCTGACTGGCTCACGAACCCTGTCCTCGTGAAGAAGCCAAATGGAAAGTGGAGGACATGTGTGGACTTTACCGACCTCAACAAACATTGTCCCAAAGATAGTTTTCCGCTGCCAAGGATCGACCAGTTAGTGGATGCAACAGCAGGGCATGCACTCCTCTCTTTTATGGATGCTTACTCTGGGTACAATCAGATACCCATGTATGGCCCTGATCAAGAGCACACCTCGTTCATCACAGATAGAGGTCTCTATTGCTACATAGGGATGCCCTTCGGTCTCCTTAATGCTGGGGCTACCTATCAGAGGCTCGTTAATATGATGTTCGAGAAACAAATTGGCAAGACAATGGAAGTCTATGTGGACGACATGTTGGTCAAGTCTAAGGAAGCTGTGGATCACATCTCTCACCTTGTAGAGATGTTTGATATATTAAGGAAGTACAGAATGAAGCTTAACCCCCAGAAGTGTGTCTTTGGGGTCGAATCTGGAAAGTTTCTGGGATTCATTGTCAACCACCGAGGGATTGAAGCAAACCCGGCTAAAATAAAGGCTCTAATGGACATGCGATCCCCAAGAAGTGTGAAAGAAGTACAGAGTCTAACAGGAAGGATCGCAGCTCTCAATCGGTTCGTTTCCAAATCATCAGATAAGTGCCATAAGTTCTTTAAGGCCATTAAAAAGGTGGGAAAAAACTTTGAATGGACATTGGAATGCGAGGAGGCCTTTCAGAAGATAAAGGAACATTTGGGTTCGCCATCACTTCTCTCGAAGCCCCTTAAAGGCGAGGTCCTCATTGTCTACCTCGCTGTGTCTGAACACGCGGTCAGTGCAGTATTGGTTCGCGAGGAGGGAAAAGTTCAATATCCAGTCTACTATGTCAATAAAAGAATGTTAGATGCTGAGACTCGATATACAAACATGGAGAAGCTAGCCTATGCACTGGTCTTGGCCTCGCGGAAGTTAAGACCCTATTTTCAGGCTCACAGCATTGAGGTTCGCACCACCTACCCACTGAGGCAAGTGATGCACAAGCCAGAGTCCTCAGGAAGATTGCTAAAATGGACAGTGGAGCTTAGTCAATTTGACATCGAATTTAAGCCTCGCGGCCCTATAAAAGGACAGGTACTTGCGGATTTTATCTTGGAGTTTCCTCCCCAATCTGACGGAGATGATTGGGCCATCATAGCAGCTCCAGAAAAAATAGTTAGCGAGGATAAAAAAGAAAATTCAGCCTCGTGGTGGGAACTATACGTAGATGGGGCATCCAACAAGGAAGGATCTGGGGCCGGCATCGAGTTAGTGACTCCAGAGGGTCGCAAGATACAAAGTGCAGTACACTTCGCTTTCGAGGCCACCAATAATGCAACAGAATACGAGGCCCTCATTATTGGTCTCAAACTGGCACCGGAAATGAAGGTAGAGAACCTCACAGCTTACAGCGATTCCATGCTAGTAACATATCAACTCTGGAGTGGGTGGCAAGCTAGAGGTGAGCAGATTGAGCTATATCTGCGATGTGCACAGAGGTTGATGAAAAAGTTCAACAATGTCAAAGTGGTTCATATTAGAAGAGAGAAGAATCAGGGAGCAGATGCACTGGCAAAACTGGGGTCGCGTCGCGAGGCCACCCTACTTGGAATTATCCCACTGGAAATCCAAACAAAGCCCAGTGTACCAGAGGAGTTTGTTATGGAGATAGCGACCTCAGGGTCGACCTGGATGACCCCCATACGGGAGTATGTGAAAAATGGATCCCTGCCTCAAGACAAAAAAGAAGCAAGAAAAATCAAATATCAGGCTGCTCGCTATGTCATCTATGACGGAGTTCTGTACCGAAGAGGGTTAAACACCCCACTCCTAAGGTGTGTAGATGGAGAAGAATGCAATTACATTCTCAGAGAGGTTCATGAAGGTATATGTGGTAATCACTCGGGGGGTAGTTCCCTGGCCCAAAAGATTCTTCGCCAAGGGTACTACTGGCCTACTTTGAAAAGAGATGCTTTTGAGTTCGCTAGGAAGTGTGATAACTGCCAAAGGATCGCTAACTACAGCAGCGCTCCTGTTTCTCACCTCACCTCGCTAACGAGCCCATGGCCCTTTGCTATGTGGGGGATTGATCTAATTGGGGAGCTACCTAAAGCCAAAGGAGGTGTCAAGTACGCAGTGGTGGCTGTTGATTATTTTACCAAGTGGGCCGAGGCTGAGCCACTTGCCACTATTACTGCAAAGACACTCAAGGACTTCGTGTACAGGGAAATTGTGTGTCGCTATGGGATTCCTTATCAGCTCATATCAGATAACGGAAAGCAATTTGACAGCAAGGACATGAAAGAATTTTGTGAGAATTTCGGGATCAAAAAGAGTTTTTCAGCTGTGAGTCACCCCCAGACAAACGGCCAAACTGAGGCCATCAACAAAATTATCAAACATACTTTGAAGGCTAAGTTGGAGGAGAGAAAAGGCAATTGGCCTGAAGAATTACCAAGGGTCTTGTGGTCATACAACACGACCCCAAGGACCACAACTGGAGAGACTCCTTTTTCCCTAACATATGGCTGCGAGGCCATGGTCCCTGTTGAAGTGGGCTCCGGGTCGTTTAGAAGGGAACACTACGATCCCGAAGCAAACGAGGTCAATCATAGATTTTACCTAGACATGATAGAAGAAACAAGAAGCGAGGCTCAGCTTCGCCTCGCGGCTTACCAACAAAGGACAGCGAGGTATTATAATGGGAAGGTCAAAGCAAGTTTTTTAAAGACAGGCGACCTCGTGCTTAGGAGAGTCATGCCTAACACTAAGGTCCCGGGTCATGGAGTCTTTGGTGCTAATTGGGAAGGGCCTTACAAAATCTATGCTACTCTCTCAGAGGGAACTTACTACCTCACTGACATGAAGGATAAAGTTATTCCGCGAGCTAGGAATGCGGAACACTTACGCAAATACTATCAGTGAAGGCATCGCTCCTGGTAGTTTCTTTCTATTTCGCATGAATAAATTCATACAAAATATTGGGGGGTAGTGATCATATAGACACCCTCCCTTTATGATGTAATGACATTGGGCCTCGCCCCACTTACCACTTTTTGGGCCTCGCCCCACGTATCAACTATTGGACCTCGCCCAACTTATCATTTATTGGGCCTCGCCCCACTTGTCAACTTGTTTGGGCTTCGCCCCGTTTATCAATATAAAAGTTCAATTTCTTTATGAATTACTTTTTATTGTGCATTTAAATTTTACTTGCTTGTTCGTTAACATTAACATACTAAGATCCAAGCCATCTCAACGATGCAAGGATCGCATTTGAAGTTACTGCTACAACAATCTAAGGAATCTAAGCAAAGGCATGCAAATCTAGCACTATTCAAGACAATTCAACATGCAAAGATGAAATAAAGATATAATTTCGAAGTCAAAGTACTAAGGAAGCGAAGCTAAATTACTTGTGCAAATATGTTATGTGCGAAAATAACGAGACAACATTGGATGGAAAAGTCAAAGTGATGCCAATTCATAAATAAAGGGTCGCCATGCGATCCCAATGAAGTTACCAGAATTAAAGGGTGATCAGAGTTAAACAAAACAATATTACAAATTGCGAAGCATTCTAAGGGTGCCCACATCCCGAGTTTAAAAGACTTCATCAAATATATAAAAAATTAGGAAGCAGGGGGATCTTGATTGGCAGCAGAAGTCTCTTTCAACAGCCTCGCTTCTTCCTCCAGCCTCGCCTCTGCAGCATCCTCTTCAGCGATCTCCTTTTTGAGTGTTTCAGCATACTCAGCATTACCTGGCCCCAGTTGATCCCAATCAAAATCAGGGATCGTTCTGATGAACCCCTTCATGAAGGAGACTTGACCCTGGGCCAGAAATGTGTCCTGAGCAGTGGCCAATTCAGCCTTAACAGCATTCAGGTCGCTTTCCAGCTTCGCGTTCTCATCAGCGCTCTTTTTACCAGCCTCCTCGCTGGATTTCTGCAGCTCTAGAAATGCTTTTTCAAAGTCATTTCTTTCTTTCCTGGCATTCTTGAGGTCGGTGCGAAGCGAGGCGGTTTTAGTAGACAGCTGCTTCTTGAACTCGGCCTGGAGGGATCGTTTGTCTTCTACTTTCTGGAATTCAAGAACCTTGTTCTTTTTGTCGAGCAGAAAGTAGTTCTTAGTATGTGCATCCTGTCGGATGAATGCTTCGGCAAGGCACTTAGTCAAAGCGTTGGCATTTTCCTCAGGGGGCGCCTTCCACCAACCGGATGCCTCAGCCTCCTCAGTATATTTGCTTCCCAGCGAGGCAAAGAGATGCTGGGCCGCGGTAGCATTTACGGTTCGTGAGGTTGGCTGAGACGATCCGTCAGGTTGCCCATCTTTCCTCGGCCGCTTCAAAGGGCTCTGATCGGGAGAATTTTGAGTTTGATCCCTAGCAGCATTTGGCTGGGGTGGAGGATCGTTGACAGGCTTGGCCACAGGTGGCTTAATAGGAGGAGGAGGAACCTTCGAGCCAGAGGTCGCCTTTGAGGACGCCCCTCTCTTGCTGCTTTGTAAAAATGGGGGAGGATGACTTTCCCCGCCGCGAGCAGACATATCTGTAGAAAAATGAAGAACAAGTTACAAAACAGTTCAAATAATACAGCATAAAGTAAAACAAGTTATGCATGTGGAGTAAAAAGGAATGCGATACGATGCATGTTTCGGTATTATCCTAGAAGTACCCTCTTCATCCGTTATTGCGACATGAGAAGACGAGGCCTCTTCTCTTGTCTTTCTTTTCTTCGAGGCTCGCCTCACATGTGAAGGCCCCGCCTCAGGGGAAGCATCTATGCCTTCTTTGAGGAATCCGCATTCTATGAGGTTCTCAATGGAGAGAAGAGTCCTAATGTTTCTTTCTTCCGCGGTGGATTTCGTTAATACATCGTCGGCTCGTTGTTTGTCAACACCTCTTAAGACGGTGCGAACCGGAGCGACTGCGATGCCAAAGGAGTTATCAGTTTGAGAATAAAAGGTAAAAAGTACGATAAAGGATTACTGCCTCGATAGCTTACCGGGGAGGTAGTTGAAGCTTGTTTTCACTCGAGGGACCTCGTGTACATAGAAGAAAGGCTCCTTCCACAAGCCCGCATTACTTATCCCGCCAGGGAGGAGGCTTTTCCTGTTGAATTCCGGCCACACCGAGAAGTAGACGTAGCCAAAATCCTTGGCTCCGCATCGCTTCAGTTGAAGGAAGTAGCCCATTGTCTTCGCATCTAGGGGGGATATCCAAGCTTGTGGTAAAGTATGTACAAGGCAATCATGGATCGATAGCCATTGGTGCTGATTTGGATGGGAGCTAGATAGTATGTCTCACAAACGTCCTTAATGAATGGATGGAGAGGAGAAGAGACGCCTATCTTCATCAGAGGGACCGTTAGAACCATTCTGGGCACTCTGCCTCCATTCTCTTCATGGTTAAAGCGATAGCATCGCATTTTCTTCTTGGGCAGAATGATCTTGCCCTCAGGACGAAACCTCTTGACACCCTCTGTAATAGTCTTCACAATCAGGGTCGAAGACATATCGCGGCATGCAAGTATGCGAGGTTTTCCAGCCTTAACTTTTGAGCCGGGCTCGATGTCCTTGGGGTTAGGCCCATCAACGTAAATAACTCCCTCCAGCTCTGGTTGAGAGGTAGGGACATAAGGATCGGGTGAGGCTTCGGGAACATAATCATAGTCTCTGAAATTTACAACTCTGGCCACTTCGTCAAGGCCACCATCATCTGAGGAAGGCTCCTCGTAGTCATCATCATCAGGGTTGGCTTCGTTATCAACACCTCCCTCGATGTCATAATAGGCATCGCCTAATGAATCTGTTGGAGAATCACTTATGTGAATGGGCGACATGGTTTGAGGTGGAGGCACTTTGGAGAGAATTTCCGCTGCCTTAGCGCTAAATTCATCTCCTTTCTTTGTCAAAGTTTCGAGGTCATGTTCGATGTCGGTCATATTGGTGTGAGGCTCGTTCTCAGCTGGGAGTACATCCAGAGATTGATCCCGCGAGCTTGAGGGGTGCTTTGTTCTCCACGAAATTAGAGGCACTTCTCGGGTATATTCTTCGTTAGACCATAGAGGGTCGAAGTATAAATTGAACAAACTTTCGCTGGTGCTCGTAGCTCTCGCGATGTTGGCGGCTGCAGCATCGCTGATTTGTATATGAGGCATGGGAGAGGGTGTCCTTGAACTGTCGTCTTGTGACATCTGAAAAGGGTGAAATGATTAAGTTTGTGCTCTTACAGAAAGCAAATGAAGGATGAGAAAGGAATAAATAAACAGAAAGGCTCTATATGTTTCTAGGGTATCACATTTAGGTCTCGGGAAGGGATCGCATCTATTTTCCTATGGGAGAAATTGCATTTCTATCGCAGCGAAGACAGGATCGCATGTTCAAATTAGCATTATGGGATCGCTATCCACATGTATCGCATCGCATACAATTAAAGCTACCTAATCATGCAATTACAATGAAGAACAATAATTTAAATGCAAGAAGAGAGAGGAGACTTACTTTTTCTTGAGGAAGGTTGAAGAAATTGGAAGAAATTTGGGATCGCTTGAAAATTCCTTGCGTTTGATCTGGGAGCAAACTGACAGCACTTCGACAATGTGTTTGTGAGAATGAAAAAAGGTAATGATAGTGACAGGGGTATATATAGCCATCAGGAGAAAGAAAGACATGGGACACGTGTTGAAATCTCGTCCGTTGGACACACATCTCGAGACACAACAGCTGTCAAAACCTTTCAAATTCTTGGGGGTCGCGACTACTCCAACGGTTATATCTATTCTTGGGCTCGCTTCGCGGTGACAATTTGTATTTTTTGAGTCCACATCGCATCTCCAATGGCAATATGGACTCGGGGGGTAGTTGTTATGCCCAAATCTGGCATAATGGCTAAATTGGTTTAATTAGCAAAATTTATGGTTCGTAATCTATGATGGGCCTAGAAGATGAAGATTGGGTCACTAAAGCCCACTATTTGAATCAACCCAGCATGCCTTGGCAATAATACCTCTATTACAGGAGCACCTCGCTATACAGCGCCTCGCTGGCAATGCCTGCCAGGGGATCGCTTCGCTTTTGCATCACATCTATAACTTACAGCGAGATCATTATCTCCTCTTCTCTGGAAGGCTCATGGCCAGACTTAAGGTCGCATGAGTAGCTAGGCACAGGGATCGCTTCGTGTGGCCAGGCCTCTCAAGGTCGCATGCAAGGGCCCTGATGGATCTTTCATTCCGAATCTATCCATTCGAGACTATGGGCTTCTACAGCTGGATCATGGATCATGGATAGGATTGATGACTCACTGCCACGTCAGCCCTAGCTACATGGGCTTGGACTTTGGCTTATCTCTTAAAACCCTAGCCCGCCTAGGTAACTTGTGGCCCAAGAACTACGTCAGGCTTGATCCCTATAAATAGGGTACGTAGGAACCTTGATACGGATGAGAAACAGTTTACCTGAAAACACCTATCAAGCTCAGCCACATTCAAACACACAAACCCTCATCCTTTGTTCTTCTTTTACTAGCAAAATATTCGTATTTTGCTCCGATAATCCAGCAAACCTCCAAAATATTGTTATACAATATTCTCCCTATAACAAAAGCCAAAGCTCCGGATGGCGAGAAAACAAATCGAGAAATCTTCAACTTGCAGGCAAGCTGATGTGTCCAACCAAGAAACATATCGGAAACAATAGCCACGGGTGGCGAGGGGTGGTTTTGAAACCAATCAACTATAGGATCATGAAGATCAGCTAAGGCCATCATCATTAACCGGAAGGCGTTGGCTGGGAGATCACGGACGTTTTCGACGCCTGCAAGAAGAGCAGAGTGACTGGCTGGAAAAGTCAAAACGAGGGTATGAATAGATTTAGGGTGCCTAGTGAGAAGTGGATTGAGATAATGCAGGTTCTTGGGGGTTACAAGAATGGTGATGGTTAAGTTACGAAGAGCGAGTTGGTGAGTGAGGTCTAGGAGAGGTAACATGTGACCCTGAGCAGGATAAGGAAAGACCAGGATATGTGCTCCTGGTTCTATAAATGTCATCTTGTTGTAGTAGAGAAATAGAATTGGAGAAACTGGTCTTATTATTTTTGATATGTAGAGTTTTTTCTTTTTGAAGAAATGGCAGGTAGAATTTGTGGTTTGCAAACAACAGCTTTTAGATATTTTTGATGAATATTGTTTTAGAAAGGTGACTGCTGAAATAAGTGAAGGCCACAATTTCAAGCTGATGTGATATAAACTTCAAAATCTTCAACCCAATAACTCCTGAAATTCTTTTCAATGGAATCATAGTTCGGATGGCAGCCTATAATGATAAAGAAAATTATCTGAAATTGTAACACAGCAACTACATTGATCCAGGATAAGAAGAATATAGTAACATAGTTAACAAGAGTATTGTAACATCTCAAGTCGACAATTAACAAAAATGTCAACATCACATGGCATATATAATCCCTCTGTTGCTGCATAGAAGAATCAGGCAGAACCTTTTTCAAATATATCAAATTGATATACCCAAGGAATTTTTTAAGTGTCTGATTTGCGCTCTTGATAAATGTTGAGGAAAAATTCGTTAACTAATAAAAACCGCAAGTGCACGGGCGTACGTGAGTACGAGGGCAAGTACGGGTCGATCCACAGAGAACGCGAGTAAAGTTCTTAATTAAAAACCAACAAAAACAATTAACTAGCACTTAAAAATATCACTTATAAAAATAACTAAGGAACGGAATCGGTCAAACACGAAATTAGGGTGTAGCATAAAAATTGATCTCCACTAACAATAAACACATAAGTATTCGAAATAAAGACAACCAATGATTTCGAATCAAATATAATCTAAAGTTGTAAAAACCACTTTGTATCGATCTTACCAATCAAGTCAATTCTCAAAACTTTATGGATCCTAACTATACGAACTCCCAACTCTACTTGTGTGGCTCGCATGAAAATACTCACATAAATATGATATTGAAAATGACTAGCAAAACAAATATGTTATTTAAAGCACTTACACCACATAATCATATTATTCGACCAATTACATCCGCCCCTTAGGAAGGGCTCTAGCCAAGCATGATCAAAACAACAACGATATAAAATGAAGAACTCATACCAGAAATTGAAGAAGAGCTTGACTTTTTATTGAACGATAATGTGAATACAAGGAGGTTTTTTTTCTAAAGAAAAGAGATGAAGTAAAAGAGATGAAGGAGGTTTTTTTTAAGAAGCAATAATTACAAAGATTTTTAATTGATTTACACCAATCCTTGTGACAAATTGCTTGCTCAGCTTTCCCTTATTAGATTATTCTTGCTTGATTTCTCACAATTCTGCTGACTCGTGACGATGTGGCTCGATATCTTGACTTAAATGCATTATTCTCCAATATTTGATCAAATCAAGAAGATCTTCTCAATATCTGCACAATCAATAAAATCACACAACCAAGCATAAAAAGGGAAAATAAAATGTTAACTAATAAAAATAATACACTAATATTATACAAATAAAATGACTTATCAAATTCCCCCATATCAAAGCCAAGCTCGTCCTCGAGATTAAAGAAAAACCTATATTCACTATCGTAGGAATCACGGATACTTTTAGGTGTACCAACCCGTTAAATTCATAGACGATCTCTACAAGAGGAGTTTTGTCTCCTAAGGGTTTACAGAAGATATACCCATAAAATCTTTCATGCACCTTCATGAATGCAACTATTCTATATGATGATGCAAAGATCCCTTACCGTTGGTTTTCGTCAAGCCATCATTAGTGCCTCTGATTGTGCTTTTAACATGACATTTATCAGGCTAACACTACCATGAGCTACAGCTAGCGTACACGAGTAAAGTGTGAACAAGCTTAGCAACACATTTTAGAAAACTATGGAAGATGCCACTAGCTAGATATCACCCTCTTTGGTTAAGCCATAGGGTCAGACCAAAAACTAAGCTTCAACACCCCGTTACCTCAACTCTGAGTGTCCATTTTGGCTTAACGTGGGGGTCTTGCACTTTTATTCCTACTTCTATTTTATTCACACACTAAATTATTGGTATGAGGTCATCACCTTTGGTGTTTATTTGCTCGGCCAAAGTCCAACGCTCCCCAGTGCAAGTGAGTCACGAAGTCCATAAGGCTCCACCAACCAAAGAACCCCATTTCTAGTGCTAGTGGTTAGATTGACCGTGCAATGGTTGAGGTCCCAAAAGACTTATACACTAATACCCATTTAGCGAGCGTTAGGTCAGCAATCCCAGATCATAAAAGACCTTAGGTTGCTAGGCACAAAGTCCCCTCAGACTTACTTACTCGGGTTATTAATGAGCCCAACCTAGTCAACTTCACCACTAACCTTCAACTTCATCGCTACTTGTATACTATAACTATATTCTTCTTTCTCTTTCTTTTTTTTTCAAGTGCTTAACCCCCAAGCTTCCCCCCAAACTTATACTACTACGACTCTTAGCTCAAAGATGAAGACTCAAAGTTTTTAAGCTGACCCAAGGGCAGCTCCTCTAAAGGCACACCCAATTCGCGACACGTCCCTCTTAAATATTTGAAACAAAAGTTACCAAGACACACCACTAATACAAGTGCGTACTAAACATACATAACGCTTGGCAATTTGTGATCATGGCAAGACTCGTGTCGTGTTTTATGGGCACAAGATTCGTCAACGGCTAATAACTTGAACTACCAACAGACTAAGGATTTTCATATGCAATGCAACTAAACAGAATGCACTATAGAAGAAAAAAAAATGACAGGATTTATAGAATGAACTACATGCACTACATGCAAACTAAAAATCTACAATAATGACATGATTTTTTTTTTTGAATGAACTAACTAACAGAATTAGAGCTTTAAGCTAACCATAACTAACTCCCCCCATATCAAAATTTTACATTGTCCTCAATGTTAAAGAAAAGGATACACAATAGATATAGAGGTGTACCATTCTTGCACTATGGTGGAGAAGGAGAAAAGCCGGAGTTTGCTAAAATATCCTGTTGAACAAAAAGTGAAGAATACAAACACACGTATAAAGTATACATGTCTCCCCATATCAGGACTTAGCACATTACTAAGTCGGGAAGACTCAATTCCAAACCAACCCTACTCACTATTGGATGGATCAATAAGATCCACCCACTTCACATCCTCTAATGATGGATACTCTAGAAAGGGTTTGAGCCTATGACCATTGACTTTGAACACATGGTCATTTTTAGGATCTTGAATATCCACGGCTCCATGGGGGTAAATTTTGTGGTCCAAGTAAGGTCCATCCCATCTAGATCTTAGTTTGCCAGGAAAAAGGTGTAAATGTGAGTTATAGAGGAGGACCTTTTCACCTACAATGTGAGTTAGTGGTAAGTATTCCCGCCTGTCACGCGGGTGACCCGGGTTCGTTCCTCGGCAGCGGCGCCAAAAACTTGTTGAGGAAAATTTTGTTAACTAATAAAAACCGCAAGTGCACGGGCGTACGTGTAAGATCCCAGATTATTTTAGGATTTATTATTATTATTTTATTATTATTATTTTAATTATGTTAATTAGTATTTAAAGGATGGAATTGGATTTGAGAATATCGTTGTGGGATTCAACGATATTTAGTATTGAGTTTATATGAGTATATATTGAGTTATATGGATTTATGTGTGCCCCAGTATTTTTAATTGTATTTTTAGTGATTTAAAAGTATTTAAATTAAGTATTATTGATCTTCAAAAATCTTTATTTATTTATCGGAGTTGGATCAAATCATGAAATCTTTTGTAAAATTATCTTTATATATTTATTGAGTTTTTAAAAGTGTTGGGTGGATTAATTTTTGGTGTTTTAGTATTTTAAAATGATTTTAAGAGTTTTATTGTATTTAAAGGATCAAAACTTTGAAAATTCATATTTAATTCATTTTTTATCCGAAAAATATTCCGAAAATATGTACGTGCTTGTAATTTTATATTCTTTATTTTAAAAAAGAGAAGTTTAATTTTCCGAATATTTTAGTTAATTTCGATTTATAAGAGTTGTTTATTGGATTAAAAGCGAATCAGTAGTGTTTTAAATTGGGCCGGAATAAGAGTAGTAATAATAAGGAGTTGGGCCAAGCACATTTTAAAACAAAAACGCAGAACAGATCAGTCGGAAAGCTTCGGGAGAGATCGGGATGAAAAGAAAAAAAAAGAGAAGAGAGGAAGAAAAGAAAGAAAGAAAAGGGGGAAGAGATAAAGTGAGATTGGGGGTTGATTGTTAAATCAATTGGGTATAGATATACTTATATATATAATCGTGTGTGTGCGTGTGATTGTGTGTGTATACACGCGTGTGTGTGTGTATCACGAGTGGTATGCAGCGGAAGGGGAAGAGGTCCGGCCGGCGGCGGCACGGTGACGGCAGGCTGGGCGCAGGAAGAAGGGCAGGTGGGGAGGAACCAGAGAGAGAGAGAGAGAGAGAGAGAGAGAGAGAGAGAGAGAGAGAGAGAGAGAGAGAGATTGATTTTGGGGAAATTGGAAATCGAAAAGAGGTATATTGTTATTGTTTTATTTAATTTATTTACTTTAGTTATTTTCCAAAGTAATTGTTTAAATTTCATTTTAGATGAATTGTGTTGATTATTGTAATTTAATTAGTTAAGATTATGCTAATTTAAATTATATGAATTGCTAAGTGTAATTAGCTTGTTTAAGTGATTATTGGTAGTGATTAGTATGGTACCGATTTTTTGCATATGTGTTTACACGATTTAGTTGATTAAAGTATATGGAAGACGATGAATAGTGGAGATTCTATAGTGGTTAATTATAATTATTGGAATTTTATAATGGTCTTGTTAATTAGTATGTTAAAATTTTGGGAGTGCCTACGTGGAATTAGATATTTTAAGACATGCTAGTTGAATGCATATGTGATTAAATGTTTCTTATATGTGGCTATTATTGCAGAGTTTATAATTTCAGAAGATGGAATTTGGAATTTTGATAAAGATTAAAGTATAAATGGTTAAGTGTAAATTGATTGTTGTAAGGATTGTAAATAAGATATTTGTATAGTATTCGGTGTATATAGATTTATTATCTGATTTTTTTTCTTTTAACTGATAGTGATTAATGGATATGATATATGACTAGCAAGTTGTAAGTTGTATTTAGAGTGATAATTATAATTGTTAAATGTTAGAATTTTATAATAATTAGAATAGTGCTAGGGGTTATGAGAAGATCACAAGTTTTTAAATGTCAATATTTAAAGGACTTGTGTAATTCTTTTCGACTAATCCCTAGGGCTTGCGAATATCAATGATTAACTATCACGAGTATAATTAATATACTTGAGTGATGTGATCATTAATATAGCATAAGTAATAGTTAGTGCTAGGGGTTATTCCCTAGGGCTTACGAACATCAATGATTGATTGTCACGCTTATCATTAAAATGCGTGAGAAATACGGTCATTGGTGTAGCGTAAGTAGTAGTGTTAATATAAATCATTATGGGCTAGGTGCCGCATGTCTGGGCGGGTACTTTTATTACTTGTTTACTTTTATGTTGCTGCAAGTTGAGGCAACTTTATTTTAATAAAAACAGGGTTGAATTGTTGTTGAATTGCTTTGGATGGGCTGTGCCCATAGTCCGATAAACGAATACTACATGCCGAAATTTTCTAAAAATCCCCTGCGTTTTAAAGTTATTTAAATTATTTGATTTAAAGATTTAAAGGCATATATGTGTATAAGTGTTTAAGTACATATGTGATGATTAATGAGGTGTGGATATATATATTTATGTATGTATTGCTTTGTGAGTTATAAGTAATTAGTTATCGATTGGATTGTTTATGTACTAAATAGTACTTTACTATTATTTCAAGTATGATTAGGGATTCGATATAGAGCCAGTGCACATGTTGACGGTTTATTGAAGAAGATGCATGCGTGATCGAATAAAGACCGAGGTTAAGTAAGTAGCCAATCGACACGTGGAAACGAGGCAAGTGTACTAACCCTCGCTTATCGTTCAAGCGAGATAAATATGTGTTTACTCAGTATAAGTATTCCCTTCAAATTTTTATTGCTTTTGTCATGTTCCTTCGGATTACTGTTAAGAAAATGTTTTATTCAAGTATCATGTTTATATAGTATCTCAAAGTTCTATTGCCAGTATTATTCTTTCTCAAATGTTGATAGTAATATTCTGTTAAAGTTTTATTGCAGGTATTGTATTCTTATTATTGTTTTAGTACAATGTTCTTAATGTTTATAGTTTCACTGAGATTATTGATGGTAAATTAGTTTAATGGAATTGGAAAATTTTTATAAAATGTGGACCAGCTTCATGGTCAGAGTAGTAAAGGCCAATGTCAATAAGTGCCTAGTGAGGGGATCCCAGAGTATTGTTTTTGGCTGGACTTTACGTGGCTGATCACCCGTAATGTCCAGAGTATGATTAAAACTCCAATTCTATTGAACGTTGTTTTTATGCAAGTATATTCTTATGATAGAATGTTTAAGTTAAAGTACATTTTTATTTCCCAGTATGATGGATATAAAGTATGATTTGAGTTAATAAGTACTATTAGTATAAAAGTGGAAAGTTATTTATATTAGTGTTTCAAACGGTGAAAACTAATTCACGGTTATTATTGTTGCTGCGGCATTCGTTGCGCAGTGACGATGAGAATCGAGAATGAATTGAGATCTTCTTATTTATTTAAACTCATGATTGTCAGGCCGGTTAGGCAGCTAGGTATGCAAACGCCTAGTTGACATGAATGGGATTTGAATAAGTGAGAATTTCTTGGAGTTTTGTTAAAGAGGTAGTTAAAGTATTTTGCAGTATTAAAAGTATTTAATCCAGTATTACGAACTTTCTCAGTTAAGAATCTGGTTTTCGATTATAGTATTAATTATAAATTGGTGAGCATTCATTAGCTCATATCTATTGTTCATTTTTTTTTGAAAATCCTTCTTGAATTACAGTTATTGCATTTAATTATTCAGTGCTATTATTTTATAACTTGCTGAGCATTTCTTTCGCTCACCCTTGCTGTTTTTAAATCTAATATTTCAGTAAGCTAAGTGTTGGCGAGAAGTACTTGCGTAGTTCAGAATGAGGAAGAAGCAAGATGCTGTTGATGAAGCTGGCATGGGTCAGAGTAATTATTTCATATCAGGATTTGTTGTATGTATATTTAGTTTTAGTAGTTATAGTATGTATCTGATTAGTTGGCCTGGTATACTTCTATTCGAAGTTATACCAGTGATTTAGGTTTGTATAAAGTTTTGTTTATAGAGCTGTATTTAAGTTGGTTTTGCGTTTTCTTGTTTCTAGAACTGTAACCTAACATCCTTAGTTGTGAGTTGGGGTCAAAGAACTTTCAGTAGAGCTTTAAACTGAGTTTTTATTTTTATCTCAGTTTTGTTTTGATTTCAGATTTTTAGTTTAGTATTCAGCAGGTTTATGTTGTATTTACGAATACATCATGGCCATTTTTTGTTAGAATTATTGAGTTTGTTAGCGTGACGCCCAAATCTACTGACCCCGGATTTGGGGGCGTTACAAGTTGGTATCAGAGTGTAGGTTATAGTAAACTAGAAACGAGAGTGTGTAGGAGTGTGTATAGTTAAGTAAGGAACGTCAGAGTTCATATAGGACTCGTGTTGGACTATTGGATATAGTACCAGTTAGTGAGTTAAGATGTGAGTGGTGACAGATAGTGAGCTGAGTTGGGTAGGAACCCTTGTGACTATAAATGCAGGTAGTGGAACCTTAAGAGTTTAGTGCGAGTGACGACGACGTATAGAATAGGTGACCTTAGGACGTATAGTAGAAGAGTTTATGGCGGATTACGAGCCAGTGGAGAGATCTTGGCAATACCTTTCTTCTTGATAAATATTCCTTTGTTGAGTTATTTTGACAATTGTCTTTCCCCCGAATTTGGGATTCCAGTTATGACAGAGGTTGTTTTGATGCCTATTTCCTTTATTTCTAAAACCTTGTCAAGTGATATTTGAGTATCTAATTTTCTTCATCAGTGAATGATTCTATTATTGATAAATCATTATTTCTTAGTATTCTGCAAATCATTTCTTTCCTGATTATCCTTTTCTTCTGAAGTAGTACCCATGGAATCCGTTTAGTTGTAATCCAGGGGTATGTCTGAGAATTTCTCATCAATTGATTGTTAATTCGATGTTCGAATCTTTTTATGCTTCTTTACTCCAACTGAGGTAAACAATTCTATTTATAGGGGACACAAGGACTGTTTGTCTGTGTGATAGCAGTCTGATGGGACGCCATCACTTGTGTGTTGTGAAGTACAAGAAGGTTAATTACCTTTAGTCATGTCTTGAATAAGGCACACAACAAGGTTCATTTGATCATGTTGATCACTCAGTAATTTTTCTTTTCAAAGAATATTTGTTTGAAAACTCATGAATTAATTCTACAATTGTGAAACCTTTGCTACGATGTGAAATCGTTCTTTTCAAATATCATGAATCATAATATCTCGAGTAGTCTTGAACGTATGTCAATCGAGTTTAGAATACTAGTAACGCGTGACGTATAGTACTACGATTAGAGTTGTTCTATATAGAGAGATCAGTAGAGATCCCAGTATAGTAAATAAGTATCCAGAGTACAGATTAGTAGAGTTGCGGATGCAACCCGAGTTGGTAGAGTAAACCCCAGTAACCCTTCTTTACCTGATTCCGAGGACGGAATCCTTTTAAGGTGGGTAGAATGTAAGATCCCAGATTATTTTAGGATTTATTATTATTATTTTATTATTATTATTTTAATTATGTTAATTAGTATTTAAAGGATGGAATTAGATTTGAGAATATCGTTGCGGGATTCAACGATATTTAGTATTGAGTTTATATGAGTATATACTGAGTTATATGGATTTATGTGTGCCCCAGTATTTTTAGTGATTTAAAAGTATTTAAAACAAGTATTATTGATCTTCAAAAATCTTTATTTATTTATCGGAGTTGGATCAAATCATGAAATATTTTGTAAAATTATCTTTATATATTTATTGAGTTTTTAAAAGTGTTGGGTGGATTAATTTGTGTGTTTTAGTATTTTAAAATGATTTTAAGAGTTTTATTGTATTTAAAGGATCAAAACTTTGAAAATTCATATTTAATTCATTTTTGATCCGAAAAATATTTCGAAAATATGTACGTGCTTGTAATTTTATATTCTTTATTTTAAAAAAGAGAAGTTTAATTTTCCGAATATTTTAGTTAATTTCGATTTATAAGAGTTGTTTATTGGATTAAAAGCGAATCAGTAGTGTTTTAAATTGGGCCGGAATAAGAGTAGTAATAATAAGGAGTTGGGCCAAGCCCATTTAAAAACAAAAACGCAGAACAGATCAGTCGGGAAGCTTCGGGAGAGATCGGGATGAAAAGAAAAAAAAAAGAAGAGAGGAAGAAAAGAAAGAAAGAAAAGGGGGAAGAGATAAAGTGAGATTGGGGGTTGATTGTTAAATCAATTGGGTATAGATATACTTATATATATAATCGTGTGTATGCGTGTGATTGTGTGTGTATACACGCGTGTGTGTGTGTATCACGAGTGGTATGCAGCGGAAGGGGAAGAGGTCCGGCCGGCGGCGGCGCGACGACGGCATGCTGGGGGCAGGAAGAAGGGCAGGTGGGGAGGAACCAAAGAGAGAGAGAGATTGATTTTGGGGAAATTGGAAATCGAAAAGAGGTATATTGTTATTGTTTTATTTAATTTATTTACTTTAGTTATTTTCGGAAGTAATTGTTTAAATTTCATTTTAGATGAATTGTGTTGATTATTGTAATTTAATTAGTTAAGATTATGCTAATTTAAATTATATGAATTGCTAAGTGTAATTAGCTTGTTTAAGTGATTATTGGTAGTGATTAGTATGGTACCGATTTTTTGCATATGTGTTTACACGATTTAGTTGATTAAAGTATATGGAAGACGATGAATAATGGAGATTCTATAGTGGTTAATTATAATTATTGGAATTTTATAATGGTCTTGTTAATTAGTATGTTATAATTTTGGAATTGCCTACGTGGAATTAGATATTTTAAGACATGCTAGTTGAATGCATATGTGATTAAATGTTTCTTATATGTGGCTATTATTGCAGAGTTTATAATTTCAGAAGATGGAATTTGGAATTTTGATAAAGATTAAAGTATAAATGGTTAAGTGTAAATTGATTGTTGTATGGATTGTAAATAAGATATTTGTATAGTATTCGGTGTATATAGATTTATTATCTGATTTTTTTTCTTTTAACTGATAGTGATTAATGGATATGATATATGACTAGCAAGTTGTAAGTTATATTTAGAGTGATAATTATAATTGTTAAATGTTAGAATTTTATAATAATTAGAATAGTGCTAGGGGTTATGAGAAGATCACAAGTTTTTAAATGTCAATATTTAAAGGACTTGTGTAATTCTTTTCGACTAATCCCTAGGGCTTGCGAATATCAATGATTAACTATCACGAGTATAATTAATATACTTGAGTGATGTGATCATTAATATAGCGTAAGTAATAGTTAGTGCTAGGGGTTGTTCCCTAGGGCTTACGAACATCAATGATTGATTGTCACGCGTATCATTAAAATGCGTGAGAAATACGGTCATTGGTGTAGCGTAAGTAGTAGTGTTAATATAAATCATTATGGGCTAGGTGCCGCATGTCTGGGCGGGTACTTTTATTACTTGTTTACTTTTATGTTGCTGCAAGTTGAGGCAGCTTTATTTTAATAAAAACAGGGTTGAATTGTTGTTGAATTGCTTTGGAGGGGCTGTGCCCATAGTCCGATAAACGAATACTACATGCCGAAATTTTCTAAAAATCCCCTGCGTTTTAAAGTTATTTAAATTATTTGATTTAAAGATTTAAAGGCATATATGTGTATAAGTGTTTAGTACATATGTGATGATTAATGAGGTGTGGATATATATATTTATGTATGTATTGCTTTGTGAGTTATAAGTAATTAGTTATCGATTGGATTGTTTATGTACTAAATAGTACTTTACTATTATTTCAAGTATGATTAGGGATTCGATATAGAGCCAGTGCACATGTTGACGGTTTATTGAAGAAGATGCATGCGTGATCGAATAAAGACCGAGGTTAAGTAAGTAGCCAATCGACACGTGGAAACGAGGCAAGTGTACTAACCCTCGCTTATCGTTCAAGCGAGATAAATATGTGTTTACTCAGTATAAGTATTCCCTTCAAATTTTTATTGCTTTTGTCATGTTCCTTCGGATTACTGTTAAGAAAATTTTTATTACGGTCATTGGTGTAGCGTAAGTAGTAGTGTTAATATAAATCATTATGGGCTAGGTGCCGCATGTCTAGGCGGGTACTTTTATTACTTGTTTACTTTTATGTTGCTGCAAGTTGAGGCAGCTTTATTTTAATAAAAACAGGGTTGAATTGTTGTTGAATTGCTTTGGAGGGGCTGTGCCCATAGTCCGATAAACGAATACTACATGCCGAAATTTTCTAAAAATCCCCTGCGTTTTAAAGTTATTTAAATTATTTGATTTAAAGATTTAAAGGCATATATGTGTATAAGTGTTTAGTACATATGTGATGATTAATGAGGTGTGGATATATATATTTATGTATGTATTGCTTTGTGAGTTATAAGTAATTAGTTATCGATTGGATTGTTTATGTACTAAATAGTACTTTACTATTATTTCAAGTATGATTAGGGATTCGATATAGAGCCAGTGCACATGTTGACGGTTTATTGAAGAAGATGCATGCGTGATCGAATAAAGACCGAGGTTAAGTAAGTAGCCAATCGACACGTGGAAATGAGGCAAGTGTACTAACCCTCGCTTATCGTTCAAGCGAGATAAATATGTGTTTACTCAGTATAAGTATTCCCTTCAAATTTTTATTGCTTTTGTCATGTTCCTTCGGATTACTGTTAAGAAAATGTTTTATTCAAGTATCATGTTTATATAGTATCTCAAAGTTCTTTTGCCAGTATTATTCTTTCTCAAATGTTGATAGTAATATTCTGTTAAAGTTTTATTGCATGTATTGTATTCTTATTATTGTTTTAGTACAATGTTCTTAATGTTTATAGTTTCACTGAGATTATTGATAGTAAATTAGTTTAATGGAATTGGAAAATTTTTATAAAATGTGGACCAGCTTCATGGTCAGAGTAGTAAAGGCCAATGTCAATAAGTGCCTAGTGAGGGGATCCCAGAGTATTGTTTTTGGCTGGACTCTACGTGGCTGATCACCCGTAATGTCCAGAGTATGATTAAAACTCCAATTCTATTGAACGTTGTTTTTATGCAAGTATATTCTTATGATAGAATGTTTAAGTTAAAGTACATTTTTATTTCCCAGTATGATGGATATAAAGTATGATTTGAGTTAATAAGTACTATTAGTATAAAAGTGGAAAGTTATTTATATTAGTGTTTCAAACGGTGAAAACTAATTCACGGTTATTATTGTTGCTGCGGCATTCGTTGCGCAGTGACGATGAGAATCGAGAATGAATTGAGATCTTCTTATTTATTTAAACTCATGATTGTCAGGCCGGTTAGGCAGCTAGGTATGCAAACGCTTAGTTGACATGAATGAGATTTGAATAAGTGAGCATTTCTTGGAGTTTTGTTAAAGAGGTAGTTAAAGTATTTTGCAGTATTAAAATTATTTAATCCAGTATTACGAACTTTCTCAGTTAAGAATCTGGTTTTCGATTATAGTATTGATTATAAATTGGTGAGCATTCATTAGCTCATATCTATTGTTCATTTTTTTTGAAAATCCTTCTTGAATTACAGTTATTGCATTTAATTATTCAGTGCTATTATTTTATAACTTGCTGAGCATTTCTTTTGCTCACCCTTGCTGTTTTTAAATCTAATATTTTAGTAAGCTAAGTGTTGGCGAGAAGTACTTGCGTAGTTCAGAATGAGGAAGAAGCAAGATGCTGTTGATGAAGCTGGCGTGGGTCAGAGTAATTATTTCATATCAGGATTTGTTGTATGTATATTTAGTTTTAGTAGTTATAGTATGTATCTGATTAGTTGGCCTGGTATACTTCTATTCGAAGTTATACCAGTGATTTAGGTTTGTATAAAGTTTTGTTTATAGAGTTGTATTTAAGTTGGTTTTGGGTTTTCTTGTTTCTAGAACTGTAACCTAAGATCCTTAGTTGTGAGTTGGCGTCAAAGAACTTTCAGTAGAGCTTTTAATTGAGTTTTTATTTTTATTTCAGTTTTGTTTTGATTTCAGATTTTTAGTTTAGTATTTAGCAGGTTTATGTTGTATTTACGAATACATCATGGCCATTTTTTGTTAGAATTATTGAGTTTGTTAGCGTGACGCCCAAATCTACTGACCCTGGATTTGGGGGCGTTACAGTACGTGAGTACGAGGGCAAGTACGGGTCGATCCACAGAGAACGCGAGTAAAGTTCTTAATTAAAAACCAACAAAAACAATTAACTAACACTTAAAAATATCACTTATAAAATTAACTAAGGAACGGATTTCATCGGTTAAACACGAAATTAGGGTGT
The DNA here is from genome assembly GCA_036435485.1 of Saposhnikovia divaricata. Classification (NCBI taxonomy): domain Eukaryota; kingdom Viridiplantae; phylum Streptophyta; class Magnoliopsida; order Apiales; family Apiaceae; genus Saposhnikovia; species Saposhnikovia divaricata. Next base: position 183,788,024 of record CM071599.1, on the reverse strand, counting down.
AGCATAAAAATTGATCTCCACTAACAATAAACACATAAGTATTCGAAATAAAGACAACCAATGATTTCGAATCAAATATAATCTAAAGTTGTAAAAATCACTTTGTATCGATCTTACCAATCAAGTCAATTCTCAAAACTTTATGGATCCTAACTATACGAACTCCCAACTCTACTTGTGTGGCTAGCATGAAAATACTCACATAAATATGATATTGAAAATGACTAGCAAAACAAATATGTTATTTAAAGCACTTACACCACATAATCATATTATTCGACCAACTACATCTGCCCCTTAGGAAGGGCTCTAGCCAAGCATGATTAAAACAACAACGATATAAAATAAAGAACTCATACCAGAAATTGAAGGAGAGCTTGACTTTTTATTGAACGATAATGTGAATACAAGGAGGTTTTTTTTTCTAAAGAAAAGAGATGAAGTAAAAGCTAGATGTGTTAGTACAATGAACCTAACACGTCTATTTATACTAAAATATTTACAAAGAAGCAATAATTACAAAGATTTTTAATTGATTTACACCAATTCTTGTGACAAATTGCTTGCTCAGCTTTCCCTTATTAGATGATTCTTGCTTGATTTCTCACGATTCTGCTGACTCATGACGATGTGGCTCGATATCTTGACTTAAATGCATTATTCTCCAATATTTGATCAAATCATGAAGATCTTCTCAATATCTGCACAATCAATAAAACCACACAACCAAGCATAAAAAGGGAAAATAAAATGTTAACTAATAAAAATAATACACTAACATTTGAATCCAGATGGAATTATGGCGTAATCTCCTGCCACGTGCCCCTTAGTCGGCTCCTTGTATGCCCAAAGAAACTTGACCCCATTATTCTCTAATGCTAACGCCAGCATTTCCATTTGCTTGTTTGTTAGCACAGCTTCACTTCCAAAACATATATAGACAACTGTCTCTTCTTCAAATTGATCAAGCCATGATTTAATTTCGTTTGCTAAAACTTCACCCGTACCACCTTGTCTAACACGCTCTTCTTCCAGAGGGAGCAACGGTCCAACTGCCCATATCCGGACATGACCTAAAAACTTTTGCATATATTCCAAATAAACTTGTTCCAAATTAGTGAACGAGTTAAAGACTAGTCCATGACTCGCTATATTCCCCATAAATGAATCTCTTAAGGCTTCTGATTGTGGTTGCCCTTCCACATAATTCCGGAACCCTGGGGGCATCTTCCACCTTTAACTAAATTTAATCATTTCATTCTCATCTGATGGATCATTTCTTTTCGGCATATCCCTCCATTAACTATATAAAAATGACAAAGCCAAAGTTCCAGATGGCAAGAAAACAAATCGGGAAATCTTCAACTCACTAGCAAGCCGGTGGGTCCAACTAAGAAATATATCCGAAATAATAGCCACAAGGGGCGAGGGGTGGTCTTTAAACCAGTTAAAGATGGTATCATAGAAATCAGCTAAAGCCATAATTTTCATTAAACGGAAGGTGCTGGACGAGAGATCACGGACGTTTTCAACGCCAGCAGGAAGAGCAGAGTTGGCTGGAAAAGCCAAAACGAGGGGATGAATAGATGCAGGGTGCTTAGAAAGAAGTGGATTGAGATAATGGAGGTTCTTGGGGGTTACAAGAATGGTGATGGTTAAGTTACGTAGAGCGAGTTGGTGAGTGAGGTCTAAGAGAGGCAACATATGACCCTGAGCAGGATAAGGGAAGACCAGGATATGTGCTCCTGGTTCTGAGAGGGTCATCATGTTGTTGTAAAGAGAAAGAGAATTGGATGGTAAAATGATTTATGCAGAAATTGATCTTATTGTTGAGGGAAGGTAGAGTTTTCCTGTTAATATAAGGAGTCAACTGTGTACTATTTGTTAGGAATCTGTCCGATTCCCGGCGAATGCGGAAGCGATTTGGTAAATATGTGTGCTTAGATCCCACAAATATACGTGATAGTAATAAAGCAACAAACCAACAATACATTAAAAGAGACAAGAGATTTAACGTGGTTCGGCCCAGCCTACATCCACAAGAGTAACAACTTCACACTAGATAAAAGAGATTACAATATCCGGATATCCGGCCCCTGAATTTTATACACAAATTCAGCCCTACGATACCTATTATGTATATCCCCAACTCACTGAAGTGTTAATCTCAAAAACCTCCCCTATCACTGTTTCCCGACAACCTTTCCTTCTCTCCCTCTCTCAACCCGGACAGTGCCACACAACCTGATAGAAAGACCTCTGCAGCGGGACCACCTCCGATGGCTGCAGTCAGACCCAAGTACCCTAAGGAATAGTTTAGGCACGAGGACCTTCTATCCCGACACTTCCTGAAAGCGGGCTAAACCGGCTTTCCTACTAGACGGACTATCTAGCAGCTAATGAGAGAAGAGAGAAAAGAGAGAGGTGTAATTTTACTAATGAAGGGGGAGGGGTATATATAGGTGATGGAAGTGTAGTAGGTGGTGGTGGGTGGGTGAGAGGTTGTTGAAGATGGTTGGTGAGTTTTGAAATAAACAAAACTGCTGCCTAACAATCTCCCCCTCTTTCCAAACTCACAGTTAATCACTTGCACTCCATACCTGCACCCCGCTTGCACAGCTCCAACTTTTCCTCGATCCGTATCACTCCCTACGACAAAACTCCCCTTGAGTCCAAGACTCCAAACTATACCCTAGTTTGCACATTCATTCTCGAATGCCCACTTGCTATACACACAAGTGTACCATTGACCTCTATTTGTCCAACTACATACATGTGAAGCAATCTGTTGTATACACACATACTCACTTGATTCACGTCGGCCAATCCCATATGTAGTCTATCACACACGCAAGTGTGACCATCACACACACAAGTGTGACCATCGATCTTTCATTTACTCCCCAACTGCATATCAAACAAATCAATCTGTTGCATGGTTCACGGCTCACTTGATTCGTGTTGATCGATGCCCATATGCAGCTGCAACACACCAACTACTCGTTGATGTCGTGGAAGCCCTTCGACCAAGCATCCATCCCAGCAGTCTTTGCACAATTGTCTAGACTGGAAGGCAATACAACCGCAGCAGTATCCTTCAAGTCACTCTTCCCTCGTGCACGAGATAACCAGATTTTCGAAGTTCCAGTACGTTCTGGCCACGTACTAATCAGACGATATATTCCCCCACGTAGCTCTCCCTTCATCCGAACCACACGGCCTCTTTTGATATTCATAGGTCCCCTTACTACAGAGCATCTGTATCCTTCTGAAGCTAACCGACCGATAGATATTAGATTCTTCCTCAGCTTAGGCACATATCTTACCCCGTTCAAGCTGCGAACTATTTCATCGAACATTTTGATTTTCACAATTCCAATCCCCTTGATCTCACAAGTATATCCATCAGCCAAAGAAACTGTTTCATTCTTTGTATCTTGGAATTTGTCAAAATGCTCCCCCTCGGAACATACATGATAAGATGACCCTAAGTCTAATATCCATTCTCTTGGAGAACTAGTGCCTCGATTGAAGACGGTGCAAACATCTTCACAATCGAGAGTAACCACAGCCAATGATGCACCTGGATCATTCTTATTAAGCGGACAATTCGACCTAATATGACCCCACTCCTTGCAACCAAAGCACTGATGCCCTTTTCACTGTATCTGGATTTACCCCTGCTATTGGTAGATCCTCTCACAGCACCCCTTCCTCTATTATTTTGACTACGCAAAGCCAAAACTGTCATTCCGTCCTTGTCACCATCCTGGTTCTTCCTTCCAGCATTTGACAAAAGTGCTGATTGAACCTCCTCCATTTTTAACGTGTCCTTTCCGTACAAAATGGTTGTGACCAAATGATCGAATGACTCCGGAAGCGAAGTTAGAAGAATAAGGGCCATATCTTCTTCCTCCAATTTTACATCAACCTTTTCAAGTTGATCAACAATACCATTAAACACATTCATGTGCTCAATAACATTGCCTTGAGCTGCCATCTTCAGCTTGTATAACTCGCGCTTCAGATTTAACTTTGTAGTCAAGTTCTTCCTGAGATACAATGTCTCCAACTTTGACCATAATTCCTTCGGCGTGCTTTCGTCAACAATATTATTGATAATATTATCTGCAATGCATAGTCTGATGGTACTCATGCATTGCGACTCAGCATCCTCCCAATCTTCAGCGCTCATTGTTGTTGGCTTTCCCTCCTTCCCCTTCAAAGCCCTTGCTAGCTTCTGTTGGGTTAGGATATCCTTTACCCTTCTCTACCAAAGAGTAAAACTTCCTTTACCATCATATGGAGTCACATTGAATCCTCTAATACTTGTCATGATCTCCGTTTGTACACACAAACCAATCCAAACAACTAAATCAATTGGCCAGGTAAGTGTAAGAAACAATGGGAGCACTTCCGTCAAAACGGCGCCTTATTAGACAACCACTTTTCTTAACGACTTTCCTTCGGCACCAATAATTTAGACACAACTAGCTCTGATGCCAACTGTTAGGAATCTGCCTGATTCCCGGTGAATGCGGAAGCGATTTGGTAAATATGTGTGCCTAGATCCCACAAATATACGTGATAGTAATAAAGCAACAAACCAACAATACAGTAAAAGAGACAAGAGATTTAACGTGGTTCGGCCCAGCCTACATCCACAAGAGTAACAACTTCACACTAGATAAAAGAGATTACAATATCCGGATATCCGGCCCCTGAATTTTATACACAAATTCAGCCCTACGATACCTATTATGTATATCCCCAACTCACTGAAGTGTTTATCTCAAAAACCTCCCCTATCACTGTTTCCCGACAACCTTTCCTTCTCTCCCTCTCTCAACCCGGACAGTGCCACACAACCTGATAGAAAGACCTCTGCAGCGGGACCACCTCCGATGGCTGCAGTCAGACCCAAGTACCCTAAGGAATAGTTTAGGCACGAGGACCTTCTATCCCGACACTTCCTGAAAGCGGGCTAAACCGGCTTTCCTACTAGACGGACTATCTAGCAGCTAATGAGAGAAGAGAGAAAAGAGAGAGGTGTAATTTTACTAATGAAGGGGGAGGGGTATATATAGGTGATGGAAGTGTAGTAGGTGGTGGTGGGTGGGTGAGAGGTTGTTGAAGATGGTTGGTGAGTTTTGAAATAAACAAAACTGCTGCCTAACACTATTTGTGTGGAGTCCATAGAATTTTACATAATTACTAACTTTTGTCATCTGCTGTTTTGCATAATTCGGTTTATATTTATTTCATTTTGTCTGTAAACACTAGTCTAGTCTAAGTTAAAAAAGGACAAAGCGAAAGGTCACATAAGGTCACAATTTCAAGCTGATGTATGGTACCAGGATCTTCAACCAAATAATTTTAAAAATAAAGTTTTCTGAAATTGTTAAACAGCAACTACATTGATACAGAACAAGGTGAGGCAATGGTTTAGAAAGTTTGTTTGGGCAAATTCCTTCAGCTAAGTACTTCGAGACAAATTGCAAACAAAGAGAACAAACAATCAGATATTGATGACTGATTAGTAACATAAACTTACATAGAACAATGTAAAGAGAATCAGAATACCTTCAATAAAAGACATTCCTATAGATAACATCTGATTTTTATGTAAAATGCGGAGTTTTTTTTTTCTATTTTTACAACTTATAACATGTAAAGAGAAATGACTCCTTCACATAGTTAACAAAAAAAGATGCCTGCCGGTCATTGTTTCGGCAAAAAAGCTTTTTACACTTCAGTATATTTGTTGTATATACCTGTGAAAATTAAAGATAAGACAACTATAAAGAGGGCACAGATAATACAAATAAGCCAACTTTAGGGTGGGAACAAGAGATATAAAATCAGAATTTAAAGCATAGCATTGATCACATTTTAAGTTCGTAGACATAGTTTGGCTCCAAAGACACAAGGAACAAAGTTGCCAAAATACAATTTTAGTTAAAGTTCTAATATATAGAATATTAAAGTTGCAGAGAAGAATCAGTCAGAAACCAATTGCAAAACAGTTATAGGTGATCCCATATATCGAAATTTTTAACCCAAGGCCCAAAATCAACAGCATTAAAAGGGTAATTTAAGCTTATTATCTGCGCTCTTGATGAAGCTCTAGAAAATTCTAACATCTCTTCGAATATTTCAATTGCTACGTCCTTTTCCATGTTCCCATTACGATGGATGAACATTGTTTTGAGCAATGCGGAGCGAGCAAGTAGAAATTTGACTAGCTCCAACTCCACTTTAAGACCTTGAAAATGACTAAACGTGACAATTTCAAGATGATCTGCAGTACAATCTTGAAAATGATCGGCGGTATTATCCTGAAAAGCTTCTTCCCAATAATCTTCAAGATTCTCTTCTTCGGGATCTTCTTCTTCAGGATCTGGGTCTACCTGATAAAGATAATATATTATAGGAGTCAAACAGGAGCTATAGCAAAACAGAATATTTGAAGTGCATATGCCTCACCGATATATGTAGTTTGCATAAGTTGGGAGCACTCCGAATCAAACAAATCAAACAAGAGATCTCGGACAAACAAGTAAAATTTACATCAAAACAACATAGAGTCCTTAGGTACAATAATGGTTTAGAAAGTCTCTTTGGAGAACCTCCTGCAGCCAAGTACTTTGAAACAAGTTGCAAACAAAGAGCAAACACAGTTAGATGTTAATAAGCAAAACAAAGTTATAGTATACAATGTAACTGAGAATTCGAATATTACCTTGATATAATACTTTGCTATAGAGAACTTCTCAATTTTATGTAAACTACTGAGAACATTGACCACATTGGGCGTTTCTGCCTGTGTCACTGGGAGGTCTCCTGACAACCTGAAAGAATATTCTCTAAGGTTTTCTAAGCCAGATGAAGAGTATTCAGAAATCATTTCGCGATAATGTTGATGCAAGCATTTGAGGTTAGGAGCACGGAAGTTGGCATGAGAGAGTCCATAGCTAACCATCAAGGTCAACTTCTCAAGCACGGGGCAATCAAAGATTCTTTTTTCCGTAGTAGCGACATCAACTAACTCAATAATCCTTAGATAAGTATAAGTCGACCCTCCAAATGCAGGTATACAGGGAAAGTAAAAATATGCGAGCCTCAAATGAGTCAGACCTAAAGAAGAGAAATTATGTGCTATGATTTCCCAGTGATCAGTGCCCACTAGAGTAAGTTGCTTGATACCCTTCCTTGAGAAATAATGGAATCCACTGATCCAGATAATCATTGATTACCAGAGGTTCTCCTAAAGGAGGAAATATGAGAGAAAAATTGAGAATGGGTCCATTGTGGAGTAGGAGAACTTTATTTATCACACTAACAAATTTAACAGTCTGTCGTTCTACACATTCACCCCTTTTAAAAAGAAAGAATGTGGAAAATAACCATTTTTCTGAGGAAAAAAATGAAAATACCCATTCCATGAACAGTTGGCAAAAAATAACGGATTGGAGACCCAGCTGAGCAATGCGTACTCGTGATACGCTGTTAAATATAATTGATGTGTTTTAATCACTGTTTAAGTGTTACAGGGAGTTATCAGAGTCAGAGTTTAGCTGGAAGCAGTCAGAGTTTGAGTAAACTCTGACAGGTGGAAGCTCGACAGAGTTTGTCAAACTCTGTCTAGAGGAAGCGCGTCTACTGTTCAACAGTGATTGAAGATTAATTATGGAAGCGATATCTTTGAAGATTGGATAGCTATCAAAGAGATCGAGTTGACATAGGAGACGTGTGACAGTCTGTAATTGATATCACTGTATAGCTGATTATTAGGAATATCAATTAGAGATTGTATCGTAGCTGTATGGTATATAAATACAGATAGGTTAACCCTAGAAGGAAATCGATAACGAATTATCTTTATTGTAACCTAGCAGCTCTTTGTGATATTTTACATCACGAAGAGGGTTCGAAATACAACAAGTTTTTTAAGTGCATAAACGCTTTTACTTGTTAATCTCTCATACAAAATTGATTATTAATTGTGTATTCGGCCTAACAAGTGGTATCAGAGCCAATCTGTTACTTTATTACAGGTTAAGATCCAAACACAACAATAATCATGTCAGCAATTCCTCCACCAACACCTACTGTTTCTGAAAAGGCTCCTACTACTGTGAGTCGTTATGAACCAATTAGGGTTCCTATTCTGAGGCCATTAGAGTATGCTATGTGGAAGGTCAAGATGACTATGTTTCTGGAGGCTACAGATCCAGAATATCTTGACAGGATTTATGAAGGCCCTCACAATCCTACAAAGCTATCTGTTGCAGTTGCTGGTGAAGCAGCAAAAATGGTTCCAAAGGAAAAGAAGGACATGACTCCTGAAGATCTATCATCAATTGCTAAGGATGCAAAAGTTAGGCATTTACTGCATAGTGCTTTAGACAATGTTATGTCTAACAAAGTCATTAACTGCACCCCTGCAAAAGAGATATGGGATGCTCTTGAAGTCAGGTGTCAAGGAACTGCAGCTATTAAGAAGAACAGGAGAAACATACTCACACAAGAGTATGAGCATTTTGAGGCTAAACCTGAAGAGACCATGACAGAAACATTTGATAGATTCTGTAAACTGATTAATGATCTGTCATTGGTCAACAAAGAGTATGATCTAGAAGACTCGAATCTCAAGTTTCTTCTTTCTCTACCTGAAAAGTGGGATGTGAAAACAACCACTATTAGAGACAACTATGATCTTGCTGAAACAGAGATTGATGAAATCTATGGACTGCTCAAAACTCATGAATTGGAAATGGAACAGAGAAACAGGAGATCAAGCAGGAAAGGAAAGTCTGTTGCTCTTAATGTTGAAGAGAAGCCTCAGAAGAAAGAGGCAACAAGAAGGAAAATGAAGGGAAAAGCTTTGGTCATACATTCAGAAAGTGAATCACCAAACTCTGATTATGATTCAAATTCTTCTGAATCATCTGACTCTGAGGATGATGAAGAAGAAATGAGGAAAATGGCTGTGTTAATGGTGAAGACTTTCAAGAAAATGGGCTTCAAGAATTTCAAGAAAGGAAAAAGGTTTTCTAGGGATTCAAATGAAGACAGGAAAAGCTACAGGAAGTCTGATAAGAGAGATTCTAAAGGGAAGAAGGATAAGTCTGAAATTCAATGCTACAAGTGTAAGGAGATGGGTCACTATGCTCCTGAGTGCAAGAAGGGTAAAACTGGAAAGGTACTCTACACTAAAGGCAGAGATTGGGCAGATACTTCAGATTCTGATGAAGAAGTGAACTATGCTCTCATGGCTACTACTGAATCAGAATCCTCTGAAAATCAAGTACCTCTAACTACCTATGCTTATAATATTGATAACATTGCTCAATTAAGAATTTATCTTAAGTCATTGCATATAAGTTATAGGGATCAGACTTTAGAAAATGAGAGGATAAAAGCTGAAAATTCTGAACTTAAAGAAAGAAATAAACTTGTTGAAGAGAAACTTGAAAACATGCAACAAGTTCAGAAAGAGAGAGATGATGCTGTTTGCAAAGAACAGAATTTGCTTCAGAAGTATAAACAACTAGAGTCAGAGTTGGAGGAAGCAAATAATAAAATTAGGACTTGGACTAATTCTGGAAAGGACACTCAACAGATTTTTCAAACAGACACTGTTGGTCTAGGTTATAATGAGGGAGATGAACTTAGATTTCAAAATCAAGTTAAAGTCAGAACTAAATTTGTTCATGGAACCAGTTAATTTTTGTCTGAAAATGAAAAGGAAGCTGTCAAAAATAAACCAGTAAAAACTAGTGTTAAACAGGTTAATATCGGTTCAATGACAGATAAACAACTCAAACATAAACTGAAGGAGTTAAAATCTGTTGAGAAAAAGAAAGTGTCAAACAAGAACAGAAATGGAAAAGTAGGCATCACTTCAGGAAATAAACCAATGCTTGCTAGTTATGCTCCAAGAAAGACATGTCATAACTGTGGTAGTACTAAGCATCTTGCAAATTTCTGCAAGAAAAATAAAAATATAAATTCTTTACCTAAAAAGTCTGAGGTAAAGAAGGATTTTGCTAGAACTAAGCCACAGACTTTATGCACACACTGTGGAAGCACCTGGCATTCCATTTATACTTGCAGAGAATACCATGCTATCTATCATAATTACTATGAACTGAAACCCAATCTGAAATGGGTTAAAGTTGATACTGCAAGTGTAAACACTGATACTGTTAGCTCAAACTCTGATAATGTTAATTCCGCTGCAAAAGCTAACAAAGTTAAGAATGCCAAAGGATCCAAGCAAGTCTGGATCCTTAAAACTAATCCTCAGTAATTGTTTGTGATTGCAGGGTAATAGGGAGGCAACCCTAGTCGTGGACAGTGGATGTTCAGGACACATGACTGGAAATAAAGCCCTGCTATCAGAATATGAGGAGAAGGCTGGCCCAAAAGTTTCCTATGGTGATGGCAATATAGGAAGAACATTGGGATATGGCAATATTAATCTTGGAAATGTCATCATCAACAATGTAGCTCATGTCCCAGGACTCAAGCATGACTTACTATCTATGAGTCAAATCTGTGACAAGGGATATCATGTAGATTTTCAACCTGAATATTGTGAAGTTATCAGCAAATCTACAGGAAAGGTTGTTCTAGTTGGTCACAGGCAAAACAACATTTATGAAATCAAGCTTTTGATAGACTCTGTTGGAAAAGCTGTTTGCCTGTCTACAAGAATGTCTAGTGAAGAGAGTTGGAAGTGGCATAAGAAACTCTCACATTTGAACTTGAACAACATCAATGAATTGATCAGAAAGGATCTTGTAAGAGGACTCCCAAAGACCCTGTTAAATGTTGATGGCCTATGTGACTCATGTCAGAAGGCTAAACAAAGGAAGTCATCTTTCAAGAGCAAGACAGAATTTTCTATCACTGATCCCTATCATCTTCTGCATGTTGATCTCTTTGGTCCAGTAAATGTTATGTCTATTGCAAGGAAGAAATATGCTTTAGTCATTGTTGATGAATACACTAGATTCACTTGGGTGTATTTTCTAGCAAAGAAGGATGAAACTGCATCGACTCTGATGGAGCATGTGAAGCTTATGGACAAAGGATCAAGCAACAAAGTCAGAATCATCAGAAGTGATAATGGAACTGAGTTCAGAAATGCAACAATGGAAGAATTCTGCAAGGACAATGGAGTGAAACAAGAATTTTCAGCACCTGGTACACCACAACAAAATGGTGTAGTTGAAAGGAAAAATAGAACATTAATTGAAGCTGCCAGAACTATGCTTGATGAAGCAAAATTGCCAACTTATTTCTGGGCAGAAGCTGTTCAAACTGCTTGTTTTACTCAAAATGCAACACTGATCAATAAGCATGGAAAGACACCATATGAGATGGTGAAGAAAAAGAAGCCTAACCTGAAATACTTTCATATTTTCGGGTGCAAATGTTTTGTTTTGAAGACTCATCCAGAACAGTTGACCAAGTTTGAGCTAAAGGCAGATGAAGGAATTTTTGTTGGCTATCCACTGTCAACAAAGGCATTCAGAGTTTACAATCTGAGAACTAAAGTGATCATGGAATCTATACATGTTTCTTTTGATGATAAGAAGATAACTGGACTTGAAGACAAAGATGAATATGATCAACTGAACTTTGAAAATGAAGTTTTAAACTCTGATGAAGGAAACTCTGATGAAACAATTCTGACAGACTCTGTTGAAACAAACTCTGAACCTCTACTGGTAAATGATGTGTAAAATAACTGCAAGCGCACAGTGGTTAATTGTAGCAAATACAGGTCGATCCACAGAGACTATGAATTTTCAAAACCCTAATAATTAAATCAGGCGAACTAGACAAATAGGTTTGAGATGAGTTTTAATTAACCTAATTAAACTAATTAACAAAGATTATCAAATAATATGGAAAACCTAGGAATCCGAATCCGTTAATCAATCACAAATAATATCAACTCGCCTTAAATCAATCCTCTTTTCTTCAAAAATAAGATATATCAATCAACGAGACAAGCATATACTATGAAACTTGTTATCTAACAATAACCTATCAAAACTTCAAGGAGCAAGCATAGGCTATGAAAAACAAATCCGGTAACAATAATATATCAAAATCACTTTGTCAATTGAATAATTAAGCACCAAGAAAAATTATGAGAATCAATTAATAGGAACGAGAAGAGATCAAAAGTAATTAAATCAACTTCATCTTCATCCTAGGGTAAAAGATTTAGCTAGACATGATTATTAAATAAGCGAGACAAATAAATTTAGAACTTGTAATATTTATGACTCTATAAACTAATATTATTAATAAACTAATGATTACCTACCTACGACTATTACCTGGACAACTAAAACGAGGATACTTAATTAACCTTAAAAAGTGAATGGTAGTGGCCAGCAACAGGAAGTAAAAGAAACGAAAACAATTAACTATAATATATAAGAAAACAAATCGAGGCAGATGGAAGCAACAATTACGTATTAAACTTATATAAAATTCTGGAAGCAACAACGAGAGTATAAAGTGAATAAAATAAAGAGCTATAAAATTCTAGGTGTCTCAAATTACAAGGGAGAAGGCCATATATATAGGGGAAAATATTGGGTTTGGCCCCTTTGATTACAATCCAATCTTGAATATAATTTCTTCAATTTCCTTTTCTTCTCCAATAAGTAATCGATTTTTCCTCCAATTTCCTTTTCTTCAAGTATTTTCCACCTCCTTTCCCTTTTTGCACCTTTTCCTGCTAGAAATCTGTTTTTATTTATTTTCCTACAAAACAAAATAAAACAATTTATTAATTAATAAAATTACGAAAACGGACATAAAATAGGTATTAAAAATATGATTAATTATGGACCTATCAAATGCCCCCATACCTATCTTTTGCTCGTCCTCGAGAAAAATATATAATAAAATACTACCTAAATATATAATACCACTTCCGTAGGTGATCACGGTTGCATTTGGCATATGCAACAAGCCCTTTAAACCCCTAGGCCGCCCTAGTGGACGAGTGAGGTCTCGTGAGGGCCTATAGTGAATGTACCCACAAAATCCATCTAGCTCATGTAAAAGATTGCTCAATGCAACACCACACATACAAGTCATCTCATGCTACATCAACTTATGAAATCAAAGTGAATTTGCAATGTCTTGGTGTGTAAGGTGCAAGTATTCACATAGTCTACTCAAAGAAATATGCAGAGGTCATTAGAAGTCCACGTCAAGTGTAAAAATAAGTTGGTAACCATGCTAAGCCCACAAGAGTACACCTTAAAGTCAAAACTTGGGATCTCATATGCACAAAACAAGCAATAACTCACCTTTCACTCACAAAAAAAATATTCACTCAAGAACAAGGGTAAGTGTATCACTCAATTCCAACGAAATCATAAGCATGCTTGACATTTGGTATCAATCTAACTTTAACACAACATACATTAATGATGATAATCAAAAGGTCTTTTATTTGGGTTGTAACGGGGCTAAGGACAAGGTATGTCAAGTAAGGCCAAATAAGGTGAAGTGTCAAAAGCTAGTAGGAACCATAATAAATCATACACAACAACATACATCCTCCCCATACATGGATTTCTAATTTTCTTCCAACAAACTGCTTGACTAGTCGAATGAAGAAGGATCTCAAAAACACAGAAACATAATTATGCTCTCATATGATTTTTTTTTCAATTTTTTTTTCCTCTTTTTTTTTCTTTTTTTCTTTTTTTTTTTTCTGGAGAGCTAAGATAGATAATATAAATATATAAGAAACCATAATCCTTCTTCAAGAATTTATTGAATAACGACTGACAAGTAAGCAACAAAACCCAATATTTCCCAAAAAGTAATGAACAAAAGTAAACCCCATCTCACACACCTTATTACTTCCTCAACTTACTACTAGCCTTTGACAATTGGGATCAAGTTTACGTAAGGCTGTACAACAAAAAGGTCTAGGCAAGTAATGTGGTGTGTCACCGAAAAAATATGATTAAGCTCAAAGGGGTAACTAATTGATCATATATAAAGGGTGTGGTAATTTGGATAATAATTGGTTATTCCTAAATGCCTTTATCATCTTATCATCAAATAATGTCATGCATTTCAAGAAAGGTCTCAAACAAGTGCTAGCAATGCAAACAACATGTGGACACTCAAGCAAACGAATATAAAATGCATAAAATATGCATATAGGCTCAAAATCTCACTTGGTGGCAAAACATAATCAATCCCAAGAAAAAGTCTCTTTAATGCACCTACTTGTACTCAAAGCATGGAAACCAAATCTTCTTGCACATATTCATGTCCTTTTAATTACTTACAACATTCAATAAGTCTACTAGTTTCAACTCGCTAGTGTATATGTGTGCAAAAGAACTTAGCAAATCACTTCTCAATCAAAAGCATCAGAAACACAAGAGTACTATAGCATGTAAGGGTGCATCAAGCCAACTTATAACAAGTAATCATTTCACAAGGCTAGAATTATTTTTGTATTTTTTCATTTTTCAATTTTTTTTTTTTTTGGGTTTTTTTTTAAATAATACTACTAAATCCCTCCCCCATACCTAAATCATGCATTGTCCTCAATGTATGCAAATGAGAGAAAAAAAATGACAAAGTAAAAGGACGAGAATACCTGATAAGGGCATGAGGAGATACATTATTACCTATAACACTCACACACACATAAAACACAGACACATATAAAAGAAACACTTACACACACTCCCCCATACCTAAACTTGACTATATGGGAGATACATTACGAAACAGATATACTAACCAATACCAGATCGAGGAAAAACAACACACGTAACACAATCAACACACATGTGAAACACACCCACAAAGACTTCATTATCCACTAGAGAAATATGATCATATACCAGAATAAAACTCATACCACTAACATCATTCATAAACCAATTAGACGCTTCTTTATGTTGTTTAAGCAGATTGATCACTTGAAATTCTTGGTTATGAACTAAGTCACTAGAAAGAACATGATGAGTTTCATTATCAACTATCAAAGACTGATCAAGAATGGAAAAAGATGGATTATGAACGAAAGTGGGTGGCTCACCAACGGAAGTTTTAACAACAGACTTAGGATCAAAAGAACTATTCTCAAGTTGGGTTTCATGCTTAGAACAAATGGCATTCAATTCATCTAACATCTCATCAGAAGAAAAATTTCTATACAACTCATGAAGTTCTTTATTACACTCATACTCTAACAAAACATCTTCCTCAAGAAAAGACTCAATTGAACTATCCTCAAGAGTTGACCACGAAACAACCTCATCAATCAAATTAACTCCTACAAGTTGTTCAAAAATCTCATTAGGTTGATTTCTTACATTAAAGACATTAAGATCTATCGTCATGTTTCCAAAAGTGAGTTTCATCGAACCATTTCTACAGTTAATCAAAGCATTAGAGGTAGCAAGAAAAGGCCTTCCTAAAATTATGGGAATTTGATTTTTGAGATTTTTGACTGGTTCGGTTTCTAGAACAACAAAATCGACGGGGAATACAAAATCACCAACCTTAATCAACACATCTTCCACTATACCTTTTGGAGTTTTAACAGAACGATCAGCTAACTGAAGAGTGACACTAGTCTTCTTAAGTTCACCTAAACCCAAGGCTTGGTAGACAGATAATGGAAGAAGATTCACACTAGCTCCTAGATCGAGTAAAGCTTTATCAATGAAAGTATCACCTATGACACAAGAGATGGTAGGACAACCAGGATCCTTATACTTCACAGGGATTTGATTTGACAAGATAGAACTAACATGAGATGTTAGGAAAGCTTTCTTAGGAACATGAGTGGTTCTTTTATGAGTACACAAATCTTTTAGACACTTAGCATAAGAGGGAACTTGTTGAATCGCATCTAAAAGAGGAATGTTAATCTTGACTTGCTTAAAGACTTCCAAAATCTTATCTAGCTGAGCAGATTGTTTGTTTGAAGTAAGTCTTTGAGGAAACGGGGCTTTCGACTTAAAGACTTTTTCATTAGACACATCAGAGTGGGGTTTCGAAGGTGGTTCATCGGATGGTGATGACTCATCAGCTTTATCTACTTCAGAACTCTCGGAATTTGAAGATTGTTTAAGACTAGGATTCAAGAGCAAAGGATTTGGGTCAGATGTTAGCTTATCTTCTTCTTGAGTATTGACACCAGCATGATTGTTGAATTGATTACCAGACCTTAGAGAGATAACAGAATTCACGTTTTCATGAGACTTTTGATTTTGCTGAAATTTAGGATTTGTCTCGTGTTGACTAGGAAATCTATTTTTCTCTCTCTCACTGATTGTGTTTGCCAATTGACTGACTTGGACCTCTAGCTTAGATATAGCTTGAGTGTTGGAATTTAGTAACTGCCTATCTTGGGTCATAGCTTGCATGAAAGATTGTTGAGATTGAGTTAGATTAGCTTGAGATTTCAATAACGCCTCAATACTCTTTTCTAAAGAATTGAATCTCTTATCAGATTCAGCAAAACCAGGAGGATTCATGGGGACTGAGTTTGGATAATGACCAAGATTTTGAGGAGGATAGGAATTAGGATTTTGAGTTGGGTATGGGCCAGGATTGGGCTTTTGAAAAGCAGGTTGAGGATTCTGATTGTACTTATTGTATTGACCTTGGTTCCATGAGAAATTTGGGTGACTCTTCCAACCAGGATTATATGTGGGTGCATAAGGATCATTCCTAACTCTAGGTTGAAACATGGCATTGACTTGTTCAATTTCAGGGCAATTCTCTACCACATGATTAGGAGAACTACAGTTTGCACAGAGAGACATTTGAGATGACACATTGTTGGTTTCTAAGGCTTCTAGACGTCTAGTGAGTGTAGCTAACTTAGCTTCGGTTGCAATAGAATTACCAACTGTGTGTAAGCCCTTAGATGAGTTAGATTTTTCAGCTTCCTGATTAGGTTCCCTAGTTGACTCCCACAACATTGTTCTTTCAGCTAACTCCTCAAAAAATTGCCAAGCTTCATCTTCATCTTTGTCCATAAACTTACCATTACACATAGACTCTAACAAAGCAGTGGTTTGGCTATCTAAGGCTTCATAAAGAATTTTACAAAGTCTCCATTTTTCTATACCATGTTGAGGACACTTAGACAATAGCTTTTTAAATCTATCAAAATATTTCCAAAAAGACTCATTCCGATTTTGTTGAAATTGGTTGATTTCATTCCTAAGTCTGTTTGCCTTATGGTTTGGAAAATATTTTTTAAGAAAGATAGCAACAAATCCCTCCCATGTGGAAATAGAATTAACGGGTAGACTGTACAACCACTGTTTAGCATCTTCTTTCAAAGCAAAGTTAATAAGCCTGAGCCTAATGGAATCCTCACTCAATTGTTGAAGTTTCTGTAATGCACACACTTCCTCAAACTCTCGAATGAAAAGATATGGATCCTCTCCCTCTACCCCAGCAAACCTAGGTAACATGCTAATGTTGTGATGTTTGATTTCAAAGTTATTCGCGGTTACTGCGGGTAAGACTATGCATGAGGGTTGAGCTGTACGAGCGGGGTAACAACGGTCTTTAAGTGAAACAGCCATGACTACGGTTGAACTTCTAATTCTTTTGACTCAATTCTAGTGGGTGAAGAGAACTCAAGTTGCCTTACTACTTTAGGAGATGACAGATTGGTTTGTCTTACTAATCTAGATGTAGTGTCTCGAACCCAAGCACTTTGCATACAAGAGAAGTAAACAATTAAGCACGTAGCAGACAAGAGCTATAAGTAAACACCAAAAAAAATTGAAAAATCAAAAAGAAAAAAATCTATATTATCCTAAGAAAAATCTAGACCTTGCTCCTAACAATAAGATCTACTAAAAGTCACAACTCAAAAAGCACTCGTCCTGACTGGCCAGGCAGGTGCAAGCATTGCCAAGAGGCTAAACACCTTTCTAGACACCAATCCAAATTAGCCAGGTAAGCGTCACGCTTGCCTAGACACCAAACGAAAGAATACTTAGTGATTTGTTCCTCCTAGATTCTCTTCCTAATTGAGCGTGAGATCCTAGGGGCCAACGTCTACTTAATTTTATTAAGGAAAGGGTATGCAGGATGAACGAATTAGTGATTTGTGGGCCAAGGAAAGGGTGATGAAATCCCCCACCTTATCTTGTAATTGGGTGGCACCCTTAAGATTGATTGAATGATGCAACACACAAAGAACAAGAAAATAAACACTTATGGATGCACTACACTACGTGTTCTATTCTAAATTGTACGTACCTCTTTCCTCCAGCAATCACCACAGTTATATAAGATGGAAAGCAATAAATACAATAAAGAAATCTAGATGATGTGATCCTATGTGAGAGAATGAATGATGCAGCAAATTGGTTTTTAACAAACAATCAACTAACTAATATTTTTGGGTTTTTTTTGAATATTTAATTTTTTTTTGTGTTTTTTCAATAATGAGAAAGAAAGAAAAATAGAGAGAGGTGATACGGAATACCGAAAAGCGCTTCTAAAAATTTCAAAAGAGACAGCGAGGCCTTCCAGCGATCTTCTTGTCCAAGCTTTTCTCCGCTTCACAATTCCCTAAAAAAAACAAACAAAAGAAAACAAGAAACTAATCCGAAGAATTAATATTAAGGAGTGAAAAATACCAATAGTCCCCGGCAGCGGCGCCAAAAACTTGATGTGTAAAATAACTGCAAGCGCACAGTGGTTAATTGTAGCAAATACAGGTCGATCCACAGAGACTATGAATTTTCAAAACCCTAATAATTAAATCAGGCGAACTAGACAAATAGGTTTGAGATGAGTTTTAATTAACCTAATTAAACTAATTAACAAAGATTATCAAATAATATGGAAAACCTAGGAATCCGAATCCGTTAATCAATCACAAATAATATCAACTCGCCTTAAATCAATCCTCTTTTCTTCAAAAATAAGATATATCAATCAACGAGACAAGCATATACTATGAAACTTGTTATCTAACAATAACCTATCAAAACTTCAAGGAGCAAGCATAGGCTATGAAAAACAAATCCGGTAACAATAATATATCAAAATCACTTTGTCAATTGAATAATTAAGCACCAAGAAAAATTATGAGAATCAATTAATAGGAACGAGAAGAGATCAAAAGTAATTAAATCAACTTCATCTTCATCCTAGGGTAAAAGATTTAGCTAGACATGATTATTAAATAAGCGAGACAAATAAATTTAGAACTTGTAATATTTATGACTCTATAAACTAATATTATTAATAAACTAATGATTACCTACCTACGACTATTACCTGGACAACTAAAACGAGGATACTTAATTAACCTTAAAAAGTGAATGGTAGTGGCCAGCAACAGGAAGTAAAAGAAACGAAAACAATTAACTATAATATATAAGAAAACAAATCGAGGCAGATGGAAGCAACAATTACGTATTAAACTTATATAAAATTCTGGAAGCAACAACGAGAGTATAAAGTGAATAAAATAAAGAGCTATAAAATTCTAGGTGTCTCAAATTACAAGGGAGAAGGCCATATATATAGGGGAAAATATTGGGTTTGGCCCCTTTGATTACAATCCAATCTTGAATATAATTTCTTCAATTTCCTTTTCTTCTCCAATAAGTAATCGATTTTTCCTCCAATTTCCTTTTCTTCAAGTATTTTCCACCTCCTTTCCCTTTTTGCACCTTTTCCTGCTAGAAATCTGTTTTTATTTATTTTCCTACAAAACAAAATAAAACAATTTATTAATTAATAAAATTACGAAAACGGACATAAAATAGGTATTAAACATATGATTAATTATGGACCTATCAGTAAATTCTGGAGAAACTTCTCAGTCACAACAAAGGGAAGAACCAGTTGAGGGGGAGCATGATCAAGATGAAGACTAAAACACTGATACTGAGTCAACTGAAAAATCTGGATCAAACTCTGATGCTTCAAACTCTGAAAATTCAAATTCTGACTCTGGGTAGTCAAGTTCAGGGGGAGTCTCAGAAAACGAAGATAGATCACAATAAAATCAGGAGAGCATGGATCAAGGGGGATGATCACATGCTGATAGAAGTCATTTGCCTTCTGCTAGGAAATGGACTAAATCACATACACCTGATTTGATAATTGGTGATCCAGATGCAAAAGTAAAGACAAGAAGTGCTACTGCAAGTGAATGTCTGTTTCATGCATTCTTGTCTAAAAATGAACCAAAGAAAGTGGAAGAATCTCTTCAAGATGCAGACTGGATAACAGCAATGCAGGAAGAGTTAAATGAATTTGAAAGGAATGAAGTTTGGACCCTTGTACCAAGGCCAAAGAACAGATCTATTGTTGGTACTAAATGGGTTTTCCGAAACAAGACTGATAGTGAAGGTGTTATCACAAGGAACAAGGCTAGACTGGTAGCAAAAGGCTATTCACAGCAGGAAGGAATAGACTATGATGAAACATTTGCTCCAGTTGCAAGATTGGAGGCAATCAGAATTTTTCTAGCATATGCCTCTCACAAGAAATTCAAAGTGTTTCAGATGGATGTGAAAAGTGCTTTTCTGAATGGAAAGCTTAAAGAAGAAGTGTTTGTTGAACAACCACCAGGATTTGTGGACCCCAAATATCCAGATTATGTCTACAGGCTAGATAAGGCACTATATGGACTTAAGCAGGCACCAAGAGCATGGTATGAGACACTTGCTCAGTTTCTTCTAGAAAGTGGATTCAACAGAGGAACAATTGACAAAACTCTGTTTTATTTCAATCAAGGAAGTGACCTCCTTTTAGTTCAAATTTATGTTGATGACATCATCTTTGGGTCTACTAATGACAAACTCTGTAAGAAGTTTGCCAAGCTCATGCAGTCCAGATATCAAATGAGCATGATGGGAGAGCTTAGTTACTTTCTAGGCCTACAGGTGAAACAAACAGATGATGGAATTTTCATTAATCAAGAAAAATATACCAGAAATCTTCTCAAGAAATTTGGTATGCTTGACTGTTCATCTGCATCAACTCCCATGGCAACAGCAACTAAATTGGACAAAGACACAGGAGTTTCAGTTGATATGACAAACTACAGGGGCATCATAGGATCTCTTCTATACTTGACAGCTAGTAGGCCTGATATCATGTATGCAACCTGTCTTTGTGCAAGGTTTCAGGCAGATCCTAGAGAGCCACATCTGACAGCTGTGAAAAGAATCTTCAAGTATCTCAAGGGCACCATATCATTAGGTCTGTGGTACCCCAGAGAATCAGATTTCAAGCTACTTGGGTATTCTGATGCAGACTTTGCAGGCTGCAAAGTAGACAGAAAGAGCACTAGTGGAAGTTGTCAATTTCTTGGTGACAGACTTGTTTCCTGGTACAGCAAGAAACAGAAATCAATCTCCACATCTACAGCTGAAGCAGAGTATATTGCAGCTGGTAGATGTTGTGCACAGATCTTATGGATGAAGAATCAATTGCTGGATTATGGATTGAGGTACAGTAATATCCCTATTTACTGTGATAATCAAAGTGCTATTGCTATGACAGGTAATCCAGTACAGCATTCAATGACCAAGCACATCAGCATAAGGTACCACTTCATCAGAGAACACGTGGAAGAAGGAAATATTGAACTACATTTTGTATCTACAGAACAACAGCTTGCAGATATCTTCATTAAACCATTGAGTGAAGCTACATTTACAAGACTGGTCAATGAACTAGGAATGGTCTCTGGTTCTGACTAGAAATGTTGGTTAGATTCAAACTTTACTTATGTGATGTATTAATCATATTTCCTGATTGGTTAAATGCTAAGTGAACTCTGTTGATTAAACTCTGTTATGCATACTCTGTTAAACTCTGTCAGCATGTCTGTATGTCATACACTGTTAATAAGTTTGATAAACTCTGTGAACTCTGAGTTGATTTTTGTCTGAATGAAAACACCAATGAAGAAATATGTATGAAGCATGATTCTCAGCAATTAATCATGAATCTTTCTGAGTTATTGTGATCTAATCTTAGATTGTGCAGAAAGTTAACACAGCATGATACTGGCTCATATTTATAGCATCTCTTAGTTTATTTTGTCCTAAACTCTGAGTCTATAAATACTGTGTGCATTACCTTTCATGAAAAACTACTGATGTTGATGAACTCTAAACTCTGTTAGTTATACTCTGATAGAATAAAATGTTTACTGCAACACCCCAAATAAAATGTATATAGGTTGTGTTAAATATAATTGATGTGTTTTGATCAGTGTTTAAGTGTTACAGGGAGTTATCAGAGTTTAGCTGGAAGCAGTCAGAGTTTGGGTAAACTCTGATAGTTGGAAGCTCGACAGAGTTTGTTAAACTCTGTCTGGAGGAAGCGCGTCTACTGTTCAACAGTGATTAAAGATTAATTATGGAAGCGATATCTTTGAAGATTGGATAGCTATCAAAGAGATCGAGTTGACATAGGAGACGTGTGACAATCTGTAATTGATATCATTGTATAGCTGATTATTAGGAATATCAATTAGAGATTGTATCGTAGCTGTATGTTATATAAATACAGATAGGTTAACCCTAGAAGGGTATCGATAACGAATTATCATTATTGTAACCTAGCAGCTCTTTGTGATATTTTACATCACAAAGAGGGTTTGAAATACAAGAAGTTTTTTAAGTGCATAAACGCTTTTACTTGTTAATCTCTCATACAAAGTTGATTATTATTTGTGTATTCGGCCTAACAAGTGGTATCAGAGCCAATCTGTTACTTTATTACAGGTTAAGATCCAAACACAACAATAATCATGTCAGAAATTCCTCCACCAACACCTACTGTTTCTGAAAAGGCTCCTACTACTGTGAGTCGTTATGAACCAATCAGGGTTCCTATTCTGAGGCCATTAGAGTATGCTATGTGGAAGGTCAAGATGACTATGTTTTTGGAGGCTACAGATCCAGAATATCTTGACAGGATTTATGAAGGCCCTCACAATCCTACAAAGCTATCTGTTGCAGTTGCTGGTGAAGCAGCAAAAATGGTTCCAAAGGAAAAGAAGAACATGACTCCTGAAGATCTATCATCAATTGCTAAGGATGCAAAAGTTAGGCATTTACTTCATAGTGCCTTAGACAATGTCATGTCTAACAAAGTCATTAACTGCACCACTGCAAAAGAGATATGGGATGCACTTGAAGTCAGGTGTCAAGGAACTGCAGCTATTAAGAAGAATAGGAGAAACATACTCACACAAGAGTATGAGCATTTTGAGGCTAAGCCTGAAGAGACCATGACAGAAACATTTGATAGATTCTGTAAACTGATTAATGATCTGTCATTGGTCAACAAAGAGTATGATCTAGAAGACTCGAATCTCAAGTTTCTTCTTTCTCTACCTGAAAAGTGGGATGTGAAAACAACCACTATTAGAGACAACTATGATCTTGCTGAAACAGAGATTGATGAAATTTATGGACTGCTCAAAACTTATGAATTGGAAATGGAGCAGAGAAACAGGAGATCAAGTAGAAAAGGAAAGTCTGTTGCTCTTAATGTTGAAGAGAAGCCTCAGAAGAAAGAGGCAACAAGAAGGAAAATGAAGGGAAAAGCTTTGGTCATACACTCAGAAAGTGATTCACCAAACTCTGATTATGATTCAAACTCTTCTGAATCATCTGACTCTGAGGATGATGAAGAAGAGATGAGAAAAATGGCTGTGCTGATGGTGAAAACTTTCAAGAAAATGGGCTTCAAGAATTTCAAGAAAGGAAAAAGGTTTTCTAGGGATTCAAATGAAGACAGGAAAAGCTACAGGAAGTCTGATAAGAGAGATTCTAAAGGGAAGAAGGATAAGTCTGAAATTCAATGCTACAAGTGTAAGGAGATGGGTCACTATGCTCCTGAGTGCAAGAAGGGTAAAACTGGAAAGGTACTCTACACTAAAGGTAGAGATTGGGCAGATACTTCAGATTCTGATGAAGAAGTGAACTATGCTCTCATGGCTACTACTGAATCTGAATCCTCTGAAAATCAGGTACCTCCAACTACCTATGCTTATAATATTGATGACATTGCTCAATTAAGAACTTTTCTTAAGTCATTGCATATAAGTTATAGGGATCAGACTTTAGAAAATGAGAGGATAAAAGCTGAAAATTCTGAACTTAAAGAGAGAAATAAACTTGTTGAAGAGAAACTTGAAAACATGCAACAAGTTCAGAAAGAGAGAGATGATGCTGTTTGCAAAGAACAGATTTTGCTTCAGAAATATAAACAACTAGAATCTGAGTTGGAGGAAGCAAATAAGAAAATTAGGACTTGGACTAATTCTGGAAAGGACACTCAACAGATTTTTCAAACAGACACTGTTGGTCTAGGTTATAATGAGGAAGATGAAATTAGATTTCAAAATCAAGTTAAAGTCAGAACTAAATTTGTTCATGGAACCAGTAAATTTTTGTCTGAGAATGAAAAAGAAGCTGTCAAAAGAAAACCAGTAAAAACTAGTGTTAATCAGGTTAATATTGGTTCAATGACAGATAAACAACTCAAACATAAATTGAAGGAGTTAAAATCTGTTGAGAAAAAGAAAGTGTTAAACAAGAACAGAAATGGAAAAGTAGGCATCACTTCAGGAAATAAACCAATGCTTGCTAGTTATGCTCCAAGAAAGACATGTCATAACTGTGGTAGTACTAAGCATCTTGCAAATTTCTGCAAGAAAAATAAAAATATAAATTCTTTACCTACAAAGTCTGAGGTAAAGAAGGATTTTGCTAGAACTAAGCCACAGACTCTATGCACACACTGTGGAAGCACTTGGCATTCCATCTATACTTGCAGAAAATATCACGCTATCTATCATAATTACTATGAACTGAAACCCAATCTGAAATGGGTTAAAGTTGATACTGCAAGTGCAAACACTGATACTGTTAGCTCAAATTCTGATAATGTTAATTCCGCTGCAAAAGCTAACAAAGTTAAGAATGCCAAAGGATCCAAGCAAGTCTGGATCCTTAAAACTAATCCTCAGTAATTGTTTGTGATTGCAGGGTAACAGGGAGGCAACCCTAGTCGTGGACAGTGGATGTTCAGGACACATGACTGGAAATAAAGCCCTGCTATCAGAATATGAGGAGAAGACTGGCCCAAAAGTTTCCTATGGTGATGGCAATATAGGAAGAACATTGGGATATGGCAATATCAATCTTGGAAATGTCATCATCAACAATGTAGCTCATGTCCCAGGACTCAAGCATGACTTGCTATCTGTGAGTCAAATCTGTGACAAGGGATATCATGTAGATTTCCAACCTGAATATTGTGAAGTTATCAGCAAATCTACAGGAAAGGTTGTTCTAGTTGGTCACAGGCAAAACAACATTTATGAAATCAAGCTTTTGATAGACTCTGTTGGAAAAGCTGTTTGCCTGTCTACAAGAATGTCTAGTGAAGAGAGTTGGAAGTGGCACAAGAAACTCTCACATTTGAACTTGAACAACATCAATGAATTGATCAGAAAGGATCTTGTAAGAGGACTCCCAAAGACCCTGTTAAATGTTGATGGCCTATGTGACTCATGTCAGAAGGCTAAACAAAGGAAGTCATCTTTCAAGAGCAAAATAGAATCTTCTATCACTGATCCTCATCATCTTCTTCATGTTGATCTATTTGGTCCAGTAAATGTTATGTCTATTGCAAGGAAGAAATATGCTTTAGTCATTGTTGATGAATACACTAGATTCACCTGGGTGTATTTTCTAGCAAAGAAGGATGAAACTGCATCAACTCTGATGGAGCATGTGAAGCTTCTGGACAAAGGATCAAGCAACAAAGTGAGAATCATCAGAAGTGATAATGGAACTGAGTTCAGAAATGCAACAATGGAAGAATTCTGCAAGGACAATGGAGTGAAACAAGAATTTTCAGCACCTGGTACACCACAACAAAATGGTGTAGTTGAAAGGAAAAATAGAACATTAATTGAAGCTGCCAGAACTATGCTTGATGAAGCAAAATTGCCAACTTATTTCTGGGCAGAAGCTGTTCAAACTGCTTGTTTTACTCAAAATGCAACACTGATCAATAAGCATGGAAAGACACCATATGAGATGGTGAAGAAAAAGAAGCCTAACCTGAAATACTTTCATATTTTCGGGTGCAAATGTTTCGTTTTGAAGACTCATCCAGAACAGTTAACCAAGTTTGAGTTAAAAGCAGATGAAGGAATTTTTGTTGGCTATCCACTGTCAACAAAGGCATTCAGAGTTTACAATCTGAGAACTAAAGTGATCATGGAATCAATACATGTTTCTTTTGATGATAAGAAGATAACTGGACTTGAAGACAAAGACGAATATGATCAACTGAACTTTGAAAATGAAGTTTTAAACTCTGATGAAAGAAACTCTGATGAAACAATTCTGACAGACTCTGTTGAAACAAACTCTGAACCTCTACTGGTAAATTCTGGAGAAACTTCTCAGTCACAACAAAGAGGAGAACCAGTTGAGGGGGAGCATGATCAAGATGAAGACTCAAACACTGATACTGAGTCAACTGGAAAATCTGGAT
Source organism: Saposhnikovia divaricata (assembly GCA_036435485.1). Lineage (NCBI taxonomy): Eukaryota > Viridiplantae > Streptophyta > Magnoliopsida > Apiales > Apiaceae > Saposhnikovia > Saposhnikovia divaricata. The sequence continues at coordinate 183,761,417 of CM071599.1, read as the reverse complement.
CAAACTCTGATGCTTCAAACTCTGAAAATTCAAATTCTGACTCTGGACAGTCAAGTTCAGGGGGAGTCTCAGAAAACGAAAATAGATCACAACAGAATCAGGAGAGCATGGATCAAGGGGGAGGATCACATGCTGATAGAAGTCATTTGCCTTCTGCTAGGAAATGGACTAAATCACATACACCTGATTTGATAATTGGTGATCCAGATGCAAAAGTAAAGACAAGAAGTGCTACTGCAAGTGAATGTCTATTTCATGCATTCTTGTCTAAAAATGAACCAAAGAAAGTGGAAGAAGCTCTTCAAGATGCAGACTGGATAACAGCAATGCAGGAAGAGTTAAATGAATTTGAAAGAAATGAAGTTTGGACCCTTGTACCAAGGCCAAAGAACAGATCTATTGTTGGTACTAAATGGGTTTTCAGAAACAAGACTGACAGTGAAGGTGTTATCACAAGGAACAAGGCTAGACTGGTAGCAAAAGGTTATTCACAGCAGGAAGGAATAGATTATGATGAAACATTTGCTCCAGTAGCAAGATTGGAGGCAATCAGAATTTTTCTAGCATATGCCTCTCACAAGAAATTCAAAGTGTTCCAGATGGATGTGAAAAGTGCTTTTCTGAATGGAAAGCTTGAAGAAGAAGTGTTTGTTGAACAACCACCAGGATTTGTGGACCCCAAATATCCAGATTATGTCTACAGGCTAGATAAGGCACTATATGGACTTAAGCAGGCACCAAGAGCATGGTATGAGACACTTGCTCAGTTTCTTCTAGAAAGTGGATTCAACAGAGGTACAATTGACAAAACTCTGTTTTATTTCAACCAAGGAAGTGACCTCCTTTTAGTTCAAATTTATGTTGATGACATCATCTTTGGGTCTACTAATGATAAACTCTGTAAGAAGTTTGCCAAGCTCATGCAGTCCAGATATCAAATGAGCATGATGGGAGAGCTTAGTTACTTTCTAGGCCTACAGGTGAAACAAACAGAAGATGGAATTTTCATTAATCAAGAAAAATACACCAGAAATCTTCTCAAGAAATTTGGTATGCTTGACTGTTCATCTGCATCAACTCCCATGGCAACAGCAACTAAACTGGACAAAGACACAGGAGTTTCAGTGGATATGACAAACTTCAGGGGCATGATAGGATCTCTTCTATACTTGACAGCTAGTAGGCCTGACATCATGTATGCAACTTGTCTTTGTGCAAGGTTTCAGGCAGATCCTAGAGAGCCACATCTGACAGCTGTGAAAAGAATCTTCAAGTATCTCAAGGGCACCATATCATTAGGTCTGTGGTACCCCAGAGAATCAGATTTTAAGCTACTTGGATATTCTGATGCAGACTTTGCAGGCTGTAAGGTAGACAGAAAGAGCACTAGTGGAAGTTGTCAATTTCTTGGTGACAGACTTGTTTCCTGGTACAGCAAGAAACAGAAATCAATCTCCACATCTACAGCTGAAGCAGAGTATATTGCAGCTGGTAGCTGTTGTGCACAGATCTTATGGATGAAGAATCAATTGCTGGATTATGGATTGAGGTACAGTAATATACCTATTTACTGTGATAACCAAAGTGCTATTGCTATGACAGGTAATCCAGTACAGCATTCAATGACCAAGCACATCAGCATAAGGTACCACTTCATCAGAGAACATGTGGAAGAAGGAAATATTGAACTATATTTTGTCTCTACAGAACAACAGCTTGCAGATATCTTCACTAAACCATTGAGTGAAGTTACATTTACAAGGCTGGTTAATGAACTAGGAATGATCTCTGGTTCTGACTAGAAATGTTGGTTAGATTCAAACTTTACTTATGTGATGTATTAATCATATTTCCTGATTGGTTAAATACTAAGTGAACTCTGTTGATTAAACTCTGTTATGCATACTCTGTTAAACTCTGTCAGCATGTCTGTATGTCATACACTGTTAATAAGTTTGATAAACTCTGTGAACTTTGAGTTGATTTTTGTCTGAATGAAAACACCAATGAAGAAATATGTATGAAGCATGATTCTCAGCAATTAATCATGAATCTTTCTGAGTTATTGAGATCTAATCTTAGATTGTGCAGAAAGTTAACACAGCATGATACTGGATCATATTTATAGCATCTCTTAGTTTATTTTGTCCTAAACTCTGAGTCTATAAATACTGTGTGCATTACCTTTCATGAAGAACTACTGATGTTGATGAACTCTAAACTCTGTTAGTTATACTCTGATAAAATAAAATGTTTACTGCAATACCCCAAAGAAAGTGTATATAGGTTGTTATACTCCTTTGAGATTATGTTGGATACTAGGATGACCCAGGAACCTATTGGTATATAATATGTGCTAAAATTCTCTGATTTTTGGTGACTAGTTAAATACTAGGATGACCCAGGAACTTATCAAAATGATAAGGGCTAAAATTTTTGAATTTTTGGTGACTGGTTCCAACCTCTGATTACTGGAATGAAAAATAAAAAAAAAAAAAAAAAAAAGAAAAAAAATGAAAAATAAAAAAAATGTGTATATAAAGAGGGTATAAAATAAAAATTACTGAATAAAGTTCGAATACTTCAGAGTTTAGCTTTCATCATACAGTCAGTGTTTACTATGACAGTTTGTGCATCCAGTGTTTATTGATTTACTTTATGGATTTTATGAAAAATTAGATGCTCTAAAAATTGACTTAGTAAACTCTGCTTCACACACACACATATTCACAACTGTGCAATTTATGAAAGGGTTTCGATGATAAAGTTGGAGAATTGACAAACGCTGTTGATTCGTGATTCATACTCTAAGGTAAATTTTCATTTGGATAATTTGAAAATTTTGGAGTAAATAGGGCTTTTGACAACTGTTAATAAGTGTATTGTTGATTTGTGGTTCGTACTCTGAGTCTCAGAGTTCTCGAATAGAGTAATGGACATATCGAATCTCTGAGTTATCGAATGTCACTTTGACTTGTTGACTCTCAGAGATGTCGAATAGTGTTTTCACAAATACCGCCTCGACTTGTCGAATGCTAGACTTCTCGAATAGAAAAAAACACTTCTCGAATTGGTACTCTGTTCTGTTCCTGTATTAATTGTGATTATTGTTGATGAATTTGTTTCTTATATGATTACTTTTATTAGTTTTCATATTCTCTTCTTTGATTTACTTCTTTGAAGAACAGTTCATAAACATAAAAAAAAAATTGCAGAACACACCGAATAAGATTAGAGAAATAGAATTTTTCATTGATAATAAGAAAGAGATTACAAGCAAGTATTACATCTTTTTGTTCTCTCTATCTGCTAATCTATTCAACAGGAAAATAAAAGGTCAAGTCCAAACCACTCCACTGTTAGCAAAAATTCCCAGATCCCATCTTTGCCACTTTATTTGGGTGGAAGTTGAAGGGATAAGGTTATTTTTGCTGACATATTCATTAACAATGGTTGGTGGTGGTGGATGAGGATGCCTTCGAGGAGAGCCATGCCAATGTTGCTTGGAGGGCAGCATCGATGTCGATCACCCTTGCAGGTTTCTCTCTCTCGAGCTCTTCCAGACCAGCATCCATTTGCAGCCACAGCGTCTCAAGCTGTCTTTCCCACTCAAACGCTTCAAACTCTTCACGAGTATAGCTGAAGATGTCTCTATTTTCGACAAGATGAAGGTTTTTCTCTTTGATGGTAAGGTTAGCCATTGTTTTTCAAGAGTATTTGGTTTGAAAGGTTTGTGATTTTACAGGGGAGACTGAAAGATTAAAGGTTTAATGAAATAATCTGATCAAGTCTCTAGGCCTTAAATAGAGATGGGTAAGAACGAAGTCCTTAATCGCTTCGTATTCTGGTTATTAAAGGCAACAGGTAAACGTTTCAAATTCTGATTTTACTTGGGTCCAGATATTTTTAAAAGAGTATTATTTGATTTTTTGTTAAAATCAAATATTTTAATGTTTTAATTTTAATATACTCTTTTTAAAAATAGGCGCACATGACCCACTCGCCCTTAATGTGTCCCACTTACCTATTATCGTGTCCCACTACACATTAATCAAGGAACTGATTGAGTGTTTGTTACATAAGAGATTGAGTTTTTATTAATTTAATCACTTTTGTGTCCAAACGAGTTTGCTTTATTCTTACTCTCACAGTTTTCTTATTTTTCTCTTGGGCACTCACGCAAACACCTTTTCTACATTCATATCTTTTGGAAATTCTTGGAAATTCTTAACTCAATGGCATCTAAAGCATTCACTGCTCTTGGCTTACGGTTTGTTCCTAATAACTATGAAGCTCCACTCTATCATGAACGCGTTCCAGAATCGTTTCATCTCATGCAGAACTTTTTGAGGGATTCAGAGATTGGACAAGCTCTGACTGGACCTGCTACTCTTTCTGCGTCTCAAATTGCTTCATTCTGGCAGAACTCAGTTTATGTGGATGGAGGAGAAAGTGGAACTCCTACCATTATCTTCACCTATGAAGACCAAGACCATGTGATTACTCCACAGACTGTACGAGATACGATGGGTTTTGACACACATACTTCTTATGCTCTGGTTAATGAAGGTTATCTGAGAGACATGCTACAGGAGATAGGTTACATGGAATCTCTTGACAAGCTTGGCAGTATAAAGCGACCAAATCTAAGAAAGGAATGGAATTTCTTCTTTGATTGCATAACAAGAACATTCCAGAAGAAAGTCACAAACTGGGATGCCATTCCAATGGATAGTCTCCATATCGGGTATTCTTTGCTCTATGGTATTAATTTTGATTTTGGTCGATATGTTTTGATGAACTTAGGTGATAAATTGTCAGAGACTACCACTGTCTACTATGCTCGTTTCTGTCAAATGTTGTTCAATGCATGTGTACCTGGTCTTGACATTGATGAAACTGATAAAGTTGATCCTTTTAGAGTCAATAAGCGCATATTCTCTGATATGACTAACAAGGATGTTGGTAAAGAAAATCTTCCTGAGTTTATCATGCCTCTTGCTCTACGAAATTTTCTAAATCAACCACAAGAACAACAGAAACCACAACATGATGCACCACCACAAGATGAACCTGAACAAGAACCACAGCAACCTGAACCACACCCTGAATCTCAACCAGAACCAAACACTGAATCACCTGCAAAGCAATCTTCACCCACTTCAAACTCAAACTCTGATTCTCCATTAAAATCAAAGTGTAAATCTCAAGGCGTTAAGAAAGCACTTGCTGCACGACATGCCAGTCTAAGACAGGTGGAAGAGACAAAGAGGCAATCAAAACGAAAATCTCCTGAAGCTGTTTACACTAGAAAAGGGAAGAGATTGAAAGCTCGAGCAAACATGCCTAAGTCACCACCTTGTGAAGAGGATTCAGATAATGTACCTCTAGCAAAACGAAGAAGAGTAATATTCTCTGATTCTGTGGATGAAGATATTGAAGCTCCAGAGGTTGTTTCACAGCAAACACCTCTTGTTGAGGCTGAGAAAGATGCAATACCTGCAGAGGATGTAATGCCTGCAGAGGATAAAATGCCTGCAGAAGAGGATGCAAGAGATGGTGTTTCTCCAACAAATGCTGTTCCTGATTCATTTATGCCATTATCTGATCCTATCTCTAATATTGGTGTAGTTGATCAACTTCCATCTGTACCTTCTGAAGCTGTGGTTTCTCATACTGAGATAATATCTGACGCTCATCACACTGTTGAAGAAGGTGAAGAAATTGATCAAGCAACCAAAGTAACTTCTCAGTCACTGCCTGTTGCTGAGCCTGAGCAACATGAAGAAAATTCTCAAAAGCCTACAGAAGATATTGCTAAATCTATGGCTGAAGATGAACCAGTTAAAGCTACAAGTGTTGAAGCTGAAGGTGACAGTAGTGCAAACTCTGATACTTCTCTGAGTGCACCAGTACAAACTGATGATAAACATACACCTTTTTCTCAACCTTGTTCTTCTCATGAAGTTGAGAGAGCACAATTTGCCAAGAATGCTGCTGAATGGTACAAAGAAGATTGTATTTTTCCATCAAGAAGAGCAGCTAAGTTTGTTAAGCAAAGTGCTGATACTATCTCTAATCCAGAGATTCTTTCTTGCTTGAAAGCAACTATAGTTCAAGTTAAAACTCTGGATAGACGATTTGATGATACTAATTTTGCAATCACTTCTTTGCGAAATGAGGTTGTAGCTAGAGAGATGAAAATGGAAACACATTCAAAACTAGTGACTACAAAATTTTCTAAAGCTCAAGACAATATCCTTGCCAGACTGAGTAAAGTTGAAGAGAATCAGTCTGATTTATCTGCTAAAATTGATTCTATTGCTACCTCTCTGGAGTTAATTACTTCTATCCTTATGCCTGATGATGTCAAAAAGGGGGAGAGAGTTGTCAGAAGGGATAGTTCTGGAGATGGAGGGGCAAGTAACAAAGACAAAGGAAAGAAAAAGGCTGAGGAGGTTCAAACTTTGAGAACTAGTAAGTCATTCAAATCACAGTCTGTTGGGAGAAATACTGATACTCAAGGAACTTCAAGGACCAAGAGTTTACTGTTATCTTCAAATCCACAAACTGATGAAGAGTTGGCTGCTAAGTTGTTCATTGAAGAGAATGAGGAAGGAGTAACGATTGAAGACATTGAAGCTGAGGAAAAGAGTTTACATGAAGAACATCTTAAAGCTTTAAAGTCTGATAAGGTACAAAAAGAAAAAGCTCCTAGGCCTGTTCTTAAAGGCGTTGTGATCAAGGAAAATGTTGATGCTGATCAAAGATCACATTTATTTAAGAAATCAACAGAAGCTGAAGCTAAACACAAGCTGAAAGGCATTGCTATGGAAGGAGAAGATTCAAAGAAGAAAGATACAACCTCTGTTGCTACACAAGTTGTGTTTAAACCTCTATCTTCTCAGTTGAAATCTGTTTTTGGCAAAGGAACAATTTATGATCCAGATGTGTTATCTGGAGTCTCAATGAATATTTCTGATGGAAAAGCTTTATCTGGTAAGATTGGAAATAATAAGGCTGGATTAGGCTCACATAGAGACAGAAGGCAATATACTGGTTCTAGAGATCCTTCTTCACTGGCTGTTCCAGGTCGTGGTGTACCTCAAGAGAGTCTGGATAGACTGGAATCAGTGCAGTTGGTTCATCAGAAGAGTTTAGACAAAGATTTTCTTCTTTACTTCATGGCTGATGGGACAGTATTCAAAGTTGGTGAGAATGATATCGGCTTGAAATATTGGAAAGAACTAGAGTATGTTCTATATCTTCTCAAGGTGAATAGTCGAAGGACTCAATCTGTTGCTAATGTACTAAGACAGAAGATGACTCAGAATCTGGCTATTAGAGGACAGAAATACAATAGCAGATACATTCCTAAGTACAGGGATTACCAAGGCAATCTCATTGAGATGAAGAAAGGTACTGCAAAGTTAAAAACTGATTTGGGAATCACAGTACTTGACTTCAATACTCAGGCAGAAAAAGACAGATTTATCAGACTGGGTAATGAAATGAGAAGAAACAAGATTTATGATCTTAGGGCTGCTATTTATCAAACAGATGAAAGTGATCCTCAACTCAGAGAAATCAAAGAAGCAATGAAGATTGAACTTGAGAATGCAGAAAGAAGATTGCTGATTGATTATCTCAGAACCATGCCAGATCTTGAAATGATTAGAGATTAAAGTTCTGTAAGAATTTTCTTATTCTCTATAGTTTTTAAGCTTAAACTCTGAATCTGTATAAACACTGTATTTATCGTTTGTTTTGACATCATCAATTATTGTCATTAACTTGTACATTTTTTATAATGAACAAGTTGGGGGAGATTGTTAAATATAATTGATGTGTTTTGATCAGTGTTTAAGTGTTACAGGGAGTTATCAGAGTTTAGCTGGAAGCAGTCAGAGTTTGGGTAAACTCTGACAGTTGGAAGCTCGACAGAGTTTGTTAAACTCTGTCTGGAGGAAGCGCGTCTACTGTTCAACAGTGATTAAAGATTAATTATGGAAGCGATATCTTTGAAGATTGGATAGCTATCAAAGAGATCGAGTTGACATAGGAGACGTGTGACAATCTGTAATTGATATCATTGTATAGCTGATTATTAGGAATATCAATTAGAGATTGTATCGTAGCTGTATGTTATATAAATACAGATAGGTTAACCCTAGAAGGGTATCGATAACGAATTATCATTATTGTAACCTAGCAGCTCTTTGTGATATTTTACATCACAAAGAGGGTTTGAAATACAAGAAGTTTTTTAAGTGCATAAACACTTTTACTTGTTAATCTCTCATACAAAGTTGATTATTATTTGTGTATTCGGCCTAACAGGTTGTTATACTCCTTTGAGATTATGTTGGATACTAGGATGACCCAGGAACCTATTGGTATATAATATGTGCTAAAATTCTCTGATTTTTGGTGACTAGTTAAATACTAGGATGACCCAGGAACTTATCAAAATGATAAGGGCTAAAAGTTTTGAATTTTTGGTGACTGGTTCCAACCTCTGATTACTGGAATGAAAAAATAATAATAATAATAATAATAAAAAAATGAAAAAAAAAATTGAAAAAAAAAAAACAAAAATGTATATAAAGGGGGTATAAAATAAAAATTACTGTATAAAGTTCGATTACTTCAGAGTTTAGCTTTCATCATACAGTCAGTGTTTACTATGACAGTTTGTGCATCCAGTGTTTATTGATTTACTTTATGGATTTTATGAAGAATTAGATGCTCTAAAAATAGACTTAGTAAACTCTGCTTCACACACACAAATATTCACAACTGTGCAATTTATGAAAGGGTTTCGATGATAAAGTTGGAGAATTGACAAACGCTGTTGATTCGTGATTTGTACTCTAAGGTAAATTTTCACTTGGACAATTTGAAAGTCTTGGAGTAAGTAGGGTTTTTGACAACTGTTAATCAGTGGATAGTTGATGAATGTGTTCTTTATATGATTACTTTAATTAGTTTTCATATTCTCTTCTTGATTTATTTTCTTGAAGAACAGTTCATAAAACATAAATAACAGTTGCAGAAAACAATGAATACGATTAGAGAAACAAAATTTTCATTGATAATACGAAAGAGATTACAAGCAAATATTACATCTTTTTGTTCTCTCTATCTGCTAATCTATTCAACAGGAAAGTAAAAGGTCCGTCCACACCACTCCATTGTTAGCAAAAATTCCCAGATCCCATCTTTGCCACTTTATTGGGTGGAAGTTGAAGGGATAAGGTTATTTTTGCTCACATATTCATTAACAATGGTTGGTGGTGTTGGATGAGGATGCCTTCGAGGAGAGCCATGCCAATGTTGCTTGGAGGGCAGCATCGATGTCGATCACCCTTGCAGGTTTCTCTCTCTCGAGCTCTTCCAGACCAGCATCCATTTGCAGCCACAGCGTCTCAAGCTGTCTTTCCCACTCAAACGCTTCAAATTCCTCACGCGTATAGCTGAAGATGTCCCTATTCTCGACAAGATGAAGGTTCTTTTCTTTGATGGTAAGGTTGGCCATTGTTTTCAAGAGTATTTGGTTTGAAGGGTTTGTGATTTTACAAGGGAGACTGAAAGGTTAAAGGTTTAATGAAATAATCTGAGCAAGTCTCTAGGCCTTAAATAGAGATGGGTAAGAACGAAGTTCTTAATCGCTTCGTATTCTGGTTATTAAAGGCAACAGGTAAACGTTTCAAATTCTGGTTTTACTTGGGTCCAGATATTTTTAGAAGAGTATTATTTGATTTTTGTTTAAATCAAATATTTTAATGTTTTAATTTTTAATATACTCTTCTTAAAAATAAGCGAACGTGACCCACTCGCCCTTTAATGTGTCCCACTTACCTATTATCGTGTCCCACTACACATTAATCAAGGAACTGATTGAGTGTTTGTTACATAAGAGATTGAGTTTTTCATTACTTTAATCACTTTTGTGTCCAAACGAGTTTGCTTTATTCTTACATCTCACAGTTTTCTTATTTTTCTCTTGGGCACTCACGCAAACACCTTTTCTACATACATATCTCTTGGAAATTCTTGCAAATTTCTTAACTCAATGGCATCTAAAGCATTCACTGCTCTTGGTTTACGGTTTGTTCCTAACAACTATGAAGCTCCACTCTATCATCAACGCGCTCCAGAATCGTTTCATCTCATGCAGAACTTCTTGAGGGATTCAGAGATTGGACAGGCTCTGATTGGACCTGCTACTCTTTCTGCGTCTCAAATTGCTACGTTCTGGCAGAATTCAGTTTATGAGGATGGAGGAGAGAGTGGAACTCCTACCATTATCTTCACTTACGAAGACCAAGATTATGTGATTACTCCGCAGACTGTACGAGATACAATGGGGTTTGACACACATACTTCCTATACTCTGGTTAATGAAACTTATCTGAGAGAGATGCTACAAGAGATAGGTTACATGGAATCTCTTGACAAACTTGGCGGTATAAAGAGACCAAATCTCAGAAAGGAATGGAACTTCTTCTTTGATTGCATAACAAGGACGTTCCAGAAGAAAGTCACCAACTAGGATGCCATTCCGATAGACAGTCTCCAAATCGGGTATTCTCTGCTCTATGGTACTAATTTTGATTTTGGTCGACATGTTCTGATGAGCTTAGGTGATAAACTGTCAGAATCTACTACTGTTTATTATGCTCGTTTTTGTCAAATGCTGTTCAATGCATGTGTACCTGGTCTTGATATTGATGATACTGATGAAATTGATCCTTTTAGAGTCAATAAGCGAATATTCTCTGATATGACTAACAAGGATATTGGTAAAGCAAATCTCCCTGCTTTTGTCATGCCTCTTGCTCTACGAAATTTTCTCAATCAACCACAAGAACCACAACAACCTGAACCACAACAAGATCAACAAGAACCACAACAACATGAACCTGAACAACAACAACAACACCCTGAACCACATCCTGAACCTCAAATAGAACCAAACACTGAATCACCTGCTCAGTCAGCACCTACAAAACAACCTTCACCCACTTCACACACAAACTCTGATTCGTCACAATCTCCACCAGAATCACAGTCTAGAATACAAAGAGTTAAGAAGGCAATTACTAAACGACATGCAAGTCTAAAGCAGGCGGACGAGACACAAAGAATATAACGCCTTAGAAATTTCAGATTATTTAATCACTAAAAGTTATTTATTTTATTATTAAATGTGAATTATGTGGCGTATATAATTGTTGTAGAGGTGATGTGTCTGTGGAATAATATTTGGAGGTCAGATTGATATTTTATATGTGTTATGTAAGCCCGACTATTTTAATTATATTTTTGGGATTTATTTCCTATTTAATTTCGTTACATTTATCTTCTGTGAATTTTATTAAATCTTCGGGATTAGCAGAAATCCTGAAATCTTCTTCATTAATAACTTTATTAGTTTATATGACTTTTAAAAATATTTGGTGAATTATTTTTGGGTTTCAAGGATTTTAAAATGATTTTACGAATTATTTTCTAATTTAAGGATTTAATCTTGTAAAATCCGCAATTAATTTGTTTTTAATCCTAAAAATATTTTAAAAATATGTGGGTGATCGTAATTTTACATTCTTTATTTTAAAATTTTAAAATTTAATATTCCATCTATTTTGTATTTAATTTTGATTTTTCAAATTATCTTATGAATTTTATTTAAGGAGTTAATAAAAAGGCTTTTTTTAAAAAGGAAAGTTTCCCCAAATCCATTGTAGTTAAATCCCTAAATTGGCATACCCAATTCATTTTCATCCGGTTCTCTCTCTCTCGAACATTCACGAGACTCCTTCTCTCTCTCCCCTGTGAAAACTCTCGAGCTCTTCTCTCCCTTCCTTCGAAAATCTCTCGGTTGGTTCCTCTCCCTCACGAATTAATTAGCTACTCGTGTAAGCTTGCTGCTGAGAGTGGTACCAGTTCGTCTCTTTCTTTGATTGCCCCAAAAGTCTGGTCTCTGTGTGTACTTGTGTATATGTTCGTGTATCATATGCCATGGCTGTGTACTGTATGTGCTGAGCGCGAGTTTTGTTGGGGGTGTGTGTGTAAAACAGCGTGCGTATGGTGGAGTGTGTGTGTTTGGCGATAGTGTGTGTGTGTGTCGAGTTAGTGTGTGTTAATGTGTGTGTGTGTGTGTCGAGTTAGTGTATGTGGGTATCGACTGTGGTGCCTTGAATTCCCTATGAAGCTCCCTGTCGATTCTTTCCCCTCCCCTGTGCTTGTTGCGTTTGTGGTTGATAAAACGTGTATATGCATATCTTGAGCCTGGTTCTTGTTTGGCACCACAGTTAATTTGGCATGTGTGTTCTGTTTTGTGCTAATGGTTCGATTATAATTCATTGCAGAAATTGAGTTGGTTATGGTGTCGAAGCCTTCCTAATTTGGGAGCTCCACTGATTGCCCTGTATATGCTCCGTGAATCTAATTGTTACAGTGATGATTGATTAATTCCGAGAATTGATTGTTAATTGGTTCGCATTAAAATAGTAAGTGTGGAATTCCGAGTTGGAAACCCTAATTTTGGGCACCCTCGGGATTTTACCCCCTCGACGGTGATTTAAATTGAGTCGAGGGTATAAAATTGGCAATGATGATTTTTCTGAGCCAAATAATATTTTATAAATTATATAATGTTCTTAGTTCTCTTAAATTATAAAATTTCATATTTTATTGATACGAATTGATTAATTTAAGGGTTATTCGAATTGGAATAATACGAGTCTGAATGATTGGATAATAATTATGGATTCGATTGGTAATTGATAATTGTGTTGGTTGTGTCGGCTGTATCCCGACTGGCAGTCCCCCGTATAAAGGGGATGCCGTCAAAATTTTTCTAAAATATATTAACATCATTTCTTGGATATGAGTATGTATAATTATTTAACTTATACGAGTTGTGAGTCGGGCTTCATATTTTAAAATTTGTGTATTATGTGTTAATGTGCCAATATGATTAAATGCTGCTATCCGTGGCTTATATATATATAGCTATTATATAAGTATATAAATGCAAATTAGGGGACTATTCGCAGGGGTAGACTAGTGGAATGTTTATATTGATTAGCGAGTATTAAACAGGATTCTAAAATAGTGTTATATTATGTGTAGATTCCGTGGATAAAGGGAAGGCTAAAGCTGAGGACGTAAAGACACTTCGGATTCTGTGATTTTCTAGTTAAGGCAAGTAAATTGTTTCAATTATCTTTTAAATGAGTTATGATTATAAAACCTGATTCATATGCTCATTCGAATTATTCCTGCTATAATTGTTCTGTTAATTTCCCGAAATTTCGAATACATAATTGTTCTACCCCAAATTGATTCTACTGAATTGTTGATTCTTTTAGTGAATTGATTACATCCTTATCCCTTGCAAGTATATTGTTCCACCTCTCTTTCAAGTAAACCGCTTCACGTATATTTCCAGCGAATTATGATTATCATAACTTGATTCTTATGTAATTGATTTATCCTTGATATAACTGTTCTGATAATTTCCATTAATTATGAATATTCAATTGTTATACCCCAGGTTGATTATATCGTTTTCGTTGATCCTTTAGTAGCTTGACTTAAATTAATACCCTTTTTGCCATATCGAACTTGTCGATGTTTAATTCAGAGATTACCCGAACTTATTCTATTTGGCGAGATTTGAGATGTTAACCTGGAACGAAAGTGTCCAGGGTGTTTGGCAGTTGAGGTGGTCGATTGTTCCGACACCTGATGTTTAGTTAGGATTGGACTGTTAGTTTTTTTTTAAAATGTGGACCGTAAGGGTCGAACCAGATTCGTGGTCAGAAATTATTAAGGCCAATGTGTGCCATGGATCCATTAAGGACATTGCTGTGTGCGTTTGTCCGGGGTTAGTGCGTGACTGATCAGCAGCCTAACCTTATAATTGTTTTTATTTATAAAAATGCATGATAGTCCAATCCTCTTCTATTTTATGATTCAGACAAAAGATGAACTTTCAGTTGAGCTTATATAATGTTGATTGTTAATTCTTGACAATCTTGCAGACATTTCAGTTGTTGATGTTTTAATTGTATATATATATACTTGCTGAGCATTTTGGCTCACTTGCTTGCTAATTTTGTTTCCTCAGCTAAGCCAGAAGATGTCTAGAAGAAGTGGCCCGTCTGGTTGGGGTAGTCACCGAGCCAGTCAGAGGGTCGAGGTGGTTGGATGGGTAGTGTACATATTCCTGTTTCATACTACGTCTGTACTAGTAGTCAAGCTATTATATTTGATGGGTTGTATATTATTTGATTCAGTTCTGGGTTGTAATAGCTATTGGTAGTTGTTTCATACAGTGACCTGTGAGCGGTCTGGGTTGGCATGGTTTTATTTCTTGTGGTTTAAATTAACTTATGCAAGTGGATTGTTTTAGTTCTACTTAATTGTTTGAGCAGGTGGTTAGTTCGGTTTATGATTACATCATGCCGAAATTTCTAAGATTTCCCCTATATTAATGTTTAATTGAATATAAGAGTTTATAATATTAATGTTGGCTAGTGAGGGTGTTACAAAGAAAATCAAAACGGAAATCTCCTGAAGCTGTTTACACTAGAAGGGTGACAAGAATGAAAGCTCGGGCAAAAATGCCTAAGTCACCATCTAGTGAAGAGGATTCAAACAATGTACCTCTAGCAAAACGAAGAAAACTGATATTCTCTGATTCTGTGGATGAAGAAATTGAAGCTCCAGAGGACGTTACACAGCAAACACCTCCTGTTGAGGTTGAAAAAGACAAAATGCCTACAGAGGACAAAATGCCTGCAGAAGAGGATGCAAGAGATGGTGTTTCTCCGATAAATGATATTCCTGATTCATTTATGCCATTCTCTGATCCTATCTCTGATATTGGTATAGCTGATCAACCTACGGCTGTTTTTTCTGAAGCTGTGGCATCTCATACTGAGTTAATATCTGATGCTCACCAAACTGTTGAAGAAGGTGAAGAAATTGATCAGGCAACCAAAGTCACTTCTCAGTCAATGCCTGTTGCTGAGCCTGAGCAACATGGAGAAAATCTTGACAAGCCTACAGAAGAAATTGCTAAACCTATGGCTGAAGATGAACCAGTTAAAGCTACAAGTGTTGAAGCTGAAGATGACAGTAGTGCAAACTCTGATGCTTCTCTGAGTGCACCAGTACAAACTGACAATAAACATACACCTTTTCCTCAACCTTGTACTTCTCATGAAGTTGAGAGAGCACAATTTGCCAAGAATGCTGCTGAATGGTACAAAGAAGATTGTATTTTTCCACAAGAAAGAGCAGCTAAGTTTGTTAAGCAAAGTGCTGATACTATCTCCAATCCAGAGATTCTTTCTTGCTTGAAAGCAACTATAGTTCAAGTTAAAACTCTGGATAGACGATTTGATGATACTAATTTGGCAATCACTGCTTTGCGAAATGAGGTTGTAGCTAGAGAGATGAAGATGGAAAGAGATTCGAAACTAGTGACTACAAAATTCTCTAAAGCTCAAGACAATCTCTTTGCCAGGCTGACTAAAGTTGAAGAGAACCAGTCTGACTTATCTGCTAAAATTGATTCTATTGCTACCTCCCTGGAGTTAATTACTTCTATCCTTATGCCTGATGATGTCAAAAAGGGGGAGAGAGTTGTCAGAAGGGATAGTGCTGGAGATGGAGGGGCAAGTAACAAAGGAAAGAAAAAGGCTGAAGAGATTCAAACTCTGAGAACTAGCAAGTCATCAAAATCACAGTCTGTTGGGAGAAATACTGATACTCAAGGTACTTCTAGGACCAAGAGTTTACTGTTACCTTCTAATCCACAAACTGATGAAGAATTGGCTGCTAAGCTGTTCATTGAAGAGAATGAGGAAGGAGTTACGATTGAGGACATTGAAGCTGAGGAAAAGAGTTTACAAGAAGAACATCTTAAAGCTTTAAAGTCTGATAAGGTACAAAGAGGAAAAGCTCCTAGACCTGTTGTTAAAGGTGTCGTGATCAGAGAAAGGACTGATGTTAGTCAAAGTTCTCGGTTCTCAAAGGAAGCAATTGCAGTAGAGGCTAAACTCAAGCTAAAAGGCATTGAAGGTGAAAGTTCACAGAAGGAAGTTACAACTTCTGTTGCATCACAAGCAATGATCACACCTTTACACTCTTCACAGTTGAAATCTATTTTTGGAAAAGGAACAATTTCTGATCCAAATGTGTTATCTGGAGTCTCAATGAATGTTTCTGACGGAAAAGCTTTATCTGGCAAGGTTGGTAATAATAAGGGTGGACTAGGTTCACATAGAGACAAAAGGCAATATACTGGTCCTAGAGATCCTTCTTCACTGGCTGTTCCAGGTCGTGGTGTTCCTCAAGAGAGTTTGGACAGACTGGAATCAGTGCAGTTAGTTCATCAGAAGAGTTTAGACAAGGATTTTCTTTTATACTTCATGGCTGATGGGACAGTATTTAAAGTTGGTGAGGATGATATTGGCTTGAAATGTTGGGAAGAACTAGAGTATGTTCTATATCTTCTCAAGGTGAATAGTCGAAGGACTCAGTCAGTTGCTAATGTGCTCAGACAGAAAATGACTCAGAATCTGGCAATCAGAGGACAGAAATACAATAGCAGATATATTCCTAAGTACAGGGATTACAAAGGCAATCTCATTGAAATGAAGAAAGGTACTGCAAAGTTAAAAACTGATTTGGGAATCACAGTACTTGATTTCAATACACAGGCAGAAAAAGTCAGATTTATCAGACTGGGTAATGAAATGAGAAGGAACAAGATTTATGATCTTAGGGCTGCTATCTACCAGACAGATGAAAGTGATCCTCAGCTCAGAGAAATCAAAGAAGCAATGAAGATTGAACTTGAAAATGCAGAAAGAAGATTGCTGATTGATTATCTCAGAACCATGCCAGATCTTGAAATGATAAGAGATTAAGTTCTGTAAGAATTTTCTTATTCTCTATAGTTTTTATTAAGTAGAAGCTTAAACTCTGAATTTGTATAAACACTGTATTTGTCTATTTGTTTTGACATTATCAATTATTGTCGTTAACTTGTGCATTTTTGCTAATGAACAAGTTAGGGGAGATTGTTAAATATAATTGATGTGTTTTAATCAGTGTTTAAGTGTTACAGGGAGTTATCAGAGTCAGAGTTTAGCTGGAAGCAGTCAGAGTTTGAGTAAACTCTGACAGGTGGAAGCTCGACAGAGTTTGTCAAACTCTGTCTGGAGGAAGCGCGTCTACTGTTCAACAGTGATTGAAGATTAATTATGGAAGCGATATCTTTGAAGATTGGATAGCTATCAAAGAGATCGAGTTGACATAGGAGACGTGTGACAATCTGTAATTGATATCATTGTATAGCTGATTATTAGGAATATCAATTAGAGATTGTATCGTAGCTGTATGGTATATAAATACAGATAGGTTAACCCTAGAAGGAAATCGATAACGAATTATCTTTATTGTAACCTAGCAGCTCTTTGTGATATTTTACATCACGAAGAGGGTTCGAAATACAAGAGGTTTTTTAAGTGCATAAACGCTTTTACTTGTTAATCTCTCATACAAAATTGATTATTAATTGTGTATTCGGCCTAACATACGCATTAGTTACATGCGTGATGACGTCATTCTCACTACTCAGACTCTATCTTCTCAGGCGATTTCACCGGAAAAACGTCGCCTACTTCCTCCGTCGCCGTCCCTCAACCTTACCCCTCTCTGAGCATATCAAAATGACAAGCACATCTTCGTCTCCATTTCTCATCATCTGATTGTGTGTATCCGGCCCTGCAGGGAGCGTGTTTAAGCTCGCCGGAGAACGAAATCGGAAATTTAGGTTAGAATTGGGGGTTCGAAATCCGGCATTAGAATCGAAAAAAGAATGGTATAGGCTTGTAGAGGATTCAATTACGACTCTAATGGTATATATAACTCGACCGGAAAATGAGTGGATTGTGGTGAACGGAGAGAGAGAAATCCAGACGCCGGAATCGCCTCTTTCCCCAGAGCTCTTCGTCTGTTTTTCTGTGAAAGTGATGATGTTGATGTCATGCAATGCTTTACATAGTATACGCATGATTAAAATGCGTATCCCATGTTACCCGTTTTGTATATGCGTAACCCAGCTTTCAGAATACATGTATTACCCGCTTGAAATATGCGTAGTCCACGTTACTCATTTTAGAAATGCGTAACCACTGATACCCCAGTTGGATATGCGTAATCCATCCGGTATTTTTCGCCCACCCTTCCGCCAATGGGTATTTTCATTTTTTTCCCCAAAAAATGTTATTTTTAGTCATCACCCTTTTAAAAACTGAATTTTCGAAATCATCATCAAAAACTAGATTTGGAATCGTAGTCCAACAATTCCTCCAACTTCTCGACAAGATACTGGTTCTCACTGCATCTCGTATAGGTAGAAAACAAAGAATAATTTCTTGTATGTTCCGAGGCAGCACACTGATTCTATCTTTCTATGAATACATATGACCAACCTTCCTTTTACCAAACTCAGCCATTCACTTCTGCAATAAAAATATGTGAATTTGTCATATTGCGATTTTATGTTCTCTCACATTTATTACAAACACCTCAATTTCACTTTATAGTACTCCAAAACATTTCAGATGGAGAACAGTGTGATTATCAACTTATAATAAGCCATTGAGTTTCCTATTTCAACACTAATAATAAGTATATACAACTTTGAATCGAAGTTCTTGTGCCATTTCAATATAATGAAAACCCAAAAGCAAACTAAAGGTTGAAATTAACTGAAGTAAAATCTAAACCCTAATAAACAAACAAACACAAACACATATATTGAAGCAAAAAGAGAGTTGGAAAAACATACAGTTCCTGCTAATTTGTTGAAAAACGTAAAAGAAAAAAAAATCCCCAAGAAACACCAATTGTTAAACGCCTTCGCACAATTGGAAAGTAAAGAGTCGATATGGGTTAAGCCAATAGCGCCCGACACCCGATTATAAGAATTTTTGGTCCGTTCCGGATTTTATTTCTGATGTTTTGATTAGTGATTCAATTTAATAAAAGCAAGTACGTTTACTTCAAAAAAAATGATGATGATTGACGGAAAATATATTTTTTACAAGTAATCCCTTCGTCCCATTCCTTTGTATACAAAAAAAAAAAATGTGTCTCATATTTTAAGATGCATTTTAAGAATGGTTTAATAATTTATTTTTAAAACTTTTTTTTTTATAAAAATACCGTTTTTAAATTTTTATATAAGAAATATTAAAAAATAAGTTATGGAACTATCCTTAAAATGCATTTTAAAATGTGTGCCAGACACCCTATTTTTTTATTTTTTTTTACAATTCATTGAGATAGAGGGAGTAATACTTATTAAAGGTTGTTACATATTTAACATTAAAAAATTGGAAAATTTTATTACATTTAAAAAAAAACTATACAAGCCGAACTGAATCCGATCCTTTGACAAGCCTATTTGCGGTCACATAGTCATATACTAACTTGAGAGCCATTTAATGCTGGAAAATTTCCTAAACTTTCTCTCGAAGTAAAAGTTATAATTAATTTATAAATATTTATTAATAATTTAATATAGGCGGTTCTTAAATCGATTAAATCTATTTCGCTAATTTTTGTATAGATTTGCAATTTTAAATATTAATAATTATAATTTTTTTTCATCTCCGAATTTATAGCTAGAAAATACATTATTACATACAAAGTGTTATATATTATTGTATGACTCTTAGCCTTTTAACTACCCCCAACTCTTGGCCTTTCACTATACTTGTAACTCCAACTCTTGGCTTTTCAATACCTTTGTAACTTATGATTTGAGAGGCTATATAAAGCCTTCTATGTAAATTGCTTAGATAGATGAATTAAATAGAATGATCTCCCTTCTCTCCTCTATCTAACTTTCTCTCTTGTTCTCTTACTCTCGCTATATTATATATTATATATATAACACGTTATCAGCACGATTGCGAGAAGATTAAAAGAATCAGGGAAGTGCAAGAAAACTTGAAACTATCTAAGCAGAAGGTACGTATAATCTTATTTATTAGCATTAATTTATAATATGCAGACTAAAGACACGGTAGATAGAATTCAATCTATACACTATGAATAATGCAAAAAGGTTTGTAGCATACTCCAAATTCATATATATTGCAAATCTGATTTCTTATTAAATTCGTATCTGATTCGTTGTTTGTCTGAATATTATGATATTTGACTCTTTGGAAAGATATTTCAATTATCATCATTTTTTGTTCTTTAAGTTTTTCGCAAATCTGATTGTATGGTTGTCAAAATCTGCTTTTTTTGTAATCTGGTTGGTTAAATTGTGTTATTATGTTGTAACTTCGTAAATTCATAATAAATCGTATATTAGTTCAAAAATTATTAGCGATACCCATCCGGAAAGCTCTTTTCGATATCTGTGTTTTGTGTTTACCTTCCTCTAACAAATTCTGTGATTGTGATGTCTTAAAAGTCAAAATACTACTGTGATCAGTGCCTGATTCTGTTTGGCAATCCGTATTTCAATTGTTTCTGAATTCGTTACTTCTCCGTTTTTAACGAGGTTTACCATTCTAGAAAGGTCTTGGAATCCTCTACGAGTTCTGTGTTTTAAACTTTTTCATTTGAGTTCATCTTCACTGAGTAAATTGCTATTCTTTGAGACTGGTCAGGTTTGAGATCATAGTGTTTGTCTATCTAATTAACAGTAGACAACATATTAAAACTAAGCTTATAGCAAAATGGATTGATTTCATATGCGTGCACAGTGAAAATTACAAATATTAATATACATAATTGTTTAATTATGCATGGATTTCTTGATAGAGTACTATTATCAAATTATATGTGTCCATGTCAATATAATGTTTTTGGTAAAACCTGTTGTATTTATGCTTATTCTATAAATTGACACCGTGGAATTATATTTTAGTGATAATGTCGAATCTTACAGAACTCGAGTTCAACACACTTGATGTCACCGAAAAAAAAAATTATTTGACATGGATTCTTGATGCTGAAATCCATCTTAGTGCTATGGGTCTTGGTGACACCATAAAAGAGGGAAATAAAATCTCCGAGTAAGATAAAGCAAAGGCTATGATATTCCTCCGCCATCACCTTGATGAAGGATTGAAAACTGAATATTTGACTATTAAAGATCCATCAACTTTTTGGAAGGATCTAAAAGAAAGATATGACCACCAAAAAACGGTGATACTCCCAAAAGCTCGTTATGATTGGCTACACTTGCGATTGCAAGATTATAAAAGTGTGAACGAGTATACCTCTGCCATGTTTAAAATTACATCTCAATTGAAATTATGTGACGAGAGTATCACCGATAAAGATATGTTGGAAAAAACATATTCCACTTTCCATGCCAATAATATGCTCCTACAACAACAATATCGTGAGCGAGGATTCACGAAATATTCTGAGCACTCACATGGAAGTTGGTGATTTCTTTGAGGATGAGAATGAAAAGATGGCCAAATCTGATAGTGGCAATAATTAGGCCATATAATAAAATTTTGCTTTTGTTTATTGAATATTTCATATTTCTGTTCGAACTCTATAATGATTGGCTTTACTTTATGCATGAGTTGTTTTGGATATTATTCTAATCTTCATTTATATATTTGATTTGTGAAGAAATATGGCCAGTAATCTCTCACTATGTGTTATGAAAGTCGAGGAATCGTTTTGTCTGGCAGATAGTGCAACAACACATACAATTTTGAAAAAGAAAGAATATTTTTCGCATCTCATATTAGCTAAAGCTAATGTAAATACAATATCGGGTCCATCAGATATTATTGAAGGCTTCGGAAGAGCAAGTATAGTGTTACCTAATGGTACACATTTATTTATTGAGAATGTCATGTTCTCTACCCGATCAAAAAGAAACCTTTTGAGTTTCAAATATATACGTCACAATGGCTATCATATTGAGACAACAAATGAAAATGACGATGAATATTTATGTATCACGTCTATAGTCTCTGGGAGGAAACAAATGATATAAAAACTCCCTTCATATAAATCTGGATTATATTATACCTTTATTAATCCAGTAGAGACACACATGATAATGAGCCAAAAATTAGCAAACCCGAAAAATTTTCTTATGTGGCATGATCGTTTAGGCCATCCGGGTTCAACAATGATGCGAAGAATTATAGAAAATTCAAATGGACAT
The DNA here is from genome assembly GCA_036435485.1 of Saposhnikovia divaricata. NCBI lineage: Eukaryota > Viridiplantae > Streptophyta > Magnoliopsida > Apiales > Apiaceae > Saposhnikovia > Saposhnikovia divaricata. The sequence continues at coordinate 183,739,168 of CM071599.1, read as the reverse complement.
CCTTTAAAGAATAAGATTGTTCCATTGTCCAAAGATTTTTCTTATGTTGCTTGCTTTCAAGGAAAACTAATAACAAGGCCATCACATGTGAAAGTTGCGATTGAGTGTCCATCCTTTTTTGAACGAATTCAAGCAGATATAAGTGGACCTATTATACCATCAAGTGGACCATTCAGTACTTTATTGTACTTATAGATGCATCGATACGTTGGTCGCATGTTAGTTTATTGTCCACTCGGAATGTTGCATTCGCAAGACTCCTTGCCCAAATAATTCGATTAAGGACACAATTCCCAGATCATGCAATCAAGAAAATTCGATTGGATAATGCAAGAGAATTTACTTCTCAATCTTTTAACGATTATTGCATGTCAATTGGGATTGATGTGGAACATCCGATTCCGCATACGCATACCCAAAATGGTTTAGCAGAATCATTTATTAAGAGGCTACAATTGATTGCTAGACCCTTACTTATGAAAACAAAATTACCAAATACTGCTTAGGGACATGCAATATTACATGTTGCATCACTTGTTCGTTTAAGATCGACCACTTATCATAAATATTCCCCAATGCAGCTTGTAAATGGTCAAGAACCAAATATTTCTCACTTAAGAGTTTTTGGGTGTGCAGTTTATGTTCCGATATCTCCACCCCAACGAACAAAAATGGGACCCCAAAGAAGATTAGGGGTATACGTTGGGTTTGACTCTCCCTCGATTATAAAATATTTAGAGCCCATGACTGGTGATTTATTTAAGGCAAGATTTGCCGACTGTCAGTTTGATGAGAAAGTTTTTCCTGCATTAGGGGGAGATAAGTCAAAATTTGAAAAATAAAGACAAGAAATTTTGTGGAATGCAGCATCTCTGTCTCATTATGATCCTCGCACAAATCAATGTGAACTTGAAGTTCAAAAGATTATCCACCTACAAGAGGTTGAAATTAAATTGCCCGATTCATTTACTGATATCAAGAGAGTGACGAAGTCACATATACCAGCTGTCAATGTTCCTTGTAAAATAAAACTTCCTGATGAAGAAAATAAAATCATGCTTGCAAATGAGTATAAAGCATGCCAGAAGCGTGGTAGACCTATTGGAACCAAGGATAAAAATCCTAGAAAATCAAGGAAACTTGATAAACAAGCTGGTACATCAAATGACATTATTTCAAATGAAATAGAACTGATCACTGAAGAGACGTCTTCAAAGGATGATCAAACACCTGAAATTGAGGACAATGACGAGATCTCGATAAATTATATCATTTCAGGAAAAAGGTGGAATAGAAAAGAAATTGTCATGGATGAAATATTTGCATATGCAGCTGCAATTGACATTTCTGAAGAAATCGAGGATAATGAACCTAGATCGATCTATGAATGTAAAAGAAGAAATGATTGGCCAAAATGGAAAAATATTATTGAGGCAGAATTGAAATCACTTGAAAAACGTCAAGTTTTTGGACCTATTGTCCGAACACCTGCAGGTGTGAAACCCGTTGGATATAGATGGGTATTTGTGCGCAAAAAAAATGAGAAAAATGAAGTTGTGAGATATAAGGCACGCCTTGTTGCACAAGGCTTCTCACAAAGACCGGGAATTGATTATGAAGAGACTTATTCCCCGGTAATGGATGCAACAACATTCAGATTTTTACTAAGTTTATCAATTTCAGAAGTGCTCCGAATGAATTTAATGGATGTTGTGACTGCCTACTTGTATGGGTCTCTAGATAATGACATTTACATGAAAATCCCTTATGGATTAAAAATACCTGGAGCATGTAGTTCAAGACCCTGAGAAATTTATTCAATTAAATTAAGAAGATCATTGTACGGGTTGAAACAATCAGGTCGAATGTGGTATAATCGCCTCAGCGAGCACCTTTTGAAAAGTGGTTATGTTAATAATGTAATTTGTCCATGTGTTTTTATTAAAAGGACAAAAATGGGGTTTTCTATAATTGCGATTTATGTTGATGATCCAAACATCATTGGGACCCCCTTCATGAAATGATTGAATATTTGAAAAGAGAATTTGAGATGAAAGACTTGGGCAAAACAAAAATATGCCTTGGTTTTCAAGTCGAACATCTATCCATAGGAATTTTTGTCCACCAGTCATCATATATTGAAAAGATCCTTAAGCGATTTATTATGGATAAAGCATATCCCATGAGTACACCTATGGTTGTTCGCTCAGTTGAAAAGAAAAAGGATCCATTCTGCCCAAGAGATGAGGGAGAAGAACTTTTTGGTCCTGAAGAACCATATTTTATAGTCATTGGTGCACTAATGTACCTTGCCAATTGTACACGTCCTAATATTGCTTTTTCTGTTAATTTATTGGCAAGACATAGTTCTGCTCCTACTCGAAGACATTGGACTGGTGTGAAACAAATTTTTAGATATCTTCGAGGTACAATGGATATAGGTTTGTTTTATTCTAAAGACTCAAAAGTAGAATTAGTTGGTTATTGATGTGTAAAATAACTGCAAGCGCACAGTGGTTAATTGTAGCAAATACAGGTCGATCCACAGAGACTATGAATTTTCAAAACCCTAATAATTAAATCAGGCGAACTAGACAAATAGGTTTGAGATGAGTTTTAATTAACCTAATTAAACTAATTAACAAAGATTATCAAATAATATGGAAAACCTAGGAATCCGAATCCATTAATCAATCACAATTAATATCAACTCGCCCAAAAACCAATTCTCTTTCCTTCACAAATAAGGTATCAATTAACGAAATAAGCATATACTATGAAACTTGTTATCTAACAAATAACCTATCAAAACTTCAAGGAGCAAGCATAGGCTATGAAAAATAAATCCGATAACAATAATATATCAAAATCACTTTGTCAATTGAATAATTAAGCACCAAGAAAAATAATGAGAATCAATTAATAGATTCGAGAAGAAATCAAAAGTAATTAAATCAACTTCATCTTCATCCTAGGGTAAAAGATTTAGCTAGACATGATTATTAAATAACCGAAACAATATATAAATAAAGCACATCACAGAAGGTCAAGAATGGTTTATAATATTAAACTAATATATAAAAACAAAAGATCTCACGTTGTATTTAACTAAAGTAAACAAAGATACTCCCTGGTTATCAACTATAAATCCGTAGGAAACAAACAAACGCCAGAAATTAAGTACTCGTCGAAAAATTAATTAACGAAGCAAATTATTGAATAGAACAACGAAAAAGTGTTTGAATAAAATATAAAAACGGTTTATATTGAAAGAAAATTAAATCTAGTCCTACTCCTAAATTGGTGTCTAAAATTGGTGTCTAAAGTGGTGTCTCAAATACAAGAGAGAAGCCCTATATATAGGGAAAAATAATGAGCTTGGGTCCTATGATTACAATCCGATCTTGAATATAATTTCTTCAATTTCCCTTTTCTTCTCCGATAAGTAATCGATTTTTCCTCCAATTTCCTTGACTTCAAGTATTTTCCACCTCCTTTCCCTTTTTGCACCTTTTCCTGCTTGAAATCTGTTTTTATTTATTTTCCTACAAAACAAAATAAAACAATTTATTAATTAATAAAATTACGAAAACGGACGTAAAATAGGTATTAAAAATATGATTAATTATGGACCTATCAAATGCCCCCATACCTATCTTTTTGCTCGTCCTCGAGAAAAATATAATATAAAATACTACATAATATATAATACCACTTCCGTAGGTGATCACGGTTGTATTTGGCATATGCAACAAGCCCTTTAAACCCCTAGGCAGCCCTAGTGGACGAGTGAGGTCTCGTGAGGGCCTATAGAGAATGTACCCACAAAATCCATCTAGCTCATGTAAAAGATTGCTCAATGTAACACCACACATACAAGTCAGCTCATGCTACATCAACTTAAGAAATCAAAGTGAATTTGCAATGTCTTGGTGTGTAAGGTGCAAGTATTCACATAGTCTACTCAAAGAAATATGCATAGGTACTCAAAAGTCCATGTCAAGTGTAAAAATAAGTTGGTAACCATGCTAAGCCCACAAGAGTACACCTTAGATTCAAAACTTGGGATCTCATATGCATAAAACAAGCAATAACTCACCTTTCACTCACAAAAAAATATTCACTCAAGAACAAGGGTAAGTGTATCACTCCATTCCAACAAAATCATAAGCATGCTTGACATTTGGTATCAATCTAACTTTAACACAACATATATTAATGATGATAATCAAAAGGTCTTTATTTGGGTTGTAATGGAGCTAGGGACAAGGTTTGTCAAGTAAGGCCAAATAAAGTGAAGTGTCAAAAGCTAGTAGAAACCATAATAAATCATACACAACCCCATACTTCCTCCCCACACATGGATTTCTAATTTTCTTCCAACAAACTGCTTGACTAGTCGAATGAAGAAGGATAACACAGAAACATAAGTATGCTCTCATATAACTTTTTTTTTCTTTTTTCAATTTTTTTTCTTTTTTTTTCTTTTTTTTCTTTTTTTTTTGGAGAGCTAAGATAAATATATACGCAACGACAATCCTTCTTCAAAAATTTCTTGAACGACTAACAAGTAAGCAACAAAATCCAATATTTTAACAAAATGTAATGAACAAAAGTAAACCCCATCTCACACACCTTATTACTCCCACAACTTCCTACTAGCCTTTGACAATTGGGATCAAGTATACGTAAGGCTACAAAAGAAAAAGGTCTAGGCAAGTAATGTGGTGTGTCATTGAAAAAATAGGATTAAGCTCAAAGGGGTAACTAATTGATCATATATAAAGGGTGTGGTAATTTGGATAATAATAATTGGTTATTCCTAAATGCCTTTATCATCTTATCATCAAATAATGTCATGCATTTCAAGAAAGGTCTCAAACAAGTGCTAGCAATGCAAACAATATGTGGACACTCAAGCAACCGAATATAAAATGCAAAAGATATGCATATAGGCTCAAAATCTCACTTGGTGGCAAAACATAATCAATCCCAAGCAAAAATCTCTTTTATGCACCTACTTGTACTCAAAGCATGGAAACCAAATCTTCTTGCACATATTCATGTCCTTTTAATTACTTACCACATTCAATAAGTCTACTAGTTTCAACTTGCTAGTGTATGTGTGTGCACAAGAACTTAGCAAATCACTTCTCAATCAAAAGCTTCAGAAACACAAGAGTACTATAGCATGTAAGGGTGCATCAAGCCAACTTATAACAAGTAATCATTTCACAAGGCTAGAATTATTTTTGTATTTTTTCCATTTTTCAATTTTTTTTATAATAATTATACTACTAAATCCCTCCCTCATACCTAAATCATGCATTGTCCTCAATGTATGCAAATGAGAGAAAAAATGACAAAGTAAAAGGCCGAGAATACCTGATAAAGGAATGGCGGAGAAACACAATTACCTAAACATACACATCCAAAAGAAAAACACACACAAAAACACCACAAAAACTCACACACACAGTTGTTCCCCCATACCTACACTTGACTGTATGGGAGACAAACGAAAAATACTTACTAACCAATACCAGATCGAGGAAAAACAACACACGTAACACAATCATCAAACATGTGAAACACACCCACAAAAACACCATTATCCACTAGAGAAATATGATCATATACCAGAATAAAACTCATACCACTAACATCATTCATAGACCAATTAGATGCTTCTTTATGTTGTTTAAGCAGATTAATCACTTGAAATTCTTGGTCATGAACTAAATCACTAGAAAGAACATGATAAGTTTCATTATCAACTATCAAAGACTGATCAAGAATGGAAAAAGATGGATTATGAATGAAAGTGGGTGGCTCACCAACAGAAGTTTTAACAACAGACCTAGGATCAAAAGAACTATCCTCAAGTTGAGTTTCATGCTTAGAACAAATAGCATTCAATTCATCTAACATCTCATCAGAAGAAAAATTTCTATACAACTCATGAAGTTCTTTATTACTCTCATACTCTAACAAAACATCTTCCTCAAGAAAAAACTCAATTGCACTATCCTCAAGATTCGACCATGAAACAACCTCATCTATCAAATTAACTCCTACAGGTTGTTCAAAAAGCTCATTAGGTTGATTTCCTACATTAAAGACATTAAGATCAATCGTCATATTACCAAAAGTGAGTTTCATCGAACCATTCCTACAGTTAATCAAAGCATTAGAGGTAGCAAGAAAAGGCCTTCCTAAAATGATAGGAATTTGATTTTTGAGATTTTTGACTGGTTCGGTTTCTAGAACAACAAAATCGACGGGGAATACAAATTCACCAACCTTAATCAACACATCTTCCACTATACCTTTTGGAGTTTTAACAGAACGATCAGCTAACTGAAGAGTAACACTAGTCTTCTTAAGTTCACCTAAACCCAAGGCTTGATAGACAAATAATGGAAGAAGATTCACACTAGCTCCTAGATCGAGTAAAGCTTTATCAATGAAAGTATCAGCTATGACACAAGAGATGGTAGGACAACCGGGATCCTTATACTTCACAGGGATTTGATTTGACAAAATAGAACTAACATGAGATGTTAGGAAAGCTTTCTTAGGAACATGAGTGGTTCTTTTATGAGTACATAAATCTTTTAGACACTTAGCATAAGAGGGAACTTGTTGAATCGCATCTAAAAGAGGAATGTTAATCTTGACTTGCTTAAAGACTTCCAAAATCTTATCTAACTGAGCATATTGTTTGTTTGAAGTAAGTCTTTGAGGAAACGGGGCTTTCGGCTTAAAGACTTTTTCATTAGACACATCAGAGTGGGGTTTCGAAGGTGGTTCATCGGATGGTGATGACTCATCAGCTTTATCTACTTCAGAACTCTCGGAATTTGAAGATTGCTTAAGACTAGGATTCAAGAGCAAAGGATTTGGTTCAGATGTTAGCTTATCTTCTTCTTGAGTATTGACACCAGCATGATTGTTGAATTGATTACCAGACCTTAGAGAGATAACAGAATTCACATTTTCATGAGATTTTTGATTTGGATGAAATTTAGGATTAGTCTCGGGTTGACTAGGAAATCTATTTTTCTCTCTCTCACTGATCGTGTTTGCCAATTGACTGACTTGGACCTCTAGCTTAGATATGGCTTGAGTGTTAGAATTTAGCAACTGCCTATCTTGGGTCATAGCTTGCATGAAAGATTGTTGAGATTGAGTTAAATTAGCTTGAGATTTCAATAACGCCTCAATACTCTTTTCTAAAGAAGTAAATCTCTTGTCAGATTCAACAAAACCAGGAGGATGCATAGGAACTGAGTTTGGATAATGACCTAGATTTTGAGGAGGATATGAATTAGGATTTTGAGTTTGGTATGGACCAGGATTAGGCTTTTGAAAAGCAGGTTGAGGATTTTGATTGTACTGATTGTATTGACCTTGGTTCCATGAGAAATTTGGGTGATTCTTCCAACCAGGATTATATGTGGGTGCATAAGGATCATTCCTAACTCTAGGTTGAAACATGGCATTGACTTTATCAATTTCGGGGCAATTCTCTACAACATGATTAGGAGAACTACAGTTTGCACAGAGAGACATTTGAGAGGACGCATTGTTGGTTTCTAAGGCTTCTAGACGTCTAGTGAGTGTAGCTAACTTAGTTTCGGTTGCAATAGAATTACCAACTGCGTGTAAGCCCTTAGATGAGTTAGATTTTTCAGTTTCCTGATTAGGTTCCCTAGTTGACTCCCACAACATTGTTCTTTCAGCTAACTCCTCAAAAAATTGCCAAGCTTCATCTTCATCTTTATCCATAAACTTACCATTACACATAGACTCTAACAAAGCAGTGGTTTGGGTATCTAAGGCTTCGTAAAGAATTTTGCAAAGTCTCCATTTTTCTATACCATGTTGAGGACATTTAGACAACAACTTTTTAAATCTATCAAAATATTTCCAAAAAGACTCATTCCGATTTTGTTGAAATTGGTTGATTTCATTCCTAAGTCTGTTTACCTTATGGTTTGGAAAATATTTTTTAAGAAATATAGCAATAAATCCCTCCCATGTGGAAATAGAATTAACGGGTAGACTGTACAACCACTGTTTAGCATCTTCTTTTAAAGCAAAGTTAATAACCCTGAGCCTAATGGAATCCTCACTCAATTGTTGAAGTTTCTGTAATGCACACACTTCCTCAAACTCTCGAATGAAAAGATATGGATCCTCTCCCTCTACCCCAGCAAACCTAGGTAACATGCTAATGTTGTGATGTTTGATTTCAAAGTTATTTGCGGTTACTGCGGGTAAGACTATGCATGAGGGTTGAGCGGTACGAGCGGGGTAACAACGGTCTTTAAGTGAAACAGCCATGACTACGGGTTGAACTTCTAATTCTTTTGACTCAATTCTAGTGGGTGAAGAAAACTTAAGTTGCCTCACTACTTTAGGAGATGACAGATTGGTTTGTCTTACTAATCTAGATGTAGTGTCTCGAACCCAAGCACTTTGCATACAAGAGAAGTAAACAATTAAGCACGTAGCAGACAAGAGCTATAAGTAAACACAAAAAAAATGGAAAATTAAAAAGAAAAATCTATATTAACCTAAAAAAAATCTAGACCTTGCTCCTAACAATAAGATACTACTAAAAGTCACAACTCAAAAAGCATTCGTTCTGACTGGCCAGGCAGGTGCAAGCATTGCCAAGAGGCTAAACACCTTTCTAGACACCAATCCAAATTAGCCAGGTAAGCGTCACGCTTGCCTAGACACCAAACGAAAGAATACTTAGTGATTTGTTCCTCCTAGATTCTCTTCCTAGTTGAGCGCGAGATCCTAGGGGCCAACGTCTACTTAATTTTATTAAGGAAAGGGTATGCAAGATGAACGAATTAGTGATTTGTGGGCCAAGGAAAGGGTGATGAAATCCCTCACCTTATCTTGTAATTGGGTGGCACCCTTAAGATTGATTGAATGATGCAACACACAAAGAACAAGAAAGTAAACATTTATGGATGCACTACACTACGTGGGAAATCAATAAATACAATAAAGAAATCTAGATGATGTGATCCTATGTGAGAGAATGAATGATGCAACAAATTGGTTTTTAACAATCAAATAACTAACTAATATTTTTGGGTTTTTTGAATATTTAATTTTTTTTGTGTTTTTTCAATAATAATAAAGAAAAAAAAATAGAGAGAGGTGATACGGAATACTGAAAAGTGCTTCCAAAAATTTCAAAAGAGACAGCGAGGCCTTCCAATGATCTTCTTGTCCAAGCTTTTCTCCGCTTCACTATTCCCTAAAAAAACAAAAGAAAACAAGAAACTAATCCGAAGAATTAATATCAAGGAGTGAAAAATACCAATAGTCCCCGGCAGCGGCGCCAAAAACTTGATGTGTAAAATAACTGCAAGCGCACAGTGGTTAATTGTAGCAAATACAGGTCGATCCACAAAGACTATGAATTTTCAAAACCCTAATAATTAAATCAGGCGAACTAGACAAATAGGTTTGAGATGAGTTTTAATTAACCTAATTAAACTAATTAACAAAGATTATCAAATAATATGGAAAACCTAGGAATCCGAATCCATTAATCAATCACAATTAATATCAACTCGCCCTAAAACCAATTCTCTATCCTTCAAAAATAAGGTATATCAATTAACGAGACAAGCATATACTATGAAACTTGTTATCTAACAAATAACCTATCAAAACTTCAAGGAGCAAGCATAGGCTATGAAAAATAAATCCGGTAACAATAATATATCAAAATCACTTTGTCAATTGAACAATTAAGCACCAAGAAAAATAATGAGAATTAATTAATAGATTCGAGAAGAAATCAAAAGTAATTAAATCAACTTCATCTTCATCCTAGGGTAAAAGATTTAGCTAGACATGATTATTAAATAACCGAAACAATATATAAATAAAGCACATCACAGAAGGTCAAGAATGGTTTATAATATTAAACTAATATATAAAAACAAAAGATCTCACGTTGTATTTAACTAAAGTAAACAAAGATACTCCCTGGTTATCAACTATAAATCCGTAGGAAACAAACAAACGCCAGAAATTAAGTACTCGTCGAAAAATTAATTAACGAAGCAAATTATTGAATAGAACAACGAAAAAGTGTTTGAATAAAATATAAAAACAGTTTATATTGAAAGACAATTAAATCTAGTCCTACTCCTAAATTGGTGTCTAAAATTGGTGTCTAAAGTGGTGTCTCAAATACAAGAGAGAAGCCCTATATATAGGGAAAAATAATGAGCTTTGGTCCTGTGATTACAATCCGATCTTGAATATAATTTCTTCAATTTCCCTTTTCTTCTCCGATAAAATAAATCCGGTAATAATAATATATCAAAATCACTTTGTCAATTGAACAATTAAGCACCAAGAAAAATCATGAGAATCAATTAATAAGAACGAGAAGAAATCAAGAGTAATTAAATCAACTTCATCTTTATCCTAGGATATGAGAACTAGCTAGACATGATATCGAAAAACAAACAAGAATTTAAAGCATGAATTGAATAACAGAAAAAGTGTTTTAATAAAGCAAATAAAAATTGTTTGTATTGAAGGACAACTAAATCTACTCCTACTCCTAAATTATGAATCTAGATCGGTGTCTAAATTGATGTCTAAAGTGGTGTCTCAAATACAAGAGAGAAGCCCTATATATAGGGAAAAATAATGAGCTTGGGTCCTATGATTACAATCCGATCTTGAATATTATTTCTTCAATTTCCCTTTTCTTCTCCGATAAGTAATCGATTTTTCCTCCAATTTCCTTGACTTCAAGTATTTTCCACCTCCTTTCCCTTTTTGCACCTTTTCCTGCTTGAAATCTGTTTTTATTTATTTTCCTACAAAACAAAATAAAACAATTTATTAATTAATAAAATTACGAAAACGGACATAAAATAGGTATTAAAAATATGATTAATTATGGACCTATCAGTTATGCAGATGCAGGATATCGGTCTGATCCCCATAAAGGTAGGTCACAAACATGTTACATATTCACATATGGTGATACCGCAATATCTTGGCGGTCTACAAAGCAAACTCTTGCAGCAACTTCTTCGAATCATGCTAAATTATTGGTACTACATGAAGCTAGTCGAGAATGCGAGTGGCTAAGGTCTTTGGTCCATCATATTCGAGAATCATGTGGTCTTGTAGTCAATAAAGGAAGTCCTACTGTTCTATTCGAAGATAATGAAGCATGTATTACTCAGACTCGAGAAGGTTACATTAAAGGTGATAGGACGAAACACATTGATCCAAAGTTTTTCTTCACTCATGAGCTTCAGCAAAGAGGAGAAATTGATGTCTGTCAGATTCGCTCATGTGAAAATCCAGTAGATTTGTTCACAAAGTCACTTCCTACATCATCTTTCAAGAAATTGAGACACAAGATTGGAATGCGTAAACTTCGAGATATATGATGACACTCATTGTCATATTTAAATGAGGGGGAGACATGTATTAGAAGTGCAACACATGTACTCTTTTTCCTTCACTAGGGTTTTTCCCACAGGGTTTTTCCTAGTAAGGTTTTAATGAGACATGATGTTTGTGCGAGTCATCCAAGGGGGAGTGTTATATATTATTTATTGCACGACTCTTAGCCTTTTAACTACCCCTAACTCTTGGCCTCTCTTGGCCTTTCACTATACTTGTAACTCCAACTCTTGGCTTTTCACTACCTTTGTAAATTGCTTGGATAGATGAATGAAATAGAATGATCTCCCTTCTCTATTCTATCTAACTCTCTCTTTTGTTCTCTTACTCTCACTATATTATATATTATATATATAACACAAAGTAAATTTCGTTACCTTATACAATAATAACGGTATTTTAATTCTTTATTTCAATTTTTTAAATAGGTGTGATTTATTTATTGGATTAGTTTGGTGATATTTGAGTATTATCAAGGCTTCAAGTTGCGTAATTGGTACAGTACAAAATATAGTGATGCATCTTGAAAATTTGATATGGGACTCTTGTATGTACAATGTACATCACATAAGTATGTATCTCTATGCGTTGTCTGCAGCATCTTTTTCTGATGATATTAAGGTGGGGTGGATACAAACTTGTTCTTGTTTTGGTATATGCGTACTTGAGTAGATGCTCCTGCTAGTTGAATGTTTACTAATTTTTATTCGTCCACACGAAATTTAATTCCACCCCAACTTCACTTTTCACTCCCAAAACAACTAGCAATGAAGAAACTTAACTCAAATTTCCACACACTCCTTCTCTCCACCATTTTCCTCTCCTCCCACTCCCTAAACGACCACGTTTCAGTAATGCTTGATGTTGTCGAAGCATTTGGTCATCCGAGTGGGTTTGCGAATTGGAAAGGAAATGATCCTTGTAAGGCGATGTGGTCGGGGATTTATTGTCATGGTGGGAATATTACGGTTGTTAATTTTCAGGGAATGGGTCTTACTGGTTATATTTCTCCTAAATTTGCAGCTATTACTTCCTTGGAGAAGCTAATTCTTTCGAATAATAATATAAGCGGTGTTATTCCAGATGAGCTGACAAGTTTGGGTGATCTAATTATATTAGATGTAAAAAACAACCAGCTCCATGGTGTCATTCCATCTTTTAAGACTAATGTGATTGTGAAGACTTCTGGAAATGTAGATATCGGGAGGAATAGTGGCCCTGGTCCAACATCATCTATCCCTCTGAATAGCTCATCACTGGTAACTCTTACAAAGACTCCTCAAAGCAGTGGTAGACAATCTTCAACTGGGGTTGTTGTGGGTTCTGTTGGTGGTGTGTGCGCAGTATTTGGTGCAGGGATGGTTGTTTTTTATATTTACAAAGGTAAGCATAAGCGTCCTGGTAGAGTGCAGTCTCCTAATACAATGGTTATTCATCCCCGGCATTCAGGTTCAGATAATGCTGTGAAGATCACCGGATCAAGTATTGATGGCTGGATTGCTAGTGAAACTTTGAGTCTTAGAAATTGTGAACCTAGTGACATGCATATTGTGGAAGCTGGTAACATGGTCATTTCCATTCAACTTTTGAGGAATATTACTAACAATTTCAGCCAAGAGAATATATTAGGAAGAGGTGGTTTTGGAACTGTTTACAAAGGTGAATTACATGATGGAACCAAGATTGCAGTCAAGAGAATGGAGTCCGGAGTGATGGGTTAGAAGGGTTTGGATGAGTTCAAGTCTGAGATTGCTGTTCTTACTAAGGTTCGACACAGACATTTGGTTGCGCTTCTAGGATATTGCTTAGATGGAAATGAGAGGCTACTTGTTTACGAATACATGCCTCAAGGCACACTTAGTAGCCATCTCTATAACTGGAAGGATGAAGGTCTGGAACCTCTTGAATGGACAAAGAGGCTGACCATTTCTCTGGATGTCGCTAGAGGTGTCGAATACTTGCATGGTTTAGCCCAGCAAAGTTTTATTCATAGGGATCTCAAACCATCCAATATTCTCCTTGGCGATGACATGCGAGCTAAAGTGGCAGATTTTGGACTTGTGCGTCTTGCTCCAGATGGAAAAGCTTCGCTAGTGACTAAATTAGCCGGAACTTTTGGATATCTAGCCCCAGAATATGCAGGTATACCTATGTTTTTTTCTCAAATTTTAAAAATATTTTGCTGGTCGGATAGATACTTTCTGAAAGTTCATTGAAATTTCACTCTGATCATCATTACACTCTTTCTTTATATCTCCTTTTTTGTTACCATGGAATGACTTACATTGTCCAACATCATATTTTGTTGTTGAACAAGGGATCTCAGTAAAATATCAACTTTTACAAAATACTTGGAGCTCCTTATCTTTTGCAATAAGAAGTTATAAAATAACTTCCTTTCAGTTTCTCTCAAATTCTATACAGTTCATTACGAGTCACTTAGTATGACTCCCATATATTAGTGACTCAACTTTGATTAGTTTTATTATTGCCTTCAACACTAATTTTCACTGATCAGCTTTACTATTGCCTTGAATACTAAGATTCATAGTGTGACTGACAGTGACGGGTCGGGTAACTACAAAGATTGACGTCTTCAGCTTTGGAGTGATCCTAATGGAGCTCGTCACTTGAAGAAAAGCACTAGATGAAACCCAACAGGAGGACAGTGTGCATCTTGTCCCATGATTCCGTAGAATGCACATCAACAAGGATACATTTCAAAAGGCCATTGATCCAACAATTGACCTTGATGAGGAAGCCCATTCTGGTGTAAGCAAAGTTGCTGAGTTGGCTGGCCACTGCTGTTCAAGAGAGCCACACCAGAGGCCTGACATGGGCCATGCAGTCAATGTTCTTTCATCACTGGCCGAGCTCTGGAAACCACCTGATCCTGATCCTGATGATGTGTATGGAATTGATCTCGATATGTCATTACCCCAGACATTAAAAAAATGGCAGGCTTTCGAGGGAATTAGTGGGTTTGATTGTTCTTCTTCATCTCTTATTGGCAGCAATGAGAATACCCAAACAAGCATACCAAGAAGGCCTTCAGGCTTTGATTGTTCTGTATTTTTGCTATAAATATTTAATGTTCTGTAATTTACACTTTTTCGTGTTCTGTTTTTTTGTTATAAATATTAAATATATTGTATTTTATACTTTTTAGGGTGATGCACTTTTATTATAAAAATTTAATATTCTGTAAGTTATAGTTTTTTGTGTTATGTATTTTTGTTATGAATCTTTTTATATATACTAGCTTATAACCTGTGCGATGCACGGGTTTCTTTTGATATGTTATAGATTTTTATTTTATTCTATAATTATATTTTTATATAATCATTAATTTTAAAAACTAATTTAATAAAATTTGAAGTAAATTTAATAAATGATTTGTATGATTTAAAATTTATATAATAAAATTTTAAATTAAATATGTCGTTGACGGGATTCGAACCTTAAATATTTAGTAAAGTAATTTAATCATTAAATATAGCTTATAATTACATCTAACAGTTCTTATTAATTATTAAAAATCTAACGGTGATATGGTGTCATATTTTTGGGTATACATTAATGATTGTAAATTTATGTTTTGGGTATATATTAATCATTATAAGATTAGTTTTAAATAAAAAAGGTAACATATTTTAATTAGAAAGAAAATATTAATAATTTGAAGATATGGTACGATTGATGTTTTTATAAAACGTAATATCTTCAACTAAAAGTAAATCTCAAAATGGCAATAGCTAATTACCATTAATTATATTATGTCATTATTTATTTTAATAATTAGGATAACCAAACCGACCAAACTTTCAATCTTTCGGCTTTAATATTAGTATAGATTCGGTGACTTATGCTTTTTTGTGTGATGAAATTTTAAATATGTAGAATAAATTTTTACGAAACATTATTTGATTTCATTTACACAATATGATTTGAACAAATTATCTAGAAAAAGTATTATATAAAATATATTTCTACAAAGCAATAATTTGATTAAACATTTGTAACATTTAAAGAATATAAATACAGTTAAACCTCTTTAAAGTAATACCCTTGGAACCGGGAAAAAATATTACTTTATCGGATTTATTACTATATCGATATAATAATAAAATATTACTTTACCGATAAAGTAATATTTTATTATTATAAAGAGATTTACATGTATAATTTGTTATTATATTTTATAGCTGGTAGAGTTTTTTTGTGTAAATTGAAATATATTTATATTAGGATAGTCAACTTACACCAACCAGATAAAAAAAAATAATCAGTTAAGTACATGAATAAATATTAGATACATTGTATTTAGTTATAACATAAAAATTATAGTGATTGTAAAATCACTTGTAAGGCAAAAGTATTTATTGGATCATAACATAGTTTTGTCAATAGTTGTCATCTTAAGTGATTACAATAAAGAAGTCCGATGATAAATACCACACACGAATATTTACTATACTACGAAAAATATATATAAGAGATAAAAATTATACATGTTCTATGAAATACTGAAAGAAGGCCCAAAAGGGTGTGTATTTGCCCAAAATACCTATTTTCAGAAAAGCTACCCAAAATACCTAATCATATCAGATACTCCTTACCCAATGGAGTATCATCACTTTACCTAGCAGAGAGTATCAAGAGTAAGTATATAGGGTAATACTCCTTACCTAGTGGAGTATCACCCTGATACTCCTATGACATTGGCGTATCATCCTGTACTCCTCTGATAGTGGAGTATCTGGTGGGTATTTTGGGCACTGCTTATATAATATTGAGTATTTTAGTCAAATGTTATTGAAAAATGGGTATTTTGGGCACTCAACCTGAAATACTAAGAATGAGATTTATTTTGAATTTGGCAGGAATTTAAATAAAAATGAATATAAAATTCACATTTAGAAAAGAAATGAACATTGTGTAATATATATATATATGGACATAAAATTTAGTAAATATTATTTTATATTTTCACTGGGCCCTTAAGAATTTTTTTTAAATTATTATTTTATGCATTTAGCGAAATTATTACTTAATCCTATTGACCCAAGTCGGGATCGGAAAAGTATATTACTCAAGTTAGGTTATTACTTTATCTGGTATTATTTTATCGAGGTTAATTAACTGTAATTGTTAAGAGTGTAACGTTTTTGTAAAATACTTTCTTATACAGAACTCTTTTTTTTGGAAGTAGTTATCACGTACTTATCAAGATATTAATTCAGGTGTGTTGTCCTACATTATTTTTTGATGTGTGCTGTTATACTGTACATGTCATAATCTAATTAGCTCGATGGTTATATATTAAATCAAGGACCACATGAGTTATCACTTACTCAATTTAGTTGATTACTCATTGAACATTTCTCTATCTTTATTTGTATATAATATTGTGTGTATGTAATATTTTTCAAAATTATAAATTTTCAAATAACTTAATTTAACTTCATAATTATAAGATATATCATCATATTTTAGTGTTATAATTTTGAATTTCATTCATCTTAAAGTTACTATAGAGTTTTTCATAATCTCGTCAATAATGATTGTTGGTTTCAGAAATTATAAAAGACTCATTTTATAAAACATTTAAATTGATTTAATTTATTGTCTGTGCTTGTTTGCAAGTAACTGTTTGCGCAACTACAAGAAGAACATCGTGTAAGGTAGCGAGGGAACATTAAGACAGGCAAAAGGGGATGTTTGGGATAACTTTTTCCAGAATAAGTAATTTATTTTAAGACAAAGTTAGATATTCCTAATTTTTTTCTGAAAAATGTTAACTATATTTTTTTTGCAACTTGTAGAATGTCAATCATACATTAAATATTTGTATAATTTTTTTTATTAAAATACGAAATTTTTACCCGAAAATAAGTTGAGAAGAACTTAAAAAAAGCTAAGCAAAACAGGCTCGATATATTAAGGTTGGGATAGTGAGACAACATAATATTCTTTGACGGTAAATTGTTGTTTATCAATTTATCTTTCGAAAAATATTACTCGCGATTCTGATTCCGGGTTTATTCTTGAAGAAATTTTTCTTATTTTTATTCTTGTAAAATCACTTTTTATTTCTCTGGAAATTTTATTATCATCGTCCCGACAATTTACTATTCACTTTTTCGATAATTTTACTATTCATTTTTCCAGAAATTGTTAAGACTAGAATCTTTGAAAACAAAACAAATTTACATAAACTTAAATTTATCATACTTTAACAATATATGCTATCAAATATGAACTTTTTATGAGCGATGAATATGTACCAAACGTTGAATTAATAATCTTCGTCTTTATTAATAAAATTTTAAATTACAAGAGATAAAATTTGGAGTTATTACTTGACTTTAGGAATGGTGTCCCAAATTTTAACTTGGGAATTTTACGTTTTTTATGTTAAAGTGTATGAAGTTATATAACTTAGGGGAAAACGCTACACAAAGTAACATGTTATTATATGTTATAAACGCTAAACGAACTGGTGTTATAGTGTAATATTTGGGATCATTTTTCTAGATTATGGTATTTGGGACATTTTATTTTAAAACTGTGATATTTGCAATATTTTCTCAATTTTGGTACTTACAACACTAATATCGTTTATGGGCCGGGTAGTTCGATATATTCATTTATATCAATGTTAAATAAACAGATGGATAACATATCATATCTTAATATGCAGTCGATAATTGAACAAAATTGAGAAGTTCTTTGGCCCGTAACGACATGATTTTGAGTTTTGTGGTTACAAATCCGCGTGATTTCGAAATACACATTAGTCGCATAAATATTTGGCCACTACTTGTTCAGATTCTTTTTTTTTCCCTAAGCAAATCGTCGTTTCGAAATTTTTCGTTAATCTTGTGTTTTCAGTATTACTCCGCGACATCATAATTATTTCTTATTTTTATTCTTGTAAAATAACTTTTTATTTCTCTGGAAATTTTATTATCATCATCCCGAGAATTTGCTATTCACTTTTTTGATAATTTTACTATTCATTCTTCCAAAAATTGTTAAAGACTAGAATCTTTGAAAACATAACGAATTTACATAAACTTAAATTTATCATAGTTTAACAATATGCTATCAAATATGAAGTTTTTATGAGCGATGAATATGTACCAAACGTTGAATTAATAATCTTCGTCTTTATTAATAAATTTTAAATTACAGAGCTAAAATTTGGAGTTATTAGAGCATCTCCAATGGTATCTCCAATGCTATTAGGTAAATTGGTTAGCTAAAATAATATATAATAATAATTAGCTATATTATAGATGATGAAAAAGTGATTTTGCTCCAATGTTGTTAGCTATATTTGTTAGCTATATTTCAAAAACAATATTTTACTATTATAATTATTGGAGGGAGATGAGTTGGATATGAAAAAAGTGTAAAATATTAATATAAAATTGGAGGGAGATGATGTGGCCATTTATAGATAATGGTAGTGGATCAACAAATATAGAAGACCAAGTGAGATTATCTAAAATTTTTATTGCTAACAGATTATGGTTGGAGAAGGTAATTATGTATATGGGCTAGCTATATGAAGTGCCAACTAGGATTTAGCTAACAAGTTTATTTGGGTTGGAGATGCTCTAAATATTGATTATCTAAAATTTGATGAATCTGTAACGTGTTTTACTCCAATGAGATTGACTATATTGGTTGGCTATATTTTAATTATGGTATGTTAATATTATTTCAAGTTGTTAAAAATAGAATATATTATTTAAATATGGTAATTGATGATGTGGAGTTTTGCTACAAGTTGCTAAAGGTTCGACAAATATAGCCAACCTGTTGTGATTATCTAAATTTTTAGCTAAAGGTTTTGTCCCGTTGGAGCTGACAAAATTTTACAAATTCTCTATAATGTTTATTTAAGGTAATTTATGTTGATTTTTACCTAAGGGTTATACATGGTTGGAGATGCTCTTACTTGACTTGCAGGAATGGTGTGCCAAATGCCTTCCCCGACGTAGGACCTGCAGTGAAATGGATGATATGGATATTATTGAATACCAATAGGCAATAGCTAAGTGATTTTTGCGAAGGCCGAAATTTCTCATGGGACTGTTTCACATGATCGGCCACTAACCCATCAAGAATAAATCCCAAATGTTGTAAATATATAAATTAATCCAAATAATTTCCTTCCAAATTCATTCAAGTCACTAGTTTTCAGGTGAAGTAATCGAGGGAATCAAGATATTTAATCAAAGTAGGCTAATTTTTCACTGAATTACTATAAAAAAAATCCAAATAAAAGTCATCTAATCTTTTTTATTAAAGGTAGCAAATAATAGAGCTACCTACATCTATCTATGTATTTATCTATCTATATTATACTTCCTACTGCCTCTTTTGAACAGTAAAATTGGATGATGAGTTTTGACCCTCAAATTTCACAACAATTACACCATATGCCACCGCTTTAATCCGATATATAACGGCCATCAATTAGTCTGTAACTTTACTCAATTGCTTCCACTTGATACTGCAATAATCAGATGTTTGTCCCCCATTCAATACATATAATATGAATATAAACCGAGCTTTCTCGGTAAGTTTCCTACTCCTTCTATCCCTGTAACGCCCCCAAATCAGATTTACTCCAATTTGGACCTTTACGTAATCCCATAGATACACCTGTCTCACAATACAATAATAAACAAAAAATTTCTCTATAACATTACAATCTTGATCATCATAATACAATCTAATTCTCATTCTCACCACAAGTCTCAAGATCTATACTACTTCTGAAACTGCCAAAGTATCTCGAGCTCCACATCAAACTTCAACACTCTGGCTACCCCACTCACGGACTTTCTCTTTTCCTTTCCCAGTTGGAACAGAAAGATCTAAGTTCTCGTCTTTAACTGTATAATGAAAAAGAAGTAATAACATGAGCGACAAAATGCTCAGCAAGGCTACTACCAGAGTAGCAATATATATATAAGAAAAATCTCAACGCTCAAATGTAACACCATAAAATAAGAACATGAATTTAATTAAATGAGGAGGCCTGAATTTAGAGATTTACCACATGCTCAAAATATCACAAGACTTTTAAAATTCAATATAATCTCAGCAACAATAAAAAATCAACTTTGATAATTAAATAATCACATTTTTAAGACTTACTGGTCTTGGTCTCCGTTTCCCCATAGTCGGTGGTTAGCCGATCTATGGCACCTAGTTTACTGCTAGCAGATGGATGCACAAGTCACCCAAGGCCACACATGAGCCAAATGTCACCTTTGTTCAAGTAATTAAAATTCTTGAACAAAATAATTACCAGGATAATTTTTCTCTAATAATCCCGTTGACCAGTATCAGATGAAAAATACACCTTTGATAGGTTAAAATCACAAATTCATTTGAAAAAAATAAAAGTCTCAAAATATGCTCATGATTAGATAACTCGAACAATTGAGGTTAGCATATGTCTCCGAACATTTGTTTGAAGTCCCGAACAATTGAGACCACAATGTAATAACTAACACTCTCAATATTCATCATAAGATGTTGAAGTCACATTCATCATCCACTTGGTTCGATTCAATGAACCCGCTCAATAGAAATAAATGGAATTGTACTAATCTGAATCAATAGATTAGTATGTTGCTTCTCATACAAGTTGTAATACAAGATAGCTCTCAAATAGAATCACCCTTAGCTAACTCGAACAAATGATGTTAGCTTGTTATGGTTGACTGAGGTGCTGTCTTGAATGAATAAGATCATTAAAATACACCAAGAATCTTCGATATTTGAATAAACTATCCTTCTTGGAAAATACTCACACATAGGAGGAATTTGATCATCGCAAGGGAGGGTTGGATAATAACTAATTAGCTCAAAGATGTTTAATCCACAAATTAACAACAAATAAAATGAACATTCTCTAAATGAGAGGAAGATAGTAGACTTGCCTGGAGTCTTTAGCTTGTTAAACTAAAAGAAATCAACAAAGTATAGGTCTCCTTTCTCTTTATACAACGTCACAATACTCCGATTAGTTTATGTTCAAGAAAAAAAACACAAAATAAGCTCTCCTTAGTCACATGTTTAATCTCAACTCAATAGCACTAGTAAAGTTCCTAATTGAACTATCACTGTTGCTAACTTAATTGATCACCTTATCTCTAAACCTTTCTTATCTATTCTCATCATTATCTATTATTTATACGCTTATTTCTAACAAAAATTCGGCATGGCCCATTCTTATAAATATGGACGTTTCCAGGTGTAAAAACACCTTAAATACATTCTCAAATTAATCCAAGACATTTCCCAACAATCCACAACACCAAACAAGACTTATCACCATCTCCAATCACAATTCATATATTATTTTCAACTATAACTCCATTAAAACCCTATATCAAAACATCAACCATTGATATTAATGCATACCATACTTGGTAGTCAACTAAACAAGATCAAAACTAACAACTTTAATCTTTTGATCAACATCAAATAAGGTCTTTAACTCATTCAAAATGATTTCCCAAAACATGACACGCATAAAACAATTCAAAAACATAAAATGCTACCGCGCATACTTTACTCCAACATTTTTAATAAATCCAAAAATTATTTATAAATCACCAAATTTTATAGGATTCTTTCTGAATACCAAATAAACATCTCATAAAAGTTTCCAATTGAATACAATCTTCTAACTAAGTGGGTCATCAATTCAAACTTAGTGCAGAAATGATTTTTCGATTCTGCGCAGTTTGTCTTCTAACAATTTTCATAAATTGCAAAATACATATTTGCCTACAAAATCTTTGCCATTTCACAATTGAACATAGTAGATTTACATCACAAAAATTGTGGTTTGAAAAACTCAGTTTATCTAAGACAATTACTCTCCCAAAGTTGCGTCAAG
Organism: Saposhnikovia divaricata; assembly: GCA_036435485.1. Classification (NCBI taxonomy): domain Eukaryota; kingdom Viridiplantae; phylum Streptophyta; class Magnoliopsida; order Apiales; family Apiaceae; genus Saposhnikovia; species Saposhnikovia divaricata. Next base: position 183,716,760 of record CM071599.1, on the reverse strand, counting down.
GACAGGACAGTCTCTTTCATAACAGTAACATTCTAATATTTTTAATAAATCAAAAAATTCATATTTCTGTGCAAATCGTTTTCTAAAATCGTTTTAATTCCTTCCTCCATCCTCAATTAAAATTTCAACCCAAAATTCAGAGTGTAACTAGGTGAAACATACTTCCAAAGTTCGAATCCCGAGAGCTGACTCTGTTCTACGCAGGTTTTAGTAAAACATCATTTTCTCCTAGCTCGTTAACTTAAACGATGCACCGTTTTCTTTTACACAAAATAGACTCCAAGATGCAACTTTCATCAAAAGACTACTACCCAGAACGGATCATAACTGTTTTGAATTAACAGAGCAAAATAGTGGCAGAAGCTGAAACTTTTCGGGGACAAGATAATTACATCAATACTACTAAGCAATAATCAATTTATTTGCAATAATTTCAAGGGATTGAACCATACCTTAGCTTGCCTTCAATGACCCAAGAATTTAAGCTACTTGAAGGTAGTGTTTTTCGTAGTTCGTTCACAGGGAAGGACTCTCAATATTGATTTCGAGTAGATTATCTCTTACAATCTAGAAGTGTGTAAATGGGGGGGTTTGAGTTTGGTTGTGGTGTTTTATCAAACACCTTGCATACAAGAACTAAATTGCTACAAAAATACAACAAAGTTAATGGCAACTATCCAAATTTACCAACACAACAACACAATGAGCAAATTAACAAGATAAGAGACACTTGACCCAAGGATAATAGCAAATCAAGCACTTCAACCCAACAAACAAGAATATATCCAACTCTACCTAACCAAGATAATTGGTGAAGCACACAATCACTTATTTCTCTTCTAAAAACACTAATTTAGTGAAGCACATAAATTAGCTCTCTTGATAATAGCTACCAATAATGAAGCACTACTAGTATAACCAAATCAAGAAATTAAACAAAGAGAGGCAAGGACAAACCCAAGGATGAGAAGCTCAACCTAGGTATTTGTACTTGAATCTTGAAGTTTAGGCACGCCAAACCTTGTGCTACTACAATGAATGTACTAACAATTACGGATTAGCACAAACAATTAGCAATTGAAATTACAAGAAGAGCAAGATGAAGCAACTTACAAATCTCCAAGCAAAATCATAAACAATACAACACAAGTATTCAAGATAGAGTGAAATAGATCTTACTTAAATTGAATGGGTTTAATACAAGAGATGCTTCCTTGAGCCAAATGTATGAAGTTAGTTACTCATAATCAATGCTAGATTGTGAGTAATTAATGTATCTCTCTCTACTCTACTAACCCTAGTTTATGTTCTTCAAGAGGCCAAGATGTTAGATATGTTAGGCCGAATACACAATTAATAATCAACTTTGTATGAGAGTTTAACAAGTAAAAGCGTTTATGCACTTAAAAACTTCTTGTATTACGAACCCTCTTCGTGATGTAAAAATATCACAAAGAGCTGCTAGGTTACAATAAAGATAATTCGTTGTTCGATACCCTTCTAGGGTTAACCTAACTGTATTTATATAACATACAGCTACGATACAATCTCTAATTGATATTCCTAATAATCAGCTATACAATGATATCAATTACAGATTGTTACACGTCTCCTATGTCAACTCGATCTCTTTGATAGCTATCCAATCTTCAAAGATATCGCTTCCATAATAAATCTTCAATCACTGTTGACCAGTAGACGCTTCCTCCAGACAGAGTTTGACAAACTCTGTCGAGCTTCCATCTGTCAGAGTTTACACTAAACTCTGACTGCTTCCAGCTAAACTCTGATAACTCACTGTAACACTTAAACACTGATTAAAACACATCAATTATATTTAACAATCTCCCCCAACTTGTTCATTAGCAAAAATGCACAAGTTAATGACAATAATTGATGATGTCAAAACAAATAAACAAATACAGTGTTTACACAAATTCAGAGTTTAAGCTTCTACTTAACAAAAACTTCAGAGAATAAGAAAATCCTTACAGGCCTTAATCTCTTATCATTTCAAGATCTGGCACAGCTCTGAGATAATCTATCAGCAATCTTCTTTCTGCATTTTCAAGCTCAATCTTCATAGCTTCTTTAATTTCTCTGAGCTGAGGATCACTCTCATCTGTCTGGTAGATAGCAGCCCTAAGATCATAAATTTTGTTCCTTCTCATCTCATTTCCCAGTCTGATAAATCTGACTTTTTCTGACTGTAAATTAAAATCAAGTACTGTGATTCCCAAATCAGTCTTTAACTTTGCAGTACCTTTCTTCATTTCAATGAGATTTCCTTTGTAATCCCTGTACTTCGGAACATATCTGCTATTATATTTCTCTCCTCTGATTGCCAGATTCTGAGTCATTCTCTGTCTGAGCACATTAGCAACTGATTGAGTCCTTCGACTATTCACCTTGAGAAGATACAGAACATACTCTAGTTCTTCCCAACATTTCAAGCCAATATCATCCTCACCAACTTTAAATACTGTCCCATCAGCCATGAAGTACAAAAGAAAATCCTTTTTTAAACTCTTCTGATGAACTAACTGTACTGATTCCAGTCTGTCCAAACTCTCTTGAGGAACACCACAACCTGGAACAGCCAGTGAAGAAGGATCTCTAGGACCAGTATATTGCCTTTTGTCTCTGTGTGAACCTAGTCCACCCTTATTATTACCAACTTTGCCAGATAAAGCTTTTCCATCAGAAACATTCATAGAGACTCCAGATAATACATTTGGATCCTGAATTGTTCCTTTCCCAAAAACCGATTTCAACTGAGAAGAATGTAAATGTGTGATCACTGCTTGTGATGCAACAGAAGTTGTAACTTTCTTTTGTGAACTTTCTCCTTCAATGCCTTTTAGCTTGGGTTTAGCCTCTACTGCAATTTCTTCCTTTGAAAACCGAGATCTTTGACTAACATCAGCCCTTTCTCTGATCACAACACCTTTAACAACAGGTCTAGGAGCTTTTCCTCTTTGTACCTTACCAGACTTTAAAGCTTTAAGATGTTCTTCTTGTAGACTCTTTTCTTCAGCTTCAATGTCCTCAATCGTAACTCCTTCCTCATTCTCTTCAATAAACAGCTTAGCAGCCAATTCTTCATCAGTTTGTGGATTAGAAGGTAACAGCAAACTCTTGGTCTTTGAAGTACCTTAAGTATCAGTATTTCTCCCAACAGACTGTGATTTAGATGACTTGCTAGTTCTCAGAGTTTGAGCCTCTTCAGCCTTGTTCTTTCCAGCACTATCCCTTCTGACCACTCTCTCCCCCTTTTTGACATCATCATGCATAAGAATAGATGTAATTAACTCCAGGGAAGTAGCAATAGAATCAATTTTAGCAGATAAGTCAGACTGATTCTCTTCAACTTTACTCAGCCTGGCAAAGAGATTGTCTTGAGCTTTAGAGAATTTTGTAGTCACTAGTTTTGAATCTCTTTCCATTTTCATCTCTCTAGCTACAACCTCATTTCGCAAAGCAGTGATTGCCAATGTAGTATCATCAAATCTTCTATCCAGAGTTTTTACTTGAACTACAGTTACTTTCAAGCAAGAAAGAATCTCTGGATTGGAGATAGTATCAGCATTTTTCTTAACAAAATCAGCTGCTCTTCCTCGTGGAAAAATACAATCCTCTTTGTACCATTCAGCAGCATTCTTTGCAAATTGTGCTCTCTCAACTTCATGAGAAGTACAAGGTTGAGTGAAAGGTGTATGTTTATTGTCTGTTTGTACTGGTGCAGCATCAGAGTTTGCACTACTTTCACCTCCAGTTTCAACACTTGTATCTTTAACAGGTTCATCTTCAGCCATAATTTTAGCAATTTCTTCTGTAGGCTTATCAAGATTTTCTCCATGTTGCTCAGGTTCAGCAATAGGCATAGACTGAGAAGTGACCTTGGTTGTCTGATCAATTTCTTCTCCTCCTTCAACAGTTTGGTGAGCATCAGATATTAACTCAGTATGGGATGCCACAGCTTCAGAAAGACCAACCGTAGGTTGATCAGCTACACCAATATCAGAGATAGGATCAGAGAATGGCATAAATGAATCAAGAATATCATTTATCGGAGAAAGACCATCTCTAGCATCCTCTTCTGCAGGCAGTTTGTCCTCTGCAGGCATTTCATCCTCTACAGGAGGTGTTTGCTGTGAAACGACCTCTGGAGTATCAATATCTTCATCCACAGAATCAGAGAATATAAGTTTTCTTCGTTTTGTTAGAGGTACATTATCTGAATCCTCTTCACTAGATGGTGACTTAGGTATTTTTGCCCGAATTTTTATTCTTTTCACTCTTCTAGTATAAACAGCTTCAGAAGATGTCTGCTTTGATTTTCTTTGTGTCTCTTTCACCTGCTTAACACTTGCATGTTGTTCAGTAACTGCCTTCTTAACTCTTTGTGCTTTAGACTGTGATTCTGGTGAAGATTGTGACGATTCAGAATTTGTTTGTGGAGTGGGTGAAGGTTATTTTGTAGGTGCTGAGTGAGCAGGTAATTCAGTGTTTGGTTTTTGAGTACGATCAATGTTTAACGGTTCAGGCTCAGGTTCAAGGTGTGGTTCAGGTTGTTGTTGTGATTGTTGTTGTGGTTCTTGTTGATCTTGTTGTGGTTCAGGTTGTTGTGGTTCTTGTGGTTGATTGAGAAAATTTTGCAGAGCAAGTGGCATGACAAAAGCAGGGAGATTTGCTTTACCAACATCCTTGTCAGTCATATCAGAGAATATTCTCTTATTGACTCTAAAAGGATCAATTTCATCAGTATCATCAATTTCGAGACCAGGTACACAAGCATTGAACAGCATTTGACAAAAACGAGCATAATAAACAGTAGTAGATTCTGACAGTTTATCACCTAAGCTCATCAGAACATGTCGACCAAAATCAAAATTAGTACCATAGAGTAGAGAATACCCGATTTGGAGACTGTCTATTGGAATGGCATCCCAGTTGGTGACTTTCTTCTGAAACATTCTTGTAATGCAATCAAAGAAAAAGTTCCATTCCTTTCTTAGATTTGGTCTTTTTATACCGCCGAGCTTGTCAAGAGATTCCATGTAACCTATCTCTTGTAACATCTCTCTCAAATAAGTTTCATTAACCAGAGTATAAGATGTATGTGTGTCAAACCCCATTGTATCTCTTACAGTCTGTGGAGTAATCACATAATCTTGTGCTTCATACGTGAAGATGATGTTAGGAGTTCCATTCTCTCCTCCATCCACATAAACTGAATTCTGCCAAAATGTAGAAATTTGAGACGCAGAGAGAGTAGCAGGTCCAACCAGAGCTTGTCCAATCTCTGAATCCCTCAAGAAGTTCTGCATTAGATGAAACGGTTCTGGAACGCGTTCATGATAGAGTGGAGCTTCATAGTTGTTAGGAACAAACCGTAAACCAAGAGCAGTGAATGCTTTAGAAGCCATGGAGTTAAGAAATTTGCAAGAATTTCCAAGAGAAATGTATGTAGAAAAGGTGTTTGCGTGAATGCCCACGTGAAAAATAAGAGAACTGTGAGATGTAAGAATAAAACACAATCGTTTGGACACAAAAGTGATTAAAGTAATTAAAAACCCAATCTCTTATGTAACAAACACTCAATCAGTTCCTTGATTAATGTGTAGTGGGACACGATAATAGGTAAGTGGACACATTAATGGGCGAGTGGGTCACGTGCGCTTATTTTTAAGAAGAGTATATTAAAAATTAAAACATTAAAATATTTGATTTAATCAAAAATCAAATAATACTCTCTTAAAATATCTGGACCCAAGTAAAACCAGAATTTGAAGCGTTTACCTGTTGGCTTTAATAACCAGAATACGAAGCGTTTAAGAACTTCATTCTTACCCATCTCTATTTAAGGCCTAGAGACTTGCTAAGAGTAGTTCATTAAACCTTTAACCTTTAAAGCTCTTTTCGATATCTGTGTTTTGTGTTTACCTTCCTCTAACAAATTCTGTGATTGTGATGTCTTAAAAGTCAAAATACTACTGTGATCAGTGCCTGATTCTATTTGGCAATCCGTATTTCAATTGTTTCTGAATTCGTTACTTCTCCGTTTTTAACGAGCTTTACCATTCTAGAAAGGTCTTGGAATCCTCTACGAGTTCTATGTTTTAAACTTTTTCATTTGAGTTCATCTTCACTGAGTAAATTGCTATTCTTTGAGACTGGTCAGGTTTGAGATCATAGTGTTTGTCTATCTAATTAACAGTAGACAACATATTAAAACTAAGCTTATAGCAAAATGGATTGATTTCATATGCGTGCACAGTGCAAATTACAAATATTAATATACCTAATTGTTTAATTATGCATGGATTTCTTGATAGAGTACTATTATCAAATTATATGTGTCCATGTCAATATAATGTTTTTGGTAAAACCTGTTGTATTTATGCTTATTCTATAAATTGACACCGTGGAATTATATTTTAGTGATAATGTCGAATCTTACAGAACTCGAGTTCAACACACTTGATGTCACCGAAAAAAAAATTATTTGACATGGATTCTTGATGCTGAAATCCATCTTAGTGCTATGGGTCTTGGTGACACCATAAAAGAGGGAAATAAAATCTCCGAGTAAGATAAAGCAAAGGCTATGATATTCCTCCGCCATCACCTTGATGAAGGATTGAAAACTGAATATTTGACTATTAAAGATCCATAAACTTTTTGGAAGGATCTAAAAGAAAGATATGACCACCAAAAAACGGTGATACTCCCAAAAGCTCGTTATGATTGGCTACACTTGCGATTGCAAGATTATAAAAGTGTGAACGAGTATACCTCTGCCATGTTTAAAATTACATCTCAATTGAAATTATGTGACGAGAGTATCACCGATAAAGATATGTTGGAAAAAACATATTCCACTTTCCATGCCAATAATATGCTCCTACAACAACAATATCGTGAGCGAGGATTCACGAAATATTCTGAGCACTCACATGGAAGTTGGTGATTTCTTTGAGGATGAGAATGAAAAGATGGCCAAATCTGGTAGTGGCAATAATTAGGCCATATAATAAAATTTTGCTTTTGTTTATTGAATATTTCATATTTCTGTTCGAACTCTATAATGATTGGCTTTACTTTATGCATGAGTTGTTTTGGATATTATTCTAATCTTCATTTATATATTTGATTTGTGAAGAAATATGGCCAGTAATCTCTCACTATGTGTTATGAAAGTCGAGGAATCGTTTTGTCTGGCAGATAGTGCAACAACACATACAATTTTGAAAAAGAAAGAATATTTTTCGCATCTCATATTAGCTAAAGCTAATGTAAATACAATATCGGGTCCATCAGATATTATTGAAGGCTTCGGAAGAGCAAGTATAGTGTTACCTAATGGTACACATTTATTTATTGAGAATGTCATGTTCTCTACCCGATCAAAAAGAAACCTTTTGAGTTTCAAATATATACGTCACAATGGCTATCATATTGAGACAACAAATGCAAATGACGATGAATATTTATGTATCACGTCTATAGTCTCTGGGAGGAAACAAATAATATAAAAACTCCCTTCATATAAATCTGGATTATATTATACCTTTATTAATCCAGTAGAGACACACATGATAATGAGCCAAAAATTAGCAAACCCGAAAAATTTTCTTATGTGGCATGATCGTTTAGGCCATCCGGGTTCAACAATGATGCGAAGAATTATAGAAAATTCAAATGGACATCCTTTAAAGAATAAGATTGTTCCATTGTCCAAAGATTTTTCTTATGTTGCTTGCTTTCAAGGAAAACTAATAACAAGGTCATCACATGTGAAAGTTGCGATTGAGTGTCCATCCTTTTTTGAACGAATTCAAGCAGATATAAGTGGACCTATTATACCATCAAGTGGACCATTCAGTACTTTATTGTACTTATAGATGCATCGATACGTTGGTCGCATGTTAGTTTATTGTCCACTCGGAATGTTGCATTCGCAAGACTCCTTGCCCAAATAATTCGATTAAGGACACAATTCCCAGATCATGCAATCAAGAAAATTCGATTGGATAATGCAAGAGAATTTACTTCTCAATCTTTTAACGATTATTGCATGTCAATTGGGATTGATGTGGAACATCCGATTCCGCATACGCATACCCAAAATGGTTTAGCAGAATCATTTATTAAGAGGCTACAATTGATTGCTAGACCCTTACTTATGAAAACAAAATTACCAAATACTGCTTAGGGACATGCAATATTACATGTTGCATCACTTGTTCGTTTAAGATCGACCACTTATCATAAATATTCCCCAATGCAGCTTGTAAATGGTCAAGAACCAAATATTTCTCACTTAAGAGTTTTTGGGTGTGCAGTTTATGTTCCGATATCTCCACCCCAACGAACAAAAATGGGACCCCAAAGAAGATTAGGGGTATACGTTGGGTTTGACTCTCCCTCGATTATAAAATATTTAGAGCCCATGACTGGTGATTTATTTAAGGCAAGATTTGCCGACTGTCAGTTTGATGAGAAAGTTTTTCCTGCATTAGGGGGAGATAAGTCAAAATTTGAAAAATAAAGACAAGAAATTTTGTGGAATGCAGTATCTCTGTCTCATTATGATCCTCGCACAAATCAATGTGAACTTGAAGTTCAAAAGATTATCCACCTACAAGAGGTTGAAATTAAATTGCCCGATTCATTTACTGATGTCAAGAGAGTGACGAAGTCACATATACCAGCTGTCAATGTTCCTTGTAAAATAAAACTTCCTGATGAAGAAAATAAAATCATGCTTGCAAATGAGTATAAAGCATGCCAGAAGCGTGGTAGACGTATTGGAACCAAGGATAAAAATCCTAAAAAATCAAGGAAACTTGATAAACAAGCTGGTACATCAAATGACATTATTTCAAATGAAATAGAACTGATCACTGAAGAGACGTCTTCAAAGGATGATCAAACACCTGAAATTGAGGACAATGACGAGATCTCGATAAATTATATCATTTCAGGAAAAAGGTGGAATAGAAAAGAAATTGTCATGGATGAAATATTTGCATATGCAGCTGCACTTGACATTTCTGAAGAAATCGAGGATAATGAACCTAGATCGATCTATGAATGTAAAAGAAGAAATGATTGGCCAAAATGGAAAAATACTATTGAGGCAGAATTGAAATCACTTGAAAAACGTCAAGTTTTTGGACCTATTGTCCAAACACCTGCAGGTGTGAAACCCGTTGGATATAGATGGGTATTTGTGCGCAAAAAAAATGAGAAAAATGAAGTTGTGAGATATAAGGCACGCCTTGTTGCACAAGGCTTCTCACAAAGACCGGGAATTGATTATGAAGAGACTTATTCCCCGGTAATGGATGCAACAACATTCAGATTTTTACTAAGTTTATCAATTTCAGAAGTGCTCCGAATGAATTTAATGGATGTTGTGACTGCCTACTTGTATGGGTCTCTAGATAATGACATTTACATGAAAATCCCTTATGGATTAAAAATACCTGGAGCATGTAGTTCAAGACCCTGAGAAATTTATTCAATTAAATTAAGAAGATCATTGTACGGGTTGAAACAATCAGGTCGAATGTGGTATAATCGCCTCAGCGAGCACCTTTTGAAAAGTGGTTATGTTAATAATGTAATTTGTCCATGTGTTTTTATTAAAAGGACAAAAATGGGGTCTTCTATAATTGCGATTTATGTTGATGATCCAAACATCATTGGGACCCCCTTCATGAAATGATTGAATATTTGAAAAGAGAATTTGAGATGAAAGACTTGGGCAAAACAAAAATATGCCTTGGTTTTCAAGTCGAACATCTATCCAAAGGAATTTTTGTCCACCAGTCATCATATATTGAAAAGATCCTTAAGCGATTTATTATGGATAAAGCATATCCCATGAGTACACCTATGGTTGTTCGCTCAGTTGAAAAGAAAAAGGATCCATTCTGCCCAAGAGATGAGGGAGAAGAACTTTTTGGTCCTGAAGAACCATATTTTATAGTCATTGGTGCACTAATGTACCTTGCCAATTGTACACGTCCTAATATTGCTTTTTCTGTTAATTTATTGGCAAGACATAGTTCTGCTCCTACTCGAAGACATTGGACTGGTGTGAAACAAATTTTTAGATATCTTCGAGGTACAATGGATATAGGTTTGTTTTATTCTAAAGACTCAAAAGTAGAATTAGGTGGTTATTGATGTGTAAAATAACTGCAAGCGCACAGTGGTTAATTGTAGCAAATACAGGTCGATCCACAGAGACTATGAATTTTCAAAACCCTAATAATTAAATCAGGCGAACTAGACAAATAGGTTTGAGATGAGTTTTAATTAACCTAATTAAACTAATTAACAAAGATTATCAAATAATATGGAAAACCTAGGAATCCGAATCCATTAATCAATCACAATTAATATCAACTCGCCCTAAAACCAATTCTCTTTCCTTCACAAACAAGGTATCAATTAACGAAATAAGCATATACTATGAAACTTGTTATCTAACAAATAACCTATCAAAACTTCAAGGAGCAAGCATAGGCTATGAAAAATAAATCCGATAACAATAATATATCAAAATCACTTTGTCAATTGAATAATTAAGCACCAAGAAAAATAATGAGAATCAATTAATAGATTCGAGAAGAAATCAAAAGTAATTAAATCAACTTCATCTTCATCCTAGGGTAAAAGATTTAGCTAGACATGATTATTAAATAACCGAAACAATATATAAATAAAGCACATCACAGAAGGTCAAGAATGGTTTATAATATTAAACTAATATATAAAAACAAAAGATCTCACGTTGTATTTAACTAAAGTAAACAAAGATACTCCCTGGTTATCAACTATAAATCCGTAGGAAACAAACAAACGCCAGAAATTAAGTACTCGTCGAAAAATTAATTAACGAAGCAAATTATTGAATAGAACAACGAAAAAGTGTTTGAATAAAATATAAAAACGGTTTATATTGAAAGACAATTAAATCTAGTCCTACTCCTAAATTGGTGTCTAAAATTGGTGTCTAAAGTGGTGTCTCAAATACAAGAGAGAAGCCCTATATATAGGGAAAAATAATGAGCTTGGGTCCTATGATTACAATCCGATCTTGAATATAATTTCTTCAATTTCCCTTTTCTTCTCCGATAAGTAATCGATTTTTCCTCCAATTTCCTTGACTTCAAGTATTTTCCACCTCCTTTCCCTTTTTGCACCTTTTCCTGCTTGAAATCTGTTTTTATTTATTTTCCTACAAAACAAAATAAAACAATTTATTAATTAATAAAATTACGAAAACGGACGTAAAATAGGTATTAAAAATATGATTAATTATGGACCTATCAAATGCCCCCATACCTATCTTTTTGCTCGTCCTCGAGAAAAATATAATATAAAATACTACATAATATATAATACCACTTCCGTAGGTGATCACGGTTGCATTTGGCATATGCAACAAGCCCTTTAAACCCCTAGGCATCCCTAGTGGACGAGTGAGGTCTCGTGAGGGCCTATAGAGAATGTACCCACAAAATCCATCTAGCTCATGTAAAAGATTGCTCAATGTAACACCACACATACAAGTCAGCTCATGCTACATCAACTTAAGAAATCAAAGTGAATTTGCAATGTCTTGGTGTGTAAGGTGCAAGTATTCACATAGTCTACTCAAAGAAATATGCATAGGTACTCAAAAGTCCATGTCAAGTGTAAAAATAAGTTGGTAACCATGCTAAGCCCACAAGAGTACACCTTAGATTCAAAACTTGGGATCTCATATGCATAAAACAAGCAATAACTCACCTTTCACTCACAAAAAAATATTCACTCAAGAACAAGGGTAAGTGTATCACTCCATTCCAACAAAATCATAAGCATGCTTGACATTTGGTATCAATCTAACTTTAACACAACATATATTAATGATGATAATCAAAAGGTCTTTATTTGGGTTGTAATGGAGCTAGGGACAAGGTTTGTCAAGTAAGGCCAAATAAAGTGAAGTGTCAAAAGCTAGTAGAAACCATAATAAATCATACACAACCCCATACTTCCTCCCCACACATGGATTTCTAATTTTCTTCCAACAAACTGCTTGACTAGTTGAATGAAGAAGGATAACACAGAAACATAAGTATGCTCTCATATAACTTTTTTTTTCTTTTTTCAATTTTTTTTTCTTTTTTTTTCTTTTTTTTCTTTTTTTTTTGGAGAGCTAAGATAAATATATACGCAACGACAATCCTTCTTCAAAAATTTCTTGAACGACTAACAAGTAAGCAACAAAATCCAATATTTTCCCAAAATGTAATGAACAAAAGTAAACCCCATCTCACACACCTTATTACTCCCACAACTTCCTACTAGCCTTTGACAATTGGGATCAAGTATACGTAAGGCTACAAAAGAAAAAGGTCTAGGCAAGTAATGTGGTGTGTCATCGAAAAAATAGGATTAAGCTCAAAGGGGTAACTAATTGATCATATATAAAGGGTGTGGTAATTTGGATAATAATAATTGGTTATTCCTAAATGCCTTTATCATCTTATCATCAAATAATGTCATGCATTTCAAGAAAGGTCTCAAACAAGTGCTAGCAATGCAAACAATATGTGGACACTCAAGCAAACGAATATAAAATGCAAAAGATATGCATATAGGCTCAAAATCTCACTTGGTGGCAAAACATAATCAATCCCAAGCAAAAATCTCTTTTATGCACCTACTTGTACTCAAAGCATGGAAACCAAATCTTCTTGCACATATTCATGTCCTTTTAATTACTTACAACATTCAATAAGTCTACTAGTTTCAACTTGCTAGTGTATGTGTGTGCACAAGAACTTAGCAAATCACTTCTCAATCAAAAGCTTCAGAAACACAAGAGTACTATAGCATGTAAGGGTGCATCAAGCCAACTTATAACAAGTAATCATTTCACAAGGCTAGAATTATTTTTGTATTTTTTCCATTTTTCAATTTTTTTTATAATAATTATACTACTAAATCCCTCCCTCATACCTAAATCATGCATTGTCCTCAATGTATGCAAATGAGAGAAAAAATGACAAAGTAAAAGGCCGAGAATACCTGATAAAGGAATGGCGGAGAAACACAATTACCTAAACATACACATCCAAAAGAAAAACATACACAAAAACACCACAAAAACTCACACACACAGTTGTTCCCCCATACCTACACTTGACTGTATGGGAGACAAACGAAAAATACTTACTAACCAATACCAGATCGAGGAAAAACAACACACGTAACACAATCATCAAACATGTGAAACACACCCACAAAAACACCATTATCCACTAGAGAAATATGATCATATACCAGAATAAAACTCATACCACTAACATCATTCATAGACCAATTAGATGCTTCTTTATGTTGTTTAAGCAGATTAATCACTTGAAATTCTTGGTCATGAACTAAATCACTAGAAAGAACATGATAAGTTTCATTATCAACTATCAAAGACTGATCAAGAATGGAAAAAGATGGATTATGAATGAAAGTGGGTGGCTCACCAACAGAAGTTTTAACAACAGACCTAGGATCAAAAGAACTATCCTCAAGTTGAGTTTCATGCTTAGAACAAATAGCATTCAATTCATCTAACATCTCATCAGAAGAAAAATTTCTATACAACTCATAAAGTTCTTTATTACTCTCATACTCTAACAAAACATCTTCCTCAAGAAAAAACTCAATTGCACTATCCTCAAGATTCGACCATGAAACAACCTCATCTATCAAATTAACTCCTACAGGTTGTTCAAAAAGCTCATTAGGTTGATTTCCTACATTAAAGACATTAAGATCAATCGTCATATTACCAAAAGTGAGTTTCATCGAACCATTCCTACAGTTAATCAAAGCATTAGAGGTAGCAAGAAAAGGCCTTCCTAAAATGATAGGAATTTGATTTTTGAGATTTTTGACTGGTTCAGTTTCTAGAACAACAAAATCGACGGGGAATACAAAATCACCAACCTTAATCAACACATCTTCCACTATACCTTTTGGAGTTTTAACAGAACGATCAGCTAACTGAAGAGTAACACTAGTCTTCTTAAGTTCACCTAAACCCAAGGCTTGATAGACAAATAATGGAAGAAGATTCACACTAGCTCTTAGATCGAGTAAAGCTTTATCAATGAAAGTATCAGCTATGACACAAGAGATGGTAGGACAACCGGGATCCTTATACTTCACAGGGATTTGATTTGACAAAATAGAACTAACATGAGATGTTAGGAAAGCTTTCTTAGGAACATGAGTGGTTCTTTTATGAGTACATAAATCTTTTAGACACTTAGCATAAGAGGGAACTTGTTGAATCGCATCTAAAAGAGGAATGTTAATCTTGACTTGCTTAAAGACTTCCAAAATCTTATCTAACTGAGCATATTGTTTGTTTGAAGTAAGTCTTTGAGGAAACGGGGATTTCGGCTTAAAGACTTTTTCATTAGACACATCAGAGTGGGGTTTCGAAGGTGGTTCATCGGATGGTGATGACTCATCAGCTTTATCTACTTCAGAACTCTCGGAATTTGAAGATTGCTTAAGACTAGGATTCAAGAGCAAAGGATTTGGTTCAGATGTTAGCTTATCTTCTTCTTGAGTATTGACACCAGCATGATTGTTGAATTGATTACCAGACCTTAGAGAGATAACAGAATTCACATTTTCATGAGATTTTTGATTTGGATGAAATTTAGGATTAGTCTCGGGTTGACTAGGAAATCTATTTTTCTCTCTCTCACTGATCGTGTTTGCCAATTGACTGACTTGGACCTCTAGCTTAGATATGGCTTGAGTGTTAGAATTTAGCAACTGCCTATCTTGGGTCATAGCTTGCATGAAAGATTGTTGAGATTGAGTTAAATTAGCTTGAGATTTCAATAACGCCTCAATACTCTTTTCTAAAGAAGTAAATCTCTTGTCAGATTCAACAAAACCAGGAGGATGCATAGGAACTGAGTTTGGATAATGACCTAGATTTTGAGGAGGATATGAATTAGGATTTTGAGTTTGGTATGGACCAGGATTAGGCTTTTGAAAAGCAGGTTGAGGATTTTGATTGTACTGATTGTATTGACCTTGGTTCCATGAGAAATTTGGGTGATTCTTCCAACCAGGATTATATGTGGGTGCATAAGGATCATTCCTAACTCTAGGTTGAAACATGGCATTGACTTTATCAATTTCGGGGCAATTCTCTACAACATGATTAGGAGAACTACAGTTTGCACAGAGAGACATTTGAGAGGACGCATTGTTGGTTTCTAAGGCTTCTAGACGTGTAGTGAGTGTAGCTAACTTAGTTTCGGTTGCAATAGAATTACCAACTGCGTGTAAGCCCTTAGATGAGTTAGATTTTTCAGTTTCCTGATTAGGTTCCCTAGTTGACTCCCACAACATTGTTCTTTCAGCTAACTCCTCAAAAAATTGCCAAGCTTCATCTTCATCTTTATCCATAAACTTACCATTACACATAGACTCTAACAAAGCAGTGGTTTGGCTATCTAAGGCTTCGTAAAGAATTTTGCAAAGTCTCCATTTTTCTATACCATGTTGAGGACATTTAGACAACAACTTTTTAAATTTATCAAAATATTTCCAAAAAGACTCATTCCGATTTTGTTGAAATTGGTTGATTTCATTCCTAAGTCTGTTTACCTTATGGTTTGGAAAATATTTTTTAAGAAATATAGCAATAAATCCCTCCCATGTGGAAATAGAATTAACGGGTAGACTGTACAACCACTGTTTAGCATCTTCTTTTAAAGCAAAGTTAATAACCCTGAGCCTAATGGAATCCTCACTCAATTGTTGAAGTTTCTGTAATGCACACACTTCCTCAAACTCTCGAATGAAAAGATATGGATCCTCTCCCTCTACCCCAGCAAACCTAGGTAACATGCTAATGTTGTGATGTTTGATTTCAAAGTTATTTGCGGTTACTGCGGGTAAGACTATGCATGAGGGTTGAGCGGTACGAGCGGGGTAACAACGGTCTTTAAGTGAAACAGCCATGACTACGGGTTGAACTTCTAATTCTTTTGACTCAATTCTAGTGGGTGAAGAAAACTTAAGTTGCCTTACTACTTTAGGAGATGACAGATTGGTTTGTCTTACTAATCTAGATGTAGTGTCTCGAACCCAAGCACTTTGCATACAAGAGAAGTAAACAATTAAGCACGTAGCAGACAAGAGCTATAAGTAAACACAAAAAAAATGGAAAATTAAAAAGAAAAATCTATATTAACCTAAAAAAAAATCTAGACCTTGCTCCTAACAATAAGATACTACTAAAAGTCACAACTCAAAAAGCATTCGTTCTGACTGGCCAGGCAGGTGCAAGCATTGCCAAGAGGCTAAACACCTTTCTAGACACCAATCCAAATTAGCCAGGTAAGCGTCACGCTTGCCTAGACACCAAACGAAAGAATACTTATTGATTTGTTCCTCCTAGATTCTCTTCCTAGTTGAGCGCGAGATCCTAGGGGCCAACGTCTACTTAATTTTATTAAGGAAAGGGTATGCAAGATGAACGAATTAGTGATTTGTGGGCCAAGGAAAGGGTGATGAAATCCCTCACCTTATCTTGTAATTGGGTGGCACCCTTAAGATTGATTGAATGATGCAACACACAAAGAACAAGAAAGTAAACATTTATGGATGCACTACACTACGTGGGAAATCAATAAATACAATAAAGAAATCTAGATGATGTGATCCTATGTGAGAGAATGAATGATGCAACAAATTGGTTTTTAACAATCAAATAACTAACTAATATTTTTGGGTTTTTTGAATATTTAATTTTTTTTGTGTTTTTTCAATAATAATAAAGAAAAAAAAATAGAGAGAGGTGATACGGAATACCGAAAAGTGCTTCCAAAAATTTCAAAAGAGACAGCGAGGCCTTCCAATGATCTTCTTGTCCAAGCTTTTCTCCGCTTCACTATTCCCTAAAAAAACAAAAGAAAACAAGAAACTAATCCGAAGAATTAATATCAAGGAGTGAAAAATACCAATAGTCCCCGGCAGCGGCGCCAAAAACTTGATGTGTAAAATAACTGCAAGCGCACAGTGGTTAATTGTAGCAAATACAGGTCGATCCACAAAGACTATGAATTTTCAAAACCCTAATAATTAAATCAGGCGAACTAGACAAATAGGTTTGAGATGAGTTTTAATTAACCTAATTAAACTAATTAACAAAGATTATCAAATAATATGGAAAACCTAGGAATCCGAATCCATTAATCAATCACAATTAATATCAACTCGCCCTAAAACCAATTCTCTTTCCTTCACAAATAAGGTATATCAATTAACGAGACAAGCATATACTATGAAACTTGTTATCTAACAAATAACCTATCAAAACTTCAAGGAGCAAGCATAGGCTATGAAAAATAAATCCGGTAACAATAATATATCAAAATCACTTTGTCAATTGAACAATTAAGCACCAAGAAAAATAATGAGAATCAATTAATAGATTCGAGAAGAAATCAAAAGTAATTAAATCAACTTCATCTTCATCCTAGGGTAAAAGATTTAGCTAGACATGATTATTAAATAACCGAAACAATATATAAATAAAGCACATCACAGAAGGTCAAGAATGGTTTATAATATTAAACTAATATATAAAAACAAAAGATCTCACGTTGTATTTAACTAAAGTAAACAAAGATACTCCCTGGTTATCAACTATAAATCCGTAGGAAACAAACAAACGCCAGAAATTAAGTACTCGTCGAAAAATTAATTAACGAAGCAAATTATTGAATAGAACAACGAAAAAGTGTTTGAATAAAATATAAAAACGGTTTATATTGAAAGACAATTAAATCTAGTCCTACTCCTAAATTGGTGTCTAAAATTGGTGTCTAAAGTGGTGTCTCAAATACAAGAGAGAAGCCCTATATATAGGGAAAAATAATGAGCTTGGGTCCTATGATTACAATCCGATCTTGAATATAATTTCTTCAATTTCCCTTTTCTTCTCCGATAAGTAATCGATTTTTCCTCCAATTTCCTTGACTTCAAGTATTTTCCACCTCCTTTCCCTTTTTGCACCTTTTCCTGCTTGAAATCTGTTTTTATTTATTTTCCTACAAAACAAAATAAAACAATTTATTAATTAATAAAATTACGAAAACGGACGTAAAATAGGTATTAAAAATATGATTAATTATGGACCTATCAAATGCCCCCATACCTATCTTTTTGCTCGTCCTCGAGAAAAATATAATATAAAATACTACATAATATATAATACCACTTCCGTAGGTGATCACGGTTGCATTTGGCATATGCAACAAGCCCTTTAAACCCCTAGGCATCCCTAGTGGACGAGTGAGGTCTCGTGAGGGCCTATAGAGAATGTACCCACAAAATCCATCTAGCTCATGTAAAAGATTGCTCAATGTAACACCACACATACAAGTCAGCTCATGCTACATCAACTTAAGAAATCAAAGTGAATTTGCAATGTCTTGGTGTGTAAGGTGCAAGTATTCACATAGTCTACTCAAAGAAATATGCATAGGTACTCAAAAGTCCATGTCAAGTGTAAAAATAAGTTGGTAACCATGCTAAGCCCACAAGAGTACACCTTAGATTCAAAACTTGGGATCTCATATGCATAAAACAAGCAATAACTCACCTTTCACTCACAAAAAAATATTCACTCAAGAACAAGGGTAAGTGTATCACTCCATTCCAACAAAATCATAAGCATGCTTGACATTTGGTATCAATCTAACTTTAACACAACATATATTAATGATGATAATCAAAAGGTCTTTATTTGGGTTGTAATGGAGCTAGGGACAAGGTTTGTCAAGTAAGGCCAAATAAAGTGAAGTGTCAAAAGCTAGTAGAAACCATAATAAATCATACACAACCCCATACTTCCTCCCCACACATGGATTTCTAATTTTCTTCCAACAAACTGCTTGACTAGTTGAATGAAGAAGGATAACACAGAAACATAAGTATGCTCTCATATAACTTTTTTTTTCTTTTTTCAATTTTTTTTTCTTTTTTTTTCTTTTTTTTCTTTTTTTTTTGGAGAGCTAAGATAAATATATACGCAACGACAATCCTTCTTCAAAAATTTCTTGAACGACTAACAAGTAAGCAACAAAATCCAATATTTTCCCAAAATGTAATGAACAAAAGTAAACCCCATCTCACACACCTTATTACTCCCACAACTTCCTACTAGCCTTTGACAATTGGGATCAAGTATACGTAAGGCTACAAAAGAAAAAGGTCTAGGCAAGTAATGTGGTGTGTCATCGAAAAAATAGGATTAAGCTCAAAGGGGTAACTAATTG
The DNA here is from genome assembly GCA_036435485.1 of Saposhnikovia divaricata. Classification (NCBI taxonomy): domain Eukaryota; kingdom Viridiplantae; phylum Streptophyta; class Magnoliopsida; order Apiales; family Apiaceae; genus Saposhnikovia; species Saposhnikovia divaricata. The sequence continues at coordinate 183,697,375 of CM071599.1, read as the reverse complement.
ATCATATATAAAGGGTGTGGTAATTTGGATAATAATAATTGGTTATTCCTAAATGCCTTTATCATCTTATCATCAAATAATGTCATGCATTTCAAGAAAGGTCTCAAACAAGTGCTAGCAATGCAAACAATATGTGGACACTCAAGCAAACGAATATAAAATGCAAAAGATATGCATATAGGCTCAAAATCTCACTTGGTGGCAAAACATAATCAATCCCAAGCAAAAATCTCTTTTATGCACCTACTTGTACTCAAAGCATGGAAACCAAATCTTCTTGCACATATTCATGTCCTTTTAATTACTTACAACATTCAATAAGTCTACTAGTTTCAACTTGCTAGTGTATGTGTGTGCACAAGAACTTAGCAAATCACTTCTCAATCAAAAGCTTCAGAAACACAAGAGTACTATAGCATGTAAGGGTGCATCAAGCCAACTTATAACAAGTAATCATTTCACAAGGCTAGAATTATTTTTGTATTTTTTCCATTTTTCAATTTTTTTTATAATAATTATACTACTAAATCCCTCCCTCATACCTAAATCATGCATTGTCCTCAATGTATGCAAATGAGAGAAAAAATGACAAAGTAAAAGGCCGAGAATACCTGATAAAGGAATGGCGGAGAAACACAATTACCTAAACATACACATCCAAAAGAAAAACACACACAAAAACACCACAAAAACTCACACACACAGTTGTTCCCCCATACCTACACTTGACTGTATGGGAGACAAACGAAAAATACTTACTAACCAATACCAGATCGAGGAAAAACAACACACGTAACACAATCATCAAACATGTGAAACACACCCACAAAAACACCATTATCCACTAGAGAAATATGATCATATACCAGAATAAAACTCATACCACTAACATCATTCATAGACCAATTAGATGCTTCTTTATGTTGTTTAAGCAGATTAATCACTTGAAATTCTTGGTCATGAACTAAATCACTAGAAAGAACATGATAAGTTTCATTATCAACTATCAAAGACTGATCAAGAATGGAAAAAGATGGATTATGAATGAAAGTGGGTGGCTCACCAACAGAAGTTTTAACAACAGACCTAGGATCAAAAGAACTATCCTCAAGTTGAGTTTCATGCTTAGAACAAATAGCATTCAATTCATCTAACATCTCATCAGAAGAAAAATTTCTATACAACTCATAAAGTTCTTTATTACTCTCATACTCTAACAAAACATCTTCCTCAAGAAAAAACTCAATTGCACTATCCTCAAGATTCGACCATGAAACAACCTCATCTATCAAATTAACTCCTACAGGTTGTTCAAAAAGCTCATTAGGTTGATTTCCTACATTAAAGACATTAAGATCAATCGTCATATTACCAAAAGTGAGTTTCATCGAACCATTCCTACAGTTAATCAAAGCATTAGAGGTAGCAAGAAAAGGCCTTCCTAAAATGATAGGAATTTGATTTTTGAGATTTTTGACTGGTTCAGTTTCTAGAACAACAAAATCGACGGGGAATACAAAATCACCAACCTTAATCAACACATCTTCCACTATACCTTTTGGAGTTTTAACAGAACGATCAGCTAACTGAAGAGTAACACTAGTCTTCTTAAGTTCACCTAAACCCAAGGCTTGATAGACAAATAATGGAAGAAGATTCACACTAGCTCTTAGATCGAGTAAAGCTTTATCAATGAAAGTATCAGCTATGACACAAGAGATGGTAGGACAACCGGGATCCTTATACTTCACAGGGATTTGATTTGACAAAATAGAACTAACATGAGATGTTAGGAAAGCTTTCTTAGGAACATGAGTGGTTCTTTTATGAGTACATAAATCTTTTAGACACTTAGCATAAGAGGGAACTTGTTGAATCGCATCTAAAAGAGGAATGTTAATCTTGACTTGCTTAAAGACTTCCAAAATCTTATCTAACTGAGCATATTGTTTGTTTGAAGTAAGTCTTTGAGGAAACGGGGATTTCGGCTTAAAGACTTTTTCATTAGACACATCAGAGTGGGGTTTCGAAGGTGGTTCATCGGATGGTGATGACTCATCAGCTTTATCTACTTCAGAACTCTCGGAATTTGAAGATTGCTTAAGACTAGGATTCAAGAGCAAAGGATTTGGTTCAGATGTTAGCTTATCTTCTTCTTGAGTATTGACACCAGCATGATTGTTGAATTGATTACCAGACCTTAGAGAGATAACAGAATTCACATTTTCATGAGATTTTTGATTTGGATGAAATTTAGGATTAGTCTCGGGTTGACTAGGAAATCTATTTTTCTCTCTCTCACTGATCGTGTTTGCCAATTGACTGACTTGGACCTCTAGCTTAGATATGGCTTGAGTGTTAGAATTTAGCAACTGCCTATCTTGGGTCATAGCTTGCATGAAAGATTGTTGAGATTGAGTTAAATTAGCTTGAGATTTCAATAACGCCTCAATACTCTTTTCTAAAGAAGTAAATCTCTTGTCAGATTCAACAAAACCAGGAGGATGCATAGGAACTGAGTTTGGATAATGACCTAGATTTTGAGGAGGATATGAATTAGGATTTTGAGTTTGGTATGGACCAGGATTAGGCTTTTGAAAAGCAGGTTGAGGATTTTGATTGTACTGATTGTATTGACCTTGGTTCCATGAGAAATTTGGGTGATTCTTCCAACCAGGATTATATGTGGGTGCATAAGGATCATTCCTAACTCTAGGTTGAAACATGGCATTGACTTTATCAATTTCGGGGCAATTCTCTACAACATGATTAGGAGAACTACAGTTTGCACAGAGAGACATTTGAGAGGACGCATTGTTGGTTTCTAAGGCTTCTAGACGTGTAGTGAGTGTAGCTAACTTAGTTTCGGTTGCAATAGAATTACCAACTGCGTGTAAGCCCTTAGATGAGTTAGATTTTTCAGTTTCCTGATTAGGTTCCCTAGTTGACTCCCACAACATTGTTCTTTCAGCTAACTCCTCAAAAAATTGCCAAGCTTCATCTTCATCTTTATCCATAAACTTACCATTACACATAGACTCTAACAAAGCAGTGGTTTGGCTATCTAAGGCTTCGTAAAGAATTTTGCAAAGTCTCCATTTTTCTATACCATGTTGAGGACATTTAGACAACAACTTTTTAAATTTATCAAAATATTTCCAAAAAGACTCATTCCGATTTTGTTGAAATTGGTTGATTTCATTCCTAAGTCTGTTTACCTTATGGTTTGGAAAATATTTTTTAAGAAATATAGCAATAAATCCCTCCCATGTGGAAATAGAATTAACGGGTAGACTGTACAACCACTGTTTAGCATCTTCTTTTAAAGCAAAGTTAATAACCCTGAGCCTAATGGAATCCTCACTCAATTGTTGAAGTTTCTGTAATGCACACACTTCCTCAAACTCTCGAATGAAAAGATATGGATCCTCTCCCTCTACCCCAGCAAACCTAGGTAACATGCTAATGTTGTGATGTTTGATTTCAAAGTTATTTGCGGTTACTGCGGGTAAGACTATGCATGAGGGTTGAGCGGTACGAGCGGGGTAACAACGGTCTTTAAGTGAAACAGCCATGACTACGGGTTGAACTTCTAATTCTTTTGACTCAATTCTAGTGGGTGAAGAAAACTTAAGTTGCCTTACTACTTTAGGAGATGACAGATTGGTTTGTCTTACTAATCTAGATGTAGTGTCTCGAACCCAAGCACTTTGCATACAAGAGAAGTAAACAATTAAGCACGTAGCAGACAAGAGCTATAAGTAAACACAAAAAAAATGGAAAATTAAAAAGAAAAATCTATATTAACCTAAAAAAAAATCTAGACCTTGCTCCTAACAATAAGATACTACTAAAAGTCACAACTCAAAAAGCATTCGTTCTGACTGGCCAGGCAGGTGCAAGCATTGCCAAGAGGCTAAACACCTTTCTAGACACCAATCCAAATTAGCCAGGTAAGCGTCACGCTTGCCTAGACACCAAACGAAAGAATACTTATTGATTTGTTCCTCCTAGATTCTCTTCCTAGTTGAGCGCGAGATCCTAGGGGCCAACGTCTACTTAATTTTATTAAGGAAAGGGTATGCAAGATGAACGAATTAGTGATTTGTGGGCCAAGGAAAGGGTGATGAAATCCCTCACCTTATCTTGTAATTGGGTGGCACCCTTAAGATTGATTGAATGATGCAACACACAAAGAACAAGAAAGTAAACATTTATGGATGCACTACACTACGTGGGAAATCAATAAATACAATAAAGAAATCTAGATGATGTGATCCTATGTGAGAGAATGAATGATGCAACAAATTGGTTTTTAACAATCAAATAACTAACTAATATTTTTGGGTTTTTTGAATATTTAATTTTTTTTGTGTTTTTTCAATAATAATAAAGAAAAAAAAAATAGAGAGAGGTGATACGGAATACCGAAAAGTGCTTCCAAAAATTTCAAAAGAGACAGCGAGGCCTTCCAATGATCTTCTTGTCCAAGCTTTTCTCCGCTTCACTATTCCCTAAAAAAACAAAAGAAAACAAGAAACTAATCCGAAGAATTAATATCAAGGAGTGAAAAATACCAATAGTCCCCGGCAGCGGCGCCAAAAACTTGATGTGTAAAATAACTGCAAGCGCACAGTGGTTAATTGTAGCAAATACAGGTCGATCCACAAAGACTATGAATTTTCAAAACCCTAATAATTAAATCAGGCGAACTAGACAAATAGGTTTGAGATGAGTTTTAATTAACCTAATTAAACTAATTAACAAAGATTATCAAATAATATGGAAAACCTAGGAATCCGAATCCATTAATCAATCACAATTAATATCAACTCGCCCTAAAACCAATTCTCTTTCCTTCACAAATAAGGTATATCAATTAACGAGACAAGCATATACTATGAAACTTGTTATCTAACAAATAACCTATCAAAACTTCAAGGAGCAAGCATAGGCTATGAAAAATAAATCCGGTAACAATAATATATCAAAATCACTTTGTCAATTGAACAATTAAGCACCAAGAAAAATAATGAGAATCAATTAATAGATTCGAGAAGAAATCAAAAGTAATTAAATCAACTTCATCTTCATCCTAGGGTAAAAGATTTAGCTAGACATGATTATTAAATAACCGAAACAATATATAAATAAAGCACATCACAGAAGGTCAAGAATGGTTTATAATATTAAACTAATATATAAAAACAAAAGATCTCACGTTGTATTTAACTAAAGTAAACAAAGATACTCCCTGGTTATCAACTATAAATTCGTAGGAAACAAACAAACGCCAGAAATTAAGTACTCGTCGAAAAATTAATTAACGAAGCAAATTATTGAATAGAACAACGAAAAAGTGTTTGAATAAAATATAAAAACAGTTTATATTGAAAGACAATTAAATCTAGTCCTACTCCTAAATTGGTGTCTAAAATTGGTGTCTAAAGTGGTGTCTCAAATACAAGAGAGAAGCCCTATATATAGGGAAAAATAATGAGCTTTGGTCCTATGATTACAATCCGATCTTGAATATAATTTCTTCAATTTCCCTTTTCTTCTCCGATAAAATAAATCCGGTAATAATAATATATCAAAATCACTTTGTCAATTGAACAATTAAGCACCAAGAAAAATCATGAGAATCAATTAATAAGAACGAGAAGAAATCAAGAGTAATTAAATCAACTTCATCTTCATCCTAGGATAAGAGAACTAGCTAGACATGATATCGAAAAACAAACAAGAATTTAAAGCATGAATTGAATAACAGAAAAAGTGTTTTAATAAAGCAAATAAAAATTGTTTGTATTGAAGGACAACTAAATCTACTCCTACTCCTAAATTATGAATCTAGATCGGTGTCTAAATTGATGTCTAAAGTGGTGTCTCAAATACAAGAGAGAAGCCCTATATATAGGGAAAAATAATGAGCTTGGGTCCTATGATTACAATCCGATCTTGAATATAATTTCTTCAATTTCCCTTTTCTTCTCCGATAAGTAATCGATTTTTCCTCCAATTTCCTTGACTTCAAGTATTTTCCACCTCCTTTCCCTTTTTGCACCTTTTCCTGCTTGAAATCTGTTTTTATTTATTTTCCTACAAAACAAAATAAAACAATTTATTAATTAATAAAATTACGAAAACGGACATAAAATAGGTATTAAAAATATGATTAATTATGGACCTATCAGTTATGCAGATGCAGGATATCGGTCTGATCCCCATAAAGGTAGGTCACAAACATGTTACATATTCACATATGGTGATACCGCAATATCTTGGCGGTCTACAAAGCAAACTCTTGCAGCAACTTCTTCGAATCATGCTAAATTATTGGTACTACATGAAGCTAGTCGAGAATGCGAGTGGCTAAGGTCTTTGGTCCATCATATTCGAGAATCATGTGGTCTTGTAGTCAATAAAGGAAGTCCTACTGTTCTATTCGAAGATAATGAAGCATGTATTACTCAGACTCGAGAAGGTTACATTAAAGGTGATAGGACGAAACACATTGATCCAAAGTTTTTCTTCACTCATGAGCTTCAGCAAAGAGGAGAAATTGATGTCTGTCAGATTCGCTCATGTGAAAATCCAGTAGATTTGTTCACAAAGTCACTTCCTACATCATCTTTCGAGAAATTGAGACACAAGATTGGAATGCGTAAACTTCGAGATATATGATGACACTCATTGTCATATTTAAATGAGGGGGAGACATGTATTAGAAGTGCAACACATGTACTCTTTTTCCTTCACTAGGGTTTTTCCCACAGGGTTTTTCCTAGTAAGGTTTTAATGAGACATGATGTTTGTGCGAGTCATCCAAGGGGAAGTGTTATATATTATTTATTGTACGACTCTTAGCCTTTTAACTACCCCTAACTCTTGGCCTCTCTTGGCCTTTCACTATACTTGTAACTCCAACTCTTGGCTTTTCACTACCTTTGTAACTTATGATTTGAGAGACTATATAAAGCCTTCTATGTAAATTGCATGGATAGATGAATGAAATAGAATGATCTCCCTTCTCTATTCTATCTAACTCTCTCTTTTGTTCTCTTACTCTCACTATATTATATATTATATATATAACACAAAGTAAATTTCGTTACCTTATACAATAATAACGGTATTTTAATTCTTTATTTCAATTTTTTAAATAGGTGTGATTTATTTATTGGATTAGTTTGGTGATATTTGAGTATTATCAAGGCTTCAAGTTGCGTAATTGGTACAGTACAAAATATAGTGATGCATCTTGAAAATTTGATATGGGACTCTTGTATGTACAATGTACATCACATAAGTATGTATCTCTATGCGTTGTCTGCAGCATCTTTTTCTGATGATATTAAGGTGGGGTGGATACAAACTTGTTCTTGTTTTGGTATATGCGTACTTGAGTAGATGCTCCTGCTAGTTGAATGTTTACTAATTTTTATTCGTCCACACGAAATTTAATTCCACCCCAACTTCACTTTTCACTCCCAAAACAACTAGCAATGAAGAAACTTAACTCAAATTTCCACACACTCCTTCTCTCCACCATTTTCCTCTCCTCCCACTCCCTAAACGACCACGTTTCAGTAATGCTTGATGTTGTCGAAGCATTTGGTCATCCGAGTGGGTTTGCGAATTGGAAAGGAAATGATCCTTGTAAGGCGATTTGGTCGGGGATTTATTGTCATGGTGGGAATATTACGGTTGTTAATTTTCAGGGAATGGGTCTTACTGGTTATATTTCTCCTAAATTTGCAGCTATTACTTCCTTGGAGAAGCTAATTCTTTCGAATAATAATATAAGCGGTGTTATTCCAGATGAGCTGACAAGTTTGGGTGATCTAATTATATTAGATGTAAAAAACAACCAGCTCCATGGTGTCATTCCATCTTTTAAGACTAATGTGATTGTGAAGACTTCTGGAAATGTAGATATCGGGAGGAATAGTGGCCCTGGTCCAACATCATCTATCCCTCTGAATAGCTCATCACTGGTAACTCTTACAAAGACTCTGTTAGGAATTCCCGTTTCCTGTCTTTGCGTAAATTAAATACGGAGATTATAACAGTCAATAATAAACACAAATGAACACCAAGATTTATACGTGGAAAACCCCCTTAAGTAAAGAGGTAAAAACCACGGGACCAGCTCCGAATGTTTCCACTATAATGATAACAATGGTTACAATATTCTCTCTCAAGTTTACGAAGTAACACTTGAGGCACAACTGAATAGAAATACAACGATTCCCTACTCCTTCGGTACTTGACCGGATAACCTGGACGAACTCCCTTTGTAGCAACTACAACAGCTGGACGAACTCCTAATGCTGCAGCGGGACAGATTCCGATGGCTGCAGCCTGACACTCACACAAACTCCCTCGAAACGAAAGAATAGAGTAGCACGAGGGCCCCCTATCCTGACCTGCTTGAAACTACCACAAGGTAAGTTTCCTACTAGACGGACTATCTAGCAGCTATATATACTGAGAAATATGAGAGGAAGAAGAGATTTTGGTGTGTGTTAGAATGAAGGGGGATGGAGGTATTTATAAGAGAATAAATGTAGTAGGTGGGGGGAAGGGGGTTGGTGAAATTAGGCATGAGTTTGAAAAGAAACCTGCCTAACAATCTCCCCCTCTTTCCAAACTCACAGTTAATCACTTGCTGTCCATACCTGCGCCCTGTTTGCACAGCTCCAACTTTTCCCGCGGAACCACCATTGTCATCATATCAGACGGATTTTTATCCGTGTGTATCTTCTCTATCTGTATCACCCCATCTTCAACCTGTTCCCGTAGCCAATGGTAACGTACATTAATATGCTTAGTACGACTGTGACAAGTAGCATTCTTGCTCAAGTCAATAGCACTCTGGCTATCACAATACAACTCAAAGTTGTCTTGCTTCTGACCCAATTCTTGGAAAAACCGCTTTAACCAAACCAGCTCCTTGCCTGCTTCACAAGCAGCAATATACTCTGATTCGGTTGTTGACAACGCAACACACTTTTGTAACTTGGACTGCCATGCTACAGCTCCCCCCGCAAAAGTGAAAAGCATCCCTGACGTGGACTTCATCCCATCTGGATGTCCTGCCATGTCAGCATCTGTAAAACCTTCCAAGACTGGTTCACCGTGTCCATACTTCAAGCATAACCCGGAAGTGCCCTTGAGATATCTGAGAATCCATTTAACTGCTTCCCAGTGCTTTCTTCCTGGATTTGACAGATATCTACTCACAACTCCAACAGCATGAGCAATATCTGGTCTTGTACAAACCAATGCATACATAAGACTCCCCACTGCGGATGAGTAGGGAACTTCCTCCATATCCTCCTTCTCCATGTCTGTTGACGGACACATTTTCTTGTCCAGTTTAAAATGTCCCGCCAATGGTATGCTAACAGGTTTAGCATCATCCATATTGAACCTTTTCAATACTCGTTCAATATATCCCTGTTGTGAAAGCCATAAACTCCGAGTTGTTCAGTCACGAACAATCTTCATCCCTAGGATTTGTTTTGCTGGACCCAAGTCTTTCATATCAAAGAACTTGGACAAATCTTCTTTCAGCTTGCGGATCATGTTAGCATCTTGGCCGACCACTAACATTTCATCAACATAAAGTAGCAGGATAATGAAGTTACCGTTAGGAAACCTTTGCACATAAGCACAGTGATCGGATGCAGTTCTCTTGAACTTATGATTCCTCATGAATGAATCAAACTTTTTGTACCACTGTCTTGGCGCTTGCTTAAGCCCGTATAAACTCTTCTTGAGTTTACAAACCATGTGCTCCTTCCCTTTCACTTCAAATCCTTCTGGTTGGTGCATGTAGATCTCTTCCTTCAAATCTCCATGAAGGAATGCAGTTTTCACATCTAACTGCTCAAGCTCAAGATCCATGATAGCCGTTAATCCGAGAACTGTTCGGATTGATGTCATCTTTACAACCGGAGAAAAGATTTCATCGAAATCAATGCCTTCCTTCTGTGCAAAGCTTTTAACCACCAAGCGTGCTTTATACTTTACAAGCTTTTCATCATCCCTTTTTACTTTGAAGACCCATTTGTTCCTCAAAGCCTTCCGTCCTTTCGAAAGTGTAGTCAACTCATAAGTTTCATTCTTGTTTAAAGAATCCATCTCCTCTTGCATTGCTTTCAACCAGCAACTGCTTTCTTTATGAGTCTTGACTTCCTCAAAGGTCTCGGGCTCCCCCTCATCAGCAATTAAGATATACTCGGATGAAAGATATCTTCCTGATGGTCTCCGTTCTCTCGTAGAACGTCGTGGCTGAGTTTCTTCAACTTCAGGCTGAGGCGGTAGCTCCCCCTGCTCAGCAGCCTCATCATCTGCTATATCATCTCCCTTATTTTCTACTGTATCTGGATTTCTAGCTTTCCTTGGTTGTTGAGTGCTCCCAAAATTCTCATAATTTTGAGACTCATGGAAAACCACATCTCTGCTCCTGAATATCTTCTTTGATTCAGGATTCCAAACCCGATACCCGAACTCTGGATCCCCGTAGCCAACGAGAATACACGGAGTTGTTTTATCTTCAAGCTTTGTTCTATGCTCCTTTGGGATGTGTGCAAAAGCCTTGCATCCAAACACCCGCAAGTAGGAATAGGAAACATCCTTTCCTAACCAGATCTTCTCTGGAATCTCAAAATTCAGAGGTGCCGATGGAGATCGATTGATCAAGTAGCAAGTTGTTCTTACAGCTTCTCCCCAAAATGACTTCGGCAATTTAGCCATTTTCAACATGCATCTGACTCGTTCAGCAATGGTGCGGTTCATTCTTTCCGCAACGCCATTCTGTTGTGGGGTGCCAGGAACTGTTCTTTCATGTCGGATACCATGCTTTGTAAGGTACTTTTGAAACTCTTTTGAAGTGTACTCCCCCCCGTTGTCACTACGAAGGCACTTCAGTTGTTTCCCTGTTGATCTTTCAACCATGGCATGAAACTTCTGGAAGTACTCAAACACTTGATCTTTGGATTTGAGTATCTCAACCCACACCTTTCGAGATGCTTCATCAATGAAGGTAACAAAGTACCTATTTCCGCCTAAGGACTCCACCTCAAACGGACCACATACATCAGAATAAACTCTTTCTAACAGCCCCGACTTTTTCTTCAGTGGACTGCTAAAAGATACTCTATGTTGTTTCCCGAATAAACAATATTCGCAGGGCTGCAATGCAGTATCTTTAGCAAACGGAATGAGGGATTTCTTCGCTAATATCTGTAGCCCTTTCTCGCTCATGTGACCAAGCCTCTTGTGCCACAAACTTGCTGAAGCTTCATCTTCAACTGTATTCAAAGCATTTGAACACATCTTCACTTGTGTCTTGTACAAAGAGCCACAAGTGGATCCTCTTGCAACCACCAATGAACCCGTAGTAAGCTTCCACCTTCCACCACCGAAGGTATTTACGTACCCCTGCTTGTCTAGCGCCATGCCGGAAATCAAGTTGAGCCGTAAGTCCGGAACATGCCTGACATCTTTCAAAGTCATTGAACAACCCGTGTTTGTCTCAATACAGATGTCACCAATGCCTGCGATCTTTGATTGATCTGAGTTACCCATTCTTACAGCACCAAAGTCCCCTGACTTGTACGTCGTAAAGAATTCCTGAGTGGGTGTTGCATGATACGTTGCTCCAGTATCTATCACCCATTCGACCTTCTGATCATCAACATGTAAGCATTCTTCTTCCCCAAAAGAAAGGATCACAACATCTTCTGTCATAGCAGCTGTTGTACTTTTCTCGGCATGTTTCCCTTGCTGACCATTATTCTGTTGCTTGAGCCAGGCCCTACAATCCTTTTTGTAATGACCCTTCTTCTTACAATAGTAGCATTCAACATTGGCATTTGATTTGCCACTGGAATTACCAAAATTCCTACTTTTACTACGTCCTCGGTTTGTCTCCCTATAGTTGCTTCTGCCCCTGTTCTCAGTAACAAGAGCCTGGGAATCGTGGTTGACTCCTTGTACCTTTCTTCTCATGGATTCACTAAGGATACTCTGCTTAATTGATCGCAACGTTAGTTGCTCAGTTGGTACAACATTAGTTACTGTCACCACTAGCGTATCCCAGCTGGATGGTAAAGTGTTGAGAAGAAATATTGCTTGGAATTTCTGCTCAAACTCCATCTTCATATTTGATAGTTGATTTAACAACCCTTGGAATTCACTCATATGCTCTGACATGTTGTTCCCATCCTGATACCTCATGTTCACCAGCTGACGAACTAGAAAAGTTACATTTTGTGAACTTTTCTCTTGGAACGTAGACTCTAATGTCGTCCAAAGCGTATAAGCATCTTCTTCTTCAGAGACATGATGATACTCCAAATTATCAATCCATCGACGAATGAGACTGATAGTTTTCATGTTCATCTTCTTCCAGTTAGCATCAGACTTTGCTGCAGGTTTAACTCCTTTCAGCTCCACCGGATCAAACAAGTCCTTACTATAAAGCAAATCCTTTATTCTGCTTTTCCACATCGGATAATTTGAAGCTGTTAGGCTTACCATTACACTGGAAGAATCATCCATTTTAATTTACCAAAGACTATGGGAATCTCACTTAGAACCACACAAGTTGGCCAGGAAAGTGGATGTGTTTGGGGAGCCTTCCGTATTAGTACGGCGCGTTATCAAGTAACCACTGCGCACAAAGCACTTTCCTCGACACCAACAATGTGGGCCCCAGCTCTGATACCACTTGTTAGGAATTCCCGTTTCCTGTCTTTGCGTAAATTAAATACGGAGATTATAACAGTCAATAATAAACACAAATGAACACCAAGATTTATACGTGGAAAACCCCCTTAAGTAAAGAGGTAAAAACCACGGGACCAGCTCCGAATGTTTCCACTATAATGATAACAATGGTTACAATATTCTCTCTCAAGTTTACGAAGTAACACTTGAGGCACAACTGAATAGAAATACAACGATTCCCTACTCCTTCGGTACTTGACCGGATAACCTGGACGAACTCCCTTTGTAGCAACTACAACAGCTGGACGAACTCCTAATGCTGCAGCGGGACAGATTCCGATGGCTGCAGCCTGACACTCACACAAACTCCCTCGAAACGAAAGAATAGAGTACACTACAAGGATTTTTGCTTTAGACGACACTCAAAACGTGTTGTCTGAATGTACCAAAAACTGTTGACTATTGAGAAGTCGTCTGATACACACCTCAGACAACACACAGCAAACTGTTGTGTGAGAGTTGAAAGACAAGTAAAAGCCACCTGAAAAGAGTTGTCTGATACCCAGAAACAACAACACTTCTTTGGAAACCTCTTGTCAAAGCTCCGATAACGCAACACTTTTTAACGAATATATTGTTGTTATTAAGCAGTAAAGACAATGGTTGTTAAAAGAAAGCCTATTGTTTAAGTGCAAAAGATACATGACTTTGTTCTTTAAGACCTCTTGTTAAAAACTATAAAGACAACACTTTAAGGATTTTACACCCAATTGTTGTAGTGTTTGAAATTGTTTAAGACAATTATTTTTCTTCAGAAAAGCGTTGTAGGTTTTTTACATGTGCAAGTGTTTTATTTAAAAACCTGTTGTCTGAAAGTTGTAACATAATGGTTTCAAATGATAAACAATGTTGGTGTAATGCATTTGGACAATGGTTTATGTACGAAAAAAATAAATCTAAACAATATTATGAAAAAACTTTAAAAATACTATATTATTACAACAAATATTCTCTATTACAACAATCTACAACTGTCGTTACAATTCACCATACTATCTGGAGCTGAATCCACCTTAGCATCCTTTCCATCGTCAAGAGCTGAATCTCCCCTCCATTTTATCTTATTATCTTCAAACTTACCCGCTGCAAATGGAACATAAAAATAATCCACAGTTAGTACATCATAAGGACGAATACACACATTTATGTATGAGTGTTAAGACAAATGAACATATTCAACAAATTATTGTTGCATACGAAAAGATGCAATAACATAATCTTAAGCTTCAATCAGATTAGTATTAAAAATTAATCAGCACAAATAGAATGTGAAATGTAATCATGTATAACTTAACAACAACTAGACTTTGCCTATCATCTAATTAACTCCTCCAACCGGCCAACATAAAGCCTGCCAAGAAAATATTAGAACATAAAATTCTCAATCAACCCATCCTCTTCATTATGAATAAGCAAGTAATACATACACTGTTTTTTACATAAACATAGTCGATACTTTTGAATCACATGCACCTCTAGAATAGCAACTACAGGTTAATCCAAACATGGCAATAGAAATCTACGATAACAAAAGCATATATAATATACAGGGTGATCTATTTAACAGCATAAAAGTAATCCAAGCACATCTCTATCAACAAAAACAAATCAACAAAATAAAATTGTGAAAAGGCAAAACCAGAAAAAATTGTAAAACCACACGTTGCAATTGGAGGAGAGGACAACCACACGTTCAATAAAAAGCCAGCCACAATTCCAATGAGTGCTACGTAAAGTGAAGATTTGAAAGAAAAGACTTGCTCGTTTTTTCTACTTCTTTGTCTCTTCATCCTTTCCTGCAAAAGTAAGGAGAACATTAGTAGCACTCGGTGGTCAAATATTATATAAGATGCCTAGTTGAGTGATAATCATTGACGACTTTGATAGAATTCCAACTGTCAGATAGCAAATTATGGTAGGAACTCTGCTGATGCACACCTAAAGGAAGCTATAAGAATTCAAAGAATTGTTTCCCCTCTAAAAAAAAGTAAGCAAACCGCAAACCAGGAAGCTATAAGAATTCAAAGAATTGTTTCCCCTACTACAACTAGCCCCCTAAAAATCCAAACTTCAAAAAGCATTTTCCGTATCATAAAACAGCAGCACATACATTAACATTAGATTAATTATCTGTCATTTGAGAACCCAATTTGCCAAATTCACCTTGGGAGTACAACTACATAGATACCAACATAATCATATAAAATCACCCATAAGCAGCAAATAAGTTACTCCATTAACAACAAAGATCAAGTTATAGATATCAAATTCACCTAGTTCTAACATTTGCCAAACAAAATTTAAGCAACAGCAAAGATGCATAAACACCAGCACAACAGTGAGGTGAATTCTAGCAAATAAGGATCTTGTTGTCGAATTATCCTCGCCCTTAAAAACTCTTTAATGACATAGCCAATAGAGAAATAGATACCTAAGCAAGAACAAACGATAATCACTTAATTCACTTACCACAATCAAACATACAACACACACAATTCTAATTACACAAACACCTCAATTCAAACTCAAATAAAAAATAATAATAATTACTTTTTAACGGACTCGCCATTAGTTTTGGCGGCGACAGAGTCGGGAGCTTTCTCATCTTCCTCCTCGTAGTCAATAAGCTCCTCCTCATACGCGTCGTTGTCCTTGTTCTCGCCCATCCTGCATATACACACACATATATACATATAAGAACTCTAAATTGAAATCAAAATCAAAATCTGAGTGGTCAAGGATGAAATTGAAGAGAAGATATGGATACAAAATAGTTGTATGTATAGAATTATGGAACCTGGTGTGCAGATCTGAGAACAAAAGTGATGGAAGAGAAAAGAACTCGGGAGAGAATCGAGAGAGAGGAGAGATGGAAGAGAGAATTGGGGATCGATGTTTTTTTTGTGTTTTGGTGAGAGAGAATTGGGGATCTGAGGGGTGAAAATGAATGAAAGAAGGGGAAATGAAATTTGGTTAAGTGGGAAAAGAATTTGGTAAAGGGGGGAAATGAAATTTGTTTAAGTGGAAATAGAATTTGTTAAATGGGGCAAATGAAATTTGTTTAAGTGGGAATAGAATTCCGTAAGGGGGAAAATAAATTAATTATTAAAAGATCGAACTGTACGGGAGTCAAGATCAATTTTATTAAATGTTATTTCAAAAATTTCAAAAAATAATAAATTATTTTGATTAGGTAAATTAACGGTACTAGTAATTTGACTTTAACCCCTAAACTAGTTCTCGTTCCTGATTCTTGATTCGATTTTTTTGAAATAAAATTTCGAAGATCGAATTGTACGGGAGTCAAGATCAATCTTATTAAATGTTATTCCAAAAATTTGAAAAAATAATAAATTATTTTGATTAGGTAAATTAGCGGTCAACTAGTAATTTGACTTTAACCCCTAAACTAGTTCTCGTTCCCGATTCTTGATTCGATTTTTTTAAAATAGAATTTCAAAGATCGAACTGTACGGGAGTCAAGATCAATCTTATTAAATGTTATTCCAAAATTTTCAAAAAAAAAATAAATTATTTTGATTAGGTAAATTAGCGGTCAACTAGTAATTTGACTTTAATCCCTAAACTAGTTCTCGTTCCCGATTCTTGATTCGATTTTTTTGAAATAGAATTTCAAAGATCGAACTGTACGGGAGTCAAGATCAATCTTATTAAATGTTATTCCAAAAATTTCAAAAAATAATAAATTATTTTGATTAGGTAAATTAGCGGTCAACTAGTAATTTGACTTTAATCCCTAAACTAGTTCTCGTTCCCGATTCTTCATTTTTCAAAAGATGTGATATAATCGCGTCTTTTTATTTTTTGATTATTTTTTCCTCACACTAAAATAAGTATTGATTAACATCCGTATGGTTGGATCATCAAAAAATATACTAAATATTATTTAGGGGTTACGGTTTTTGGTTTAGGGTTTAGGGTTTTTGATTAATGAGTTGTGTTCTTTGTGTTCTTCGTATTAAACGAAAATTTGAATGTGTTACTGAAATCCGATTGAGACGTACAAATAGTTTAATCGAAGCTCTCGACCAATACTTCATTCCTGTACAATCAAATCAAGTGTAGATATCATCAATTATTTGTTATTAATTCGAATTTAATTATGATTAAAACATGAATTTTTGCGATTGAAGTTGTTTGAGTGATTTGATACCTCCATGTTGTAGATTATTTTCTCCTGATCAATTTCATATATCATATGATGAATTTGGAGTTAAATAACATGATCAAAAAGCTGTTTGATTTTTGAATTGAGTTCTTGAATGTTCTTCGCGTTCTTCAAAATCAAACTGGAATTTGGAGACGTTATCGGGCTCCGTTTAAAACGCTCTTGTAACCAAATTGAAGCTCTCATCACCCCCTTTCCAACCCCATAAACAGATTTGGTGCAGAAATAACTTCGAATTTCTGATTTTTTTATTAAATTCGAATTAGTTCTTTAATTTTCGTAAAAGTCCAAAACTTCATAATTTGTGTGTTTTGATGGTACCATGTTATAGTTAATATTCTCCTGATCGATTTGGTATATTGTGTGTTGAATTTGGAGTTCAATAACACGATCAAAAAGCTGTTTGATTTTTGAATTGAGTTCTTGAATGTTCTTCGCGTTCTTCAAAATCAAACTGGAATTTGGAGACGTTATCGGGCTCCGTTTAAAACGCTCTAATAACCAAATTGAAGCTCTCATCACCCCCTTTCCAACCCCATAAACAGATTTGGTGCAGAAATAACTTCGAATTTCTGATTTTTTTATTAAATTCGAATTAGTTCTTTAATTTTCGTAAAAGTCCAAAACTTCATAATTTGTGTGTTTTGATGGTACCATGTTATAGTTAATATTCTCCTGATCGATTTGGTATATTGTGTGTTGAATTTGGAGTTCAATAACACGATCAAAAAGCTGTTTGATTTTTGAATTGAGTTCTTGAATGTTCTTCGCATTCTTCAAAATCAAACTGGAATTTGGAGACGTTATCGGGCTCCGTTTAAAACGCTCTTATAACCAAATTGAAGCTCTCATCACCCCCTTTCCAACCCCATAAACAGATTTGGTGCAGAAATAACTTCGAATTTCTGATTTTTTTTATTAAATTCGAATTTAGTTCTTTGATTTCCGTAAAAGTCCAAAACTTCATAATTTGTGTGTTTTGATGGTACCATGTTATAGTTAATATTCTCCTGATCGATTTGGTATATTGTGTGTTGAATTTGGAGTTCAATAACACGATCAAAAATCTGTTTGATTTTTGAATTGAGTTCTTGAATGTTCTTCGCGTTCTTCAAAATCAAACTGGAATTTGGTGACGTTATCGGGCTCCGTTTGAAACGCTCTTATAACCAAACCGAAGCTCTCATCATCACCTTTCCAAACCCATAATCATATTTGGTGCATAAATAACTTCGAAATTCAGATTTTTTTATTAAATTCGAATTAATTTCTTTAATTTCCGGATAATAATAAATTATCACAAATTAGTTTTCTGACAAAAACAGTTGTGTGAAACAGAATATTATAACTGTTTTGGTCCGAAAAAACTGTTGCAATTTGATTTCTCTCCATTTAAATTCCCCCCTTTGCAACTCTACCCAAAATTTCAAATTTCCCTCATTTCAACTTTTTCTAAAATTTGATTCCCCCCATTTTGATTTTCCCACCTTTTTTTTATCATACAACACTATTTAAAGCACTTGTGTTAAATATCATTACATAATACCACATTGGAAACCACTTGTCTCATTCTAACAATACTTTTTACGAAGTATTGTCTATGCTTCATTCACATAATATTTCGAAAAAATGTTGTGTGTTGGTTCACCTTCACACAACACTATGGATAACATATTGTATGACTTCTAATTAGACAACAGCCCTAAAAACACTTGTCTGAATGCAACAACGGTTTTCCTGTATATTGTGTTGCAGGCATTCACACAACACTTATTTGCTAAGGCTTGTCTAATCTTAAAAATACTTATGCATTTACACAACACCCCTGGTCAAGAAATGCTTGTCTGGTAAGATTTATCACACAACGGTTTTGGCCCACTGTGTGAATGTAGGATTACACAATACTTTTTCGAGTTGGAAAATAACAGTTGTCTGATCATTTCGGGCAACACTTTTTTCCATGGATGTTGTCTGATACGTGTCGTCTATAGCCAGATTTGTTGTAGTGGTAGCACGAGGGCCCCCTATCCTGACCTGCTTGAAACTACCACAAGGTAAGTTTCCTACTAGACGGACTATCTAGCAGCTATATATACTGAGAAATATGAGAGGAAGAAGAGATTTTGGTGTGTGTTAGAATGAAGGGGGATGGAGGTATTTATAAGAGAATAAATGTAGTAGGTGGGGGGAAGGGGGTTGGTGAAATTAGGCATGAGTTTGAAAAGAAACCTGCCTAACAGACTCCTCAAAGCAGTGGTAGACAATCTTCAACTGGGGTTGTTGTGGGTTCTGTTGGTGGTGTGTGCGCAGTATTTGGTGCAGGGATGGTTGTTTTTTATATTTACAAAGGTAAGCATAAGCGTCCTGGTAGAGTGCAGTCTCCTAATACAATGGTTATTCATCCCCGGCATTCAGGTTCAGATAATGCTGTGAAGATCACCGGATCAAGTATTGATGGCTGGATTGCTAGTGAAACTTTGAGTCTTAGAAATTGTGAACCTAGTGACATGCATATTGTGGAAGCTGGTAACATGGTCATTTCCATTCAAGTTTTGAGGAATATTACTAACAATTTCAGCCAAGAGAATATATTAGGAAGAGGTGGTTTTGGAACTGTTTACAAAGGTGAATTACATGATGGTACCAAGATTGCAGTCAAGAGAATGGAGTCCGGAGTGATGGGTGAGAAGGGTTTGGATGAGTTCAAGTCTGAGATTGCTGTTCTTACTAAGGTTCGACACAGACATTTGGTTGCGCTTCTAGGATATTGCTTAGATGGAAATGAGAGGCTACTTGTTTACGAATACATGCCTCAAGGCACACTTAGTAGCCATCTCTATAACTGGAAGGATGAAGGTCTGGAACCTCTTGAATGGACAAAGAGGCTGACCATTTCTCTGGATGTCGCTAGAGGTGTCGAATACTTGCATGGTTTAACCCAGCAAAGTTTTATTCATAGGGATCTTAAACCATCCAATATTCTCCTTGGCGATGACATGCGAGCTAAAGTGGCAGATTTTGGACTTGTGCGTCTCGCTCCAGATGGAAAAGCTTCGCTAGTGACTAAATTAGCCGGAACTTTTGGATATCTAGCTCCAGAATATGCAGGTTACCTATGTTTTTTTTCTCAAATTTTAAAAATATTTTGCTGGTCCGATGGATACTTTCTGAAAGTTCATGGAAATTTCACTCTGATCATCATTACACTCTTCTTTTATATCTCCTTTTTTGTTACCATGGGATGACTTACATTGTCCAACATCATATTTTGTTGTTGAACTTTCACAAAATACTTGGAGCTCCTTATCTTTTGCAATAAGAAGTTATAAAATAACTTCCTTTCAGTTTCTCTCAAATTCTGTACGGTTCATTACGAGTCACTTAGTATGACTCCCATATATTAGTGACTCAACTTTGATTAGTTTTATTATTGCCTTCAACACTAATTTTCACTGATCAGCTTTACTATTGCCTTGAATACTAAGATTCATAGTGTGACTGACAGTGACGGGTCGGGTAACTACAAAGATTGACGTCTTCAGCTTTGGAGTGATCCTAATGGAGCTCATCACTGGAAGAAAAGCACTAGATGAAACCCAACAGGAGGACAGTGTGCATCTTGTCCCATGGTTCCGTAGAATGCACATCAACAAGGATACATTTCAAAAGGCCATTGATCCAACAATTGACCTTGATGAGGAAGCCCTTTCTGGTGTAAGCAAAGTTGCTGAGTTGGCTGGCCACTGCTGTTCAAGAGAGCCACACCAGAGGCCTGACATGGGCCATGCAGTCAATGTTCTTTCATCACTGGCCGAGCTCTGGAAACCACCTGATCCTGATCCTGATGATGTGTATGGAATTGATCTCGATATGTCATTACCCCAGACATTAAAAAAATGGCAGGCTTTCGAGGGAATTAGTGGGTTTGATTGTTCTTCTTCATCTCTTATTGGCAGCAATGAGAATATCCAAACAAGCATACCAAGAAATATTACTTTATCGGATTTATTACTACATCGATATAATAATAAAATATTACTTTATCGATAAAGTAATATTTTATTATTATAAGGAGATTTACATGTATAATTTGTTATTATATTTTATAGCTGGTAGAGTTTTTTTGTGTAAATTGAAATATATTTATATTAGGATAGTCAACTTACACCAACCAGATAAAAAAAATTAATCAGTCAAGTACATGAATAAATATTAGATACATTGTATTTACTTATAACATAAAAATTATAGTGATTGTAAAATCACTTGTAAGGCAAAAGTATTTAGTGGATCATAACATAGTTTTGTCAATAGTTGTCATCTTAAGTGATTACAATAAAGAAGTCCGATGATAAATACCACACACGAATATTTACTATACTACGAAAAATATATATAAGAGATAAAAATTATACATGTTCTATGAAACACTGAAAGAAGGCCCAAAATACCCATTATGGGGTGTGTATTTGCCCAAAATACCTATTTTCATAAAAACTACCCAAAATACCTACTCATATCAGATACTCCTTACCCAATGGAGTATCATCACTTTACCTATCAATAGTGAGTATCAAGGGTGATACTCCTTACCCAGTGGAGCATCACCCTGATACTCCTTACCTAGTGGAGTATCACCTGATACTCCTATGACATTGGCGTATCATCTTGATACTCTACAGTGGAGTATCTGGTGGGTATTTAGGGCACTGTTTATATAATATTGAGTATTTTAATCAAATATTATTGAAAAATGGGTATTTTGGGCACTCACCCTGAAATACTAAGAATGAGATTTATTTTGAATTTGGCAGGAATTTAAATAAAAATGAATATAAAATTCACATTTAGAAAAGAAATGAATATTGTGTAATATACATATGGACATAAAATTTAGTAAATATTATTTTATATTTTCACTGGGCCCTTAAGAATTTTTTTAAATTATTATCTTATGCATTTAGCAAAATTATTACTTAATCCTATTGGCCCAAGTCGGGATCGGAAAAGTATCAATATATTCCTAATGTCTGCTACTATTGCATTTTGAAAATTACTGCTTTTGTCCTTCATTCTTTTAATCTTCTTTATTTCTTTGACGTCCTTTTTTGTCATTACAAAGGAAAATTATTGCTTTTATCCTTTATTTTCTTAATCTTCTTTATTTTTTTGATGTCCCTTTTTGTCACTACACAATATTTGGAGCGACCAAATTTAGACTGGATCGACCCAAATCTAAATCTATACTATTTTTTATCATTACACAACATTTGGATCGACCCAAGACCCAAATCTAAACCTCTCCTATTATCCTTCATTTTTTTTATTAATGATAATTAGCCGATTGCCTTTTTCAATTAAAAGATGTTTATTTATAATTTATATGATATTACCTTTTATAAATACCTAAAATATCATATCTTCCAATCAATAATTATTTTCTCTCCAATCAGCATTTGGAGGGATCCAGTTGGATCAACCCAAATCTAAACCTCTACTATTATCCTTCATTTTTTATTAATATAATTAATGATAATTAGCTGATTGCCTTTTTCAATTAGAAGATGTTTACTTATAATTGATGATATTACCTATTATAAATACCTAAAATATCATATCTACCAATCAATAATTTTTTTCTCTATAATTAAAACACGTTGACTTTTAATTTAAAACATAATATTGCAATAATTAATACATACCCAAAAATATGACATCATATCTTCTAACCACTAACAAAATATAATAAAAATTCGTATACAACGAATAATATCCGTTAGATTTTTAGTTAAAAATTAGAATTGTTAGATTTTTTGTTAAAAATTAGAATTGTTAGATCGAATAATATATTACATGATTTAATTTAATCACTAAATACATACCCAAAAATATGACATCATATCTTCTAACCACTAACAAAATATAATAAAAATTCGTATACAACGAATAATATCCGTTAGATTTTTAGTTAAAAATTAGAACGGTTAGATCTAATGATTAAATATATTACATGATTAAATTTACTTACTAAAATTTCATCCTTCATTTTTTTAATCTTCTTTATTTCTTTGATGTCATTTTTTGTCATTACACAGGAAAATTATTGTTTTTATCCTTTATTTTCTTAATCTTCTTTATTTTTTTTATGTCCCTTTTTGTCATTACACAACATTTGGAGCGGCCCAATTTAGATTGGATGACCCAAATCTAAATCTATACTATTTTTTATCATTACACAACATTTGGATCGACCCAATTGGATGACCCAAATCTAAACCTCTACTATTATCCTTCATTTTTTTTATTAATGATAATTAGCCGATTTCCTTTTTCCATTAAAAGATGTTTACTTATAATTTATATGATATAACCTTTTATAAATACCTAAAATATTATATCGT
Source organism: Saposhnikovia divaricata (assembly GCA_036435485.1). Classification (NCBI taxonomy): domain Eukaryota; kingdom Viridiplantae; phylum Streptophyta; class Magnoliopsida; order Apiales; family Apiaceae; genus Saposhnikovia; species Saposhnikovia divaricata. Next base: position 183,673,981 of record CM071599.1, on the reverse strand, counting down.
CCAATCAATAATTTTTTTCTCTCTAATCAGCATTTGGAGCGATCCAGTTGGATCAACCCAAATCTAAATCTCTACTATTATCCTTCATTTTTTATTAATAATATAATTAATGATAATTAGCTGATTGCCTTTTTCAATTAAAAGATGTTTACTTATAATTGATGATATTATCTTTTATAAATACCTAAAATATCATATCTTTCAATCAATAATTTTTTTCTCTCTAATTAAAACACGTTGACTTTTAATTTAAAATATAATATTGCAATAATTAATACATACCCAAAAATATGACATCATATCTTCTAACCACTAACAAAATATAATAAAAATTCGTATAAAACGAATAATATCCGTTGGATTTTTAGTTAAAAATTTGAATTGTTAGATCTAATAATTAAATATATTACATGATTAAATTTATTCACTAAATACATACCCAAAAATATGACATCATATCTTCTAACCACTAACAAAATATAATAAAAATTCGTATATAACGAATAATATCCGTTAGATTTTTAGTTAAAAATTAGAACGGTTAGATCTAATGATTAAATATATTACATGATTAAATTTACTTACTAAAATTTCATCCTTCATTTTTTTAATATTCTTTATTTCATTGGTGTCCTTTTTTGTCATTACAAAGGAAAATTACTGCTTTTATCCTTTATTTTCTTAATCTTCTTTATTTTTTTGATGTCCCTTTTTGTCATTACACAACATTTGGAGCGACCCAATTTAGATTGGATCGACCCAAATCTGAATCTAGACTATTTTTTTATCATTACACAACATTTGGATCGACTCAATTGGATTGACCCAAATCTAAACCTCTACTATTATCCTTCATTTTTTTAATAATGATAATTAACCGATTGCCTTTTTCAATTAAAAGATTTTTACTTATAATTTATATGATATTACCTTTTATAAATACCTAAAATATCATATCTTCCAATCAATAATTTTTTTCTCTCTATCAGCATTTGGAGCGATCCAATTGGATCAACCCAAATCTAAACCTCTACTATTATACTTCATTTTTTATTAATAATATAATTAATGATAATTAGCAGATTGCCTTTTTCAATTAAAAGATGTTTACTTATAATTGATGATATTACCTTTTATAAATACCTAAAATATCATATTTTCCAATCAATAATTTTTTTCTCTCTAATTAAAACACGTTGAGTTTTAATTTAAAACATAATATTGCAATAATTAATACATACCCAAAAATATGACATCATATCTTCTAACCACTAACAAAATATAATAAAAATTCGTATACAACGAATAATATCCGTTTGATTTTTAGTTAAAAAATAGAATTGTTAGATCTAATGATTAAATATATTACATGATTAAATTTATTCACTAAATACATACCCAAAAATATGACATCATATCTTCTAACCACTAACAAAATATAATAAAAATTCGTATATAACGAATAATATCCGTTAGATTTTCAATTAAAAATTAGAACGGTTAGATCTAATGATTAAATATATTACATGATTAAATTTACTTACTAAAATTTCATCCTTCATTTTTTTAATCTTCTTTATTTCTTTGATGTCATTTTTTGTCATTACACATGAAAATTACTGTTTTTATCCTTCATTTTCTTAATCTTCTTTATTTTTTTGATGTCCCTTTTTGTCATTACAAAACATTTGGAGCGACCCAATTTAGATTGGATGACCCAAATCTAAATCTATACTATTTTTTATCATTACACAACATTTGGATCGACCCAATTGGATGACCCAAATCTAAACCTCTACTATTATCCTTCATTTTATTTATTAATGATAATTAGCCGATTGCCTTTTTCAATTAAAAGATGTTTACTTATAATTTATATGATATTACCTTTTATAAATACCTAAAATATCATATCTTCCAATCAATAAATTTTTTCTCTCTAATCAGCATTTGGAGCGATCCAATTGGATCAACCCAAATCTAAACTTCTACTATTATCCTTCTTTTTTTTATTAATAATATAATTAATGATAATTAGCTGATTGCCTTTTTCAATTAAAAGATGTTTACTTATAATTGATGATATTACCTTTTATAAATACCTAAAATATCATATCTTTCAATCAATAATTTTTCTCTCTCTAATTAAAACACGTTGACTTTTAATTTAAAACATAATATTGCAATAATTAATACATACCCAAAAATATGACATCATATCTTCTAACCACTAACAAAATATAATAAAAATTCGTATATAACGAATAATATCCGTTAGATTTTCAGTTAAAAATTAGAACGGTTAGATCTAATGATTAAATATATTACATGATTAAATTTATTTACTAAAATTTCAAGGTTCGAATTTTTATAAATACCTAAAATATCATATCTTCCAATCAATAATTTTTTTCTCTCTAATTAAAACACGTTGACTTTTAATTTAAAACATAATATTGCAATAATTAAAACATACACAAAAATATGACATCATATCTTCTAACCACTAATAAAATATAATAAAAATTCGTATACAACGAATAATATCTGTTAAATTTTTAGTTAAAAATTAGAACGGTTAGATCTAATAATTAAATATATTACATGATTAAATTTACTTACTAAAATTTCATCCTTCATTTTTTTAATCTTCTTTATTTCATTGATGTCCTTTTTTGTCATTACACAGGAAAATTACTGCTTTTATCATTTATTTTCTTAATCTTCTTTATTTTTTTGATGTCCCTTTTTGTCATTACACAACATTTGGAGCGACCCAATTTGGATTAGATCGACCCAAATCTAAATCTATACTATTTTTTATCATTACACAACATTTGGATCGACCCAATTGGATTGACCCAAATCTAAAACTCTACTATTATCCTTCATTTTTTTATTAATGATAATTAGCCGATTGCCTTTTTCAATTAAAAGATGTTTACTTATAATTTATATGATATTACCTTTTATAAATACCTAAAATATCATATCTTCCAATCAATATATTTTTTCTCTCTAATCAGCATTTGGAGCGATCCAATTGGATCAACCCAAATCTAAACTTCTACTATTATCCTTCTTTTTTTATTAATAATATAATTAATGATAATTAGCTGATTGCCTTTTTCAATTAAAAGATGTTTACTTATAATTGATGATATTACCTTTTATAAATACCTAAAATATCATATCTTTCAATCAATAATTTTTTTCTCTCTAATTAAAACACGTTGACTTTTAATTTAAAACATAATATTGCAATAATTAATACATACCCAAAAATATGACATCATATCTTCAAACCACTAACAAAATATAATAAAAATTCGTATACAACGAATAATATCCGTTGGATTTTTAGTTAAAAATTTGAATTGTTAGATCTAATAATTAAATATATTACATGATTAAATTTATTCACTAAATACATACCCAAAAATATGACATCATATCTTCTAACCACTAACAAAAATATAATAAAAATTCGTATATAACGAATAATATCCGTTAGATTTTTAGTTAAAAATTATAACAATTAGATCTAATGATTAAATATATTACATGATTAAATTTACTTACTAAAATTTCATCCTTCATTTTTTAATCTTCTTTATTTCTTTGATGTCATTTTTTGTCATTACACAGGAAAATTACTGTTTTTATCCTTCATTTTCTTAATTTTCTTTATTTTTTTGATGTCCCTTTTTGTCATTACACAACATTTGGAGCGATCCAATTTAGATAGGATGACCCAAATCTAAATCTATACTATTTTTTATCATTACACAACATTTGGATCGACCCAATTGGATGACCCAAATCTAAACCTCTACTATTATCCTTCATTTTTTTTATTAATGATAATTAGCCGATTGTCTTTTTCAATTAAAAGATGTTTACTTATAATTTATATGATATTACCTTTTATAAATACCTAAAATATTATATCGTCCAATCAATAATTTTTTTCTCTCTAATCAGCATTTGGAGCGATCCAATTGGATCAACCCAAATCTAAACCTCTACTATTATCCTTCATTTTTTTATTAATAATATAATTAATGATAATTAGCTGATTGCCTTTTTCAATTAAAAGATTTTTACTTATAATTGATGATATTATCTTTTATAAATACCTAAAATATCATATCTTCCAATCAATAATTTTTTTCTCTCTAATTAAAACACGTTGACTTTTAATTTAAAACATAATATTGCAATAATTAATACATACCCAAAAATATGACATCATATCTTCTAACCACTAACAAAATATAATAAAAATTCGTATACAACGAATAATATCCGTTGGATTTTTAGTTAAAAATTTGAATTGTTAGATCTAATAATTAAATATATTACATGATTAAATTTATTCACTAAATACATACCCAAAAATATGACATCATATCTTCTAACCACTAACAAAAATATAATAAAAATTCGTATATAACGAATAATATCCGTTAGATTTTTAGTTAAAAATTAGAACGGTTAGATCTAATGATTAAATATATTACATGATTAAATTTACTTACTAAAATTTCATCCTTCATTTTTTTTATTATTCTTTATTTCTTTGGTGTCCTTTTTTGTCATTACACAGGAAAATTACTGCTTTTATCCTTTATTTTCTTAATCTTCTTTATTTTTTTGATGTCCCTTTTTGTCATTACACAACATTTGGAGCGACCCAATTTAGATTGGATTGACCCAAATCTAAATCTATACTATTTTTTATCATTACACAACATTTGGATCGACCCAATTGGATTGACCCAAATCTAAACCTCTACTATTATCCTTCATTTTTTTATTAATGATAATTAGCCGATTGCCTTTTTCAATTAAAAGATGTTTACTTGTAATTTATATGATTTTACCTTTTATAAATACCTAAAATATCATATCTTCCAATCTATAATTTTTTCTCTCTCTAATCAGCATTTGGAGTGATCCAATTGGATCAACCCAAATCTAAACATCTACTATTATCCTTCATTTTTTATTAATAATATAATTAATGATAATTAGTTGATTGCCTTTATCAATTAAAAGATGTTTACTTATAATTGATGATATTACCTTTTATAAATACCTAAAATATTCTATCTTCCAATCAATAATTTTTTTCTCTCTAATTAAAACACGTTGACTTTTAATTTAAAACATAATATTGCAATAATTAATACAAACCCAAAAATATGACATAATATCTTCTAACCACTAACAAAATATAATAAAAATTTGTATACAACGAACGAATAATATCCTTTAGATTTTTAGTTAAAAAATAGAATTGTTAGATCTAATGATTAAACATATTACATGATTAAATTTATTCACTAAATACATATCCAAAAATATGACATCATATCGTATAACCACTAACAAAATATAATCAAAATTAGTATATAACGAATAATATCCGTTAGATTTTTAGTTAAAAATTAGAACGGTTAGATCTAATGATTAAATTTATTTACTGAAATTTCAGGGTTAGAATTTTTATAAATACCTAAAATATCATATTTTCCAATCAATAATTTTTTTCTCTCGAATTAAAACACGTTGACTTTTAATTTAAAACATAATATTGCAATAATTAATACATACACAAAAATATGACATCATATCTTCTAACCACTAACAAAATATAATAAAAATTCATATACAACGAATAATATCTGTTAGATTTTTAGTTAAAAATTAGAACTGTTAGATCTAATAATTAAATATATTACATGATTAAATTTATTTACTAAATGCATTAAATGCATACCCAAAAATATGACATCATATCTTCTAACCACTAACAAAATATAATAAAAATTTGTATACAACGAATAATATCAGTTAGATTTTTACATGTCATAATAATAAAGGTAGTTGGAAAGATTATCAGTTAATAACATTGACACAGTACAGACCATGTTATTTGTAAATAATCTTTGGACTCAATTTTATACTTATAGACATTATTTTGTTTTCAAGCAAGTTTATGTTCTTTATGGATTTGTTCAACTTAAGGTTCATGGGGGTAGACATGCTACGTACCAGAAGGTCTTATGGAATAGCATACTTTTTATCGGATGTCTCCGAAGGGACTATGGAATAGCATACTTAGAAGCTCAGACCCACGTCACAAGCCTTACCCTCTTGGTCAGCCAACATTGCTTTTATTTATGCTCTAAATATCTTCTTTACTGGCGTTCAATTTCACTTCATATATGATACCATATTTAGCACTTTCACTTGAGCTCCATATTAAAATATAAAAGCACTAAATTTTCTCTTTTTCAGTTTAGTTGGCATTTTGAGAGAGAATAGGTAGTGGAAAATGTGATTGTTATAATTTGTAATCATACATTATTTGAAGATAACAGTTAATAAGTGAGCTTCTTGCGAAGACATGTGTTTTTGGTAAATAGTATTATCCTTCATTTTTTTAATCTTCTTTATTTCTTTAATGCCCCTTTTTGTCATTACACAGCATTTGGAGCGATCCAATTTAGATTGGAACAAAAAATTCTATTATGATATTGTACTTATTTTCAGTAATGTTGTAGTACTACGATTGCACCTCCAGCCTTTCTCTTCTCCTCCAGCTACATAATTTTAAATATTGAAAACAAAATACAATACATGAAGAAGTTTGCATTTATAAATATAGATTACAAGCAGAGAGAGATGTTTAGTTACAGATAGACTACATAGCAACAACATAAGTGATAAAAAGAAAGATGTTAGTTACAGATAGACTACATAGCAGCAACATAAGTGATGAAAAGAAAGATGGTCCACATGATGATCAAACTAATGAAGTATTGAAGTAATTAACAAGCCTGAACCACATAAGCAACTTCCATTTTATAGGTATTGTTTATCATAACGTGGGTCATAGGTTTATGTATTCCCATTAATTTTATTTTTGGTCACCCCTCTAAGTTGATCACAAAAAAATTAACAACCCATCAAAATAAGTAGTTTAAAAATATATTCAAATTATTATATTCGTTTCAATAAGAACATACTTTTAATATAATAAAGTCAATAAAATAAAAATTCAACAATTTCAGAAAGCGAGAGTCATGGTGAAAGACCTTAATTTGAACATAAACTATAAATCTATTAGAATATTTATGTGATATTTTGGCTTGCTTATTTAATTGTATAATTTACTTATTTTTAATAAAAGAATCTATATTAATAATATATATACACTGTATTTTCATACATGAATTTACTAATACAATTTAATGGTCACTGGTGAGAATGAGAACAGTGAGAACACACATATTCACTACATTTCAATCTATTTTAAAGGGCCCCTCTAGGTAGGGGTGAGCAAAAAACCGAATTGGAATCGAAACCGAACCGAAACCGGTCAAAACCGAATCGAAAAAACCGAAACTGAAATCGAATCGGCGGTTGCGGTTTTTGATTTTTTAAAAACCGAGACTTTCGGTTCCGGTTCCGGTTATTAGTTAAAACCGAACCGAAAAAACCCGAAACCGAACCGATTATTTATATAAATAAATAAATATTTATATTATATATATATATATATATATGTTTTAAAATTAATCACATTCACATATATATATATATATATATATATATTTCAAAAGTAAAGAATGTGTTGGGCCTCAGGAAAATAATCTAAGTCCAAATATTTCTTAAGAAAACATAGAAGATGTCATTCATTTGGTAACACAAGCAGAAAGGAGGAGTGCCCAGATTTAATTAGAACTTTAGCTTCCATAATTGACAGAAATAGAAAATATATGCACAAGCATGACATAACTTAATTTGTCTAACCTTTATATATTAATTTATTAAAATTTATAATACTTTTTATTTAAGCAGTTTTAAAATCGAAACCGAACCGATGTTTTTAAAATCAAAACCGATGGTTCGGTTACGGTTTCGGTTATCAATTTTAAAAATCGAAGATATGCGATTTCGGTTCCGGTTTTATCCAAAAACGGAACTGAACCGAGGTTTGCTCTCCCCTACCGCTAGGGACATCTTCACAAAAAAAATCTTATAATTCGACCCTCTATCCATTCATAAAAAAAATAACAAAAAAATAAAATAAAATGAGAACAGTGAAAACACACATATTCGCTACAATTCAAGCTATTTTAAAGGGCCCCGCTAGGGGCATCTTCATACAAAAGTCTTATAATTCTACCCACTATTCATTCATAAAAAAAATTAAAAATTGCTTGAAATGTGGTCTCATTGTTCTCCAACATTCACATATTATATTATCTATGAGGTCTCATAGTTAATATAATATGTTCTTGATATTATATGAGGTTTAATGTTTTGGAGCCATTGGGGGTGAAGGGATTATCATTTCCGCATTTGAATAATGAAGACAATTTATTATTGCTTTCAATTAGAGAACAACATTTTTAAAAATATTTATTACTTTTATTGCAGATTTTGATGGATTAAATAAATTTTCAACATTGTTAAAATAGAATTGTAGGCTACTTTTTTATATAAATTTTAGCATATCATTATTTTATTAAATACTTATATATAATATCTTTCTAAGAATTGATTATTTATATAATTGCATACAATATCTTTCTAAGAAATCAATCAAATTTGTTAAATTTTTGGTATTGTCAATTTAAATTAAATAAGATGTTTTAAGAAATCAATCAAATTTATTAAATTTTTGGTATTATCATTTTAAATTAAATAAGATGTCGTGTACGAAGTACGGGCAAAATGCTAGTATTACTCAAGTTAGGTTATTACTTTATCTGGTATTATTTTATTGAGGTTTAACTGTAATTGTTAAGAGTGTAACGTTTTTGTAAAATACTTTCTTATACAGAACTCTTTTTTTGGAAGTAGTTATCACGTACTTATCAAGATATTAATTCAGGTGTGTTGTCCTACATTATTTTTTATGTGTGCTGTTATACTGTACATGTCATAATCTAAGCTCGATGGTCATATATTAAATCAAGGACCACATGAGTTATCACTTACTCAATTTAGTTGATTACTCATTGAACATTTCTCTATCTTTATTTGTATATAATATTGTGTGTATGTAATATTTTTCAAAATTATAAATTTTCAAATAACCTAATTTAACTTCATAATTATAAGATATATCATATTTTAGTGTTATAATTTTGAATTTCATTCATCTTAAAGTTACTATAGGGTTTTTCATAATCTCGTCAATAATGATTGTTGGTTTCACAAATTATAAAAGACTCATTTAATAAAACATTTAAATTGATTTAATTTATTGTCTGTGCTTGTTTGCAAGTTACTGTTTGCGCAACTACAAGAAGAACAGTGTGTAAGGTAGCTGAGGGAACATTAAGACAGACAACAACGATATTAGGGATGTTTGGGAGAACTTTTTTCAGAATAAGTAACTTATTTTAAGATAAAGTTAGATATTCTTAATTTTTTTCTGGAAAAAGTTAACTTTTTTTTTTGCAACTTCTAGAATGTCAATCATACATTATATATTTGTATAAATTTTTTTTATCAAAATATGAAATTTTTATCCGAAAATAAGTTCATAAAAACTTAAAAAAAGCTCAGCCAAAAAGCCTCGATATATTAAGGTTGGGATAGTGAGACAACATAATATTCTTTGACAGTAAATTGTTGTTTATCAATTTATCTTTCGAAAAATATTACTCGCGGTTCTGATTCCGGGTTTATTCTTGAAGAAATTTTTCTTATTTTTATTCTTGTAAAATAACTTTTTATTTCTCTGGAAATTTTATTATCATCGTCCCGATAATTTACTATTCACTTTTTCGATAATTTTACTATTCATTTTCCCAGAAATTGTTAAGACTAGAATCTTTGAAAACAAAACAAATTTACACAAACTTAAATTTATCATACTTTAACAATATGCTATCAAATATGAACTTTTTATGAGCGATGAATATGTACCAAATGTTGAATTAATAATCTTCGTTTTTATTAATAAAATTTTAAATTACAAGAGCTAAAATTTGGAGTTATTACTTGACTTGCAGGAATGGTGTCCCAAATTTTAACTTGGGAATGTTACGTTTTTTATGTTAAAGTGTATGAAGTTATATAACTTAGGGGAAAACGCTACACAAAGTAGCATGTTATTATATGTTATAAACATTAAACGAATTGGTGTTATAGTGTAATATTTGGGATCATTTTTTTAGATTATGATATTTGGGACATTTTATTTTAAATTGTGATATTTGCGATATTTTCTCAATTTTGGTACTTATAGCACTAATATTGTTTATGGGCCGGGTAGTTCGATATATTCATTTATACCAATGTTAAATAAAACAGATGGAGTTCGCATAAGACTCAAATGAGAGTCGGCCGACTCCTCTTCCCCTAACCCTAGCCGCATCATCCTTGTCCACCCCTTTCTTCCCATCTCCATCTCCATCCCCATCCCCTTTCTTCCCATCTCTATTCACACAACATCTCTTCTCTTATTTTTTCAATTTTCTTTCAATAAAATCGAGATTTGTTCTACAAAACTCGCAAAATCCCCATTTGAGTTTCTTCACTTTAGTTTTCAGATCTACTAAGGTTAAGAGCTCGGATTTTATAATAAAATTCAGTTTTGGATTCAAAATCTCTGGTCTAACATCATATTAAAAATTGGTGTATTTCCGAGATATTTGAATTTTTGGATTTTTTCGTTTCATTCTGTTTGAGTTATTAGTTGTGTGTTTGATTGTCTCGCTTTGTGCGATGTATCTCGCTTTGTGCGATGTGTTGGTTGTGTTGAAAATGAATTTTGCGGTGTATTGGGAGATCTGGATATCTCGCATGAACACCACTTTCGGCAGGTCTATAGCTGGTGTTCGACAAGTAGATAGCTGGGGTGCGTTTGGAACGGTGGTAAAAATTGCATGTGCTCACCTCTCACACAAAATATTTGTTCATAACATGGGGTATTTAAGCTTAGTTTTGTAACAAAGTCCTCTGAACATTGCACTATCCATGAAGTTAACGTGAGGGTCAATTGTGAAGCTACTATTTTCTGGGGAGATGCAAGTTGGATTGCTCGGGAAACTGTTATCTTCATTTTTAATTTTAAGAACATTTGTATTCAATTAGTTAAGCAATCCGGAAACAAAACGGCTAATTATTTAGTTTGTTTGTTTTTCCACCTCGTTGCATGATCAGTTGGGGGTTGTCCCGAATGAATCTTTTTCAAAGTATTAATAAAATTTGCTCTAAATTTGGAAAAAAATAAAAAATAAAACAGATGGATAACATATCATATCTTAATATGCAGCCGATAATTGAACAAAATTGAGAAGTTCTTTGGCCCGTAACGACATGATTTTGAGTTTTGTGGTTACAAATCCGCGTGATTTCGAAATACACATTAGTCGCATAAATATTTGGCCACTACTTGTTTGGATTCTTTTTTTTCCCCCTAAGCAAATCGTCATTTCGAAATTTTTCGTTAATTTTGTGTTTTCAGTATTACACCGCGACATCATAATTATTTCTTATTTTTATTCTTATGAAATAACTTTTTATTTCTCTGGAAATTTTATTATCATCATCCCGAGAATTTACTATTCACTTTTTCGATAATTTTACTATTCATTCTTCCAGAAATTGTTAAAGACTAGAATCTTTGAAAACATAACGAATTTACATAAACTTAAATTTATCATACTTTAACAATATGCTATCAAATATAAAGTTTTTATGAGCGATGAATATGTACCAAAAGTTGAATTAATAATCTTCGTCTTTACTAATAAATTTTAAATTACAGAACTAAAATTTGGAGTTATTACTTGACTTCCAGGAATGGTGTCCCAAATGCCTTCCCCGACGTAGGACATGCAGTGAAATGGAAGATATGGAATACCAATAGGCAATAGCTAAGTGATTTTTGCGAAGGCCGAAATTTCTCATGGGACTGTTTCACATGATGGACCACTAACCCATCTAGAATAAATCCCAAATGTTGTAAATATATAAATCGATCCAAATAATTTCCTTCCAAATTCATTCAAGTCACTTGTTTTCAGGTGAAGTAATCGAGGGAATCAAGATATTTAATCAAAGTAGGTTAATTTTTCACTGAATTACTATAAAAAAAAATCCAAATAAAAGTCATCTAATCTTTTTTATTATTGATAGCAAATAATAGAGCTACCTACATCTATCTATGTATTTATCTATCTATATTATAGTTCTTACTGCCTCTTTTGAACAGTAAAATTGGATGATGAGTTTTGACCCTCAAATTTCACAACAATTACACCATATGCCACCGCTTTAATCCGATATATAACGGCCATCAATTAGCCTGTAACTTTACTCAATTGCTTCCACTTGATACTGCAATAATCAGATGTTTGTCCCCCATTCAATACATATAATATTAATATAAACCGAGCTTTCTCGGTAAGTTTCCTACTCCTTCTATCCCTGTAACGCCCCCAAATCAGATTTACTCCAATTTGGACCTTTACGTCATCCCATAGATACACCTGTCTCAAAATACAATAATAAGCAAAAATTTCCTATATAACATTTCAATCTTGATCATTATAATACACTCTAATTCTCATTCTCACCACAAGTCTCAAGATCTATACTACTTCTGAAACTGGCAAAGTATCTCGAGCTCCACATCAAACTTCAACACTCTAGCTACCCCACTCACGGAATTTCTCTTTTCCTTTCCCAGTTGGAACAGAAAGATCTAAGTTCTCGTCTTTAACTGTATAATGAAAAATAAGTAATAACATGAGCGACAAAATGCTCAGCAAGGCTACTACCAGAGTAGTATATATAAGAAAAATCTCAACGCTCAAATGTAACACCATAAAATAAGAACATGAATTTAATTAAATGAGGAGGCCTGAATTTAGAGATTTACCACATGCTCAAAATATCACAAGACTTTTAAAATTCAATATAATCTCAGCAACAATAAAAATTCAACTTTGATAATTAAATAATCACATTTGACCAGTATCCGATGAAAAATATTTAAATAACCTTTGTTCAAGTATTTAAAATTCTTGAAGAAAATAATTACCATGATTATTTTTCTATAATAATCACATTGACCAGTATCCGATGAAAAATACACCTTTGATAGGTTAAAATCAAAAATTCATTTGAAAAAAAATAAAAGTCTCAAAATATGCTCATGATTAGCTAACTCGAACAATTGAGGTTAGCTTATGTCTCCGAACATTTGTTTGAACTCCCGAACAATTGAGACCACAATGTAATAACTAACACTCTCAAGATTCATCATAAGATGTTGAAGTCACATTCATCATCCACTTGGTTCGATTCAATGAACCCGCTCAATAGAAATAAATGGAATTGTACTAATCTGAATCAATAGATTAGTATGTTGCTTCTCATACAAGTTGTAATACAAGATATCTTTCAAATAGCATCACCCTTAGCTAACTCGAACAAATGATGTTAGCTTGTTATGGATGACTGAGGTGTTGTCTTGAATGAATAAGATCATCAAAATACACCAAGAATCTTCGATATTTGAATAAACTATCCTTCTTGGAAAATACTCACACATAGGAAGAATTTGATCATCGCAAGGGAGGGTTGGATAATAACTAATTAGCTCAAAGATCCACAAATTAACAACAAATAAAATGAACATTCTCTAAATGAGAGGAAGATAGTAGACTTGCCTGGAGTCCTTAGCTTGTTAAACTAAAAGAAATCAACAAAGTATAGGTCTCCTTTCTCTTTATACAACGTCACAATACTCCGATTAGTTTATGTTCTAGAAAAACAACACAAAATAAGCTCTCGTTAGTCACATGTTTAATTTCAACTCAATAGCACCAGTAAAGTTCCTAATTGAACTATCACTGTTGCTAACTTAATTGATCAGCTTATCTCTAAACCTTTCTAATCTATTCTCATCATTATCTATTATTTATACGCTTATTTCTAACGAAAATTCGGCATGACCCATTCGTAATATGGACGTTTCCCGGCGTAAAAACACCTCAAATACATTCTCAAATTAATCCAAGACATTTCCCAACAATCCACAACACCAAACAAGACTTATCACCATCTTCAATCACAATTCATATATTATTTTCAACTATAACTCCATTAAAACCCTATATCAAAACATCAACCATTGATATTAATGCATACCATACTTGGAAGTCAACTAAACAATATGAAAACTAACAACTTTAATCTTTTGACCAACATCAAATAAGGTCTTTAACTCATTCAAAATGATTTCCCAAAACATGACACGCATAAAACAATTCAAAAACATAAAATGCTACCGCGCATACTTTACTCCAACATTTTTAATAAATCCAAAAATTATTCATAAATCACCAAAATTTATAGGCTTCTTTCTGAATACCAAATAAAGATCTCATAAAAGTTTCCAGTTGAATACAATCTTCTAACTAGGTGGGTCATCAATGCAAACTTAGTGCAGAAATGATTTGTTGATTCTGCGCAGTTTGTCTTCTAACAATTTTCATAAATTGAAAAATACATATTTGACTACAAAATCTCTGCCATTTCACAATTGAACATAGTAGATTTACATCACAAAAATTGTGGTTTGAAAAACACAGTATATCAAAGACAATTACTCTCCCAAAGTTGGCTCAAGGACAGGGCAGTCTCTTTCATAACAGTCACACTCTAATATTTGTAATAAATCGAAAAATTCATATTTCTGTGAAAATATTTTTCTAAAATCTTTATAATTACTTCCTCTATCCTCAATTAAAATTTCAACCCAAAATTCAGAGTTTAACTAGGTGAAACATACTTCCAAAGTTCGAATCCCGAGAGCTGACTATGTTCTGCGCAGGTTTTAGTAAAACATCATTTTATCCTAACTCGTTAACTTAAACGATGCACCGTTTTCTTCTACACAAAATAGACTCCAAGATGAACAACTTTCATCAAAAGACTACTACCCATAACGGATCATAACTATTTTGAATTAACAGAACAAAACAGGGGCAGAAGCTGAAACTTTTCACGACAAGCTAATTACATCAATACTACTAAGAAATAATCAATTTATTTGCAATAATTTCAAGGGATTGAACCATACCTTAGCTTGCCTTCAATGACCCAAGAGTTTGAGCTACTAATCGTGATTTATGAATAAGAAAATAAGGAGTTTGATGGAGCTTTCTTCCTCCTCTTTCTCTCTCTTCTCCTTCTCTTCTCTTCTCTCTCTCTCTCTTCATTTCTCTAGATGCTTCTCCATCTCTTTCTCTCCATTTTTCTATATTTCCTTCATTACCTCCACCAATCTTTACACTTCTAGAATTCTCCACAATTCTCTCTTTTTTTTAACTTATTTCTATTTTTAAAACTAATAAAACCTAATAATATTAAATCCATGAATAAATCCCAAAACTCCAAAATAAAATACTAGAATTTAACATAGTTAAACTCTAGTTCTCTCAAGTCTAAAATAATATTCTCATGCTCTAAAACTCATTCTCATAATTAAATCTCTAATTAAACTCATTTTTCTCAAAAATTGGAATAATTGGAAACAATTCTAAAATTTATTCTCAATATTCTCAAATTTGTATCTAAATTCTAAAATACACTAATCCATTAAGATCTCATAGCCCCATATGCTCTCCATAATTTATAACCATTTCCCAGGTACTCAAAATAATTAATACTAGCACTAATCAAACGAATTTCCTAGATATTGGTTCGGATTTTCTCAAGATAATCCAATTCCAAATTGATATTTAAAGTATCGATGTTTAATTCCTCAATCTCATGGTCTCAAGAATTCTCCAAATAAATCTCCAAATATTAATACCACTTATATTATAAAAGAAAACTTACAGAATATATTCTGAGAATCTCTGTTATTACATTCTCCCCCTCTTAAAAGAATTCCGTCCTCGGAATTAGCTGTATTCAAACAAAAAGGGACACTTCTTCCTCATCTCTTCCTCAAGCTCCCAAGTAGCTTCTTTAACTTTATAGTTTCTCCAAATTACTTACACCAAGCCAATTTTCTTCTTCCTCAGCTCCTGGACTTTTCGATCAACACTCTTCACAGGTTGCTCCTCGTAAGTTAGATCAATTCGTATCTCAATCGATTCATAATCCATCACATTCCTGCTATCAAATTGATATGGCCGCAATACTGAAATGTGAAATACATCGTGGATATATTGAAGATCTGGTGGAAGAGCAAATTGATAAGCCACAACACCAACTTGTTTTAGAATCTCAAAAGGTCCTATAAATTTTGGACTCAATTTTCCTTTCTTCCCAAACCTCATGACACATTTCCAAGGAGAAACTTTCAATAGTACTTTGTCTTCTACGTTCCATTGTTTGTCATGTTTTCCACTAACACAATTTCCTTAATAAATAGGTTAAATTAAACTCATTAACACGTCACTTGCACTCTAATAGCATCACGATCCACATTTATGGCCGGTAATTTCTTCATAATACTTCATTTCTCTTGGCAACATCAACTCGATTTATCCCAATCGGCATAGCTATGAACTCTGAGAAGTAAAAGAATCATGGAACATTAAATTACTAGATTCCATATCAAGGAATTTGCTACACGATTGTGATTATTGAATTATGAATTTGAAAAGAAACCTCATTTGAAATAAAAGAATGACAGAGATCAATATGATCAAAAGAACTCAATGTTGCGGTGTCTTAGACACTACTAAAGGTAATTAACCTTCTTGTAATACACAACACACAAGTGATGGCATCCCATCAGACTTCTATCACACACACAGATAGTCCTTGTGTCCCCTATAAATAGGGTTGCTCATCTCAGTTGGAGTAAAAATATGAAAGGAACGTTCGACAAATAAATCTCAGATGTACACCTTGGATCAAAATTAAACAAATTCCCAGGGTGCTATTTCCGGAGAAAAAGAATAACTAGAAAAGATATTAGCACATAAAAGTAGATGGTGATATATTACAAATAGAGTTATCCACCATTTAGAGAAAAATGGAACCTCAAATACCACAAACTTGACTGGGCCTCAGAAACCTGAAAGACAGGTATCATGACAGCCTCTGGCACAATTGAAACCCAATTACAAGTAAATATGATTATCACAATATAACTCAGGAGAGGAAATATATATATATATATATATATATATATATATATATATATATATATATATATATATATATACATCGAAAGTCACTGAAGAAAGATATCAAATAAATCACAGATGAAGGAGGCAATCAAAATAATTCACAAGTGAGGAAGGTATTGCCAAGGTCTCTATAGATGCCTTCTTTGTCGATTCCTCTAATAGGTACTCATTCGATTCTAAACACATCATGAAGTGATCGATACATACGTCATTGTTGACTCGTAATAGTCTATAAAAATTCCACAGTAGACATTAACAGCCACAAAGAGTTCTATCCAACTCGGCGCAATCCTCTCAAGCAAGAGTTCCACTTATAATAAGACTTCGATACCGGTGCCGCTCACAACACTAAATCAATGACGAATTCTATATTATTACGATACGGTATCTCTCTCTTCTTTCTCTATTCTGGTAAGAACAATAATTAATTAATATGCTTAATAAATACAAGTTGTATGGCTCAGCTCAATTAACAAATTTACTCAATAGAATTATTGTCTCATCTCAAAATCACATTATATAATTATAACCATCACACACCATCTCCAAAGGTATCTATAATCCCCTTCTCGCATCTCACAAAAAGTCATGCCACAATCCTAGTAATTTCAGTCTGATTTATCTATGAAAAGTCCCTTTAAACATCACCTTGTAATAGCCCTAACATAGCCTCTCAAGATCTAAATACCTCCTGATGTCTAGCTTTAATCCACTGGTCATCTGAATATAATGCTTGATATATCTCAGTAAGAATCCATCCATCACTACTCCTAAAACAGATAGCAATGGTGTTAATGCTGGTACCGAGAGTATAAATATGAACTACTATTGGTACAGTATCTCTCAAGCCTTTTATACTTACTGAAGACATTACAGGCAAAACAAGGGTCTCAACAACTACTGGAGCAACCATCTCATATTAAACAACATATCTTGTCACCTGCTCTCCCATATAATCGTCCACATCTGCATCTGTTATTTCTGCCCCAATCATGTCTGGCTATCCAAAACCTGCACTAACCAACTCCTCTATCTCTGACTCTAGCCTAATAAACTCACTATCCTAAGCCGTATCAGTCTGAATAAATAATGTCTCTAAGTGTGTGCTCTCTAAGGAAGAATCAACTATATTAACTATCTCTTCTCTCAGAGGAGAACCCAAGTCAATCACATCTGGAGCAGATGATCCCAAAATCTCTATTGATAACCCATCAAAGTCATTGTCGAATATGATAATATGAGAATCCTCCACAAGGTCACTGTTTGATTTGGATGACGATATCCATGCACATGAAGAAATTCCTTCATATAATATAGCACTAAATTAAACCTCGTGCCTTGATCATCTTTATAACTCATTGTGAGTTACCTAAGGCTCAAGATCTCTATAAGTCTCTGTTATATTCCTAGGCATACGCTCTCGTATCCTAAAAATATAACTATGGCTCTGATACCATCTTGTAATGCCCCAAAATCAAATTTACTCCAATTTGGACCGTTACGTCATCCAATGGATACACCTGTCTCATAATACAATAATAAGCAAAAAATTTCTCTATGACATTCCAATCTTGATCATTATAATGCAATCTAATTCTCATTCTCACCACAAGTCTCAAGATCTATACTACTTCTGAAACTTCCAAAGTATCTCGAGCTCCACAACAAACTTCAACACTATGGCTACCCCACTCACGGACTTTCTCTTTTCCTTTCCCAGTTGGAACAGAAAGATCTAAGTTCTCGTCTTTAACTGTATAATGAAAAAGAAGTAATAACATGAGCGACAAAATGCTCAGCAAGGCTACTACCAGAGTAGTATATATAAGAAAAATCTCAACGCTCAAATTTAACACCATAAAATAAGAACATGAATTTAATTAAATGAGGAGGCCTGAATTTAGAGATTTACCACATGCTCAAAATATCACAAGACTTTTAAAATTCAATATAATCTCAGCAACAATAAAAATTCAACTTTGATAATTAAATAATCACATTTTTAAGACTTACTGGTCTTGGTCTCCATTTCCCCATAGTCGGTGATCAGCCGATCTATGGCACCTAGTTTACTGCTAGCAGATGGATGCATAAGTCACCCAAGGCCACACATGAGCCAAATGTCACCTTTGTTCAAGTATTTAAAATTCTTGAAGAAAATAATTACCATGATTATTTTTCTATAATAATCACATTGACCAGTATCCGATGAAAAATACACCTTTGATAGGTTAAAATCAAAAATTCATTTGAAAAAAAATAAAAGTCTCAAAATATGCTCATGATTAGCTAACTCGAACAATTGAGGTTAGCTTATGTCTCCGAACATTTGGTTCGATTCAATGAACCCGCTCAATAGAAATAAATGGAATTGTACTAATCTGAATCAATAGATTAGTATGTTGCTTCTCATACAAGTTGTAATACAAGATATCTTTCAAATAGCATCACCCTTAGCTAACTCGAACAAATGATGTTAGCTTGTTATGGTTGACTGAGGTGCTGTCTTGAATGAATAAGATCATCAAAATACACCAAGAATCTTCGATATTTGAATAAACTATCCTTCTTGGAAAATACTCACACATAGGAGGAATTTGATCATCGCAAGGGAGTGTTGGATAATAACTAATTAGCTCAAAGATGTTTAATCCACAAATTAACAACAAATAAAATGAACACTCTCTAAATGAGAGGAAGATAGTAGACTTGCCTGGAGTCCTTAGCTTGTTAAACTAAAAGAAATCAACAAAGTATAGGTCTCCTTTCTCTTTATACAACGTCACAATACTCCGATTAGTTTATGTTCAAGAAAAACAACACAAAATAAGCTCTCCTTAGTCACATGTTTAATCTCAACTCAATAGCACCAGTAAAGTTCCTAATTGAACTATCACTGTTGCTAACTTAATTGATCACCTTATCTCTAAACCTTTCTTATCTATTCTCATCATTATATATTATTTATACGCTTATTTCTAACGAAAATTCGGCATGACCCATTCTTAATATGGACGTTTCCCGGTGTAAAAACACCTCAAATACATTCTCAAATTAATCCAAGACATTTCTCAACAATCCACAACACCAAACAAGACTTATCACCATCTCCAATCACAATTCATATATTATTTTCAACTATAACTCCTTTAAAACCTATATCAAAACATCAACCATTGATATTAATGCATACCATACTTGGTAGTCAACTAAACAAGATCAAAACTAACAACTTTAATCTTTTGATCAACATCAAATAAGGTCTTTAACTCATTCAAAATGATTTCCCAAAACATGACACGCATAAAACAATTCAAAAACATAAAATGCTACCGCGCATACTTTACTCCAACATTTTTAATAAATCCAAAAATTATTTATAAATCACCAAATTTTATAGGATTCTTTCTGAATACCAAATAAAGATCTCATAAAAGTTTCCAATTGAATACAATCTTCTAACTAGGTGGGTCATCAATTCAAACTTTGTGCAGAAATGATTTTTCGATTCTGCGCAGTTTGTCTTCTAACAATTTTTATAAATTGTAAAATACATATTTGCCTACAAAATCTTTGCCATTTTACAATTGAACATAGTAGATTTACATCACAAAAATTGTGGTTTGAAAAACTCAGTTTATCTAAGACAATTACTCTCCCAAAGTTGGCTCAAGGACATGGCAGTCTCTTTCATAACAGTAACACTCTAATATTTTTAATAAATCAAAAAATTCATATTTCTATGCAAATCGTTTTCTAAAATCTTTTTTATTCCTTCCTCTATCCTCAATTAAAATTTCAACCCAAAATTCAGAATTTGATTAGGTGAAACATACTTCCAAAGTTCGAATCCCGAGAGCTGACTCTGTTCTGCGCAGGTTTTAGTAAAACATCATTTTCTCCTAGCTCGTTAACTTAAACGATGCACCGTTTTCTTTTACACAAAAAAGACTCCAAGATGAACAACTTTCATCAAAGGACTACTACTACCCAGAACAGATCATAACTGTTTTGAATTAAGAGAACAAAATAGTGGCAGAAGCTGAAACTTTTCAGGACAAGCTAATTACATCAATACTACTAAGCAATAATCAATTTATTTGCAATAATTTTAAGGGATCGAACCATACCTTAGCTTGCCTTCAATGACCCAAGAGTTTGAGCTACTAATCATGATTTATGAGTAAGCAAATGAGTAGTTTGATGGAGCTTTCTTCCTCCTCTTTCTCTCTCTTCTCCTTCTCTTCTCTTCTCTTCTCTAGATGCTTCTCCATCTCTTTCTTTCCATTTTTCTATATTTCCTTCATTATCTCCACCAATCCTTACGCTTCTAGAATTCTCCACAATTCTCTTTTTTTTTTTTTAACTTATTTCTATTTTTAAAACTAATAAAATCTAATAATATTATATCCATGAATAAATCCCAAAACTCAAAAATAAAATACTAGAATTTAACATAGTTAAACTCTAGTTCTCTCAAGTTTAAAATAATATTCTCATGCTCTAAAACTCATTCTAATAATTAAATCTCTAATTAAACTCATTTTTTTCAAAAATTGGAATAATTGGAAACAATTCTCAAATTTATTCTCAATATTCTCAAATTTGTATCTAAATTCTAAAATACACTAATCCATCAAGATCTCATAGCCCCATATGCTCTCCATAATTTATAACCATTTCCCAGGTACTCAAAATAATTAATACTAGCACTAATCGAACGAATTTCATAGATATTGGTTCGGATTTTCTCAAGATAAAAATCCAATTCCAAATTGATGTTTTAAAGTCTCATTGTTTAATTCCTCTATCTCAGGGTCACAAAAATTTCTCCAAATAAATCTCCAGATATTAATACCACTTATATTATAAAAGAAAACTTACAGAATATATTCTGAGAATCACGGTTATTACAATCCCACCCAATTGTTAACACTTCTTTTGCCACTTTCTGGCACGCATTTTAAGGTAAATTTTAAGGATAGTTTCATAACTTATTTTTAAATTTTTTTTTTATATAAGAGAAGAAATTATGTAACTATCCTTAAAATCCATCTTAAAATGCGTGTTATATACCCTATTTTGAAATATTAACAAATGGGTGGGACGGAGGAAGTATTTCGTTACCTTCATTCTTGAACCTGTTAATTCAAATTTCAAATTCAGCTATACTCTTCTCTTATGCTCCCTCTTTCTTTTTCTTTGTATAATTGTTGCTCCCTTTTTTTTCATTTATCTTTTTAATAGAATTTTTTCTTTAATTTCATATTTTGCAATACTACTTTCTAATAATTTGTTCTTATTTCAACTGTGATTTCAACCTTGCAGATGAGCTGTTTGATGATTTGTCCAAGAAAAAAAGTTGATAAAAATGTCTAACTTTAGGTGTTTTTCTTAATTACTTTTAATAATTAATCTTTTTAAGACAATGATTAATACATATGATAGTTTGATTATAAGCGTAAATACATGTATCTATCCTACCGAGCATTTGTATCTTTTTGATTTTTTGGAACACTTACACAAATACTTATTAATCCTGATGCTTGGTGGGATGGCTATGATACACAGGTCAAGGATTTTATTTTCCTTTTTCTCATTCGTCCTTTTTCTCTATATAATTTTTTCTTCATGTTTTCTTCATTTCTCTTTCTATTAGTCTTCTTCCATTAGTTTGTTGTTATGCAATCCGATTTTCTAATACTTTGTTCTTATTTTGAATGTAGTTTTGATCTTGCATTGGAGTTGTTTGATTATTTGTTCAAGAAAAAAAATTGATAAAGTTGTCAATTCGAGGTATTTTTCTTAACTACCTTCTTATTTTGACTACTTGTTGCATTTGTTCTTATTTTGAAAGTAGTTGCAGATGAGGTGTTTGATTAGTTGTCTAAGATAAAAAGTTGTCAATGTTAGGTACTTTTCTTGACTACTTTTAATAATTAATCTTTGTAAGGTGATTACTAATACATATGATGATTATAAACGTAAGTACATGTATTTATCCTATCAAAATTATTGTTAACTATTTTGATTTTTTGTGATTGTAGATGTAAGTTTATTAGTGGATCATTTTGTGATTGTTGATGCATATGTATCCATCCTATTTTGATTTGTTATTATATGTGTAGATTAAGGTTCGTAGATTGATGATATTGAGGATGATTTGCAGTTAATTGTTTGATTGAAGTTTTAAGAGAGGATTGGTCTTTTGTTTTTGTTCAAAACTTTGCGAAATAATTTGATTTTACATTGATATTGTATACATAAGTTATTTTAGGTATTGTTTGATGTGCTATTTTAATAATATACATTTTACTTACATGTTAATCTGCCAATATTTTATACTGATTCTAAAAAATCTTTGCTCACAGGAAACAAGTTGAAGGGATCGTGGTTAACATTTGGAACCATAACATCATCAAAACTTCATCCTTACATTTGATTATTATTGTTCTTTGACAAAAGTTTTTCCTACAAGTTAAATTAAGTTAGGGACTAAACTTTACAGTTTCTGATAGTTTATTTCTATACATGATAGTCTCATGTTTGATTTGATGAGCATGTGTTATCACTGTTGTTGTGCTATATTGACATTATTTATATTTTTTACCAATTACATTTTCTTTTAACTATCAAGCACTCCCTTTTTATCTCATCTCAACAAATCTTTTCTCATCCCATGTTAAATTTTAATAATGTATATGTATAGGAAGGAGAAGATTAGAACAATCAGTTTCTTATTCTTGCAATATAATAGATAATTTAAGTATTGTGAGATGAGTACCTCACATAGGAGGCCTTTGTTATTCTTGCAACTGATTGGTTAATGGGGTTATGGGAATGAAACTGAGATTTTTTAGTAGAAAGATTGTGGATGTGGTTGGTTCAACATTAAAGATTGAGGGATGCTGAGTTTGGAAGGAGGAATTACATATTTAGTTGTGAAGGTTGTGATTGCGTTAGTAGAGGTGAGGGAGAGAATGCCAGTGCATTTTTATGAGTCTTGAATTTGATACAATATTTGGATTTTTTATGTGAATTTTTATGACTGCTTTCTCATTACATTTTTTTTTTTTTGGTTATCAGCATTCGAACCGACAGAAGAGACAAATTGAATAAGGTCATGCCTCCTTTGAACAGCTGCTTTTAGTGTCACATTAGTTGCTTTATTAGTTCCTTATCTTAATTTATAAATGGGTAAAGAGTGTTTCTGTTCTCCATTGAACATCTTTGATCTCTGCCTAAATGTGAGAAGGTCATACCCCGTCTGCTTCTTTCTTCCATTCATGCACACACAAAACAACGTCCCTTAACTTCTCTGTAGATGACTATCACGATTTTACCTATCTGAGGCATAGAATCTTACCGTGTTCTGTTAAGATCTTTAGGAATAGAATCGAGTGTATCCAACTTAATGTACAAAATGCTATTATTATGTAATTCTTAAATATGATTATTTAAGAATTGTGTGTTAAAATATATATAAAACAATGAATAAGAAGTTATATCTAATTTGTTGAATATCTTTATTACAGTGTAATCTATAGTGAAGTTGATTCTTTTGTGTATTTATGTTAATATTCTTATTCTCCTATGTCAATTTTATACCAAGAACAATAATTTTATTAGTTTTTTTTATTATGATACTTTAAGATGTGAGGCATCGCCTAATTTTATTAGTTTTTTTATTATGATATTTTAAGATGCGAGGCATCGCCGTTGCCGAGAAACCTTTATAATTACATTTTATTACATGTGATGTTGTTACTTACAAGAAACATGGTAGGATGAAGATTGTGACTACTACTTAAGAGGAAGGGCATGACTCTGTTTTGGGTGCTCAGACATTGGATGATTTTAAAGGTTTTGCTGTCAAGACAACAACGTGGGTTTGTGTTTGTTCTTGCTAAGAAAAAGGATTTAGGTTTGTGTCTGTTCAAATTTTAGGTGTAGTCCGTAAGTATTAAGTAGTATTTTTTAAAGATGTTTCTTAGGTACTGGAAATGGGTTTTTCATCTTTATTTTGACATATAAAGTTAGAATCTAAAAATGAAAATATCTAGAAAATGTAATTGTTATAGGATATATTTGATAGATACAAATGTAAATAAATGGCATTTATATAGAATTCGAGGTGCAGTCGAAGGCGGGACCGAGGAAGTCACAAATTAAATATAAATTTTATTTTTTTAAATTTATATCAATATATAAATGAAAATTTAATTATTCTTAAAAGTTGGGAATGTAATTTTAACAATTTAATTTTTTAAAAATGGAATACTCATTTAAAAAAGTTTTTACGTGTTCTTTTTACAAAAAAATGTCAGATTTCATTAATCACTTGAATGGGATGTTGTAACTAAATTTCCAATCACCATGATCAGCAAAACACGAAAGGAAAACTAAAAAGGAAATTAAAAAAAACACCACTTTTGACAATCGGCATTTTGTATAAGCTTTGTGCATTCGCTCCCTGGAACAATGTTGGGCAACAGGCCCAGCAAAGTGGGCAACCATACTCGTATATTTAAGGCAACCAACAATTTTTCTTTTACGTGCCCCAAAAAGTCACAAACCTAATATAGATGCTTTTTATGCATTCTACATTCAGAAGTCGAACTTAGAGTTGATACAAAGGTGTTTGGGAAACTTATTTTTTAGAATAAATCAATTTATTTTAAAATAAAGTTAAAAAATTTTAACTTTTTTTAAAAAAAGTTTTTTTTTTTTTTTTTTTTTTGCAATTTATGGAATCTCAAACATAAATTAAATATTTATATAAAAAAAATATCAAAATATGAAATTTTTATCAGAAAATAAGTCCATAAAAACTTATTTTACAGCGTAGCCAAACAGACCAAATAACATATAGTTAAGTATAATATGCATACATTCGATACCCATCTTTGCAATAATCTATACTATACTATTATAAATGAAACAGGTATAATTGGTTGGTTGGTTAGTTGGTTAACACTTTCCAAAAAATTTGTTAACAATTTCCAACAAATAAAAAATAAACTAAAATTCATATAAAGTTTTATTTTAAAAAAAAATAAGCCACATATTTCACTTAATAACAAACTCTTTATATACTTTATTATAATACTTGAGTCTACCCATGTATACAGTTAGGTGTAGTTAGCCGATCAGAAAACTATGAATTATTTTAGGACCAATCAAAAGTCATTCCTTAATTTTAGACCAATCATATTATATCAAAAATTTACCTTATTTACTATTCTTATCCTATCATACTAACCATGGTTAGTTAACAATTCTATTTTAAATATAGTAATGACTTTATTTAACACACACACACACGGATATATATATATATAGAAAACCAAAACTTTCAATGTTTCGGCTTTAATATAATAGTACGTTAACATTAGTAATTAGCTTTTTGAGTTGTTTTTGTAATTTAATTATTTAATTATTGTAATATTAGTTTTAAATTAAATGGTAAAGTGTTTTAATTAGAAGTAAAATCTTTAAAAAAAATGAATAATTGAGTTGTTGGAGCAGAAAAAAGAGTCCAAGTAGAAGTGGATGAAGGAATTTTAATCAGAATATAATTACGTTAACATTAGTAATTAGCTTTTTGAGTTGTTTTTGTAATTTAATTATTTAATTATTGTAATATTAGTTTTAAATTAAATGGTAAAGTGTTTTAATTAGAAGTAAAATCTTTAGAAAAAATGAATAATTGAGTTATTGGAGCAGAAAAAAGAGTTCAAGTAGAAGTGGATGAAGAAGTTTTAATCAGAATATAATTACGTTAACATTAGTAATTAGTTTTTTGAGTTGTTTTTGTAATTTAATTATTGATTGTAAAACTTAGGATAACCAAACCGAAAACCAAAACTTTCAATGTTTTGGCTTTAATATAACTAAATTTTAAACCAATCATATTAAATATAACATGTTTCCACATTTAATTAAGTTCTAACAAAAGTTAAACTCAACCATAGTTAACAAAATCAAATACATAATAAAATTATAATCAGAATTATAAGAAACTCTCATAACAAGGAGAGTTAAAAGAAAAATTGACCAAAATGTCTAAATTTGATAAACAAATGGCTGAAATACCATTTAGCGCGGACGATTGGCCTAAATACCCACAGTTACCGCATTACGCTAATGCGTATAGTCAAAAGATAAATAAGATCACACAACTGATGTAATGGGAAGACTATTGTGATTGACCCCGCACCTTAATATCATTTTGCTAACTGCAGGCAGAGCGTTCTTTACTAGAATCAATAGCTACTCTTGCGGAAGTTGATACAGTCAAGCTACGAATGAAAGAAGCTTATGAAACTTCGTAGGTTCTGGTTTTTATGCAAGTGGCGCCTTTTTCTGCGAAAGTTAGGGAAGGAAGGTTGAGATGGTTCGGCCACGTCCGTAGGAGGCTGGCTGAAGCCCTGTTAGGAGGGTCGAGAGTCTTGCGATTGTTGGGGTGAGGAGGAGAGGCAGGCCGAGGAGGTCGTGGGAAGAGCAGCTCAGGATGGATTTGAAGGCCTTAGACTTAAATGAGACCATGCTCGCGGATAGGTGTTCTTGGAGGCGGCGTATCAGAGTGGTGAATTCCCTTTTAGGATGTGGCTCTGTTGTCGAGAGCCTCAGAGTTGCCTTGTCTCGGTTAACCATTTTTTAGAAGTTCGGCTGTAGCGTTCTCACTTTTCGTTTTTAGTGTCTTCTATCTTCTGTTTTCTGGTTTTGCAGTTGCAGGGAGCTTGACGCGGTGTTATCTCTGTGCGGGATTTTTTTCGTGGGGTTGGAGCGCATCAAGCTAGGAGTATCATAAATCCTCACAGGTATGTATGCCACATGTGGAGAACGCCATGGGCCTCAGGTATGTCATTGTCCATTTCCGTATCTTTTCCGTTGTATTTACCACACTCTGTGTATGTCGTGCACTTAGCCGAGGGTCTTCACGGAAACAGCCTCCCTACTATAAAAGTGGGGGTATGGTCTGCGTACAACCTACCCTCCCCAGACCCTGCTCTGAGCGGGATATACTGGGTATGTTTGGTTTGGTTTTGGTTTTTATTTAACTCATATACATATTACATTGTATTTTATATGTCTGGCATGGCTATACTGTGTAGGTGCAGGGCACACATACTTTGAAAGTTAAATTTGTGGGGCCAAACAAAGAAAACATGCACTTTACCATAGCTAGAGCCGGCCATTAGTGCGGTTTGAATCGGCCCGCACGGGACCGGATCGGTAAATTAACCGTGTTTATTCGGCCCGTAAAGAACCGGCACGAACCGGCACGAACCCGCTTAAAAATCCGGTCCGAATACGGGTTTAGTGGAGAAAAACCGGAACCGGAACCGGCCCGGCCCGAAACCGGCACGGCACGGCCCGGCTTGCATGTTTTGAATTGCTGCCAAACAGAAGACCACTTGTAGTAAAACAACGTGCAGTACACTCGCATGCTTTTCTTTCCTTTTTTTTAATCACAATCCTTCCATCTAACTTTTGTAGTGTGTTTTTTTTTATATTTAATTTCTATTATATTATTGTATGTTAATGGGAATTGTTCCTTTTTCTTAAGAGGAATCCTTTCAAATTATTTATAAAATATTTTTAATTAATAGAATTTATATGAGGTACCGTCCTCTTTAACTATATTTACAAAATTAATTTTCAAAACCTTTTATTAAACTAAAATACTAATAATAAAAATAAAGTAATTTAAAAAAAAATAAAATAATAAAATAATAAACGTGCCGGTTACGAATCTAAGATATGTGAACCGGAACCGGCCCGGAACCGGCCCGGCTACAATGCGTGCCGGTTACGAATTGAGTATCTGTGAACCGGGACCGTGCAAAGCCCGGCCCGGCTCGCACGGCCCGCACGGTTGGCAACGCAACTGATGAGATGAACTTTACTACGAATTAATCCAAGTACAGTGTACGCATTAGAGCTGCGTATATTGATAAGGCATAACTAATATGCGTATAGTTCCTAGTTTCTGAGTAATTTCCTTATTCCGCATGAATATGATGCGTATTCATTATTACCTAACATAGTGTACCCAATTGTGAAATGTGTAGATCATCAAAATCATATCCACAACTCTACAATGCGTATATGCTGGGTATTTTGGGCAAGGGTTACCGCCGTCAGGTATTTTGTGTTTTGATTACGTAAAAAAAGGTAAAAAAGTCTATCACCCGAGTTAAAATATAATAAACCCTAAACTTCGACTATTGATCGGTCCATGGCCTGGTATTCTTCGCCAACTCCGACAATTCTACAACGCCTAAACCAAAGCCGGCAGCATCATCATTGTAAGTAAGAAGATCAAGCAAAGACAGATAACTAAAGTACCAATCTCTCTCTCTCTCTACATTCATATTATGTAATTTAATTTATATTTTGATTGCAACCTCCCTCCATTGTCTCAGTTCATACTAATCTGAATAGATTTGACTATAACCGCATGATATAAATTCAAATATCATAACTTTATTTGTCCTATATATTACATGTTGTACTCAGATTTTTTTATTATTTAATATGTGATCAGTTAAGTTGCTTTGTTTATTACATTATATACGTACCCTCGAGTTAAAAACCACATGACTAACATAAGTGATAGGTCCATAATTAATCATATTTTTAATACCTATTTTATGTCCGTTTTCGTAATTTTATTAATTAATAAATTGTTTTATTTTGTTTTGTAGGAAAATAAATAAAAACAGATTTCTAGCAGGAAAAGGTGCAAAAAGGGAAAGGAGGTGGAAAATACTTGAAGTTAAGGAAATTGGAGGAAAAATCGATTACTTATCGGAGAAGAAAAGGAAATTGAAGAAATTATATTCAAGATTGGATTGTATTCAAAGGGTCCAAACCCCTTATTTTTCCCTATATATATGGTCATCTCTCTTGTATTTGAGACACCACTTTAGACATCAATTTAGACACCGATCTAAATTCATAATTTAGGAGTAGGAGTAGGAGTAGATTTAGTTGTCCTTCAATACAAACAATTTTTATTTGCTTTATTAAAACACTTTTTCTATTATTCAATTCATCCTTTAAGTTCTTGTTTGTTTTTCGATATCATGTCTAGCTAATTCTCTTATCCTAGGATGAAGATGAAGTTGATTTAATTACTCTTGATTTCTTCTCGTTCTTATTAATTGATTCTCATGATTTTTCTTGGTGCTTAACTGTTCAATTGACAAAGTGATTTTGATATATTATTGTTACCGGATTTATTTTTCATAGCCTATGCTTGCTCCTTGAAGTTTTGATAGGTTATTGTTAGATAACAAGTTTCATAGTATATGCTTGTCTCGTTAATTGATATATCTTGTTTGTGAAGAAAAGAGGATTGGTTTTAGGGCGAGGTGATATTAATTGTGATTGATTAACGGATTCGGATTCCTAGGTTTTCCATATTATTTGATAATATTTGCTAATCTTTGTAATTTAGGTTAATAAACTCTCATCTCAAATCTTATTGTCTAGTTCGCCTGAGTTAATTGTTAGGGTTTTGAAAATTCGTAGTCTCTGTGGATCGACCTGTAATTGCTACAACTAAACACTGTGCGCTTGCAGTTATTTTACACATCAAGTTTTTGGCGCCGCTGCCGGGGACTATTGGTAATTTTCTTTCCTTGATATTAATTCTTCGGATTAGTTTCTTGTTTTCTTTTGTTTGTTTTTTTTTAGGGAATTGTGAAGCGGAGAAAAGCTTGGACAAGAAGATCGCTAGAAGGCCTCGCTGTCTCTTTTGAAATTTTTTTGGAAGCGCTTTTCGGTATTCCGTATCACCTCTCTCTATTTTTATTTTCTTTATTATTATTGAAAAAAAAACACAAAAAAAAATTAAATATTCAAAAAAAAAACCCAAAAATATTAGTTAGTTAATTGTTTGTTAAAAACCAATTTGCTGCATCATTCATTCTCTCACATAGGATCACATCATCTAGATTTCTTTATTGTATTTATTGCTTTCCATCTTATATAACTGTGGCGATTGCTGGAGGAAAGAGGTACGTACAATTTAGAATAGAACACGTAGTGTAGTGCATCCATAAGTGTTTACTTTCTTGTTCTTTGTGTGTTGCATCATTCAATCAATCTTAAGGGTGCCACCCAATTACAAGATAAGGTGAGGGATTTCATCACCCTTTCCTTGGCCCACAAATCATTAATTCGTTCATCTGCATACCCCTTTTCCTTAATAAAACTAAGTAGACGTTAGCCCCTAGGATCTCACGCTCAATTAGGAAGAGAATCTAGGAGGAACAAATCACTAAGTATTCTTTCGTTTGGTGTCTAGGCAAGCGTGACGCTTACCTGGCTAATTTGGATTGGTGTCTAGAAAGGTGTTTAGCCTCTTGGCAATGCTTGCACCTGCCTGGCCAGTCAGGACGAGTGCTTTTTGAGTTGTGACTTTTAGTAGTATCTTATTGTTAGGAGCAAGGTCTAGAATTTTTTTAGGATAATATAGATTTTTCTTTTTAATTTTACACTTTTTTTTTTAGGTGTTTACTTATAGTTCTTGTCTGCTACGTGACTAATTGTTTACTTCTCTTGTATGCAAAGTGCTTGGGTTCGAGACACTACATCTAGATTAGTAAGACAAACCAATCTATCATCTCCTAAAGTAGTGAGGCAACTCGAGTTTTCTTCACCCACTAGAATTGAGTCAAAAGAATTAGAAGTTCAACCCGTAGTCATGGCTGTTTCACTCAAAGACCGTTGTTACCCCGCTCGTACCGCTCAACCCTCATGCATAGTCTTACCCGAAGTAACCGCGAATAACTTTGAAATCAAACATCACAACATTAGCATGTTACCTAGGTTTGCCGGGGTAGAGGGAGAGGATCCATATCTTTTCATTCGAGAGTTTGAGGAAGTGTGTGCATTACAAAAACTTCAACAATTGAGTGAGGATTCCATTAGGCTCAGGCTTATTAATTTTGCTTTGAAAGAAGATGCTAAACAGTGGTTGTACAGTCTACCCGTTAATTCTATTTCCACATGGGAGGGATTTGTTGCTATCTTTCTTAAAAAATATTTTCCAAACCATAAGGCAAACAGACTTAGGAATGAAATCAATCAATTTCAACAAAATCGGAATGAGTCTTTTTGGAAATATTTTGATAGATTTAAAAAGCTATTGTCTAAGTGTCCTCAACATGGTATAGAAAAATGGAGACTTTGTAAAATTCTTTATGAAGCCTTAGATAGCCAAACCACTGCTTTGTTAGAGTCTATGTGTAATGATAAGTTTATGGACAAAGATGAAGATGAAGCTTGGCAATTTTTTGAGGAGTTAGCTGAAAGAACAATGTTGTGGGAGTCAACTAGGGAACCTAATCAGGAAGCTGAAAAATCTAACTCATCTAAGGGCTTACACACAGTTGGTAATTCTATTGCAACCGAAGCTAAGTTAGCTACACTCACTAGACGTCTAGAAGCCTTAGAAACCAACAATGCGTCCTCTCAAATGTCTCTCTGTGCAAACTGCAGTTCTCCTAATCATGTGGTAGAGAATTGCCCTGAAATTGAACAAGTCAATGCCATGTTTCAACCTAGAGTTAGGAATGATCCTTATGCACCCACATACAATCCTGGTTGGAAGAGTCACCCAAATTTCTCATGGAACCAAGGTCAATACAACCAGTATAATCAAAACCCTCAACCTGCTTTTCAAAAGCCCAATCCTGGCCCATACCCAACTCAAAATCCTAATTCCTATCCTCCTCAAAATCTTGGTCATTATCCAAACTCAGTCCCCATGAATCCTCCTGGTTTTGCTGAATCTGATAAGAGATTCAATTCTTTAGAAAAGAGTATTGAGGCGTTATTGAAATCTCAAGCTAATCTAACTCAATCTCAACAATCTTTTATGCAAACCATGACCCAAGATAGGCAGTTAATAAATTCCAACACTCAAGCCATATCTAAGCTAGAGGTCCAAGTTAGTCAATTGGCAAACACAATCAGTGAGAGAGAGAAAAATCGATTTCCTAGTCAACCCGAGACAAATCCTAAATTTCATCCAAATCAAAAGTCTCATGAAAATGTAAATTCTGTTATCTCTCTAAGGTCTGGTAATCAATTCAACAATCATGCTGGTGTCAATACTCAAGAAGAAGATAAGCTAACATCTGAACCAAATCCTTTACTCTTGAATCCTAGTCTTAAGCAATCTTCAAATTCCGAGAGTTCTGAAGTAGATAAAGCTGATGAGTCATCACCATCCGATGAACCACCTTCGAAACCCCACTCTGATGTGTCTAATGAAAAAGTCTTTAAGCCGAAAGCCCCGTTTCCTCAAAGACTTACTTCAAACAAACAATCTACTCAGTTAGATAAGATTTTGGAAGTCTTTAAGCAAGTCAAGATTAACATTCCTCTTTTAGATGCGATTCAACAAGTTCCCTCTTATGCTAAGTGTCTAAAAGATTTATGTACTCATAAAAGAACCACTCATGTTCCTAAGAAAGCTTTCCTAACATCTCATGTTAGTTCTATTTTGTCAAATCAAATCCCTGTGAAGTATAAGGATCCTGGTTGTCCTACCATTTCTTGTGTCATAGGTGATACTTTCATTGATAAAGCTTTACTCGATCTAGGAGCTAGTGTGAATCTTCTTCCATTATCTGTCTATCAAGCCTTGGGTTTAGGTGAACTTAAGAAGACTAATGTCACTCTTCAGTTAGCTGATCGTTCTGTTAAAACTCCAAAAGGTATAGTGGAAGATGTGTTGATTAAGGTTGGTGATTTTGTATTCCCCGTTGATTTTGTTGTTCTAGAAACCGAACCAGTCAAAAATCTCAAAAATCAAATTCCTATCATTTTAGGAAGGCCTTTTCTTGCTACCTCTAATGCTTTGATTAACTGTAGGAATGGTTCGATGAAACTCACTTTTGGAAACATGACGATAGATCTTAATGTCTTCAATGTAGGAAATCAACCTAATGAGCTTTTTGAACAACCTGTAGAAGTTAATTTGATAGATGAGGTTGTTTCATGGTCAAATATTGAGGATAGTACAATTGAGTCTTTTCTTGAGGAAGATGTTATGTTAGAGTATGAGAGTAATAAAGAACTTCATGAGTTGTATAGAAATTTTTCTTCTGATGAGATGTTAGATGAATTGAATGCCATTTGTTTTAAGCATGAAACCCAACTTGAGGATATTTCTTTTGATCCTAGGTCTGTTGTTAAAACTTCCGTTGGTGAGCCACCCACATTCATTCCTAATCTATCTTTTTCCACTCATAATCAGTCTTTGATAGTTGATAGTGAAACTCATCATGTTCTTTCTAGTGATTTAGTTCATGACCAAGAATTTCAAGTGATTAATTTGCTTAAACAACATAAAGAAGCGTCTAATTGGTTTATGAATGATGTTAGTGGTATGAGTTTTATTCTGGTATATGATCATATTTCTCCAGTGGATAATGGTGTTTTTGTGGGTGTGTTTCACATGTGTGTTGATTGTGTTATGAATGTTATTTTCCCTCGATCTGGTATTGGTTAGTATATTTGTTTCGTAATGTATCTCCCATATAGTCAAGTTTAGGTATGGGGGAGTGTGTGTGAGTGTTTCTTTTATATGTGTCTGTGTTTTATGTGTGTGTGAGTGTTATAGGTAATAATGTATCTCCTCATGCCCTTATCAGGTATTCTCGTCCTTTTCCTTTATCATTTTTCTCTCATTTGCATACATTGAGGACAATGCATGATTTAGGTATGGGGGAGGGATTTAGTAGTATTATTTTTATTAAAAAAAAAACCAAAAAAAAACCCAAAAAAAATGAAAAATGAAAAAATACAAAAATAATTCTAGCCTTGTGAAATGATTACTTGTTATAAGTTGGCTTGATGCACCCTTACATGCTATAGTACTCTTGTGTTTCTGAAGCTTTTGATTGAGAAGTGATTTGCTAAGTTCTTGTGCACACACATACACTAGCGAGTTGAAACTAGTAGACTTATTGAATGTTGTAAGTAATTAAAAGGACATGAATATGTGCAAGAAGATTTGGTTTCCATGCTTTGAGTACAATTAGGTGCATTAAAGAGATTTTTGCTTGGGATTAATTATGTTTTACCACCAAGTGAGATTTTGAGCCTATATGCATATCTTTTGCATTTTATATTCGTTTGCTTGAGTGTCCACATGTTGTTTGCATTGCTAGCACTTGTTTGAGACCTTTCTTGAAATGCATGACATTATTTGATGATAAGATGATAAAGGCATTTAGGAATAACCAATTATTATCCAAATTACCACACCCTTTATATATAATCAATTAGTTACCCCTTTGAGTTTAATCCTATTTTTTCGGTGACACACCACATTACTTGCCTAGACCTTTTTCTTGTGTAGCCTTACGTATATTTGATCCCATTTGTCAAAGGCTAGTAGTAAGTTGAGGGAGTAATAAGGTGTGTGAGATGGGGTTTACTTTTGTTCATTACTTTTTGGGAAATATTGGGTTTTGTTGCTTACTTGTCAGTCGTTATTCAATAAATTCTTGAAGAAGGATTGTGGTTTCTTATATATTTATATTATCTATCTTAGCTTTCCAGAAGAAAAAAAAGAAAAAAAAAGAGAGAAAAAAAAATTGAAAAAAAAATCATATGAGAGCATACTTATGTTTATGTGTTTTTGTGATCCTTCTTCATTCGACTAGTCAAGCATTTTGTTGGGAAAAAAAAAAATTAGAAATCCATGTATGGGGAGAAAGTATGGTGTTGTGTAAGATTTATTATGGTTCCTACTAGCTTTTGACACTTCACCTTATTTGGCCTTACTTGACATACCTTGTCCTTAGCCCCGTTACAACCCAAATAAAAGACCTTTTGATTATCATCATTAATGTATGTTGTGTTAAAGTTAGATTGATACCAAATGTCAAGCATGCTTATGATTTTGTTGGAATTGAGTGATACACTTACCCTTGTTCTTGAGTGAATATTCTTTTGTGAGTGAAAGGTGAGTTATTGCTTGTTTTGTGCATATGAGATCCCAAGTTTTGACTTTAAGGTGTACTCTTGTGGGCTTAGCATGGTTACCAACTTATTTTTACACTTGACGTGGACTTCTAATGACCGCTGCATATTTCTTTGAGTAGACTATGTGAATACTTGCACCTTACACACCAAGACATTGCAAATTCATTTTGATTTCTTAAGTTGATGTAGCATGAGCTGACTTGTATGTGTGGTGTTGCATTGAGAAATCTTTTACAAGAGCTAGATGGATTTTGTGGGTACATTCACTATAGGCCCTCACGAGACCTCACTCGTCCACTAGGGCTGCCTAGGGGTTTAAAGGGCTTGTTGCATATGCCAAATGCAACCGTGATCACCTACGGAAGTGGTATTATATATTAGATAGTATTTTATTATATATTTTTCTCGAGGACGAGCAAAAAATAGGTATGGGGGCATTTGATAGGTCCATAATTAATCATATTTTTAATACCTATTTTATGTCCGTTTTCGTAATTTTATTAATTAATAAATTGTTTTATTTTGTTTTGTAGGAAAATAAATAAAAACAGATTTCTAGCAGGAAAAGGTGCAAAAAGGGAAAGGAGGTGGAAAATACTTGAAGTTAAGGAAATTGGAGGAAAAATCGATTACTTATCGGAGAAGAAAAGGAAATTGAAGAAATTATATTCAAGATTGGATTGTATTCAAAGGGTCCAAACCCCTTATTTTTCCCTATATATATGGTCATCTCTCTTGTATTTGAGACACCACTTTAGACATCAATTTAGACACCGATCTAAATTCATAATTTAGGAGTAGGAGTAGGAGTAGATTTAGTTGTCCTTCAATACAAACAATTTTTATTTGCTTTATTAAAACACTTTTTCTGTTATTCAATTCATCCTTTAAGTTCTTGTTTGTTTTTCGATATCATGTCTAGCTAATTCTCTTATCCTAGGATGAAGATGAAGTTGATTTAATTACTCTTGATTTCTTCTCGTTCTTATTAATTGATTCTCATGATTTTTCTTGGTGCTTAACTGTTCAATTGACAAAGTGATTTTGATATATTATTGTTACCGGATTTATTTTTCATAGCCTATGCTTGCTCCTTGAAGTTTTGATAGGTTATTGTTAGATAACAAGTTTCATAGTATATGCTTGTCTCGTTAATTGATATATCTTGTTTGTGAAGAAAAGAGGATTGGTTTTAGGGCGAGGTGATATTAATTGTGATTGATTAACGGATTCGGATTCCTAGGTTTTCCATATTATTTGATAATATTTGCTAATCTTTGTAATTTAGGTTAATAAACTCTCATCTCAAATCTTATTGTCTAGTTCGCCTGAGTTAATTGTTAGGGTTTTGAAAATTCGTAGTCTCTGTGGATCGACCTGTAATTGCTACAACTAAACACTGTGCGCTTGCAGTTATTTTACACATCAATAAGTACAAAGGAAGAAGCTCCATAAATTGCATCGGTCGAATTGTAAGGAAATTTGAATAATTGTGTCGCTGTATGTTGATTAGATGGATACTAGCCAGATAAAGATTGCTTCCTTTGATTGTCTTATTCCTGATGACTACCAAAGCAGTACATATCTTCTTCAATATTCAAGAATATATGGTTAGCCAATCTTCCTTCATAATTATCAACTACTCTTCTAAATATATAATCACTATCAATTTATCATCTTCCTTCACAATGGTGTCGAGTCTCCCAATTTCATCCAGTGATAAGAAAAAAAATTGCATATCAAGTTAATTTGCATGTGCTTGCATTCACTGAAAAATGTTTTCAGTGCTGAGACACCTTTGCAGCTACCAAAGGTTTAAGGGAAAACATATACAATTTGCAGGAAGATATACCAGGTTGCTGTGTTCCATGCAAGTTACTCATTTATTATCCCACCTTTTGATTTTCTTTATTGATAGCTTATTTTTATTTAACAAATATCCATGCCAATAAGTTTTTCATGGTTGGATATTTCAAACAAAAATATATAACCAATTTTTTTTTTTTAACAAATATTCAGGTTAATAAAGTGTTTATGCTTTGTGTTACAAGTTACTTATTTTCTATTTTACCTTTTTATTTATTTCACCGATAGCTTATTTTTGTTTAACAAATATCCATGTCAATAATTAGTTGTTCATGGTTGGATACTCCAAATACAAATATATATTTAGCCTATTTTTATTCAACAAATATCCATGCATGTTAATAAATTGTTTATGGTTGGTTTTTGTTATAATTGATTTGATTTCAGGAATTATGTTTCAAGATATAAGCCTTAAGTCTTTTGTTTTGTTCTCGAACAACGATCGCTCATTACAGCCGATCCGACAAAACACTGAAAGTCCGGTCCGGCAAGCTATGTTATGGAACTGATCTGACTTCTTTGGATGATGATGTAAGTGATCCTTTCTTCTATGTAGAACAAATTTTTATCCACAGATAAAATTTACAAATATTTTTTTTTACTATAAGTTATTCTATCAATAATTTGTTATTAAAATTATCATTAATATTTTTAATTTATGACTATACTTAAATTTAAATATTAAAATTTAAAATTATGATTATATCGAAAATTTTATTACTATATTCATAAAATTTATATAAATTTGAAGAGGCCAAATCAAAATATTATAAAATTTTAACATTAAAAATATGAAAATTTTCATTTTTCATAAATTTAATACTAATTTCATGGTTATACGAGGTTTTGGGATGACGGCCGCCAATGCGTGCCACCCCATGACTCCATCCCTCTACGGGAGGATTCCCCCTCGGTGGGGTTAGCTGTGGTCGCGATTGCCTTTGGGTTTGGTTAGTAGAGAAGAAAGGGATGACTACGTGAAAGTTGGGATTTGCCAAGAGCCATCATTAGTAATTTTCTTTGTTAAAATTTGTTAGTTTGTTAGTGCCATTACGAGGAACTCAACTTCTGAATCAATTATCGCCAAATCACACAAAGTTCAATTAAGGTTCCACTTTTTATCTCCTCTTTATAGCTTATTAAGAAAGATTACATTTGTGCTGTGAAATCTAAATCAATGTGTAACATAAACAATATATTATCTTTGTTAAATAACTTAAATTAAATTTTTGGTATGATTGTTATTGCTTCTTCTCCAGCCCACCAAATTCCAAAAAAAATTGTATATATTGTGTGATATGTGTGTTTGTGTGACTGTCTACATGAATTAATCAATGTAACTTAACGGAATTTATAGACTCTGCACTCCTTCCTTCCTACAAACCCAGTGCAATCTTCAAGCTCTCCGTTCTAAAATCAATGGCTCAAGAATTTCAAATCAATTTTTTTTTACGATGTCATCTTCTCTCCACTCCGTGCAGTACAACACTTATATTTAAGATGCTACTCTTAGATTAGGGAGCAACAAAATTTGCATATGAAACGTTAATGTTATATACAGCCTTATATTCGAATTAGTGATATACATGACATAGATTTGCCATCTGATTCACCGGTACTACCAAAAGTTTAGCATAGTACTTGATATAAGGCTTGATAATGAAATATATCAAAAATAAAAGTTGTTTTTATAAAAGGTAAACAAGGTACTTCTAATAAATCAGATTGTGCTAATAAAATGTTGGTGGCTTATGAAACCAATTCCATCGCTCATATTAAGATTACCTTGGATGCAGGAATTTTTTTTACAACAATTCTGACCAACTGCTATAGATCAATGGTCCAGATTCTAAAAAAGTAGCGGAAAAGGCCAAGAAGCATAAAAAGTTGCATGATGACCAGCAGGCAAGAATACAGTAGAATCAAGTGTAGTTTTTCCTTTAGGATAGTTTCAAAATAACACAAGTCTTTTTCAATTTACTTCTATACAATCTACTGTAATGAAAGTAAATATTTTTATCTTTTTACTTAATGAACTTCATGTCTGTGCTGTTTGTAGCTAACAATATATTATTATATGTTTCTAACTAAGTTCACTTGAAGGACTGGTATCCAATCCCCCTAATTTTCTGTCGACCACGGGCAAAGCGACCACAGTATCTTGGCATCCAAAGCTTGCTGCTGACTTTGCCAATTATATGTAGAAAAAAACAGGGGATTATCCATTTTTATCTCTTTTCTTGATAGTGATTTCGTGAATGTTCATTATACTGTATAATGAACATACAACACCATTGAGAGCCATTGTTTGAGAGCCACTGTTGAGAGCCATTGCTCTCTCAGTATGTCTACATGCTTGAGAGCCATTGTTTGTGAGCCACTGTTGGACATGATTATCCTCTCACAGCTTCCTCGTACCAAAATAGTTTTGCCAATTGTATTATGTATGATTCAATTATTTTTTACAGCGAGGAGTGTGTTGATGTCCTGATGTAAAACTTTGAATAAACATAAAGTTGACCTACATATTTGTAAAAATGTAATAATACAAAATAGCTTTTCTTTAGAATAATTTAAATAAAATAATATATAATATATAGGCATGTGGTTGAGTGACCTGTAAAAAAATTTCATTGAAATTAAATGAATAAATTTTAGATTATCAAAAAATAGTAATAATGTAATATATAAATTAACTTTCTTTGAATATTTTAAATAAATAAAAAAATAAAAGCTTAGTTATATTTGTTAACTCTTTTTATGCTAACAACTGCAAATAATTGATAAATCTGCACATATTAGTATGGGAAAAAATTAATTAAAAATTTTCTAATAACAATATAAAATATTCGTAAATATTTTTGAAAATATAATATGCATATATTTTGTTTATTAAGCTATGTTTTAAAATTGAAGAGAAAAGAACATTTATGATAATAATGTATAGTTATAATTATATCAAAATTTTACGTATATATTATTAAATTAAAAGTTAAAATATATAAGAGCCAATTAGAATTTCCTAATAAAATTAAATTAATTATAATAAAAAATCACAATGATATATTATTATATAATAGCACATCTGTTCTTTGCCCCACTCTCTACGTATAGAGCTATTTTCCGAAATTGCGTATTTATTAATTGTTTTTAACATAAATATATTATTTTAATGCATGGGTCTATTTTATTTATATTATAAAATATAATATTTTAATATCTCAAACACTCGATCCACAATCATAATCATAAGTGATATGGGCTGAAAGTAAGCCCTAAAGACACACTTAATGTTGGGTTAATTAAACCTAGATTGGTCCAAGGTTAAAGCCCATTAATGATGCCCAAAACCATAATTAAATAATAAATTCGTGGCTAATAAATCAGCCAAATAAAAGACTCTGTTGTCGAGTCCAAAAGGAAATCAAATCATCTATGGAGTAGCCTCCAAGGCATCCACCTCCTATAGTTATCCACCTCCCTCATGGAAGGATCTAGAATTGGGCCCAAATTGTATAACTTGCCCACCAAGTTACTAAACTCTAATTCCAAGGCTTCTCAAGCCTATATAAAGGGACTAACCCCTCATTCTAACGGAGAATGTTTTTGGGCACAGCTCCATACGTCACCTACCACGTTTTAGGATTAATCCTCGAATAAGGACATACAAGCCACTACGTCACTACGCCGCGAGGGCGCATCAAGCCACGTAGGCAACTCTAGAACTACGTTTTGGCTTGATTCTTGATATTCATCAAGGTACGTAGGCATCTTGTTAGGACCGAGTTAGTCCCCGACAACAAGAGCAGCCACCATTAAAGCTCGAAGCTCTCAATCCCTAGCAATCAATACACGAATTAATTACACCATACTTTTTATTCCACAACATTTGGCGCCGTCTGTGGGACAAAAA
The DNA here is from genome assembly GCA_036435485.1 of Saposhnikovia divaricata. Lineage (NCBI taxonomy): Eukaryota > Viridiplantae > Streptophyta > Magnoliopsida > Apiales > Apiaceae > Saposhnikovia > Saposhnikovia divaricata. The sequence goes on along the minus strand of CM071599.1, from coordinate 183,631,993 downwards.
CGTCAACCATGGAAAATACACGGAGATAAAAAATGGATGTGACGATCCACAGCCTTAATACGCGTTTTGATCACCACTCTTGGTATGCAATCCACATCTACTAATGTTTAAGGGTTGGATAATAGAGGAACAGGAATTTAAACGAGTCTCCAAGGAGAGGGAGTCCAAAGAACGATTCTAAACTCTCCAAGGGCGGATCCCGATTCCCAGGCATGGCTATGCCCATAATAGGGTAGCATGATTACAAATCTCTACCATGGTACTTACACCGCTTACAACTTAGAACCTAAGTTATGGGCTACCACCCTAATGAGGGGATGATTCGCCCCATGTTTGAGACTTGGAACCTTCACATATAGCATTAAGGAGAGTCTCGATCGTTCACTAACGATGATGAAAGAACAATCAGACTGATGATCCACTCCCCTCGACTTCCAATCAGGGAATAACTCCCCCAGAGACACGTCTCCAAGGGGTGATCCCCAAGGGATGATCCAAAATTCACTAACTCAAGGAGCGAATCCCTAATTTCAGATGGTGGTTTTACCTCTGACTAATGGAGCACCATGAGCACGGATCGCCACCACCATCATGATTGATCCCAATAACTCAAAACCCCGTTTATGGGTTGTCACTGTTCCTAACTGCTGATGGAACCATCGATTTACTCATGAGAAGTATATGCCTCAATACATTGAAGGCTTGGTCCCCTTGTTGGAGGAAATCAAAGTCTATTTGAATCATACACAAAAGACGACTTCTCGTTCGAAGAAGATGAAGAAGAGGACGTCCGTTATAGCAAGAGATGTCAAGGCAAGGAGCCCGTCATAGGATCGGGACGTTCTTAACCCCGAGGGACTCAAGGAACGGCTCTTTAGGCCATAAACGAAAGGATTTGTGGGGTCAAATTACTCATCCGCAGCAGCCGATTGTGGGTTTAATGAATTCAGGGACGAATTCCCTCCGGACAGTGGTGTCACCCCTCCAGTGCACCGTTGGGACTATAGATGTCCATCTCCATCGTTAAACGATGAAATTAGGTTCCCACCAATGAGATGTCGTTCATCGATGGTAGGAGTAGCCAGCAACACGAGGCATACGTACCTCAATGAATTCAATGCCTAGAACACCAATGAAGGAGTCATGATTTTCCCGGACCCTATATTGTTAACAAATTATCATCCACTGAAGAAGATAAATATCTCAGAAGGAGAACCAGGAAAGGAGCTCGAATGAGGGTTAGGGCCTTCTCAGCCCCGAGGATCCAAAGGACTGGCTCCCAAGACTTCAGGAGGGAGGATATATAATCCCTCATGAAGAAGCACTTATCTGAAAATTAAAGAAATATCTGGAAATACAATAGGCTAGGCAGCCCCTAAGGGCTAGGATCCCCATGTTATTAATTTGAGTGGTTCCTTCTATGAGGAGAAGGGTTGATACAGAAAGGGATGATCCCGATGATTCAATGCCTCTAGGAGATCATGATGATCATATCCTATCATTTGCCAACAAGATAATGAATGTTCATATCTCAAGAAAATTCAAGACGCCCACCATCGAGGTGTGTGTTAGGGAAAAAGACCCCACTAATCAAGTGATGACATCCTCCAATGCACTACAAATTTTAACCCATGATTGCCGCAATCAAGTACAGGGTGTTCCCTCAAACCCTGGGGGGCATGACACAACGATGGTATAGTCGGTTGCCCCCGAACTCAATCAGCTCCTTTAAAGGACTAAGAAGGGCATTTATCGCCCCGTTTATTGATGGAAAGTTCATGAGAAATGTTTTACATCCCCATGAATGTAGAACAAGGAAAAAATGAATCCTTGAGGGATTACATGAAGCGAATCATAAGGAAGCCTTGAAGGTCCCGAACCTGGATGATAGAGTAGCCATCAAGGTAGAAGAAAGTGTAAGGGAAGCCTCAACCCCTGATGGAGGAAATGGAGGTAATAACAAGAAGCGAAGGTGGTCACGAGTAGAATGTTAAGGATATGTATCCTCGAACAAGTAAAGACTCTGACTCTCCTCGGAAGAAGAACAATCAAGGATCGAGGTTCACCGACTATGCACATTTTTATACTCCAAAGATCCAAATCCTAATGGACATTGCAAAGATAAGGATCTCTGATGGTCGAAACCACTAAGGGCTGATCCTGAGAAGAGAAACAAAAACCAATGTTGTCAGTTCTATAAGGATGTGGGAAATAAATTTCACGATTATAGACAGCAAAAACACAAGATCAAGTTTCTGATCCGAAGAACAAGATTGAATAAGTTCACCAAGGATGGCCAATAGGGTAATATAATGCAGGATTATGAAGAAGAGATTATTGAAGGAAGGATGCCGATCGAGATCCCAATCCATGGGCCTAGGGGGCGGTGATAAACGTGATTTCTGAAGGTCCAACAGTGGTCGAGAATGCAAGGTTCTCTTGTAAAGATTACGCTCGAGAAGTTATGCACATCATAGGAAAAGCTCCATAACGAGCAAATACTGAAATGGCAATTGCCTTTGATGATTCTAACTTGGAAGAGGTAAAGTGTCTCCATGATGACCCGTTGGTCATAACACATGTGATAGGCAACTCGCAAGTGAAAGAAGTCTTGGTAGACAAAGGAACTTCAGTTGATATTTTGTTTCATGATGAATTTTCGAAGATGGGATATAATGATTCATAAGTGACCTCTTCCAACATGCCCATCCATGGGTTCAATAGAGTTGAGTCAAGAGTTGAATGAACTATTTGACTGTCCATGATAATAGGACGGGAGCCCAGGGAGGCCACTCAGATGTTGAACCTTTTGGTGGTTAAAACAACTTCCACTTACAATGTTATCCTTAGGAGGACAGGCTTAAGGCGGTTGCCTCAAGCTAGCTAAGACCTGAAGATCAAATTTTCTACAAGGAATATAGTTGATGAAGAAAAGAGAGAGCATTGCTATTCGGCCACCTTGAGGCCTGATGAAGTCCGGAGGCAGGTCCTCCCGATTAAAGACATGAATGTCCAAAAAGATCAGAAACAAAGAGGAAAATCTACCGAGGACTTAGTCCCCACTCCCCTAGTTCTCGAAGAACCTGAAAAATTACCCACATAGGGCATTAATGAATGAACCTTTGAAGAGAAAATTGGATGCGTTCCTACAAGAGAACACTGTTATATTTTCTTGGACAGTAGCTGATATGCCAGGGGTCGATCCCCAATTAATTACGTAAACTAGACGTCGACCCGGATAGGGAGACGATGAAACGGAAGAAAAGAAACTTTGATTCCAAGAGGTAGGAAGGCTAATGGAGAATCACGGATGTGTATGGATTTCATTGATAGGAAAGATTCATGTCCCAGTGACTACTTTCCCCTACCAAGGAACGATACATTGACCAATGCAACAAAGGTGACGTCCCAAATAAGCGACATATCGAAGATTGATGAATAAGATCTTTGAGCATCTTAATGGGAAGACTATAGAAGTCCATGGAAATGACATGTTAATCAAGAGCCTCGATAAGGCACATCACATTGAGCATTCTCATGAGGTGTTTGAGGTGTTAAGGCACCACGAGATGATAATGAATCTGACTTAATGCGCCTTCAGCATAGGATCTAGGAAATTTTTGGGTTTGAAGGTCTCCAAGCATGGAAATTGAGGCCAACCCCGATAAGCGTTGAGCAATCCTTGACACGGATCCTCACGTGTTGACATAAACGAATTACGTAAAGTCATTATATCTATACTTGGCTATACTTAATACAGCTTTGAGTGTCATCCTCGTGAAAGAGGAAGACAAGGTTCGGAAATCCGTCTATTACGTGAGAAAGGTCTTGTATATGAGAGAGAGTAACCACAATAAATCCCTAAGTACTCGCTGACTTCGTGGTTGAATACACCATTGACAACCAAGAAGTCGGGGGGCATGAGGTAGTACCCTGGGAGGGCAAGGAATTAGAGAAGGAAGATTGAAGAGCGGTACTCAAGAGTATTGGATGCTCAGTTTTGATGGAGAATCAAAAATAAAATTAAGTCAGAATATACCCCGATTGGCTCATGCTTGAGTATGCCCCGAAGTTGGATTTCCCAACGACAAACAACAAGGTTGAACGCAAAGCCGTGATAGCCATACTTGGTTTGGCCGGAGCCTCGAGGGTCAAAACCTTAAAGTCTGTGGAGACCCAAGATCGGTAGTACCAAAAGTGAATGGTGACTCAATTCAATGAGTGTTACGAGGGAGGAAAACGTAAAGGCCGATGTCCTATCTATGTTTGCCTCTTCAGAGATAGAGAGTTATGTTGAAAGTTCTTACTTCGAAGTCTTGGAGACCCGAATCATTGATAGAAAAGATCATAACGCCTATAGGTATGAAAAGCCGTTAGAGACTCACCAGGAAACCGGTTGGTTACCCGATAATGCCTTAGAGGCGCGAAAGTTGTCAATAAGAACACCGAGGCCTCGAAACACGAATCTAGCCTTGAAAGAAACTCATCTGGAAATCTGGGGGCAGTACTCGGGGGCAGGACCCTTGCCCAAAAGATGACCCGATGTGGATTCTACTAGCTAAACATGATGGCTGATGACAGGAGTTATGTGCGATCGATATCCAAAAACACGCAATTGTTGATCAATCCCCTAAGATGTTGAAAACCATCAGTTCCCCCATTCCCAATGGCAAATGCTTAGAGGAAGTTCCTGATAGTTGTAATTGATACCTTCGTGAAGTACACTGATGTTAGGTCCAAATGTGTTGTAGAGGGGGGGTGAATACAACTTTTCGAATATGAGAAGCAATAAAAACGATGCAATAAATGAACACACAGATTCAAGGAATATATTTCTTTATATATAACTTGAAAGGGTTGCTACAACATTCATTACGAAGTATAACAGAAGTTCAGAGAGAAGTGAAGGATTCTAAGCTCTGTGAATGCACTCTCTCTTTCTCTTGTGTTTTTCTCAAATATTGCTCTCTCTATTCTTAATAAAACATTACACAAGTACTTCTATTTATACTACATGTAGTCTATGTCCTGTAGTCTTCAACAGCTAAGATGTACGTGGCCCAGTGGTGTCCACATAAATCTTGCCTTAACTTGAAAGCTTGGAAATCTGCCAATCAGAAGATGCCATGTGTCATGTTGAAGCTGCACCTAAGTAGAACTTCTACTTGAGAATTTCTACTTGGCTATCTCGAAATTCCTAAGTCGAACTTCTACTTGGCTATCTCGAAATTCCTAAGTAGAACTTCTACTTGGCTATCTCGAAATTCCTAAGTCGAACTTCTACTTGGCTATCTCGAAATTCCTAAGTCGAACTTCTACTTGGCTATCTCGAAATTCCTAAGTAGAACTTCTACTTGGCTATCTCGAAATTCCTAAGTCGAACTTCTACTTGGCTATCTCGAAATTCCTAAGTAGAACTTCTACTTGAGAATTTCTACTTAGCCATCCAGAACATTTAGTACTTAGAAAATATTCTGGTCTTCAACTTGAAACTTCAATGCACATCTTGAACTTGTGATATCTTCATGTCTTCTTTATTCTTCAACAAGCTCTTGAACATGGTTCTTTATTACTGACATAAACTTGCTATCAATGTCCTGACACTTGATGCACTGGTCTGGTTCATAAGTGACTAGTCTTGATAGTGTTTCTGCTTCTTGAATAAATTACCATATTCACTGAATAACTTGGCTTTCCAATATTTGCTTTCCTTCTTCTTCACTTGAAATCAATTGGTCTTATTGATACTGATAGTTATGATCTTGATTCTTGGCTTTTCAAATCACTGAGGCATGAACAACTTTGACTTGAACTTCTCTCAATGATTTCTTCTTGGCTTGATCATAGTTAACATGTTGAATTGTATCAATTACCTTGTCTTCATTTAGTGTTGATTTCTTGTGACTTCTTGTTCTTGATTGTCTTCTGGTTAAGTATCTTTTCCTTTAGTTGGGTTACATTAGTTATAGTGTTACAAGTTTACACACTCTGCCTTTCAATCTCCCCCAATTTGATTGTCTAACAATGACATTCAAATTAATGAAGGATAACTCAACTAAACAATGAGACGAGAAAAGATAATTAACATTACAGTCTTGAATAATATACAATTGAAAAGTACTTGAAAACAATGCAAAGAACTTAAACTAGAAAAAGAATTCGAACTTCGAATTAAAGATCATTTGAGTGATTCCTATCACCTGGATTATTTCATACCTTTTAGTCAAACTTGTATCACCTTATTGGATTCACTCTAAGGTGAATTTTCCTCAAGTGAGTTAAAGCAACCGAAAGACATGAAGTTTTTCCAACTTCAAGTTCACACCACTCTGACCTTTAACCCTAATTCCGTTTCCTCTTTCTTGCTTCAGCAGCTTGGTCTCTCTCTTCTTTCTGCCTTTTGCGCTTCTCCTTCTGCTGCTGTTCTTTCTTGTACACTGGATCGTGAAGCTGCTTCCACCTAGCATTCAACAGACTTACAGCTTCCATTTCTAGAGGGTTCCTGGGCTCTGGGTTAGGATGTTTGAAAAGCCTTCTGAGTTTATCAACCTCCTGAGTAGTCCTGATCTTTGGAATTTCCTCAAAGTTCTTCATTATGAGCTGAGGTTTCCAATGAGATTTAGTGGCTTTGAGATAACGATATATCATCTTGGGGTAGCCCTTGACACGGTCAGTATTATAGACACTAGCCGCATCTCGCTCCATTCGCTTCTTCTCCACAATTACTTCAGACAGGTAACTCATGAGTCTCTGCTTTTCTTCAACAAACTTGTCTTCCACTTCGCCCCATTTGAACACATATAACACTTTCTCTAGAAATGCAGCATCTTGAGTCTGTAGCAGCCATTGTCTACTCATATGCAAGAGTGTTTGTTTCTGGTCTGCATCTATGTATGCTAAGGCATCAGCTGTATCATCAGCATAAGAGTGTATCCAGTATACACTATCTTTCCCTGGAACGCCAACTGTCTCCCTTATTTCTCCTTGTTCCAGTTCTCCAGAAGGAAGAGTCAAAGCTTCATCTACATTCTTCATTGCTTGAAGAATATTCCATTTCTTTTCTATCAGCTCCGGCTCAATCTTCACGTTGTCGAGAGGGTTTGGAGCAATGACATCACACTTCCACACCTCATTGCTCTTCAAGAATATGACTCTTTCAATGATCCTCACGGATTTATCTTTAAGCTCAGAGGCGAATCCCTTACCCATCATTTGTCTACATACAGCTTTAAGAGATTCCACTGAAAGTTCCATTAAGTCCTTTTCCTCCATGCTCACCCTCTTCATCTTTCCTTGAACCACCATCCGGACAAAATTTGGATAAGCTGAGAATTCTGGACCCTTGTCCTCTGCTAGCTGCATTAACTGATCCCTGTACAGAATGCTTAGCTCCTCAGATTGAGAGTACTGAATTTTAGTCGCTAGCAAGAACAACTCTGACGCAGATCTTCTCATTATGAATTGGTCATCCACATATAGGAAAGATGTTGGGACTCCTTCTACCAAAGACAAGATAACCTGCCACTCCTTAAGATTTGCATTGTATCCAACCCTGACTTTAGAAATTAATCTCTTCAAAGCATTTATATAGTCCCCAGTCATTGGATTCTGCAAATTCAAGTTGTAGAACAGATCATCTGCATCCTTGTTATGAACTCCTTTTGCACATGGTCCCATCATTATCTTCCTTGCTTCATCCCATTTCTGCCCTATCCTTCTTTTGTCCAGATCAACTTGAGGATTAGCTAGCCTTGCAAGCTCATACTCATACTGCTTCCCTTGTAGCTCCACCTTCTGTTCTAGGAACGCAGCATGTTCTTGCATCATCTTCATTTTATGGAACTGAGCTTGTTCCAAGGCTAACTGTTGAGACTGCAGGGTTTCTTCATCAACAGGATCTTCTTCAGGCATTCCGAAAGACATACCAGCACCTCCACCTTGTTCCTTCAAAGATCGTTTTACAGCATGTGCGAAAGGTACGTCTTCCATATCAGAATCTGAGTCTAGCACCTCCTGTACTGTTTCCTGATGACTCAGGTCAATAACTGGTTCATCTTCTTCAACCATTATTGCCTTACCCTTTCTCACCCTCAGAGCCTCTTCATCAACAGACGGCTCAACTTCTGGTTCCTTGACAAGATCAGCGGGTTCTTCAATTTCTTCGATGTGAACTGCCTGCTGTCTCGTCTCCTTTCCACTCTCCCCCTTAGGTGAGTTATCCTGAGCTCCACCATGGTCTTCAGATCCACCAGCTGCATAGGAACCTCCAAAACCAGAACCAGAGGCTCCCGCTCCACTAGCACCACCTGCACCACCTGCTCCAGCATCGGGGGGAGGTTGTTCCGACTCGAAGCACTCCGGGGGCACAAAACTTCTGACTGCGAACATCATTCTACTGATCTCCACAGTCATTGTATGCATTGTAGACTCCAATGCCCCCATCCTTTCATTGAGAGTGCTTCCCAAGACACCACCAGCATGGCCCAAGTCATTGACCTTATTTGTCAAATCATCAAAAGCTGTAGCTTGACTTGCCATTCTTGCTGCGTAGTCGTCTAGAGCCCTTTGGTTGTTTCCAATATTGATCCCGAACTGCCCCATTGTCTGCCCGAACTGCCTCATCTGATTTTCCATTGAATTCATACGAGTATCAAAATTTTCAGTATTAAGGGACGGTGTTTGGTTTAGGTGACCTCGCTCTAATACGCGTTCTGTTGGTATTTGGCGCTCGGTTTCGGGCCTTAAAAATGAAGGTCCCTCTCTCCCTAACCTCTCACACACACTCCCTGTCTCACGCTCGTGTATGTCTTCAATGATTAAACCAAAAAGTGAAGCAGTACCTGCAGAAACTTGATAAGAAATGTTGTTGACAGTTATGGGATCAAATACTGTTTGTTCCTGAGTTGGAATCTCAGGCTGAGAGGCTGCAAAGTGTCCTTGTACGACATCAGAACCGATCCTCTTTGCAGCATCAGTACGTACCGGTGAAGGTACGGCTGAAGTTCTTAAGACTCCATGTCCTCTTGAAGCAACAGTATCTTCAAGAGGCACATCATCCTCACCAAAATCAAAATCCCTATGTGCAGAATGTTCAAGGGGTGAACCACTCGCGTGAGGTGGAGTGGTTGCGTGTGACACGCTAGGGTTTGACTGTGGTTGTGAAGTAGCAGCGTGGAAAAGTTTGGCTTTCTTGCGAATAAGTTGCTGCTCTTCGGGTTCATTCTCCTCATCATCTTGTATATATATACGTGCTGGTTTTCTGACTTCCGTTAACAGGGGTGATAAAGAATAGGAACGAGTATCAGACTCAGAGTCAGAAATATGGCTCTTACCCTGGGATAGATCCTGCGGGTTAGCAGGCTCATGGGTCGCGGAATCAGAAACGTAGGAGGAGGAATGAATAGTATGCAGAGAGAGATTACCTGATTGATTACCTTGTGCATCATCGCTTTCCTCATCCGGAATCTCATCAAATGCCTCGGCATGAACAGATGGATTTTGAGCATGTGATGAGACTTGTGATGATGCCTCCAAATTGGTAACTCCTGCATCATATCTAAGCCACATTTGAATATTTTCAGGAGTAGACATCGGCTTACCTTGATGTTTATCCTGATTTGCAATGGTTGCAAGTGACTTAGTGCCCATCCCTAGTGATTCAGATGTGGGGCTTCTGGCAAATCCCTGTCGAATAGCAAGAGCATCCTTCGGTATTAAGTCATTGATTAGCATTTGAAGAAACCGAGGAAACCAGCAGACGACATCAGTGGTAGAGAGGTCTCTGCTTGCAAGGGATCCCATTGAGGCCACTATCTCAGAGAGAACTATGCGTCCATAGTTTATATCCAGTTCTCTTGCTAGGGCAACTGCAAAGGTTTGCATGGGAATTGGAATTTGATGAAAGTCTTTTTCGCGTGCCCGAAAACATCTTGTGATGGCCTCGAAAAAGTAATTCCATTCCGCATGGAAGAATTGCTTTTGGATATTTCCCGTGATTGGGCCTTTTGTAGGATAACATCCAATTTCTTCAAAGAATCTGAGGCGTTCTGCAGCAGTAGGTTCTGGATCATAGGCATCTTTAATTGGGAATCCTAGAACTCTGTTGACAATTTGTTCTGTCACCTCATATTCCTGACCCGCTAAGGTAAACCTGAAACCGTAGGGGGTTGATTTACTCCCAAAAGTAACCGCACTAGTCCATAATTGCTGTAAAGCATCATGTACTAGTGTAGGTTTAGCAGTAAAAGCTTGGCTAGCTTTGGAATACAAATTGAGAAATCGTATCCAAAACTTAAACCGCGGGAGTTGATCACCAATTTCCGTAGAAATATTAAAAAAATTGTTTTTAGCAAGGGAAAATTGGTGAGCCATTTTAATTAAATGTTTTTCTTTTAAAAGATGTGAATTTTTATTTTAATTTTGAAAAACAATTAATTTTCCGAATTACAAAAGAGAATTGTAACCCTTTTAATTTTTCAAGAATACCAAACGGAATCTGAGAAATCAAACTACGGGATTCAATTCAACAACCAATTACTATTTCGTGTGTATACCAGTGGAATCGTGTGTATTTATAAATGGAGAAAATGGAATCGCGTTTATGAACAGTACACAAATAATATATGTTTGTGTGTATGTATATGCGCGTGTATGGATGTTCACAAAACACACTAACACAAAGATTACGGTTAACACAGACAATAGTAGTCAACAAATCGGCAGTAATTCGTGATTAGTACGAGTTTAATCACAAAAACAAGGATCAAAGGTATGTTATTAGTGAAATCGCTCTGTTCTTGTGAAACGGCTGCTGAAAATTAGAATTAGGTAAAGTGAATTAGGCATCGAGTTAGAGATGTATATATAGGTGAATGAGAAATGACAAAAATGTCCCTGTTAAAAAATGTGAAAAGTACTAAGTCCATACAGGGGACATCTAAGTCGAACTCTATCTCGAACTTTTCTATCTCGAACATCAAGTCGAACTTCGAGATAAAGTTCGAGATAGAGGTTAACTCGAACAAATATGCACAGAATCACTTTAACCAAAATTACAGCAGAAACTATAGGGAAATACTATCTTGAACATAATTGATTTGTAGTGAACTTGGAAAAACAGAAAATTCAAGATACTTTTCGAGTTAGAGTCTATCTCGAACATCAAGTCGAAATTCGAGATAAAGTTCGAGATAGACTAAGAGGTCTATCTCGAACATCAAGTCGAAATTCGAGTTGAGTTTCGAGATAGACTAACTCGAAGTTAATCTTAAATTCTTTCCAAAATACCTCCTTGAATCAAAAAGTCCAGGGTAATTCAAGATATGTTTCGAGTTAGGAGTGTAACTCGAAAAATTCCCTTTAGCTTAACTGAGAACTCTATCTCGAACACCAAGTCGAAATTCGAGTTGAGTTTCGAGATAGACTAAGAACTCTATCTCGAACATCAAGTCGAACTTCGAGATAAATTTCGAGATAGACTAATTCGAAATTAATTCTCAGTTCTTTTCAAAATATTCCCTTAATGGAAACCTCATCTCAACCTTAGAGATAAAATTCGAGATAGACTTTATCTCGAATATTTTGAAGATAGAACTAGGCACACTGGTAACTCGAACTCGAACTCTAAGTCGAATTTCGAGATGAATTTCGAGATAGGTACTAACTCGAAATTCTTCCCAGACTTAGAATTTTCAAAACTTCACCCTGGAAGCTCAAGTCGAAATTCAAGTCGAATTTCTACATGAGTTTCGAGATAGAGACTAACTCGAAATTTTGAAGATACTTAAAATAATTTGACAATTTTTCTTTGAAAAACTCAACAATTAATTTTGCCAAATTAATATAAATATCAATTCAAGGATTTTAATATATGACATAATTAAAACATTCCTTGATAATTCTAAGGCCTCTAATTACATGAAAAACACAGGTAAATTCATCTAAAAATCATGCAATATTTAGACTATTATGAATTTAACTCCCCCTATGATCATGCAATCTAACAAGCATAAATTCACAGATTTGTGCTATAAAAGACACTTAAAACACAAAGAATTCATGCAAAATCACACTATATGCAACCTATAACAATCATTAATTAGGCATTTTAAAGTCTAAGCACATAATGATTGATTAGCTTGCACATACAAACATAAACATGGATTTTACAGATAGAAGGCTTTACTAACTTGTGTTAAGCATTCCCAATTCACCAACCAACCTATTGAATGTTACTTCATCAAGAGGTTTGGTGAATATATCTGCAATTTGTTGCATTGTGGGCACAAAATGTAGCTCCACAGTCCCCTCCTCGACATGTTCTCTTATGAAATGATACCTGATGTCAATATGCTTGGTTCTTGAGTGATCTACAGGATTGTTGGTTATGGCAATGGCACTTGTGTTGTCACACATGATTGGAATTTTCTTGTGCTCTATGCCATAATCCTTCAATTGGTTCCTCATCCACAGTATTTGAGCTACACAGCTTCCAGCAGCAATGTACTCAGCTTCAGCAGTAGAAGTAGATACTGTATGTTGCTTTTTACTTTGCCAGGACACCAATCTTCTGCCAAGAAATTGGCAAGCACCAGATGTGCTTTTCCTATCAATCCTGCAACCTGCATAGTCTGAATCCGAATAGCCAATAAGATTAAAACCTGTATCTCTTGGGTACCAAATCCCTAGATTTGGTGTGCCCTTGAGATACCTAAAAATTCTTTTGACGGCTACGAGATGTGATTCTCTAGGATCCGCTTGGAACCTTGCACATAAACAAGTTGCGAACATTATATCTGGTCTACTTGCAGTTAAATAGAGGAGTGAGCCAATCATACCTCGATAGCTTGTGATGTCAACTGATTTACCTGATTTGTCTTCATCAAGCTTCGTGGCTGTTGCCATGGGAGTCTTAGCTGCTGATGCATCTTCTAGATTATACTTCTTGAGTAAATCTCTGACGTACTTGGATTGACAGATAAAGATACCATCTTTTCTCTGACTGATCTGTAATCCAAGGAAGAAGGACAGCTCTCCCATCATGCTCATCTCATATTTTTCCTGCATTAGCTTGGCAAATTTCTCACACAAACGCTCATTTGATGACCCAAAAATAATATCGTCCACATATACTTGAACAAGTATTAAGTCATTTCTCACAACTTTATAGAACAATGTTTTATCAATTACTCCCCTAACAAAACCATTTTCAATTAAGAATAGAGATAGGGTTTCATACCATCGCCTTGGGGATTGTCTGAGGCCATAGACAGATTTGAAGAGTAGATACACAAAATCTGCATGTTCTGGATCAACGAAGCCAGGCGGCTGTTCCAGATACACTTCTTCTTCTAACTCTCCGTTCAGGAAGGCACTTTTCACGTCCATCTGGAAAACTTTGAAGTTCTTATGTGCTGCAAATGCCAAGAACATCCTGACTGCCTCAAGTCTTGCAACTGGTGCATAGGTTTCATCATAATCAATTCCTTCTCGCTGAGAATAACCTTTTGCAACCAAACGAGCCTTGTTTCGTGTTACAAGTCCGTTTTCATCCAGTTTATTTCTGAATACCCACCTAGCTCCAATTACGGATTTGTTCTTTGGTCGGGGTACCAGTTTCCAAACTTTCTGCCTTTCAAACTGATTGAGTTCCTCTTGCATTGCAATCACCCAATCAGCATCGCCAAGAGCTTCTTCTATTTCTTTAGGTTCAAGCTTGGATAAGAACCCAGAATATAAGGAGATATTAGCCATGTCAGCTCTTGCAGTTCTTTTAGTAGTCACACCAGCATCTGGATCACCAATAATTAACTCAAACGGATGGTCTCTATTCCATACCCGTTCACCTGGAAATTGCCTAGATGATTCAGCTTGACTTTCTGAGTTGGGGTGCTGACTACTTAGATTATTTTCACTAACTCCCCCTGAGTTAGTGCCAGCTCCTACAGAACTAGAGTCAACTCGACTCGAGCCTTGAACAATAGTCCTTGAGCTGCTATTTACTCCCCCTGAGTTGTTGCCGGTTGGTACTGAAGAAGTCTCTCCTGATCTTGTAGACTTAGCTTGTTCACTAGACTCAGGTTCTTCATGTACGCTTGGAACATTTAATGGAACAACCAACTCAGGTTCATCTTCAAGATCTTCTAAGTCCTGATTCTGAAATTTTAGGGACTCAGGTTCACTAGAATCTCTTGAAATTGATGAGAGTTTGGTATCGTCGAATCTGACGTTGTAGCTTTCAGTCACTTTTCGATCATTCACCAAGAACACTCTATAAGCTGCCACCACGTCTGTAGAGTAACCAACAAAGATTCCTTCACGAGCTTTTGCTGCAAACTTGCCTAGATTTTCATCATCTATAAGCACATAGCATTTTGCTCCGAAGACATGAAAGTATTTGATTGTTGGTCTTCTGTTGTTCATTAGCTCACATGGTGTCTTTTCTTTATCTTTTATGATCAAGGTTCTATTTTGAGTGTAACAAGCGGTACTCACTGCTTCGGCCCAGAAATACAAAGGAAGTTTTGAATCATACAACAAAGTTCTTGCTGCTTCAACCAGAGTTCTATTCTTCCTTTCAACTACTCCATTTTGCTGTGGAGTTCTCGGGGCTGAATACTGACGACGTATTCCCTTAGATACACAGAAGTCATTTAGCACTGCGTTTTTGAATTCAGTGCCATTGTCTGATCTAATCGTCTTCACAGTAAGTGTTGAAACATTCTCAATTTGAGTGATGTGATCAATGATTAAGAAAGGTACTTCGTCTTTCGTCATTGCAAACAATACCCATGTATACTTGGAGAAGTCATCCACGATTACCAAAGCATATCTTTTTCTAGACAAAGATAGGACATTCACTGGGCCAAACAAATCCATATGAAGAAGTTGTAGAGGCTCAGTAATACTAGAAATTTCTTTGCTTTTATGCGATGCTCGCTTCGACTTTCCCATTTCACAAGCTTCACAGAGTCCTTTCGGAGCGAACTCCATTTGAGGTAGATCTCTCACCAATTCTCGCCTCGCGAGAGCATTCATCGTTTTGAAGTTTAAGTGAGATAGCTTTTTGTGCCATAACCAGCTTTCATCATCCGAGGCTTTGCTGTAGAAGCAGGTGACCTCATTCTGATTTGCTGAATCCATATCTGCAACAAAAAGATCTGCCTTTCGAACTCCTCTCAAAGCTAGTGAGCCTTCCTTGATGTGAGTGATTGAGACACCTTTCTTGTTGAAGACAATTTCGTAACCTTTGTCACAGAATTGACTTATACTCAACAGATTGTGCTTTAGTCCCTCAACATAGGAAATATCTTCAATGATGACATTGCCAGTTTTCAGTTTGCCATATCCCTTAGTCACACCTATGCTGTCATCTCCAAAGGTAACATAAGGGCCAGCCTTCATAACCAACTCTGTAAGCAGGGACTTGTTTCCAGTCATATGCCTCGATGCTCCACTGTCTAGCACCCATATAACTTTAGTTCTATTCTGCTTAATGCCCTGCAATGACAGATTGGTTAGACATTCTTCGGAACCCAACTTTGATTGGGCCCGGCTTTTCGATAAGATCGAGAATCAACAGATTTAACAACAGGAGATGCACTTTTCTTCACATTACTAGAGCTTTCGACTATCTCCTTTCCTTTCTCAGACTTGACAGATTTGTCAGTCTTAGGAGAAGGTTTGTCACTCCTAACTTTAGGAGGACTGACAGTCTTGGCTCTACCATACTTTTTCTTGATATTTGAACTAGCAACAGTATTTGAGCATGACTGGCTAGATGCATTCATTAAATGCACAAAAGTTTGCATGATATTAAAGGTGCATGGCATACAGTTAGGTTGACCACACTGTGCATGATTCTGATGCAGATTATTCATTGTATGTGTGATAGGCATGGCATGTGCAGCAGGAACATTCATGTTAGCTTTGCATGCATAAGAAAGATGTTCAGTAGATTTACAATGATAACATGCTTTCTTTATTCGTTCAGCCTTAACCTCTTTTATGCCTTTCTCTCTCTTTCCTTGTTGCTTAACAGCCTTAGCTCCTAATCCCAGTCTAGATTCATCTCTAGGGAAATTGATTTTAACTTGTTTGATAGGAGTTACAGGTTGTTCTTTCTGGCGATCTTCCATCTCAATCTCATATCTAGCTATCAATTCAGTCTCTTCTTCTTCTATTCTAGGAACAAGATGTTTGTAGATAGGTTTGACAGCCGATTTAAGAATTCTAGGTGTTTCCTGTTTAAGGTCACTGGAACTAGGGTCAATAGGTCTCTTTCCTTCTTTCTTAGGAAGGTCAGAATAATCAAGCCCTATAACTACTCCAGTTATCTTCTTAAATGTGTCATTATCTACATACACTTTACTAGCAGCTAGTTTGTAAGCTTCGCATTTTGTTTCTAACTCAGCTAGATTGTTCCTAAGACATGCTTCTACTTCTTCCTTAAGGACGAGCTTGTGTTCCAGAGATTTAATAAAGTCTCTTAGAGAAGTATCTACAGTGCAAGCAGCCTCTAGCTCTTC
Organism: Saposhnikovia divaricata; assembly: GCA_036435485.1. Classification (NCBI taxonomy): domain Eukaryota; kingdom Viridiplantae; phylum Streptophyta; class Magnoliopsida; order Apiales; family Apiaceae; genus Saposhnikovia; species Saposhnikovia divaricata. Next base: position 183,615,467 of record CM071599.1, on the reverse strand, counting down.
CACTTTTGCCTCAAGCATTCTGCATTTGGCAACAAGTGTTTTCTGTTCCTTTTGAGAAGAGTCTAGGCTTTTGCACAACATATAGATCTCTTCACTAAGAGCCCCGTTCTGTTCTTTATAATCATCAATAGACATTTCTACTTTAAGAGTCAGAACTGGTACCTCTGGTTCCTCTGATGTCTCAGCCATGAGCGCAAAGTTCGCTACATGAGTAACGTCTTCCTCATCTGAATCATCCCAAGCTCTTCCTTCTGTCACCAATAAAGCTCGTTTTCCATGTCTTTCCTTCAACAGTGCTTCATAGTTGCTTTTGAGAGCTTCAAATGTTTCTTTTGGATAAGTCTGTCTAGGCTTTTTGCAGTCCGAGGCAAAGTGTCCAGCTTCACCACAATTATAGCATTTGAACTTCATTTTGAAATCCAAAGGAGATTTGTAGCTGGTATTCTTGCCTTTTCCTTTGTAGCCTGACGAACTACCACCACCCTTAGCAGCCCGATAATAAGATGAAGATTTTCTCTGTGGTCGGTTGCTCTTTCTAAATCTCATGTTACTGAACTTCCTTGCCATGTATGCCACGACACTATCGTCCATGTTGTCCAGCTCTTCTTGGGTGTAGTAGTCATCATCACTGTCAGATGCGCACTCGTCATCATTATCAACTTGATGTGGTGCAAGTGATGATTTAGGCTTTGCTGCAACCATTGCCTTCTTAGACTCTTCCTCATCAGCAACTAATCCTGATGCACTTTCTTTTGACTTTGAATCATTGTCCCATGCTTGATCTTGAAGCGTTTCCAGCTCATAGGTCTTTAATATTCCATAATACTCTTCCAGAGAAGTTGTATGCAAATCTCTGGTTTCTCTGATTGCGTAGACCCTATGCTCAATGCTTTTTGGCTGGTTCCTCAGATATCTCGTATTAGTCTCAACCATGGGGAGAGTTACACCTCTCAGATTCAAATCCAATACCAACTGACTGAATCGTAGATAGACGTCTGTTATGCCTTCTCCTTTTCGTATTCTAAAGGTGTCATACTCCATCTTGAGTATGAGTGTCTTGTTGCTTCTAACCTCTGCAGATCCTTCCATGACAACTTCTATCTTGTCCCAAATCTTCTTCGTTGTAGTCAGACCTTTGACTATGTTGAACATTTCATGATCAAGAGATTCCATCAAGGTTTGTCGTATGGCAGTATCATAAGCTATTTGTTCCTTGTCAGCATCCGAAAACTCCGAGGCCTTTTTAGGCTCAGACCGAGGTGCTATAACCACCCCTCCTTCCGTATGTGCAGGAATAACCACCATTGGAACAAATTTACCCTTGTCAAGGACTTCCAGATATTCAGGGTTAACAGTCTTTAAATATAGTCTCATTCTGAAAACCCATTCTTCATAGTGATCTCGGTTGAACATTGGGATCTTGAATGCATTTTTAGGAGCCATCTCAATTCTGGTCACTAAAAGTTTCTAAGTACCCAAGACTAGGCTATGTAGAATATGTATGTAGAACTTTAGCCTAAGTCGAAATTTCTCTAAGTCGAAATTTTGTTCAAGTCGAAATTGCCAAGTCGAAATTGCCAAGTCGAAATTGCCAAGTCGAAATTGCCAAGTCGAAATTGCCAAGTCGAAATTGCCAAGTCGAAATCACCAAGTCGAAATTGCCAAGTCGAAATTCTATGTAGAAATTCTCAAGTAGAAATTCTATGTAGAAATTTTTGCCTTAGAATAATTTTTCTGCAGAATACTTTAATATTGAATAAACAATATTATCTCTTTAACACCTTTTGACTTTGAATGCTTTACTCACCAAACCCACCTAACCCACATGCTAGGTACTGAGTATGTCTTTTACTTTCGGCCGAATAAAGTAATTCAAAAAGTCCAAAAACCACCTTTTTATTCTTTTACTATTGAAAAGGAGATCAAAAAGTTGTTGGGTTGTATTCTTTGATAAGAACAGATGATGAACACTCAAGAACACCAAATATGAACTAACCCAGATAAATTCACAAAAATTAATTAAAATACACCCAAGCTAAATAATCACACCTGGAGTATTTAAATAATTTTTCAGATGAGTTTTCACTATCAACGAATTAAAACACACTTTTCGAGAAAATGAAAAGTAGATCTGAAAAATGAAAACTCACGATTCTTCTACTCAACACAAGGATCTATGTTTTGTATGTTAAACATATAGCTCTGATACCAATTGTTAGGTCCAAATGTGTTGTAGAGGGGGGGTGAATACAACTTTTCGAATATGAGAAGCAATAAAAACGATGCAATAAATGAACACACAGATTCAAAGAATATATTTCTTTATATATAACTTGAAAGGGTTGCTACAACATTCATTACAAAGTATAACAGAAGTTCAGAGAGAAGTGAAGGATTCTAAGCTCTGTGAATGCACTCTCTCTTTCTCTTGTGTTTTTCTCAAATATTGCTCTCTCTATTCTTAATAAAACATTACACAAGTACTTCTATTTATACTACATGTAGTCTATGTCCTGTAGTCTTCAACAGCTAAGATGTACGTGGCCCAGTGGTGTCCACATAAATCTTGCCTTAACTTGAAAGCTTGGAAATCTGCCAATCAGAAGATGCCATGTGTCATGTTGAAGCTGCACCTAAGTAGAACTTCTACTTGAGAATTTCTACTTGGCTATCTCGAAATTCCTAAGTCGAACTTCTACTTGGCTATCTCGAAATTCCTAAGTAGAACTTCTACTTGGCTATCTCGAAATTCCTAAGTCGAACTTCTACTTGGCTATCTCGAAATTCCTAAGTCGAACTTCTACTTGGCTATCTCGAAATTCCTAAGTAGAACTTCTACTTGGCTATCTCGAAATTCCTAAGTCGAACTTCTACTTGGCTATCTCGAAATTCCTAAGTAGAACTTCTACTTGAGAATTTCTACTTAGCCATCCAGAACATTTAGTACTTAGAAAATATTCTGGTCTTCAACTTGAAACTTCAATGCACATCTTGAACTTGTGATATCTTCATGTCTTCTTTATTCTTCAACAAGCTCTTGAACATGGTTCTTTATTACTGACATAAACTTGCTATCAATGTCCTGACACTTGATGCACTGGTCTGGTTCATAAGTGACTAGTCTTGATAGTGTTTCTGCTTCTTGAATAAATTACCATATTCACTGAATAACTTGGCTTTCCAATATTTGCTTTCCTTCTTCTTCACTTGAAATCAATTGGTCTTATTGATACTGATAGTTATGATCTTGATTCTTGGCTTTTCAAATCACTGAGGCATGAACAACTTTGACTTGAACTTCTCTCAATGATTTCTTCTTGGCTTGATCATAGTTAACATGTTGAATTGTATCAATTACCTTGTCTTCATTTAGTGTTGATTTCTTGTGACTTCTTGTTCTTGATTGTCTTCTGGTTAAGTATCTTTTCCTTTAGTTGGGTTACATTAGTTATAGTGTTACAAGTTTACACACTCTGCCTTTCAACTGAGGCCAAACCGCAAGCCTAGATAACCACCAATTAAACGACACAATTCCTGTGGGAAAGTGCGATACGTAGATATGGACTTCCACCAGTCCTTGTAGCAAAAAATGGATGAAAATTCAAAAACGAGGCTCTTACAAGCTGTAATTGTTTGAAAGAAATGTGGTGCCTAGCCTTGGCACACCCCAAACCTCAAGGGTTATTGTATCTGAGCATCCGGTTAGGACACTCCACCTGATCAGACTAAGTAGAAATAAGGTTCGATGAAACCACAAGCTTCTAGCTCTAAGGAATTAAAGGCTCTAATAAGCCAATGTTCCATGAAATTGAAGGCTCATCAAGTGAGCAATCAAACTAGGAGAATTTGATGTTAAGTACAAGCCCAAGCTCTAGCTAACTTCGTGGTTGAATATCCCGTTGACAACCAAGAAGTCGGGGGGCAGGAGGTAATAGACCAGGAAGGTCAGCAAGGTGAGAAGCTCCTAGCAGACGAGAAGGAGTATTGGATGCTCTATTTTGATGGGGCATCAAAAACAAGAACCAGTGGTACAGATTTAGTTCTGCAAAGCCCCGATGGGTTCGCAGTCAAGTATGCCTTGAAGTTGGACTTCCAAACAACCTACAACGAGGTAGAGTATGAAGCTCTGATAGCCGACTTTGGACTGACAAGAGCCCTGAGGGTGAAGAACCTGAAAGTCTGTGGAGACTCAAAGCTGGTAATCTCATAAGTCGATGGAGAGTTTGAGGCTAGAGAAAAGAATATAGCCAAATACTTGAGGATTGTGAAAGCTACGATAGCCCAGTTCGACGAGTGCTACGTTGAGTATATCCCAAGGGAGGAGAATACAAAGGTCGATGCCTTATCTCTGTATACTTCTTCAAAGGTCGAGACCCATTATGGGAGCATCTACTTCCAAGTTCTGAGAACCCCTACAATTGATTCTAAGCTTATTGCTCCTATCGGGATAGGAGGATGCTGGATAGATCGTATCAAAGCACACCTTGAGAATGGCTGGTTGCTAAACGATGCCACGTAGGCAGGAAAGCTAGCTATAAGGAACTGAAGGCTCGAAGAGGCCACGTTCCACCCGACTGAAGGATTGTGAAGGCCCTACTTCGTCCAAATGAAAGCTCGTAGAGACCATGTTTCGTCCAACCAAAGGCTCGAAAAGGCCACATGCCATCCATTTGAAGGCTCCAAAAATGCGAGAAATAAGCAAAAAAAATAAAAATATTGTAAGGAGTTAGAGCTCGATTCGATATATTGTAAGCTCAAATCTGAGCAACGAGCAAAAAGATATGGATTTTTCAATACTTGTGGAATGAGCAGGCATAATAATCGAGTTAAAAGACAAAAATGCGATCTCGATCCATGTCTTCAGGGGCTGGAATTTCAAGTCAGGAATGATCTCCTCTAGGTCTCAAAGGTGAGGTCGTGATGACCCATGACCTAGGACAAACGAGGCTTATACGACCAAGGTAAAATTGAGGCAAAATACGACCTCAATCTAGGTCGTAGAATGAGCTCGTAGACCTCACGATCAGCTCAAAGTGGAGGCCTTATACGACCTCAATCCATGTCTTGGATTGAGGTCTGAAACTTCACGATCTCTGAAAGATGGGCCAATACACGACCTCAATCCAGCTCTTGGATTGAGGTGTAAAGCTCCACGACCATGTCAAAATGAAGGCATTCGAAGACCACAATCCAGCTCTTGAATTGAGGTCTAAAGTCTTACGACCAGCCTAAGAAGAAGGCCTTACACGACCTCAATCGAGGTCATGGATTGAGGTCGTAAGCCTCACGACCAGCCTAAATTGAAGGCCTTACACGACCTCAATCCAGGTCGTGGATTGAGGTCGTAAGCCTCACGACCAAGCCTTAGAGTTGAGGTCCGGAAGGCCCCAGATCTGGACAATTTGAGGGTTTAGTTAGACCTCAATTCAGGTCTATCAGGGCAAGGACCCCCACACAAATTACAAGAAAATATTATTATTTAATAATAATTTGTAAAAAATTATTATCATTTAATAATAAGATCCGAGCGAACTTTATTCAAGCAAAATTTTATCCGGGTAGGACACCCCTGATTTGGGTATAAGAGTTATTCAAAATTTGAATAAAATAAATAATATTATTCAATAATATTTTTTTTTTTAAAAATATATAAAAAAAAATCTTCACGACCTCAAATGAGGTCGCGAATTGAGCTCGGGAAACACACGAACACAGCCCAAATGGAGCCTTGGACGATCTCAAATGTGGTCGTAGTTGGCCTCGAAAATTGGTGCGACCTGCCCTAACGACCTCAAATGAGGTCTTGTGAAAAAGTGCAATTTAGTACCCCCTACTTTTGCTATGTTCATAAAAAGAGTCCCTGAAAAATTATGAAATAATCTCCCTAAAATGCATGTGTGCACAAATTCAAAATTTTCGATTAAAATTTTCGAATTTTATTCAAGCGAAATTTTATCCGGGTAGGACACCCCTGATTTGGGTAAAAATGTTATTCAAAATTTGAATAAAATAAATAATATTATTCAATAATATTATTTACAAAAAAAAAAGGATGTTCACGACCTCAACTGAGGTCCCAAAATTCACCTCGTCAAATCTCCAACCTCCGCCAAAACAATGCCTTGGACGACCTCATTTGAGGTCGGAGTTTACCTCGACAAAACTCGTGACCTGTTAGCAAAAGTACGAGGTCAGGTTAGAAAAAGTGCAGTTTAGCACCCTAATCTTTGCGAGGTTCACATATTGATCCCTCTAGTTTCAAAACTGACAGATTTGTTCTTGCACATTGTTAATTGACAAAAAGTCCCTGGAAAAATGCGCGTATGCACAAATTTAATATTTTTGATTAAAATAATCAAAAATATTTTCGGGAAATTGTCCGATGACACCAAAAAATTACAAGAATTTTGAATTTCGAAGGATTGAAGTCCCATAAATTATTTTAAATCTCGTATAAAACCCGATAATTGTCAAGAAAAATACCTGTGGGTACAAGAAAATTCCTAAAATATTAGGAATAATTACGAAAAATACCCGTGGGTACATAAAAATTCCTAAAATATTAGGAATAATTAAGAAAAATACCCGTGGGTACAAGAAAATTCCTAAAATATTAGGAATAATTACAAAAAATACCCGTGGGTACATAAAAATTCCTAAATTATTAGGAATAATTAAGAAAAATACCTGTTGGTACAAGAAAATTCCTAAAATATTAGGAATAATTACGAATAATACCCTTGGGTACATAAAAATTCCTAAATTATTAGGAATAAATAAGAAAAATACCTTTGTGTACAAGAAAATTCCTAAAATATTAGGAATAATTGTTAGGAATATGTTGTACTTGATGATAACTTCACAATCAATCAAATTGTTTAAGGTTTTGCAACTGTCAACGGATGAGAATTTATAACTCTATCCGTTGACAGGTAGCTCATCAACGGATGAGGGTTTGTAGCACACTGCAGTATCTCTATGTTATCAGTTGATAGTGTTTTTATCCACAGTCATGTTGACTATCAACGGATAGGCAGAATAGGGTAGCCAATTGTAAATAAGCTATGCTATGTAATTCTGTCTAAGTGAAAGTGTATCAACGGATGAAGACAAAACTCTATCAACGGATACAACTCAAATCCACTCTATCAACGGATACAGCTCAAGTCCCAATATCAACGGATACTGCTCAACACATCATCAACGGATGTCAGTGTACATCATCAACGGATAATCATTGACACTGTTTTCTATGATTAGCTGGAGATTAACAGTTGATAAGGACATGTTTGACTGACAGATCACATGAGTTTATAGTAGATACAAAAAGCAGTATGGCAGCCATACTTTGGAAACACAGAAGAAAGAAGCATTCCATTTACACTATGAATACAAGAAAGGTGCAGGAGACATGTCTGAACACAAGGACAACCTTTCGGCTACATGTGTATTTGGAGTGTAGTAGCAAGTCAACTAGAATTAGATTAGTATTATCTTATTCCAGTAGTACTTGTAAAACTTGGGATATATAACCAAGTGTAGCAACTCTTTGTAAGTTAAGAAAAACAGACATATTTGCTTAGGGTTTCTTGAATATCCTTAGAAGCAAAGAGTTGTAAAACGGCAGCTGTGTACATTTTGTATCACAGAGTTTTCTTCAAATAAAAGCTTCAGGTGGTGCATATTAACCACCTAATTTTATATGTGTTTGTGTTTAAATCTTACATTGCAATTATCTCTTCATAAGTTTCTGAAGTTCTTATCAGAAATTTATAAATATCAAGAATTGTATTCAACCCCCCCTTCTACAATTATACAAGTGTGTAATCTAGGAATAACAATTGGTATCAGAGCAAGCTTCTAACATATTTGAAGTTTAAAGATCAACACACTTCCAACATGTCTAAGAAGGATTATGGAGTGAAGATTCCAGTTCTTCATAGAGAAAATTACTTTCACTGGAAAGTAAAAATGCGTCTAAATCTCTCGTCTATTGATGAGGGTTTTGTGGATTGCATTGACAAGGGTCCTCACGTTCCAATGAAGACAGCAACAAGAGTTGGCCTGGCTGATGATGTGCCTAACACTTTCATTCCCAAACCTGTTTCTGAGTGGAGTCTTGAAGATATTGCAGAAGTCCACAAAGACAAAAAGGCCATGAATATTCTGTTCAATGGTCTAGAAACAAACATGGTTGACAATGTTATTAACTGCACTACCGCTAAGGAAGTATGGGACATTGTTCAAACCCTATGTGAAGGAACGGAACAGGTAAGGGAAAACAAGATGCAACTACTAATCCAACAGTATGAACATTTTCACTTTAAGAATGGAGAAACATTGAATGATACATTTAGTAGATTTCAAAAGCTACTAAATGGTTTGAAACTGTATGGAAGAGTCTATCAAGTTAAAGACTCTAATCTCAAATTTCTGAGATCACTGCCCAAGGAATGGAAGCCAATGACTGTTTCTCTAAGAAACACTCAAGAGTACAAGACATTTACTCTTGAAAGGCTCTATGGAACTTTAAAGACCTATGAGCTGGAAATGGAGCAGGATGAAGAGATTGAGAAGTCTCAAAAGAAAAGTGGGTCAGTTGCACTCGTTGCCAACTTGGAGCAAAAGGAGGAAAGGACAGAAACTGCTAGTTCTACACCAAACAGGGAGGTTTGTAAAGGTAGAGCAGAATCAAGCAGGAGCAAGGAAAAGGTGTCTGAGGAATTGAATGCCCTTCAGCAGGATGAATTGGATGAGATAGATGAGCACTTAGCTTTTCTATCTAGGAGATTCTCTAAGCTGAAATTCAAGAGAAACTCTAGGATGGCCAAGCCATTTAACAAGGATTTTTCCACAAACAACTATGTGGATAAATCCAAAATTAAATGCTACAATTGTGGAATTGCTGGTCATATGATAAGTGAATGCAGGAAACCTAGATCTGAGAACAAGGGAAAGCCAACTGAGGTTGTTGACTATAAGAAGAAATATTTTGATCTTCTCAGGCAGAAAGGAAAGGCATTCTTGACCCAAGAGTATGACTGGGCTGTTGATGACAATCATTCTGATGATGATGCTGAGTTAGTCAACCTTGCTTTAATGGCTGATTCTGGAGAGCAGGAAGCAAGTTCAGCTAGCAATCAGGTATTTTCAACTAATCTCTCTGAGCTCACTAAAGAGGAATGCAATAGTGTTATAGATGAAATGTCTACTGAACTATATCACTTAAGTGTTACTCTTAAATCACTTACTAAAGAGAACAATAGAATTAAAGAGTCTAATCTGTTTTTAAGTGATAGAAATGCTGCTCTAGAATCTCAATTTCTAGAATTTGAGAAAATGAGAGTTGATTGCAATAATGCTAAAAGTGAACTTGAAGCTGTGTTAAAAAGAGAACTGATTTTAAAAGACCAGCTTGAAAAAGAACAAGGGATAATTGCTAAATTTCAAAGTTGTAGGAATATTTCTCAAAACATAATAGAAGTTCAGGGAATAGAATCATTTGTAAAGGATACCTGGACTCAAAGGAAAAAGGAGCTAGAACCTGGCCTTGAGGATCTAGAGACTATTTATGAATCAACGGATAGTGATCATCCGTTGACAGATGAACCGTCAACGGATGAGAGGTATCCGTCGACTAACAAAAAGTCTGTTAGTAAGAAGGAACTTAGGAAACTGGATATCAAGTATGGTCCAGTAAACAAGAATTTTGTTAATGGTGAGTGCAGCAAAACCAAATCCAGTGGGAAGGCTAAGACAGGTGATTTACACAACAAAAAGGCTGTTGGTAAATCAGACAATGAAAAGGTAGAAATTGAGGGCAAAAAGAAAAAGAACAGAAATGGTAAGATAGGCATCAACAAGAAAAACAATTACTCTCCTGACAAGTTTGCTCCTAGGAAAACTTGTAGTAATTGTAATAGTGTCAATCATTTATCTTCTAATTGCAAGATTGTCAACAAGGCCCCTGTTCATGTACCTCAACCAATTCCATGTATGCCTGCAATGCCTGTTATGCCTGGTTTGTATCAAAATGCTAGTTTTTCAAATCCATATGTGAACATGCCATATGTGTCTAATCCATACTTTCAATCTATGAATGTGCCACAAATGTCATGGAACCTACCTAGCATGAATAATATGTATGCTAATTTTGCACACATGCATGCATCCAATATTCATGCAAATGAGCATTTGTCAAACCCCATTACTCAAGCATCTACACCTAAGTTGAAGAATGCTAAGAGTGCAAAGTCAAAGGCTAACAAGAAAGGACCCAAGGAAGCTTGGGTACCAAAATCAACTTGATTTGCTTTTGAAATGTGTGCAGGGAAACAGAAGGAATCTATGGTACCTAGACAGTGGATGCTCTAGGCACATGACAGGAGATTCAACCCTGCTCACAGAATTCAAGGAAGGAGCTGGCCCTAGAATTACCTTTGGAGATGACAGCAAAGGATATACTAAGGGATATGGCCTGATCTCAAAAGACAATGTCATCATTGAAGAAGTGGCTTTAGTTGAAGGTTTAAAGCACAATTTGCTGAGTATTAGTCAGATTTGTGACAAAGACTATGAAGTAAAGTTCACAAAAGAAGCCTGTGTTGTTTCTGCCAAGGAAGACAACAATGTGGTATTGACAGGCTTTAGAAAAGGAAATGTTTACATAGCTGACTTCAATTCAGCATGCTCAGAATCCATTACTTGTCTCTTCAGCAAAGCAAGTAAGGATGAGAGTTGGCTATGGCATAAGAAGCTGTCACATTTGAATTTTAAAGTTATGAATGATTTGGTAAGAAAGGATCTTGCTAGAGGAATCCCTCATTTGGAGTTTGTCAAAGATGGGCTATGTGATGCCTGCCAATTAAGGAAACAAAAGAAATCATCTTTCAAAAGCAAGACAGTGTCATCCATTGTTAAGCCTCTTCAATTGCTGCATATGGATTTATTTGGTCCAGTAAATGTCATGTCTATTTCAAAGAAGAAATACTGTCTGGTGATTGTAGATGATTTTTATAAGTTCACATGGACTTTCTTCCTGCACTCCAAGGATTGTGCAAGTGAAATAATTATCAATCACCTCAGAATGCTAAACAATGGTTCTGAAGACAGAGTACAAAGGATCAGGAGTGACAATGGTACTGAATTCAAGAATTCCACAATGAAGATTTTCTGTGAAGAGAATGGAATTGTCCATGAGTTTTCTGCTGCCAGAACACCTCAACAAAATGGGGTTGTTGAAAGGAAAAACAGAACTCTCATTGAAGCAGCTAGAACAATGTTAAGTGAATCAAGATTACCAACATATTTCTGGGCTGAAGCTGTCAACACTGCATGCTTTACTCAGAATATTTCCTTGGTCAATCAAGCTAGAGGAATGACTCCTTATCAGTTATTAACCAACAAGAAACCAACTTTAGCTTTTCTACATGTCTTTGGATGTAAGTGTTTTGTGCTAAGGAATCATGGAGATAATTTAGGCAAATTTGAAGCAAAGGCAGATGAAGCTATTTTCGTTGGATATGCAGCAGGGAAAGCCTACAAGGTCTACAATCTAAGAACCAACATTGTTATGGAATCTGTACATGTTGTGTTTGATGATCAAAAGATTCTAGGCCTAAATGATGAAGGTTACCATGAAAAGTTGGAATTTGAGAATGAAGGTGAAGGAAGAATGTACTATGATGATGATGAGGAGAATGAAGATCATGACCACAGAGATCCACCTAGAGCTGTTATACCAACTAGAAGTGATGCTTACACTGAAAATGAAACATCCGTTGACAGTCATTCTGCAACATCCGTTGACACTATTAGAGATGCATCCGTTGACAGAAATTCTCAAGCATCCGTCGACAGGCAAAATGATGCATCCATTGACAGTCAACTTCATAACTCAGCAAGGACAACAAACTCAGGGGGAGTTTCTCAAGGTCAAAATTCAATGCTAAATCAACATGATCATGGAAATGAAGCAACCTCATCAAGATCAAATCTTCCACCTGCAAGAAAATGGACTAGAAATCATCCATTTGAGTTAATCATTGGTGAATCAAATTCAAGAGTCCAAACTAGAAGGGCCACTCAAGCAGAATGTCTATACAGTAGCTTCCTGTCTCAAGAGGAACCTAAGAAAGTGGTAGATGCCCTTCTAGATCCAGATTGGGTGTTAGCAATACAAGAAGAGCTAAACCAATTTGAAAGAAATAAAGTATGGAAACTTGTGCCCAAACCTGATGATAGAAGTGTCATAGGTACTAAATGGGTTCTCAAGAATAAGACAGATGAAAATGGCATAATTGTGAGGAATAAAGCTAGATTAGTGGCAAAGGGCTATTCTCAAGAAGAAGGAATAGATTTTGATGAAACTTTTGCTCCAGTAGCAAGACTTGAGGCAATAAGAATCTTTCTAGCCTATGCAGCACATGCCAATTTCAAAGTCTATCAGATGGATGTCAAAAGTGCCTTTCTAAATGGGGAACTGGAAGAAGAGGTCTATGTCCATCAACCTCCTGGTTTTGAGGATCCAGAATTTCCAGAATATGTATATCTTCTCATGAAAGCACTTTATGGTTTGAAGCAAGCACCAAGAGCCTGGTATGACACTTTATCTCAATTTCTTTTGGAGAACCACTTCACTAGAGGTACAGTAGATAAAACCTTATTTCATAGGGATATTAATGGCTCTTCAATACTTGTTCAAATCTATGTAGATGATATTATTTTAGGGTCTACAGATGAGAAGCTTTGCAAAAAGTTTGCCAAACTTATGCAAAATAGGTATGAAATGAGTATGATGGGTGAATTAACTTACTTTCTTGGCCTACAAGTAAAGCAAGTTAATGAGGGCATTTTCATAAGTCAAACAAAATATATTTATGATCTCTTAAAGAAATTTGACTTAATGGATTGTACATCTGCTAAAACACCTATGGCCACTGCAACTAAGCTTGAGTTGAATACTAAGGAAAAGTCTGTGGACATCTCAAGTTATAGAGGCATGGTAGGTTCACTTTTATACCTAACAGCTAGTAGACCTGATATAATGTTTTCTACTTGTCTTTGTGCTAGATTTCAAGCTGATCCTAGAGAGTCTCGCTTAATAGCTATTAAAAGAATTTTCAGGTATCTCAAGGGAACACCAAACCTTGGCATTTGGTACCCAAGAGAATCTGGTTTTGATCTAACTGGCTATTCAGATGCAGATTATGCAGGTTGCAGAGTTGATAGGAAAAGTACCACAGGTTCCTGTCAATTTCTAAGAAACAGGCTTGTGTCATGGTTCAGTAAGAAACAAAACTCAGTCTCCACTTCTACAGCTGAAGCTGAGTACATTGCGGCTGTAAGCTGTTGTGCACAGATTCTATGGATGAGAAACCAACTCATTGACTATGGTCTAAACGTTGAGAAGATTCCAATTTTCTGTGACAACACAAGTGCTATTGCCATCACAGGGAATCCAGTGCAACATTCGAGAACCAAGCACATTGACATCAAATACCACTTCATTAGAGAACATGTGATGAATGGTACGGTAGAAATGCACTTTGTGCCAAGTGAAATGCAGCTTGCAGATATCTTCACCAAGCCTCTTGATGAATCCACATTCACAAGATTGGTAGGTGAGCTAGGTATGCTTAACTTGTCATAATTTCTAGTGATATTTGATTTCGATGAATTGAAGCTGGAAATGTGTTTTGATTTACTTGAAAGTTAAAACTTTCAGAAAAATTTTCTGCAGAAATTTTGCCTAAGGCAAAATTAGCTTATCAACGGATATCCTTTTATCCGTTGATAGTATAAACACATTACTAGATTTTTGCATGTCAACGGGTAACAGTCTATCCACGTCATCAACGGATAAACTGTATCTCAACCGTTCATTCTATATCCGTTGATATACATTTCTTTTTAACCGTTGGTAACCGTGTATATCTAATCATGGCTGTACTTATTCTCTTTTTTTATTTATTATCTGACAGTTACTTTTGACCAATGGAGTAATTACTTTTAATTATTTCATTTTTAATTCTTGAAAAATATAAAAGGCGGACTTGTACTCTCACATCTCACTTTTATTCATTTTCAAGCATATCAAAAGTTAACTGCATCTTCTTCCCTAAAACTCTCTGTAACCAAAGTTCAATCACTTCAATGGCGCCTATTGTAAAGATGATGTCCTCCACTGGGTTTACCTATGAGAAGAACAATTTCGCGGCCTTTGTTGACACAGTGAATGCTCCAGAAGCTTACCACACTTTGATGAGTTTCGTGAATAAATGCAAACTGTCATATGCTATGACGGCCACCACTCCCTTATTCCACGAGGTAATTGAAGAAATGTGGACATCTGCTGAGTACAATGGCACAGACGGTACAATTGCTTTTTCTTTAAAGGGTAAAAACTATGTGGTTAATTCTGATGTAATAACTGCTTGTTTAAAATTGCCTGAGAATAACTGTCTGAAAGTACCTACTGATGCTGAAATTGTTGCCATGCTTAATTCTATTAATTATGTCCTTAGTACTGAAAACTTAGGGAAAATTGCTAGAAAAGGAATGGTTAAAGAATGGAGCTACTTCTATGATGCCTTCATTAAAACTTTTTCAGGAAAAATTAGTAATTTTGATGCTGTTACCCAGTCCATGCTAACAATGATGTGTATGCTTTTAAATGATAAATTCTATAATTTTGGCACATTAGTTATGTATGAGATAGCTGCAAAGTTGGGTAAAAAGGAAACTAGGAGCAAGAATATCTACTTTGCTAGATTTTTAATGCTCTTAGCACTGCATGTGTTTGAGAATAAGCTATCCATTGCTAACCCGGATAGCAAGTTTCAATGTTTTGTTCAGGAGAAGAGAGTCTTAAGTGACCTGATTCGAATGAACCTCAATGCAGGAGTACAGTTGGTATATCTACCAATTGTTCAGGTAACTATCTCTAACTCTGAAACCCCTATCTCCAACCCCCAAATTTCTTTGCCTTCTAATGTCACAATGGAGTCTGTAGTTGTGACCAAACAGGCTCCTACCAAAGTGACCAAATCCAGAGTTCCAAAACCACATTCTAAAAAGCAAACCTCAAGTGTCTCTCAAAAGGCACCTATTGTAAAATCTACCAAACCTCTTGAGGGGAGTGTGAAGGTGGTAGTGAGTGGTGAGGGACAGGGTGAACATCAAAGAAGCCCTAAGGATAAGGAAGGAGAGATGAGTGCAACCACCATTTCAGTCTCTCAAAAGACTGCTAATGTAACTACAGGCCAAATTCTAGTTACACTCTCCCAAAAGAGTGTGACTACTGAATCAAGTTCCCCACAAGGAACACTGCACAAGAGGGTTAGGGACACATATAGCCCAATCACAAAAACCTATGGAAGAAGAGTGAAATCTAAAACCACAGGGGAATCACAGGGTGCACACACTGTACAGGAAACTGTACCTTCTCAAACTCAGTTTGATGTGGCTTCAATAAATGTGGAGTCACAGCCCCTTGATCTTAATCTTCAAATCGACACACATTACAATCCACCATCACCAACTCCATCTCTGGATGTGGATATGATATCTACATCAATTCCTGATTCTCCATCTTTAAGATTCTTGGAGAAGCCCCACTCTGTAATTGGTGGTCATCATCTTTTAGATGATTTGTTGGACCATCAATCTTCCCTTCCAGAATTCTCAACACAGACTGTGGCCTCGAACTTAAAATCAATCTCCACAGATTCAGTGTTGGTTTTCTCTTCAACGGATATAATTATTCCTTCCTCAACGGATATCCTTCATCCGTTGACAAGTGTTTCTCTATCAACGGATGCGCCTCTATCTAGCCATCCGTTGACAGCTATAACTACTCCATCAACGGATATTCCTTATCCGTTGATAACTCACTCTACCACTGCTATATCTGACATTCCAGTGTCAAGTGTAGAGGAGTTCTCAGTAGTTGAAACACTTTTAGGTTTGAGGGAAGGGAGTGAGAGGCTGCCTTGTGAGCAGGCAAAAGGAGAGATAAATAATGAGAGGCTGGCCATTTCTTCCGGTCAGGCAAAAGGAGAGTTTGAGAGTTCCACCTTAGTAGGTGAAGGTGAGGGTGTGAGAGGTGTGAGCCAAGGGGAGCCCTTGATGCAAGAAAAGAGAGATGAGGGGAGAGAAGGGACTACAGGAGAGATAAGGATGGAAGAAGCAGCAATTGCTAGTGAGTCAATGAGGGTTGAGGATGCATCCAAGGAAATGGAATATCAAAGAGAATATCAGTCCATGATTGACTCCATTTCTTTGGATGCTGAAACCTTTACTCACCCTGTTCCTGCCTATCAAATTCTGGCACAACAGGGCAATGTGGAAGCAGAGGAGGCAATGCACCTAGTGCACACCTCACAATCTCTACTTAGAGCTAAGGAATCTATAGCAGCTCTGCCAACCACTGCTGAGAGTGATGAATTTTACAATTCTGAAGATGAAGACAACCAGAGCTCTGAAGATGAAGGTGGTAGCAGTATTCATGATTTTGCATTTGCTCAAAGCTACACCTATCATCAACTTGATATGGAAATCATAAGGCAATATAAATCTGCCCTAGCTGAGCACCCAGAAGCAGATCCACAGAGAAAGGTTGTTCTTCAACAGGCAATTGACTCCCTAAAGTTACAAAAGATGCAGATGGTGATTCAGAGATCCAACTTAGAGGAGGTCAAACAAGAAATCAAGGATGTGAAGATCTCTGTGGATTCCAAGCTAGAGCAACTAGCTCCTACAGCCACTCAGAGAGTGTTGCAACAAAGGTTTCTCAAAGAAGACAACCTGGCTAAGTCTGTGCAACTTCTCAATTCAAGAGTGGAAAAGATGGAATCCCAGATGGAGCAATTTCTTCAACATCAGAAACTGCAAACCCAACTGCTAGAAAAGTTAGTTGCAGCCCCAACTTCTAGTCAAACCCTTGATGCTAACAAAAAGGGGGAGAAAGTGGAAGAGGCTGTGGCAACTACAAGTCAAATCTTAATTTCTGAAAGCAGGGAAGCAGCAAGTCAGGGGGAGCAGCAGCCTACCATAGTGGTCAATCCACAAGAATTCATTGTCACAGCTTCCCCCAGCAAATCCAAACCTCTATCTGAAGAGTTTGATCTTTCAAACTTGACAGAAGAAGAAAAGCTAGCCAAAATTGAAGCTCTCCAAAAGATGAAAGAGGAAAACTATGAAAGGATAATGAGGACAGAAAGATTGATCAATCAATCTATTGCATCAACTCTGTTCTCTAGCCAAACCTCAGCTCCAACAATATCTACAACAATTCTGAAGGTGCTCACTCCAGCAATTGTGGCTCCTACATTCTATGATGCTGAGCCTTCTCATGTTAAGGAATTTGAACCCTACATCAAATCAAGACCCTTCTCACCACCAAAAGCAAATGGGAAGAACAAGTTACAACTGGACTTTCCATTTCCCAAGGATGATGAAGAGAAGCTGATGGGTAAGACAATCAAGGAATTCAAGGAGAAGACTAACAGTTGTGTAAGAGAATGGATGGCTGTAATCATAAGGAATGGAAAAGTTCTAAACATATCCAACAGCCATCCTAGATTTGTTAAAGCCAAGAGAGAAGAGACTTCAAGGCTGCTAAGAGAATCTCAACCAAGCACTGAATATCAATATGAAAACTCAGATGAGAAGCAAGCAAGGCTGGCTCAAGAGTTATTGGATGAGGTAGAGGATGAATTGAGGGAACCTGAGGAAGTCCCCAAATTCAAAAAGAAAGGGAAATCAGTCCCCAAATCCAAGAGATTAAAATCAAAGGCAAGGAGGCCTGTCTCTCCAGAAACTAAAAACAAAGAGACAGTTGGTTCATCACAACCTATTGATGTAAAAGTATTCAACCCAGATGTAAATTTCCATGGTGAGCCTATAGTACCTAAAGAGGAACCAATGAATCTTGACTCCATTGAGGTTCCTTCATTCTTGCTGAAGCCTCAACAGAAGCCTACACAGAAGAAAAGGAAACCAAGGAAGCAACCTTCAAAGGAACCAATTCAAGTTGCTAGGGTACCTGCAATTGTCAGGCAGCCAATCTTGGAAAACAAGGATGATTTTATCTATCAGGCAGATATTGAAGAATACTCTGACATGAATCTTTATCTGGATGAATTGTCAGAAGTAAGAGGAATTGACAAATATAGACATTTGCCTGAAAGATTGGTCTTTGTATACAAGGGAGGAATGGGAAGGACATGGCCACTACAAAGGGTTCTTGGAGAAAATTATCATACCTTAACCAAAGTGTTCTCTGCAATCAAGAGATACACAGGGTTCTCCAAGATAGCAAAAGGGGAGATACTGGACAGGATAGAACAAATAAGGAGGGATTGGAACTCACCATCAAGTCTACCAAGGAAAATGAAGATCCCATACAATGGACAGAAAATCCACCTCCAACCTTTCTGGATGATGGAGTTCAGGGATGAAGATGGTAACAGGAGATTCTTCAGGTTAGAAGACCAACTACCAAAGGCTAGTTCTCAATACCTGAGATGGCTACAACAGAAGCTAAATCCAAAGGTAGATGAAGAAGATGCCTTCTATAGGCAACTCCAAATACAGATTGAGTCCAACTCTGCCAAGGAAGGAAAATCAAGGGTGATGCCAACAAGAGGAAAGAAACAGTCCTAATCTGCTCAGTCTAGAGGAGCACTTCTCTGTAAATTTCTCAAACTTTCAGTTTTTAATTATTGTAGCTTAATACAATTTATGCATTGTTCATTATATATCTTTAAGAATGTTTTGTTATCATCAAGGCCCTGAATTTATGCTTTATTGTCATCAAGTATAAATTGGGGGAGATTGTTAGGAATATGTTGTACTTGATGATAACTTCACAATCAATCAAATTGTTTAAGGTTTTGTAACTGTCAACGGATGAGAATTTATAACTCTATCCGTTGACAGGTAGCTCATCAACGGATGAGGTTTTGTAGCACACTGCAGTATCTCTATGTTATCAGTTGATAGTGTTTTTATCCACAGTCATGTTGACTATCAACGGATAGGCAGAATAGGGTAGCCAATTGTAAATAAGCTATGCTATGTAATTCTGTCTAAGTGAAAGTGTATCAACGGATGAAGACAAAACTCTATCAACGGATACAACTCAAATCCACTCTATCAACGGATACAGCTCAAGTCCCAATATCAACGGATACTGCTCAACACATCATCAACGGATGTCAGTGTACATCATCAACGGATAATCATTGACACTGTTTTCTATGATTAGCTGGAGATTAGCAGTTGATAAGGACATGTTTGACTGACAGATCACATGAGTTTATAGTAGATACAAAAAGCAGTATGGCAGCCATACTTTGGAAACACAGAAGAAAGAAGCATTCCATTTACACTATGAATACAAGAAAGGTGCAGGAGACATGTCTGAACACAAGGACAACCTTTCGGCTACATGTGTATTTGGAGTGTAGTAGCAAGTCAACTAGAATTAGATTAGTATTATCTTATTCCAGTAGTACTTGTAAAACTTGGGATATATAACCAAGTGTAGCAACTCTTTGTAAGTTAAGAAAAACAGACATATTTGCTTAGGGTTTCTTGAATATCCTTAGAAGCAAAGAGTTGTAAAACGGCAGCTGTGTACATTTTGTATCACAGAGTTTTCTTCAAATAAAAGCTTCAGGTGGTGCATATTAACCACCTGATTTTATATGTGTTTGTGTTTAAATCTTACATTGCAATTATCTCTTCATAAGTTTCTGAAGTTCTTATCAGAAATTTATAAATATCAAGAATTGTATTCAACCCCCCCTTCTACAATTATACAAGTGTGTAATCTGGGAATAACAATAATTACGAAAAATACCCGTCGGTACATAAAAATTACTAAATTATTAAGAATAATTAAGAAAAATACCTGTTGGTACAAGAAAATTCTTAAAATATTAGGAATAATTATGAATAATACCCGTGGGTACATAAAAATTCCTAAATTATTAGGAATAAATAAGAAAAATACCTGTGGGTACAAGAAAATTCCTAAAATATTAGGAATTATTACGAAAAATACCCGTGGCTACATAAAAATTTCTAAATTATTAGGAATAATTAACAAAAATACCTGTGGGTACAAGAAAATTCCTAAAATATTAGGAATAATTACGAATAATACCCGTGGGTACATAAAAATTCCTAAATTATTAGGAATAAATAAGAAAAATACATGTGGGTACAAGAAAATTCCTAAAATATTAGGAATAATTACAAAAAATACCCGTGGGTACAAGAAAATTCCAAAAATATTGGGAATAATTACGAAAAATACCCGTGGGTACAAGAAAATTAATAAAATATTAGGAATAATTACGAAAAATACCCGTGGGTACAAGAAAATTCCTAAAATATTAGGAATAATTACGAAAATACCTGTGGGTACATAAAAATTCCTAAAATGTTAGGAATAATTAAGAAAAATATCTGTGGGTACATAAAAATTCTTAAATTATTAGGAATAATTAAGAAAAATACCTGTGGGTACAAGAAAATTCCTAAAATATTAGGAATAGTTACGAAAAATACCTATGGGTAAATAAAATTCCTAAATTATTAGGAATAATTAAGGAAAATACCTGTGACTATACAAAAATTCCTCAAACATTAGGAAAGGTACAGAAAAATATGAGGAAAATTATAGAAATATTTTCTTGACAAATTGAGCAATAATTTGTGCTAATAGTGCATAAAAGCTCTATGAAAATGCCGAAATTGCTAAAAGCAAGCACAAGTTAAAGCCGCGAATAAGGCAAATCGTCGTAAATGTGTAGGTCGCTCCACACTTTACAATAAGATGATATATGTGAAAAACTAGTGTAAACCAAAATTCCTATATAAGGGTAGGAAAATTAAGAAGTCTCAGGTAAGGGATAATAATGACCCCAAGTCTCGATTAAGGCAAATATAACTTCTACGAAAACTTGATCAGTTTTCCTAGAAGTTGAGGGGCAAATGATATGGGTTGAAAGTAAGCCCTAAAGAAACACTTAATGTTGCGTTAATTAAACCTAGATTGGTCCAAGGTTAAAGCCCATTAATGAGGCCCAAAACCATAATTAAATAATAAATTCGTGGCTAATAAATCAGCCAAATAAAAGACTCTGTTGTCGAGTCCAAAAGGAAATCAAATCATCTATGGAGTAGCCTCCAAGGCATACAACTCCTATAGTTATCCACCTCCCTCATGGAAGGATCTAGAATTGGGCCCAAATTGTATAACTTGCCCACCAAGTTACTAAACTCTAATTCCAAGGCTTCTCAAGCCTATATAAAGGGACTAACCCCTCATTCTAACGGAGAATGTTTTTGGGCACAGCTCCATACGTCACCCATCACGTTTTAGGCTTAATCCTCGAATAAGGACATACAAGCCACTACGTCACTACGCCGCGAGGGCGCATCAAGCCACGTAGGCAACTCTAGAACTACGTTTTGGCTTGATTCTTGATATTCATCAAGGTACGTAGGCATCTTGTGAGGACCGAGTTAGTCCCCGACAACAAGAGCAGCCACCATTAAAGCTCGAAGCTCTCAATCCCTAGCAATCAATACACGAATTAATTACACCATACTTTTTATTCCACAACAATAAGGTGCAAACAAATTTGAATAAATCCACTCTATTCAATTAAATATTTTAAAATTTTAAAAATATTTACTACACCATTCCAAATACACCTTCAAAATTTAAGTAATATAAACTTTAAATTAATCAATTATAAAAAAAAATTCAATCAATTAAAATATTAAAAAATCAATTTTAAACCAATTATCATTAACATTTTACTTATCAGTAATTTTTAGTTATGCAAGAATTAATGGAACACATAAATTGACTTGACAATATATTTGAATTATTCAAGATACTGAATAGACTCTCAAATAGTATTAGACATTATTTGGTGTATATATTATCAATCCAAAAACTAAAATTCATTACAGTGTCAATAAAAATATTTTTAGTTAATGTTTTCATAGCAAATTGGTCAACTCAGCGCAAAATTCTAATAAATCACTATTTTTTTGATATTTCATAGTAAATTGGATAACTCAACGCACAAATTCTAATAAATCAATTTTTTTTATAAATAATTAATTTATCAACAAAAGGGCATATGTCATCTACACAAATAATCATTCAATTTTTTTTTCTAAATCACTATTTTTTATAGGTAAATAATTTATCAATAAAATATCATACATCTGTAAAAATAATCAAGACTGGACAAACATATTAAAATAGATCATATCAAGATAACAAGGGTTTTTAATCCAAACTACAATCGTTGATCAGTTCTTAAATTGCGATACATCACTCGCTTATATCATTAAAATATATAGTCTTTTGGGCGAAATAATCCAACAATTTATTTATTCTATAATCGTGAGAGAAATACATATGCGATTTGTGAGAACGTATTTGAACAACTGACCATAACCGCGATTCCATATTATCCAAATCAATGAACCAATATAATAAAATCCTGTAGATCTAAGATCCTTGATGCCAAAATAAAGGAACCTCCTGCTCAAAAGAGAAAGAACAAAACCCAATATATGAGACAAAATCCTTTAACGGGAGACTAGACTCTCAGTAAAGATATATATTTATTGAAAAACAAAGTAAAATCAAGAAAAAGAAACGGGAGTTATCATTCATAAGGAAAAAGTACAAAATCCAATATATCAATAGATAAAACCCACCAACGTGGTACTAGACTCTCAATAGAAAGATATTTATTGAAAAACAAAGCAATATCAAGGAAAACAATAAAAATGAGCTTATCATCAACTAAAATGGAGATGTCAACCCCTAAACTTTAGTTTAGTATTTTTTTAGAGAGGAGGGGAGAGAGAAACGGCTATAGCAATCATTCAAAATTAAATATTATTGATAACTATATAGGTCAATACATATAAAATTATATATTGTTTCTAATAAAATGTGCCCATTTTAATTTTGTATTCTTGAATTCAAGTAATAGTATTCAATTCTCATATCCTATCTAAGAGCACACATATCGAATTTGATTGGTTGCTTAATAATATTTATTTTTAATATCAACAAAATCTTAAATATAGGTATAAATTTAATAACTTGGTAGATATATTCTAATCAAACAGATATATTTATTAACAATAAACAAAATAAGAAAATGGAGAGCTTCATTTTTATGTACTCTACTCTTAGTTTTATTTTGTAGCATTTCAATGTTATTTTCAATTATATAGTAACATACTTAGATAACTTGGACAGAGAGTAACATTACATGTAATTATTTTTTCTTTTCGCGTATTATTTTCTTTTCCTGTAAAAAAAATTGCACAGTTTAGTAGCATTTGGTGTTCAAATTTTAGGTACACAAAATGATTTCATGTCATTTTCATGCAAGACCCCAAAGACACATGGCATGAATGTAGAAATCACAAACGATTTTTCAGATCTACATTAATATATGTTGGAAAAATATACTCATTGTTAAATGAAAATGAATTTCATGTTTTTTAACTCAATAATTAAATTACAAGGACACATATATAATAATGTGATTACGTCTTAATATATGACACATTTGATTTTAGTTTCACGTACAGTTTTCTATTTTAACATGTTAGTCTTAGTCAAATAAAATATAGATAGGTGATACTCATTTTCAAATGTCTTATTTTACGTGTTTGGATGACAACGGGTTGGGTTTGATCCGAATTTTGTAAAATCCAAACCCACATCCAAATATTTTTGGGTTTTAAAAATAAATCCAAATTCAAAATTCAATATCCAAAACCAAATTCGTCGGATTTTGGATTAGATTTGGTTGTTTTGGATATCCAAAAGAATAATGATAGGTACCCCAAATTGGATCCCTAATTTTTTCCCAAATTACACGTGTCATTATCTGATTGGTTATAACTGTAATGGACCTGCCAGGGTCAAATCAATTTCACCAATTAAAATCCTCCATACAGCCAACTCATCCATGCCACATCATTTGGGAGCATTTTTTTAGTACCAATTTGGGGTACCTAGCATTACTCTATCCAAAATTAGTAATAATGTAGTCAAATTAAACTAATTGTTTTTTTTGCTAAATCAAATTAAACTAATTGTTAAACACAAACAACATTAATTATATTTATACAAAAACTAAAAATTAAAATAATTAACTTTAGTCAAATATAACATATTATACGAATTAACATATTATGTAAAATTTTAAAATATGTTAAAAAATAATTCTTTTATACACAAATTGAAAATTTTATGTAAATTAAAGAAAAATACAACTTAAATATATCACTAAAATTTGAGATTGAATAAAAGTTTAAATTACTAAATTAGTATTGACTAATTCTAATAAAATATTTGAATAAAAATAAATAAAATAATATGTCTTACATCTATAATACACATAAAATAATTTCAAATTATATTATTATATTATTTATGTATCGGGTTTCAGATTTTGGATAGGATATCAGTTGGGTACAACTTAAATCCAAATGCAAATCGATAATATTTCGGGTTTAAAATTTATATCCAAACCTGAATCCAAAAATTCAGGTTCGGTATATCCAAATTTTGGTGTACGGATCGGGTACTGTCAGATCGAATTAATTTTCCTTCCTTATTTATGGGTAAAAGAAAACTAATATTTTTCTTTTTTGCCACGAAATAAAGCTTTCATTCAACTTTCAAATCGTTTAATAGTACATGGATCAAATCAGAGTGGACATTTTCCCCTCCCCAAATACGGCCAGCTATTGAACTACTGTGTCTCACTATGAAGTTTAATATACCATATTCTGATAGAAAAGAATAAAAAATTCAACATACAAACTCCCAAGCTGAAGATACACATTTTAAGTTGACATTAAAAACAAGCTGATGGCAATCATCATAAACTCTAATAGTCATTTCTTACTCAAAGAACGGGATATATGGGATTTGTTTGGTTAATTGATAATGTTCATTTTTCTATAGTAAATCAATTCACTAATAAAAGAACATAAAATTTGTAAAAATGATATGGAACAAACATACATAAACCAGATTAAATGAAAGTTTTCCTTTATCATAATTACGTTCATTTAATGGATCTTGCACAGTAGTGATCCATTATCAAATCGTTGGAACATGCAATCTTGTTTTAGAGACAATCTAATGATTTATAACGATCATTAGAAATTAGTATTTACGAATTTTTAATATCTATTCGAAAAATTGATCGTGACCCTTGTAAATATTTTGAATATTAATATAATAAAAATTATAGAAATCCAGTGTATTGCACATATAAATATACCCAATTTACAAAATAACAAAACTAAAAATATGGATAAAAACTTATGAACTTGGTTGAAAGATTCTCAAAAGTGAGATAACGCAAACGAAAAATAAAATAAAGAAAAAAACAATAAAGAGGTGCGTAGTTAACCAATCAATATGACAACTCACTTTTTGGAAATTTTGTTTGGAAATTTTTTTGGTACCTTTAGAATTTCTCTCAAGAATTGCTCATTTCCTATTTTATTTCCTATTTTATTGCATTTATAGAATGAAAAATATGTATTTGATTTATTTTTCTATTAATAATAATTGTGTTTTTATTGTTCTCTAAGCCTAATCCTCAAAACATGATTATATTGAAACGAATTTTCTGTAAAAATAGCATAAAATGTCGTTCAATTACTTAGGGAAAAACAAAAGGGAATAAGAAAATTGAAATATATCTCAGGTAAATTTTATCATATATCAAATGAATGTGTTTTGATATTAATCTTATTTTGTTTATAAAATTTTTCAAAAACTTTTAACACGCGTTCATACAATTACACATAATTTGAGGAAATTTACTTGAGATTCATATCGGGTTCGTTATTCTCAAAGCAAAATATAACAAAATAATTTACTTTTTGATATACTATATATTTTTGTAACTATTTTGAAATTTTAAAATTTTGCTTTCGGTGCGTAGCACGGGTAAAATGCTAGTTTTACTTAATAACAAACTCTTTTAATTATATCTCAATTAATATTCAATTACATCCTCTTTCAATTATACTATGACAATATTATATTAAGTTTTGATGTAAAGAAGCAAGTACTACGCTTTAAAATTAGAGGACTGAGGGGACTCAAACAGTTTGAATCAAAATATACTCTCAACTAAACAAATAAGAAATTGTAAAATTAATTTAGCAGAAAAAAAAAGAAATTGTAAAATTAGTACTCATAAAATAGATAAACGGACACAAACACAACATATATTATATTTGGAATCCACAAGCCCGATTCAGTACATATTGAAGTTTATTTTTTCTTTTTTTCTTTTTTTGGAGAAAGTATATATTGAAGTTTTTTTTTTTTTGAAGGACATATTGAAGTTGATTACACACAAACGCACCTCCAAAATTAGACATAATAGATTTACAACTCGAAAGGAAAATTGGGTGCGTGTGTTCAGTCATCTATCTATACTTACCGATACATAATAAGCTAACAAGGGATAATAATTAGGCTATAATTGTTGGTAGTTTAGTTGTTTGATTCAACCATTTAAAAAGCATAAAATTTAAATAAAACATTGTAAATAATGATTATCTAAAAATATGATTGTAACAAAAAATAAAATTTAATACATATCAAAAGAAATCCGTGCATCGCACGGGTTATAAGCTAGTACTAAGTGATAAATAATTGTGTATGTAAATATGAATTCTGCTTAGAACACTTTTTATAGTAGTGCAAATAAAATAAATCAATTTTCAGGAGTGTTTCATATTATTTTTAAAAAACTTGACGTTAGTAAGATTGAATATATGAAGTTGATATATTGATGTATTCAAATATTACCACTGATATACATGTAAGACTTTACTAGTCAGACTTAATTTATACAAATCCAACGTATACTAAACCATCATATAATCTCTAGTTTTTGATCTAGAAGTACATGGCAAGTGGATACATCTATTACTATATATTAAACTTTAATGCAAGATTAAAAATTATCATTTTAATGGTTGTGAAATTATAATTTTATTCTTAAATTTTCAAAAATTTCAAAAATGTCATTCTTTAATTATTGAAAACATAGTGGAATGATGTTAGTGTTAGGAATCAAACCACTAAACTTCTCACCCCATAACCACCTATGCTATATTTAATTTTGAGTTTTATTTAAAAATCCTATAAGATAAACCACATCTTCTCTTTTTGTCTCATCATCTCTTATTTTTATTATAAAATGTTGGTTTTTATTATTTCTAGAATATTTGATAGATAAAATTACAAAAAATATTATAATCGATTGAGCATACTCTATAATTCTCTTTGTCATTTTAATTAATTTATATAAAATAATTAAATTTTAGATTATACATTATGTAATCGAGTCCCAAGAAAAAGAATTTATTTACATACGTCTCCATGTATATATTAAATTATTGAAATAAAAAATAAGATTTGGTTTTAAAAAATATGTAAATTTTAGTTATCATGCATCACATAACTTTTAGGTATATAAAATTTTAAATATGTTAGTCATATCAGAAGGTCTTGGTTGATTGGTGAAGGCCCAGAATACCCACAAATTAAACACCCCTAACCAAAATACCTACCGCCAACTCGGGCGGCCCTAAATACCCACTGGACACGCTACTGGTAGTGGAGCGTTAAGGTGACACGCTACTGGTGAAAGAGTGTCTCGTAGACACGCTGCTATGTAAGGCGTAACAAGTAGTTACGCTGTTAAGGGACATGCACTGTAGCTCGGGATGCGCCCGCTCCCAAATGCGCATCTGAAGATACGCATTTGGAAGTTGCGTATCCCTCGTCTTCTCCAAATCGCAGCTCTGGCGATTTTCAGGCGATTTTCGACGGAAACAAGGAGGAGCTCATTCGTTCGATTTAGTTATCTTCCGTGTATGTTCTATACACCATTCAAATCGTATTTCGAAGATCTACACATACATACCAATTTCAAACCATTTAATTCGCCCGAGATTAAACCCCCAAATCGAAGCCAATATCTCTCTCGCAAATTTCCGTCAAACTCGTGATGCCCTTGTGGGGTCAGATTTCGATAGAATCAGTTGGGGGAAATGGAGAGGAAGGTATGGTGATGGATTTGGTGTGCTCAAAAGAAGCGGAGGTGGTCGGAGAGAGACGAATGGGACGGAGAGAGGTCGGAGAGATTGGATACGAGAAAGAGGGTACAGTACTGCTGCAGTGCTTTTCGTACACGCTACACGCAGTAGCGTGTTGCGTGGGTAGAGAGGGCCAACAGTTCCCAAAATCAGGAATTTGGGTCAAGGGTACCTCATTTTGAGGTATTTTGGTCATTTTCTCTTGGTTGATCAACTATTTAGACTTTTAATAATTTAAATATATGATTGGTCTAAAAACATAGATAATGAAACATATACGAAAAATAATTGAATTGAAATCATGCTAAAAAGATAAGAAATCTAAAAATATTATATATGTTAAATAAAAAATAACATAATTAACAATCAATTAAATTAAAAAAGATATAAATTTTTGATCCATAAATATTACAAAACTACAATAAATATTTACAATAATCAATTAGACTAAAACTCGACTATAAACTACGGTACATATACTTAGATCAATATACGATAAAATCAAAAATTTTGATTTTAGATTTTATATACATGCATGGGTCATTAAGAGATATTTTACATCGATTGAAATATTAAAAAAAAAACTAAAATTGAGTTAAAAAATAATTCAAAATTTTAATATAAACATTATTTCAATTTACTCAAATTTTAATCGAACTTCGATACTGTGTAATAAACATTGAACAAAAACATTTGAGTTTAAAAATGTATAAATATATACGTATAAAAAAATATGTGAGGGAACCATAAAGATGACTTTTACTCAATATTAAGAGATTTTGTAAAATGTCTCAAAATATAGTGTTACATATATGATCATTTTTTTACAACAAAATCAAATGAGTTTACATTCGCTTCTATTATACACGGACAACTTTACTAATGTAATTATTTATATTATACTCAAATGTTCAATTTCATAAAGTTCATTTCACGCAATTGAAAACTAATTCAATTATTTAGCAATTATAAGTATTTATGTGATTACGTATGTATTTTTATCCAAAATTTATCAAATCTAATCAAATTATAAAATATTTGATTCAAGATATTGATATGCAATATTACAAAATAACTATACATATGTAAATTTTAGTTATCAAATCATACATAATTAATAATTGCATCACATAATTTTTAGGTATGTAAAATTTTAAAAATGTGAGTCATTTAGAGAGTTTTAATCATTAAATGTACATGTATAAAAAAATGATTGAGACAACCATAAAGATGACTTTTAATCAATATTACAAGATTTTATAATATGTCTCAAATTTCACAATAAAATCAAATGAGTTTACATACGTTTCTATTATACACACACAATTTTACTAAGATAATTATTTATATTTTACTCAAATGTTTAATTTGATAAAGTTCATTTCACGCAATTGAAAACTAAATTAAATATTTAGCAATTGTAAATATTCATATGATTCTATCATATGGATATTTATTCACACTTTATGAAATCTAATCAAATAATATAATATTTGGTTCAAGAATTTGGTGTGCAATATTACAAAATAACTATAAAAATATGAGATAAATCGAAATCTTATCGTTTACTATATTTTTAATTACAGAATTATTTCAATATATATATAATTTCGGACGAGAAATTAGTTAGTACCCTTGACTCGCAACAACATGTAAACTAATGTACAAGAAAACTGATGAAGAAATACCCCCAAAATGTTTAATGCAGATATATTATCAAACCCAAACTGGGTTTTTTGAATTTTTTAGAACTTACAAAGAACATAAACTTCGTAAAAACACACGGTGTAATTTAGCAAAAAGCATGAGATGCAGCTGAATTCACCGTCGATGGAATTAGAAAATGCCATAATCTTCCTTCACCATTCACCAAATTCTTTTTACATAAAAACTCCTCTGCATACGTTTTCTCAATCCTTCGATCAACATCATGTAAGTACACATGCGTCCCTCCTGATCCTTTCCTATTTCTTGCCATCACCGCAGCTGAGTAAATTGCTGCCATCCTCCCTGGTGCTTCTGCAAAGTACCCTTTCGGGGCATCAATCATAATCAGGTCCCATTCTGTGTCGTATACCTCATCAGGAAGCATATTTAATGCTAACTTGCACTTCTCATTTTCTTTCAAAGGAATTCCTTTAGTCGGATCACAATCTGGCTCAAATTTATACGATTTTAATAGCTGATCAGCATCCGTAACTTGTGTACGATACTTAATGTACTTTCCATTTAAAAAAGGCGCATCCTGTAATACATTCTTCAACCATTTCGGATCCTCTTCAAGGAACAAAGTTTTTCCACCTGGATTAAATGCATGCCACATCTGTGAATCATGACCGAGCCCAAAGACAAGAAAATTGCAAGGTGCACGCTCGCGAAGAACGTTATAAGATAATTTAATCTCGGCTTTAGATTGTTCTGGAACACTATGGGAAGTTGCGTAGTGCAGGATTGTTTCGAGTTGTGTGCTAGCCATTACATTTCGTGATCCCTCTGATGAACATATCAAAGGACTGTTAATATTTAACATCAAGGTAGAAATGAACAAACCACAAGTGATGAGTCCTATCATCCCGATGACCAAATATTTAGATTTCTCGTTATTGATTACACGAACATGATCATTATTCTTCATTTCTGGAAAATAGAAATCTGAAAGAAAAAAAAAATCGTTACAGAATTTGTAGTATAAAGACAACTGAAATAAGTGTGAAATTATAGATCTAAACATAAATTGATAAAGGTGATTATAAGCAGAAATTGACTATAAACGAGATATAGTTTCGTATATATGTGATTTTCAGACAACAGATCTGTATACTATAGAAAGTATGAGGCTCAACAAAATTTAACGTTTTTTTGCCTTGGGTGATGTCTACAACGAACAAATGCAAATCATATAGGGCCTTGGACAAGGACTTGTATGCACTAAAATGCTGATGCTCTTAATTTTTATTTTGATAGAGCGATTCTCTTAGTTATAACATGGTAGGTGGATATATAATCAAAATCTGTTAGGATCTTTTTGGATTACGATATCTAAATTCTTCATTTAAATTTTAAGACTTTGATGAAAGTCAATTTAGAGTTTAGAGAATACATAAAAATAAATAGTGGTTTTTAATGAGGATCTTAACAATTCTTTTTAAAATCTAGTGATATTAATCAAAAAATTAAATGCGATAGTGCACAATTAGATGAATTGTTATTGTTATATGAGTAGTGCTAGATATCCCGAAAAGTATCCCAAAAATGTTCTCAAATGCCATGTGGCATCGTTTTTATTTGCGGGATTCATATAAACACACGAGTGGTCCATCTCATTAATGAAAAGATAACCACTTATATGATGACAACTCAGCATTCGGGAACGATTACAGGAGCTCTAGAATTTCTCTTGTTATACATTTATAAAATGAAATTTTAGAAGTATTGGATATTGTTGGATTTCAAAAGATCTTGGTATAATTTTGAAAATATGACATTGAATTTATTCAAAAGATTGTGTGGGATTTTATGTAAATATGTTACTGAAAGTAAATGTATATAACTTATTTATGGAATATATAGCAAAGTCAAATCTAAATATCAATGTAACAATACAGACAAATACATTTAAATTGATTTATTTGTCAGCCAATTCAAATTTGATATAGGATATTGTTCAATACACCACCAAGCTCAGTGGGTTTGGATCCTCTGTCCCCTTCATCCATGTCTCCTTTGTGTCCCCTTCTCTTTTTAATACAAAAAGAGTGTTCCTGGCGGGGCCCATTTTAAATAAAAATATTATTTATTAAAATGGGCCGCGCAGGGGCACTCTTTTTGTATTAAAAAGAGCAGGGGACACAAAGGGGACATGGAGGAAGGGGACAGAGGATCCGGGCTCAAGCTCAGCAGACCTTTGCATCTTCTTCTTTCGCTATTCATTATTGTAATACCTTAATTTATAATGATACATAATATGTAGTTATTAGTGTTTTACCCATGCTACGCACCGAAATCATTAGTTTTATTTTTTTTAATTGTTTTTATCGTAAATATTTTGATTAAAACTCACATTTCCTTTTCATTAATTTTTTTTAAATATATTTACGAACGTTTTATGGCAATTAGAAAGATTTAAATGAAGTGTTTTTCTAATCCTAATAAGATTAGACTATTTCTCAACATAAGATATATATTGCATGTTTCAATGATATGAGAAATGATCTATGATGTGTAAGATCCACACGACAAATGTAGTTACAATAAATGAAATTTTCATCTAATCTAGTTTGTTATGTGTTCGTTTTATGTCATTTTAACAAATTATATGTCCATTTATTAGTGAATTGATTTACTATAAATAAACATTATCAATCAACCAAATATATACAACATATACCGCTCATGAGTGTTAGAGTTTATAGTGATTGCTCTCGGATTATTTTTAATGGCAACTTGAAATGTCCATTCAGTTTTGGAGTTTTGCATGTTGAATATTTTATTCTTTCTATTAGAATATGGCATATTAAATTTTAGATTTCTTTTATCCGTGAAATAGGACATTTGAAAATGAGTGTGACGTATAATTTTTCTATTTCACTAACTTGTTAAAATAAAATATTGTATATGCAACTAAAATTGAGTGTGTAATATATAAACACATAATCGCATTATATATTATACATGTATCCTTGTAATTTAATCATCGAGTAAAAAAATGTGAAGTTCATTTTCCAGTGATAGTGATATATTTTTCCGGCATATATTAGAAGAAAAAGCGCTTACGTAAACCTGACAAATTGTTTGTGTCGTGTACATTCATGTTATGTATTTTTGAATATTTTCGTGTACTTCGAATCTTGAACGAAAACTTACAATACAAAATTAAATCGTGTACCCAAATTCAAACACCAAACGACAATAAACTACACGAATTATTTCGTGTACTCGAAATGAAACGAAATAAAATATGGAACTGAAAAAATATGACAATTATATTAAATGTTATTGTGTATCCAAGCAACAAATGTATGTTATTATATAATTGAGAACAACATTGTGATGCTATAAAACAAAACTAAGGATAGTATACACACCGTAGAGTCTCCTAAACAAAATAAAACCCTCCTTCTTTTCTTTTTCTTAATTTTTTTTGTTAATAAATATCTCTATTTATTAAGATTTTTTCTATCAAATTATTCAAAAAAAAATTACCCATATTTCAATTGAAGAACATAAAATTAAAAATGACACAATTTTATCAAAACTTTATATAATTTTATGTGGATCGACTTGTTTATTTATCAATACTAGTGATTTGTCAAAAGATTTGCGTCCAGTTAACCAATTTATTAAGAAAAAATTTACTAATAAAATAATTGCGCAATGCAAGTTTCCCACTTAAAAAAATGACGAGTGCATAACATATTATACCACTATTTTGTCTTGTATATCGACAAATATGTATCATTGTTGTTATTACATGGAATTGTTTGTAAAATAATCTAGAACTTAAATTAATAGGGAGTTTAGATTTTTTTCAGTTGTTGATTAATTTTTTTTTTTTGGTAAATAAAATTTTTATTAACAAAAAACCATTCAAGTACAGTCATCTCACAACTCTCAAACTCCTATCGTCTAAACAACTCAGTTTACAAACTATCTACCAACCTTGCTAGATGTTTATTTTTTAAGCTTCTCCTATAAATGACAGTAAGAATATCTCTAATTATAATCTCCTCCTCTTGAGCCTTCTGTTTGAATTTTCTTGCATTCCTCTCTTTCCAGAGTATGTGAACTGTAACTGTTGCAGCCAATCTATAAAACATATGTGCTGCACATAGACTTGACTTGTATAATCATCATTGCTTCATCTTTCCATGTTCGAGTTTGTCTGCATATACCTTGTCATTCCAACACTGCAGTCCAAATACTTCTAGCCACCTTACAATCAAAGAACAAGTGATCTATGCTCCCATCCTTCTCATTGCATAGACCACACGTTAATTCACATTGAATACCTAGTTTCCTGATTCTTTCTGTAGTTGATAGCCTCCCATGAAATACTAACCACATTATAAAAATACATTTTGGAGGAGCTAAGTTGATGTATAAAACCTTTCTCCAGTCAACTTTAACGACATCACCCCTGATTCTTTTATAAGCATCTGCAATAGAAAACTTATCTCTTTTACTAACATTTGGCAAGTGATTTCTTGTGCTAAAGATTTTCTTTACAACCCATGAAGCCTGCCTAGGAACTTCCATAATTTCCACATTCTTTCCTCTAACATAATAAGCATGCACCCATTTAATCCATATCACATATTTCTTCCTCACCAAATTCCAGAAGTGTTTCAATATAGCAGCTCAGTTGTTGATTAATTGTAAGTTTAGCTTTATTTTCCTGTTTCTTATAATTTTTTTAAAAATTATAATTTCTAATATTCTATTTAGGAGGTATTCTCATTAGAGTATGACTTGTTTCTACATTGTTAATGACCAAAATAATTAACATCTTAAGATTTTTTTTAATTTTTAAAATCAACTAAATATGTAAAGTGAAGACGAAAACATCTTAAAAATTGAGCAAAATGTGTAAACATTTGGTAAAAAAAAATGAATTATATATTAGTTTAAATTTCAAATTCTTATCAAAAGATAAAATTCAACTAATATGTAATTCATTTTTTTAATATTAAAGTTTTATGCTAATGGCTGTTATATTTTAATATTTTTTTTAAATTTATGTAAATAAAACTTTAATCACCCATTTAGGATTTTGAAGTATATCGATATATGGAAGTAAATATATTTTAGTTTCATAAATATATGATAGCATAATTTTGATTAAATATATATTAAAAGATGATTAATTAGTAAATATTTATGAAAATCAAATCCTATATATATATATATATATATATATATATATATTGATATGGGTGAAAAATAATCCCTAAAGACATAATTAATATAATATTTATTGGCTCATAAATAAAGCCCGAAGCCCTAATTGGGCATTAAATTCGTAGTTAATGATTAAGCCAAAAAGAACAGCCCAAACCGGGGACGCCCGGTATAAGCTTGTTTCTAACATGGGCCTGATCCATAAACCGGGAACGTTCTAGAAGCAAGGAATGTTCTAGAATATCCCAGGGATATTATGTAGCCTCCAAGGCACCTAATTCGACATGGAAACTAACTCCTAAAAGGAAGGGGTCAGAACTTTCTTCAATAACGGTGACTTGTCCACCAAGTCTCCAAACCCTATTACGATTCTAAGGCTCCCATAGCCTATATAAAGGGCCAGACCCCTCATCTCAAAACTACGTCTTGGCTTGATTCTCAACTCTGAGATACGTAGGCATCTTGTGAGGACCTGAATTAGGTCACGAAAACGCAAGCGCAGCCATTAAAGCACGAAGCTCACGAACCCTAGCCACAATTTAACAACCCTAATTTTTATTCCACAACATTTGGCACCGTCTGTGGGAACGACAACATTAACCATGGTTAACACACGAAGGATGACAACCGAGAACGTTCTTGTTACTTCTAATCCACCGGCCATCGCCACCACTCCACCCGTTGTTACGGAACAAGGGTATGTACCCCAATTAACAGAGACAACCACTCAGCCTCAAGTTTCTCAACCCATAGGGACGAATCTCCATGTTGAGAGAACCTTACCAGTAGACGTCCACCCTGGACGGGAGACTAATCAGCTTCAGATGGTGGTCTCACCATTAACTAACCGTCCCCCACTCTCAGGAGTTCAGATCTCCACCACTACACTCCCCGTGAGCACTGATCCGTTATACGGATTGCCTAACTACCCCCCAAATCGAAGGGATCCTGGACCAAGTGGTCACGCTCTACAGATACGTGAGTCATATCAGCCGCCCTATATTAGGGGTTTAGCCCCTCCTGGGCAAGGATATTATGATTACTCCAGACCTTACACTGATGATTCGTCGTCTGAGGACGACGATCGTGATGAAGCCCCGAGGAGGCGACGTGCAAGCAAGGAGCCTATAGGAAGGACTCAAAGAATCCATGATGGACCTCCTCAAATAGCTGCTGAGAGAATCAAGGCTCATGAGGCTGAGATCCAAAGGCTGAAGGACGACATAGCCAGGGAGCAAGCTAGGCAGAACCAGAATAGGCCCCCTCCAACCTCGAGGGAGATTCGCTTCATTGATTTATAAAGGTCTTCAAGGAGACCAAGAAGGGATGATGGCCCAATTGGAGGAGTTACAAGGGTGGAAACCCCCAGGGGTGATCCCAAAGACATAATGCCACTTGGAGGCCCTGACGATCCCACACCCCCATTCACTAAGGAGGTGATGAACGCTCATGTTTCCCGAAAGTTTAAGATACCCACGATAAAACCATACGATGGAATGGGTGATCCTTCGAATCATGTTAGGACGTTCTCAAACGCACTGCTGTTACAACCCGCTAGCGACGCTCTTAAGTGTAGGGCGTTCCCTCAAACCCTGGCAGGCATGGCTCAAAGATGGTATAGCGATTGCTCTTAAACTCAATTGGCTCTTTCAAAGAGTTGAGCACTGCTTTCATCAACTAGTTTGTTAGTGGAAAGGTCCACGAAAAAAAAGCTCTGTATCTCTCATGCAAGTGAAACAAGGAAAGAATGAGAACCTGAGGGATTATCTCAAGCGCTTCACCAAGGAGACGTTGAACGTCCCAGATCTGGAGAACAAGGTAGCTATGATAGCCCTGGAGAATGGAACAATGAACACTTACTTTCAGATGTCATTGGCAAAACATCCCCCCGAGAGCATGACTGAGCTCCAAAGAAGGGCGAGTAAATACATAAAAGCAGAAGAGAGCATGAGGAAGGCAGAAGCTCCTACTATGAATGGAGGAAACGGAAATTCCCGGAAGCGGAAGCAAGAGCAGGAGTATGATGCTAGGGACAAATATCCCCGAACTAGCAAGGACTCCGACTCTGCCCCTAAGAAAAATTTGGGGCCAAGGTTCTCTGAATACGCAAGGTTGAATACCCCTAGGAGTCAGATCCTGATGGATATTGAGAAAGACAAGGATTTTCGATGGCCGAAGCCACTCAGGGGTGATCTTGCGAAGAGAAACAAGGATTAATACTGTAGGTTCCACAAGGATTTAGGACATGACACCGATGATTACAGATAACTCAAGGACGAGATCGAATTCTTGATCCGAAAAGGAAAGCTGAGCAGGTTCATAAAGGGCGAAGATCGTGGAAATTAAAGGAGAGACTATGATAGAAGGGATAACGATTTTGATCGTAACCCCCAGCCACGAGGGCCAGTTATTAACATGATTTGGGGAGGCCCGACTACGGTCGGTACAACAAGGAACTCTCGAAAGGCATATGCCAGGGAGATGATGCACATCGTGGGAGAGGCCCCAAAACGTGCAAAGACTGAAGTAGTGATTGGTTTTGATGATTCAGATTTGGAGGGGGTGAAGTTTCCCCATGACGACCCGTTGGTCATAACACCTGTAATTGGAAATTCAGAGGTGAAGCGAGTCTTGATAGACAATGGTGCTTCTGTCGATATTTTGTTTCATGATGCATTTGTTAAGGTGGGATACAATGATTCACAATTGACTCCAAACAATATGCCTATATATGGGTTCAATGGAGTCGAATCTAATGTTGAATGGACTATCCAGCTACCAGTTACTATTGGACAGGAGCCCAAGGAGGCCACTCAGATGTTGAACTTCCTGGTAATCAAGGCAGCCTCCACGTATAATGCGATCCTTGGAAGGACTGGACTTCATGCGTTTAAGGCTATTGCCTCCAGCTACCACAAGAAAGTTAAGTTTCCAACTAGGAATGGTGTTGGAGAACAGAAGGGTGATCAAAAGATGTCCAGAAGTTATTATGTGGTCGTATTAAGAGCTGATGGAGTCGGGGGACAGGTCCTCCCGATTGAAGACATGGATGTCCGAGGTGATGATGAACACCGAGGGAAGCCGGCAAAAGATTTGGTTCCTATACCTCTGGATTGCAGAGACCCTGAAAAATTTACGTATGTTGGAGCTTCTTTAAAGGAACCCTTGAAGGGCAAGTTGATAGAATTCCTACAAGAAAATAGAGATGTGTTCGCTTGGATAGCAGCTGATATGCCAGGGATAGACCCCCAACTCATAACTTACAGGTTGAATGTTGACCCCAAGCGGAAGGCAATAAAATAGAAGAAGAGGAATTTTGCTCCTGAAAGGCAAGAGGCCATTAGGCAAGAGGTGGATAAACTCTTGGAAGCTGGTTTTATTGAGGAGATTCAGTTCCCTGAATGGTTGGCTAACCCTGTGATGGTCAAAAAAGCCAATGGTAAGTGGAGGATGTGCATAGACTTCACCAATTTGAATGACGCGTGCCCTAAGGATTGCTTCCCTCTACCAAGGATTGACACACTAATAGATGCCACGGCTGGGCACGAAATGTTGAGTTTCATGGACGGTTTCAGCGGCTACAACCAGATTAAGATGCAAAGGATGACATCCCAAAGGTATCTTTCATAACTGACTTTGGTGTTTTTTGTTACCTTGTCATGGCTTTTGGACTAAAGAATGCAGGAGCTACTTATCAACGACTGGTAAATAAGATATTTGCCCATCTGATTAGGAAAACCATGGAGGTCTATGTTGATGATATGTTGGTCAAGAGCTTGTTTACAGAGGACCATGTTGAACACCTCAGAGAGGCATTTGAAGTGCTGAGGCACCATAAGATGATGTTGAATCTGGCCAAGTGTGCTTTTGGCATTGGATCAAGGAAGTTTTTGGGTTTGATGGTTTCAAAACGAGGCATCGAAGCCAACCTGGATAAGATCAAGGTGATTCTCGACATGGAACCACCCCGTTCCGTGAGGGACGTGCAGAAAATGACTGGTAGAATAGCTGCATTGGGAAGATTCATCTCAAGGTCTGGCGACAAATGTTTGCCCTTCTTTCAGGCTTTGAAGAAAGTGAAGAATTTTGAATGGATTTCAGAAAGCCAAGAGGCTTTTGAACAGCTGAAAAAGTACATGGCTGAGGCCCCGTTGTTGGCCAAACCTAGTCCTGGAGAGACCCTGTATTTATATCTAGCGATATCCGAACAAGCATTGAGTGTCGTTCTCATTCGAGAGGAAAACAAAGTTCAGAAGCCTATCTACTACGTGAGCAAGGTATTGCACGGAGCTGAGTTGAATTACTCACCCATCGAGAAGTTTGCTTTGGCACTAGTAACAGCTTCAAGGAAGCTGCAACATTACTTCCAGGCACACAAGATTGAAGTCCTGACGGATCAGCAGTTAAGAAGTATATTGCATAGCCCGAAGGCCAGTGGAAGGCTAGTTAAATGAACGATCAAACTCGGGGAGTTTGATATTACGTATAAGCCTCGGACAGCCAACAAGGCTCAGGCATTAGCTGACTTCGTGGTTGAATGTACCATCGACAACCAAGAAGGGCAGAAGATAGTGCCAAACCAAGAAGGTGAAGATAAAGCTGAGGAGGTTGTACCTGATCAGAAGGAATATTGGGTTTAATGGGGCATCAAAAACGAAGTCTAGTGGTGCAGGCCTAGTCTTGCAAAGCCCCGATGGGTTTTTAGTAGAATATGCTTTGAAGTTGGACTTTCCAACAACCAACAACGAAGCTGAATATGAAGCCTTGATAGCTGGATTAGGCTTGGCCAGAATATTGAGAGTCGAGAACCTTAAAGTCTGTGGAGATTCAAGACTCGTAGTATCGCAGGTGAATGGTGAGTTCAAAGCCAAGGATGAAACTATGGCAAAATACCTAAGGATTGTGAAAGCCGTTATGACTCAGTTTGATGAATGCTAAATGGAGCATATTTCGAGGGAGGAGAACGTCAAGGCCGATGCCCTATCAAAGTTCGCCTCTTCTGAGATAGAGAATTATACAGGGAGTGTTTACTTCCAGGTCCTGGAGGCCCCTACCATCAATTCGAAATTGGTGGCACCCATTGATATAGGAAGTTGTTGGATAGATCCTATCAAGGCTCATTTGGAAACTGGATGGCTCCTTGAAGACGCCTCGGAGGCGCGAAAACTGTCAGTGAGAGCGTTGAGATATGCCTTGATTGAAGGCATCCTTTATAAGAGGTCTTTTGTTATCCCGTACTTGAAGTGTTTGAGGCCCCAAGAGGTAGAAGAAGCATTAAAGGAAGTTCATGAAGGGATCTGTGGGCAGCACTTGGGGGGCAGAGCCTTAGCCCATAAGATCACCCATCTGGGATTCTATTGGCCAGAGATGTTGGCAGATGCGCAAAGTTATTTCAAGAAGTGTGACAGGTGTCAGAAACACGCCCCGATTGTTAGGCAGCCGCCAGAGATGTTAACATCGATTAACTCTCCTATTCTTTTTGCCATGTGGGGGATGGACATTCTTGGTCCTTTCCCTGTAGCTTCAGCACAAAGGAAGTTCTTGATAGTGGCTATCGACTATTTTACCAAGTGGATTGAAGCTAAGCCATTAGCTAAGATAACCACCTAACAAGTTGCCCAGTTCTTCTGGGAGAACATAATTTGTAGGTACGGTATCCCACGAATCCTTGTGATGGATAATGGGTGCAAATTTAACAATGAGGAGTTTAAGAAGTATTGTGAGGAGAACGTCATCGAACTTCGCTTCACTTCAGTAGCCCACCCTCAGGCTAATGGGCAAGCTGAAGTAGCGAATCGGATTATCCTTGATGGACTCAAGAAAAGGGTCGAACGTTCAAGAAACACGTGGGTGGGCGAGTTGCTGCCTATACTGTGGGCATATCGTACCACCTGTAAATTAACAACAGGAGCTACCCCATTTTTGCTAGCTTATGGAGCAGAGGCAGTTGTGCCCGTGGAGATCTCTCACGTGTCTCCAAGGGTGGAAGCATATGAGCAAGAAAGTAATGAGAAAGGCATGAGGCTTGCCCTTGATCTAATTGATGAAGTCAGGGATGAAGCGAACGCCCGCACTGTTGAGCACCAGAAGAGGGCATCCTTTTATTACAACCATAGGGTTAAAGAAAGGTTCTTTAAACAAGGCGACTTGGTTTTAAGAAAGATAGAAGCATCTGGAGTTGGACAGATAGGCAAGTTGGCCCCTAATTGGGAAGGGCCGTATAGAGTCAGCAAAACGTTGGGAAGAGGTTCTTACAAGCTGGAAGCCTTGGATGGAAACGAGGTGCCTCGCACTTGGCACGCCTCGAATCTCAAGATTTATTATGTTTAAACTCTCCTAGTAAGGACTTAGCTTTTTGCCTATCTAATAGAAATAGAAATAAGGTACATATAAAACCATTGCAGAGCATGTTGCTCATAGTAGGACATATTATTTTATGTAAGGGCTGAGCCCATTTCACGTTATTAATACAAGCTTGTTTTCCATTCTACGATTCTGTGATTTTAGTGATGTACCAAACACCTGATGTGTGTAAGTCTAGGATGACCAAGTACCGTAAATAAAGGAACGTATGAATTAAAGGAAACAAGCATGTAGATAAAATACCCCTAAGGGACAGAATTCGAGTCATAAGTTACAAACACACCGAATAAAAATACAAGTCCATGAAGGACCACAACCAAAGTCAGGATTAAATGAGAACTGGATAAAAGCCACATGAGGCTAACATAGGCCATGCAAGGCTCAAAGGATAATCACTTCTTAATAGAAGCAGTCTTCACCAACCGTTTCTTGGTTTTAAGAGGAGCAACCTGAACAGGGACCTCTTCTTCACTGGATGATCCCATCTCACCTTCTTCCTTGCTTTTGGAAGTTGAAGTCGAGGAACTGCTAACACTCACCGATCTGGGTTCGTGAATTTGGCCAGCTAAATGGCGTTCTGAACTGCCACTTTGATCCTTCCCACAGGATTTTGAAGGGTGTCTCCCAGAACTAGATCCTGAACGTTGGGGAGAGGCCTTAGTCCCAGAGCCAGAAGCGCGCCTGTTCACATGAGAGGTAGTTCCAACACCCTTAACAAAGTCATCAGCATCAGTCACCTTCCAGGGACTTGGATAAAAGGAAGGAAAAATGACCCCTTTATGGTCATGACTAATCTTATTCATAGTTTTTTACCAACCTATAGTCATGCTATCCGGTTGGACCTCCCTGTCATGCTCATCAATGAAGGCAAGGAATGTATCCGAGCCCAAGTAGTTCTGAATGATTGAGTCTTCGTTGTTTTGGGTCCTGTTCTCCAAGGCTGCATATTTTACCCTAAAGGATGAGAGTTGGTCTTCTGAGGTGAAGTATTTAGCCTCCCACTCTTCAGATTCCTTCTGATGCTTCTCCACAGCCTTGAGGGCAGCTCTTTCCTTATCCTTGTACGATTTCCCAAGTTGGACAGCGTTCTGGAAATGAGCATTCAGCTACAAGAATAAAACACCATAAAAAAATGTGTTAAGCCATGATGGTCAATATCTAACAAGAGTAACAAAAAGGAAGGGGAGATAAGTTTACGTTATAGGTGTGAAACGCTCCCAAGCTCTCATTTTCCCCAAGGTCCGTTGCTGTTGCAAAATGTACCTTATCAGCCGGGGCTATGGCATTCCGAGACCATTCCTGAGCAAGAAGATGGCTATCTCGGATAGCGTCCTGCTCGCATATTCCCCACTCAGGCATGAACGCAGTTTTCATACTCCCATCCAAACTCCTGATTCTTTTTCCAGCTTTTGAGCAATGCTGAAGGAATTCAGGAACTGGAACGTCATTAAGGTTGGCCACTTTCTCAGCCTTTTTAATCATCCTTTTAGTAATCTGAGGAGCACGACTCGGCGGGCTATCAATCTCCTCAGCAACTACAAGAAAAGACAAAGAAAACAATGTTGGAATAAGAACAAGTATGATGAAAATAAAGGAGTAAGGATTACCCTCGAGAGGGATACTACTAAGCCCGGTCTCTATCAAAGTATGCTCAGTCACGACTTCACGATAGTGAGCATTTTGAAAGGTTTAAATAAGCCAATCCCAATGAGCTTTTTCTTCACTTGAGAGTTGAAGTTCACTAACACCCTCATCATTCACATTATTGAATTTAGACCTGAAAAACTCACCCCCAGTCTCCCTATTTCCATCTAAGGATAAAAAATTCATGCCTCCAGTTGTGGTATGAATCAGGCACGGAGGCAGTGTTGATAATCATTCGGGACTTTGTACGATGTTGGATGCTTACCCATCCTTTCCTAGTAATAGGGCTATTCTTGAAAGCAAACAAATGTCTAAATAAAGGAATGCTTAGGAAGATGCCTCCCTTGATGCATTCAACCATAAAAATGAAGATAAATTTCCAAGAGTTGGGATATAGTTGGCACAGGTTGATTTTAACCTCAGCTAGCAACCTAACAACCCAAGGGTGAACTGGAAACCTAAGGCAAGCGGTGATAGCACCTTTGTATACAAATAAATTCTCAGGGTGCCAATTACAAGTTCTATCCTCTGGTGTGGGGATTCTAAGTTTCAAACCAGAAGGAAATTCATATTTGAGTAAGTCGTTAATATCTCCTACATCTAAAGTGCTAGGGAATATGAAAGAATCAAATTCCGCGTTGTTTGGAAATACGTCCCCGGGCTCATCTAAGGGTTGGGGTAAAGTTAACTGATAACGAGGAGGAAACACCTTACCTTTCCTATTGTTGTCTTTGGTCCTCCTGTTGATTGCTTGGAAAAGGCCCTTAGAAGGAACTACGGTGCTCTGACCACCCACACTTGCCATCAGGTTTGTCTGAAATTGAAAGAAGTACTTCAATCTTGAGAGCTCTTCAGAGAGAAATTTTCTTTGAGAGAAGAGGGAAGTGTGAAGAATGACTTCCACCCCTACTCTTTTATAAGGAAATGGGCGACCCTCCATAGCAGGTCATCTTTCCGACGACCCGCGTTTACAGGTTAAATAGCCAAAAACGGCAGGAAAAAGGCTTTATGAATTCGAAATTGGGTCAAATAAACGTTCTAATTCGTAGAAATAAGCGAAAGAAACGAATGGAAATGCAGGCTGGAGCAACAACATAGGTAACAACCTAGGAGGTTGAACTAACTTATGCTTATTAAGCCTAAACAGAGGATTAAGCCAAAAATCCATGATTAAGGCACTAAACAGAAAGATTAGCTAAAAAGCTATTACTTTAAGGAAATATGGAGGATATACCTTAAGAAATATGGTGGGAGTTTTGAAACTGCACAAAATATAAGCCCAGATGGCCAACGAGGTTGTTTACCCTGAATTAAGCTGGTTGATTGAGTTCAAGGCCTGAAACTCGGGAACCATTGAATAAAATCAAGCTAAAGCACGGTCTTACAAACAAGGTAGGAGTTTTAAAGTCCTTGAGTATAAAATCAAGGATAAAAACTGACCATAGTATCCTAGACTTGAAGTCAGGTGTTGAAAACAAGGGAAATCCCTATACAAACAAATAAAGAAGCA
Organism: Saposhnikovia divaricata; assembly: GCA_036435485.1. Lineage (NCBI taxonomy): Eukaryota > Viridiplantae > Streptophyta > Magnoliopsida > Apiales > Apiaceae > Saposhnikovia > Saposhnikovia divaricata. The sequence continues at coordinate 183,570,850 of CM071599.1, read as the reverse complement.
AAGACCTCCATGATAAGGGGGAAAGGCCAAGGTTGTTTAAAACACCCTATTGTAAGTATGCAAGGATGTCAGGGAGCCAAGGGCCATAGTTTAACCCAAGGTTATTTGAAACCAAGAGTTTAAGAACAAGCTAAAACCCAGAAGGTCTTGAAAGCTAAGAAGAAGGTTGTTTGAGATCAAGGATCACAAAATCAACCATGGTGTTGTAAATCACTCTAGAAACAAGGAGGGGAGTTCAAAACAAGATTTGGCTTTGGTCAAAGTCAAGGTCAAAAGTCAAAGTCAATGGTCAAAGTCAACTAGTCAAAATTTTGCCAAAATTCAAAAAAAAAAATTTTTGGGGCCCAGCCGACCAGGGGTGGCCGACCAGGCACCCTTGGCCAAATGGCTGACCAAGGTAGGCCGACCAGGCTACCTTGGGGAAAAATTGCTCAGGTGTTGTGAACACCTGAGCCCCTAGGTGATTTCAGTTGGCTCCAAAACGTTCAAAAATGCTCCGTTTTCCCTCAAATTTGAAGATTTGAGACCCTTGTAAGGTCCTCTACAAGCCCATGTAGGTTCCTTAGTGATTCCAAGAAGTTGAAAATATGACCTTGTTTGAAACAAGGTCTGGTTTGAAAATCGGCCTAAAATGAGGTATATCGCCTCCAAAACGTTCACAAATGCATATTTTCATGTGATTCTTTCTACAACCATGAGGTTATAAGAATCTCTACTAGATTAGCTTGACTTCAAAATTTGGGATTAGGGTTTCGCTAATCGCAGTTAGGGGGTGATTAACCTCGATTATCAATGTTTAAGGACTTCTACTCTAAAATAAACCTATCTCAAGGTTAAGGGTGGATATCCTAGTAGTAATTACATTAAGTACGAACTAGTTAGCCTCGATCAAGGCCTTTATAGCCCTGTTTAGGGTTGTTTAGCCCTGATTAAGGCCGAATTAATGTCTTTTGCTAAAAAATTAGCCCTTATTGAGGCTTATGAGCGATGACCGTCTGATATTAACCCTGACTTAGATAAGTTGAGGGAAATAAATCACTAATGAATCTATGATAAAAGATCCTATGCACGAATTGCACTTGGATTAGTGTCTACGAGCTCGAAACGGCACTAATCCTATTCTCGAAAGGTCCAGAAATCTTAAGAAAAAGGTTCGAGAGGCCAAGGAACGTTTAACTTTCTTAAGTACTAACTTGGGAAAGAATTTTAGTCGTTGTGAATGTGTAGGTCACTCCACACTTCACTGTAAGACGATACCCTGGTAGGGCCGGTGTGACCTTAAACTTCTACGAAATCAAGTTTTCCTAGAAGTTGGGGGGCAAATGATATGGGTGAAAAATAATCCTTAAAGACATAATTAATATAATATTTATTGGATCATAAATAAAGCCCGAAGCCCTAATTAAGCATTAAATTCATAGTTAATGATTAAGCCAAAAAGAACAACCCAAACCGGGGACGCCCGGTATAAGCTTGTTTCTTACATGGGCCTGATCCACAAACCGAGAACGTTCTAGAAACAAGGAACGTTCTAGAATATCCCAGGGATATTATGTAGCCTCCAAGGAACCTAATTCGACATGAAAACTAACTCCTAAAAGGAAGGGGTCAGAACTTTCCTCAATAACGGTGACTTGTCCACCAAGTCTCCAAACCCTATTACGATTCTAAGGCTCCCACAGCCTATATAAAGGGCCAGACCCCTCATCTCAGAACTACGTCTTGGCTTGATTCTCAACTCTGAGATACGTAGGCATCTTGTGAGGACCCGAATTAGGTCACGAAAACGCAAGCGCAACCATTAAAGCACGAAGCTCACGAACCCTAGCCGCAGTTTAACAACCATAATTTTTATTCCACAACATATATATATATATATATATATATATATATATATATATATATATTAAATATTATGATCGTGAATGGTTTCAAATTAAAGAGTGATCAAATAGTAGGCTCTCTCGTGTTAGAATAATATATATTCATTAAAATCGATTTATAATATATAATAATATGATTGTAATTGACTTTAAATCGAAAGGGTGATTGATTAATAAATATTTACGAAAATCGGCTTATAATATAATAGTACAATTTTGGTTGACTTTAAATTAAAAATTGATTAATTTGTAAATATTTTATCATTTAAAAAATGTAGTTTATAAATATGCTCAATCAAGTAATTATTATATTTAAATTAGATACGTTAAGTGATCACAATTAAAGAAATTAGGATGGGAATGATATGATTGGTCTAATTTTAGTGGTGAATTCTGATTGGCCTTAATTTATATTTGAGAAAATGTATTTGTTATATATTATATATTTTGAAAGAAAATAGTGGTTAATTATTAAATATTTATGAAAATGAATTCATAATATATGATATTATAATCTTGATTGATTTTAAATTGAAATAATAATTTAATAATTAATTAATTTTTTGGATTTTAGAAAAGATTTAATATATGAATATGTTTAATCAAATTGTTATTGTATTTAAATTAAAATTGTTCACTAACTATAGTTAGTAAATAAAGATGAGAATGGTAAATAAGGAAATTATTTAATATAATATAATTGATCTAAATTTTAGGAATGATATCTGATTTGTCCTAAAATAATTCAAAGTTTTCTGATTTTTAACTGCATATTAACTATATAATATGGTAGGCTCGGGTATTATAATAAAGGAAGCAATCAGAAAACTATTAATTATTTTAGGTGCAACTTTAACTCAGGATCCTTAAGTCCAATGGGCCTAAATCTAGTCAATGGAGATTTTGGGCATAACATAGCCAATACCTAATCGTAATAAAGGAAACTATCCTTTTTTTTCCTAATAAAAATAATTACGGTAACTTTTCGTATTACAACAATAATAATATGCTAACAAAGACTAATGTGATTGTAAAGACTTTTGGCAATGTAGATATTGGGAAGGATAATGGCCCTGGTCCAACATCATCTATCCCTTGGGTAACTCTTACAGAGACTCCTCAAAGTAGTGGCAAATAATCTTCAACTGAGGTTATTGTGGGTTTTGTTGTTGGTGGTGTGCGCAGTATTTGGTGCAGGGATAGTTGGTTTCTGTATTTACAATGGTAAGCATAAGCGTCCTGGTAGAGTGCAATCTCCTAATATAATGGTTTTCATCCCCGACATTCAGGTTCAGATGATGCTATGAAGATCATTGTCTCTGGATCAAGTATTAATGGCGGGACTGCCAAGGAAACTTTGAGTCTTAGGAATATTGAACCTAGTGTCAGTGGTCATTTCCATTCAAGTTTTGAAGAATATTAACAATTTCAGCCAAGAGAATGTATTCCGGGAGTGGTGGTTTCAGAACTGTTTACAAAGGTGAATTACATGATTTAACTAAAATTGCAGTCTAAGAGAATGGACTCTAGAGTGATGTCTGAGAAGGGCTTGGATGAGTTTAAGTCTGAGATTGTTGTTCTTACTAAGGTTCGACAGAGATACTTGGTTGCTCTTCTAGGATATTGCGTAGATGGAATTGAAAGGCTACTCGTTTATGTTGGTTTTTTAATGTTTATAGAGAAGCAAATAGAGAGGCATAGTTGGAAAAAGTATGAGCATGAAGACTGATACATGTTTGATATAAGTTTGATACATCTTATTGTCTAAGGATGTAGTCCTTTATATAGGATTACAAAATAAAAAAACTGAAATATGTAATTAAATGATAACATAATTGAAATTTATTTCTTGATTGATTTTTGCCACCAAATCAGCTAATAATAAATATTTAAGCATAACTCCGATAGTTTACGAATACATGCCACAAGGCACACTTAGTATGCATCTCTTTAATCGGAAGGATAAAGGTTTGAAACCTCTTAATTGACTGGAAAAAGAGGCACCATTGCTTTGGATAAAGAGTTTTATTCATAGGGATCTTAAACGAATATTCTCCTTGGCGATGACATGCAAGCTAAAGTGGCAGATTTTGAACTTGTGCGTCTCGCACCAGATGGAAAAGCTTTACTAGTGAAATTGGTAGGAACTTTTGGATATCTAGCTCCAAAATATGTAGGTATACCCATCTTACTGCTTATAGTTAGGCCTGGCAATCGTGTCGTTTCGTGTACTTTCGTATTTTCGTGTACTCATAACTAAAATCAAAACCGACCCGAAATCATTTCGTGTACTCATAGCTAAAACCGAATCCGAAACATTTCGTTTCGTGTCAACCCGAAAGTACATGAAAAATACAAAAAAATTTCATATACTTTTTGTTTACACGAAACGACCCAAAATAATACGAAACAATTATATCAGAATACATGAAATACTACTGAATATGTAAAATGAGTGATTAAAAATACAGGAAATACTAATTAATACGTAAAATAAAATACGTATCTAATATTTATTATGATATATAAAAAAATAAAAAATGTAGAGTGTACCCAAAATGAAAATCCATATCCGACACTAAATATTTCGTGTAACTTCGTTTTCGTGTACTTTCGTGTTTCGTGTACCAAAAATCAAAACCCAAAATTGTATTTTTCGTATTGTATTCACGTGTCAAGTGTCAAATTGTCAGGTCTTCTTACAGTTGTAGTTTAGTGGTTCAGTTTTGAAATTCAAAAACTAATTATCTGGTCCTATATATTGATACTTTCCGAATATTTTTAATTTTTTTTGCTATAATCACGCTACACTCATATTTATCTCTCTCTCTCTCTCTCTCTCTCTCTCTCTCTCTCTCTCTCTCTCTCTCTCTTATTTTCTACTATGGTAGTCATACATTGTCCAACATCATATTTTGTTGTTGAACAAGGGTTGTTAGTAAAATATCAACCTTCGTAAAATACTTGGAGCTAGGGGTGTACACGGGTCGGGTAGGCCGGGTTGAAACATTAAAATGACCCAACCCATTTTAAAATGGTTTGGAAATTTTTAACCCGACCCATGAAAATTAAATTGATAACCCAACCATATTTATTATAGGTCGGCTTGGGTTGGTTCATATCGGTTTAGATGGATTGCTTAGATGTATCCTCTTGCTTACTTCACAGTCCCTAACTAGCTACAACCATGATCGTTAGTCCGTAAAATGTGCAGAAACCAAAAAGATAAAACTCTTAGTCGGCCGCTACACCATCATAATTTAAAAAGTTTCATAAATTTATTGACTACCGATATACCATGATTTTTGTTCACGTTCTTTTGTATATGTGCTGAGTTAAGTCTAAAATCAATACTTCTTTATAAAAGATCTTTATTATCTTTTCCAAGTGATGACCCTTACCTATATTAATAGGTTTGTTCACTGAAGATCATTTATAGTCACTATCAGGCTTGACTTACAAATGATATATGTCACATAATGAAATTTTTATACACTACTTACTAATTAGTGTTACTAAATTACTTTTAAATTTCATCATACTTGTAGTCTAAATAGGAAACATGAAAAGAAAAAACGTATTCTCTGGTTCTAATTATGCTTGCCTAGGTAAACCATTACCATTCTTTTCCTCTTTCTTGTGTTGTAAATTAAGTAATAGTATACAAATATGAATATAATGTTTCACTAGTTCCTTAACCTACTGATTCTTCAAATTCACTAACAGATGAAATGTTAAATATGCTCCCGGACGAGGCATAGCAGTAGACCAATAGTGTAGTTTACCTCTTTAATGTATTTTTTTAACGGGGTTGGGTTGGGTTAGAAAAATATAAAACCATACTCAACCCATTAAAATCGGGTTGAGCATATTTTAACCCAAACATGTTTCGGTTTATAATTATTCGGGTTCGGTTGACTAGAAATAGATTGGGTTGGGTCGGGTTGATCGGTTTGGCCAATCCATGTACACCCCTACTTGGAGCAATGGAGCTCCATATCTTTGCAATAAGAAGTTATGAAATAACATATTTTCAGTTTCTCCAAATTTTCTCCTTACAGCTTTTACGAGTCACGTAGTTCAAATCCGATGTATTCATCACTCACTTTTGATTAATGATTAGCTTAATTGAGAAAAGTGGATCTGAGGTTGTCCTCAAGCATCTCTTCTAAGGTTATAATAGATTTGTACTTATAAAGTAAAGGGTCCTGCAGGGGCATTTTTGTAAATGTAAATTTTTTTCTGTAATTTACAAAAATACCCTTAAATTTGTATGGAAATTGTTTTAACCTCAGGGAGAACCCTGAGGTCACCCTCAGGCACATGAAACCATAGTTTAATTTATCAATTACACTAATCAACTTCACTATTTCTTTTGACAATAATTATGCTGATCAGCTTCGCTATTGTCTCATCCATGTATGATAGTCTATAAGATCGCATTCTAGGAAATAATCCGACTTTTCGGATTATTAATTTTAAATTCAAAACTTAAATAAAATAGATTCTTTATTCAAATAAATCAAAATTTAACGAAAGTCAAAATAGCAGCGGTCAAAACAATAATCTAAATTCCAAACTTAATAAACGTATAAAATTCGAGGTGCAGCTCCACAAATTCCATAATTAACATCTTGGAATTAACAAAATTATCTAAAAGCAAAATAAATCTTATCCAATAAATTACATCAATCCCGTAGCACGAATTCACAAGTTCACATCAACATTGATCTCAATAAGCTAACACAATATACAAACCTGAAATATCAGAATAGAGTGAGCTACATAGCTCAGCCGGCAACAAATTGACTTACAAATATTCTCAAAATCAATGGGTATTTTAATAAAACATATTCTCTCAAACAATAATAATTTTCGAAAACATTTGCGTAACCAAATCCAACCCAAAGTTTAGACTTTACAAATCCAGAATTTAAACATAACGGAAAGATTATTCAAAACAGAAACGAAATTTTTATAAATACCACAGTCTTTCTCTACGGTCACACTATGCCAGTGACCGGCATCTTATTCTTATTCTTTCGTCACACTTTGCCAGTAACCGGCATCTAAAGTTAAATATCACGCCCCCTTAATAGGTATTTAAAGTTACACACTTGTGTGCCTAATAAGGGTATCTAAGGCTAGTTTCAAAAACGTAATTTTTATATGTTATACAGTTCAAAACAGAATTTTTATATCTTATGCGAAAATTAAAAATCATAGTATCACTATATTTTTTTCGAAAATACAACTAAATCAAAAAGTACTTACCTCAAAATCAACTGAATACAAAAAATTAACTTGAACAAATCCTATAATTTTAATAACTGAAACATAATTAATCACTGATACTATAAACATATTTTGTACAAGCATTACAAAGAAACACCCACTGTGAATCATATACAATTAAATTATAATCTCTCCGTCCTTCTCATTTATTTACAATTTTTTTCATTTGATTAGCATGCATTTTAAGGTGTATATAAAGTATAGTTCCATAACTTATTTTTAAAATTTTCTTTTTTGAATAAAATTAAAATATTAAACTTTTATTCAGAAGAAAAAAAATAATTTATGAAACTATACTTTATATGAATCATAAAATGCATGTCAAACCTTGAATTCCAAATGTGAATAATCGAGAGGGACATAGAAAGTATACATAGACTTTTAGAAATTGTGAACTCAAATTATTTTACAAAGAAAACAAACGGACCAGAACTTAAACAAAAGCAATTTTTATGATAGAAAATTTAATGGGCTTTAAGGCCCAACAGTGCATATACGGACTTGTCCAGCTAGGATGTAAACTGCATAAAGACACTTGACCTTCTACAAATCTTGCACATAATCATATCAGTCGAATTTAATAATTCAATATTATTTAGGAAAATGTTATTTGCAGAACCATTTTTTAATTTTCAATTTTCAGAATTATAATTGTAGCATATTCCTCCTACTTTAAAAAATTGTTGCATATTCTAGTATAGTATGCAATAAATTATTCTGAAAATAAAAAAAAAAACCCTCTAAAAATAACATTTCCGTATTTATTTAATACCATTTGCATTGGCTGATCTAATCTAGTGTTGGTGGACGTATAACTTGAATTAATAATACCTAACTGAACACTAAGCCTCGACTTTAACACCGAATCAAAATATCAACAGTAAAATTTTCATTTGTCAAAATCTATAAAACTAATAATTTAAAATTAAGAACAAACCAAGCAAACTAATCATAATATGAATTTATCTTTTAAATTACACCAAATACGTAAACCATAATTAATCATGCTTCAAAACACAGTTTTAATATTGCTAATTATTATATTCTATTTTTAACAATAACATTACATTTTAAAAAATTAATATATTTGCATCAGATGATATGCATGACCAGGACAAATTATCAATAAATTATACTATAAGCTATTAACTTATAGCTCGTGCAACGGACAACTACTTTTTTAATATCTATAATTATATTTTTTTAATATTTATTTGTTATTAGTTTACATATCAAATTATTATTTAAAAATAAATTATTTATACACATGATTTTTTCTTTCACCATACTGTTAAATGGTAACTTGATCATCACAATCTTGACTAGTAGAAAGAACAAAGACCCGATAATGACAACCGCATTGGCGAGGGCGGGAGAATGGGATAGCATGACATATGTTCCAAAGACAAAAGTAATCATCATTGCGATGACAGAAATCTGGTTGAACAGTCCTGTGTATTATCTGTGTGTATTGATGACTGATGAGTAACATAGAGCTACATAAATGATAGAACAATGTAATGAGAATCTGAATACCTTCAATAAAAGACATTCCTATAGAGAACTTCTGATTTTTATGTAAAATTAGGAGTTTTTTCTATGTTTACAAGTTATAACATGAAATGAAGGAATAATATGTACTTTCACTAACCAATCTAGCAAACATAAGCCTATATGACTCCTTAACATAATTTACAAAAAAAAAAAAAATCAGATGCGGCAGGTCATTGTTTCACCAAAAAGCTTTTCTATATTCATCTTCTTTACACTTCAGTATGTGTATTGTATATACCTGTGAAAATTTAAGATCAGACAACTATAAAGAGGGCAAAAGAAGTACAAATAAGCCAACTTTAGTGTGGGAGCAAGAGACAAAATTAAAAGTTAAAGCATAGCATTGATGACATTTTAAGTTCGTAGACATATATAGTTTGGCTCCAAACACGAGAGGAACAAAGTTGCCGGAGTACATTTTTAGCGAAAGTTCTAATATATATTGAATATTAAAGTTGCAGAGAAGAATCAGTCACAATCCAATTGCTAAAAAGTCAGAGGTAATCACATAGTATATCGAAACTTTTAACTCAAGGCCCATAATCAACAGCATCATAAGGGTATTTTAAGCTTCTTATCTGCGCTCTTGAATGAAGCTCTAGAAAATTCCAACATCTCTTCTAATATATTGAATGCTTCGTCCTTTTTCATGTTTGAATTACGGTGGATGAACATTGTTTTGAGCAATGGGGAGCGGGAAAGTAATAATTTGACTAGCTCCAACTCTGCTTTAAGACCTTGAAAATGACTAAACGTGACAATTTCAAGATGATCTGCAGTATAATCCTGAAAATGATCTGCTGTACTATCCTGAAAATCTTCTTCCCGATAATCACCAAGATACTCTTCTTCGGGATCTGGGTCTACCTGATAAAGATATTATATATGGGATTGTCAAACAGGAGCCATAGCAATACAGAGTATATGAAGTGCATTTGCGGTATGCCTCACCGATATATGTAGTTTGCACAAGTTGGGAGCACTCTGAATCAAACAAAGCAAACAAGAGACCTCGGAAAAACAAGTAAAATTTATATCAAAACAACATAGAGTCCTTAGGTACAACAATGGTTTAGAAAGTCCCTTTGCAGAACCTCCTGCAGCCAAGTACTTTGAAACAAGTTGCAAACAAAGAGCAAAAACAGTTTGATGTTAATAAGCAAAACAAAGTATACAATGTAACTGAGAATTCGAATATTACCTTGATATAATACTTTGCCATAGAGAACTTCTCAATTTTATGTAAACTAGTGAGAACATTGACCACATTGGGCGTTTTTGCCTGCGTCATTGGGGGGTCTCCTGACAACCTGAAAGAATATTCTCTAAGATTTTCTAAGCCAGCTGACGAGTATTCTGATATCATTTTGCGATAATGTTGATGTAAGCATTTGAGGTTAGGAGCACGGAAGTTAGTATGAGAGAGTCCATAGCTAACCATCAAGGTCAACTTCTCAAGCACAGGGCAATCAAAGATGCTTTCTTCGCTAGTAGCGACGCCAATTACCTCAATAATCCTCAGAGAAGTATAAGTCAATCCTCCAAATGCAGGTATACACGGAAACCAAAAATTTGAGAGTCTCAAATGTGTCAGACCAAAAGAAGAGAAATTATGTGCGGTGAATTCCCAACGATCATAGCCCTCTAGAGTAAGTTGCTTGATACCCTTCCTTGTGAATAATGGTATCCACTGATCTAGATAATCATTGATTACCCGAGCTACGCAAGAAGGTAATCTGAGGGAAAATTTGAGAATGGGGCCATTGTGGAGTAGGAGAACTTTATTTATGACACTAACAAACTTAAAAGCCTTTTCAATAGGAAACAACGGTGCTTTTAAGATGTATTCATCAAAATCCAGATTTGGAATCGTGGTCCAACAATGCCTCCAACTTCTCGACAACACACTGGTTCTCACTGCATCTCGTAAAGGCATAAAACAAAGGATAATTTCTAGTATGTTCCGAGGCAGCACACAAATTCTATCTCTTTTAACACGACTGACCTTCCTCGTACTAGACTCAGCCATTCTCTTCATCCCTATTACTATAATACTATTACTATAATACTATTATATATATATATATATATATATATATATATATATATATATATATATATATATATATATATATAGAGTCCCCTTCTAGAGAGGACCACCTTATATAGAGAATATGAGAGAACCATATATTTTTCCTGATTCTACAACAGAACCAATTTTTTTTCCAAAAATATTTTTCTAAAAAAAAATTAACATCGCCACATCATTACTGACGTGACACTGCCACATCATCACTGCTAACGTGGTAGTGCCACGTCATTAGTGACGTCATCATTGATGACGTGGCACTTCCATGTCAGCAGTGATGACGTGGTAGCTGGCATCAGCAGTACCACGTCAGCAGCCATGCCACATCAGCATTGGTTCTGTTACAGAATCAGAATTTTTTTTATAGAACCAAAAAAAAAATTGGTCTTTTTTTTATAGAACCAAAAATTAAAACTTTGATTCTACTATAGAATCATATAAAATTAGTAGTTCTCTCATATTCTCCATATAAGGAGGTCCTCTCTAGAATAATGGCATATATATATATATCATATATGTAATATGTATATTAATAAATTATATATGATATATAATCTATTCCAGTACAATTATATATTGTATATACAATTATTAAAGGTTTAGTTTTTGTAATATAATCTTATTCAATTTTAGGCTTTTCTTGTCTTAATTTGCTTTCTATTTTCATTTAACAGGGTAATTCAAGACTTAAGCAATCATACTTGGGATTTCAGAATTTTGGGTGCTTTGGAGTTTGAATTTTGAACAATATTATTCAATGTGTTATTCTTCCTTTGCCTCAAATAGTTGTTATATTATTGTGGAGTACAATGCTACCTAAAAAACATCTATCTGGAAATGAAAAGAGAAAAAAAAAAACGAGCAAATGAGTTAGTAGAGTCACAAAGAGGAGCTATTGAGAATTTTGTTATAAAAAAGGTAGACACTTCGAAACAAGAAACGAATTAAAATTTGGAGGATTTGAAAGTAGGTAATGAAAATTTAGAGGATTTAAATGTGAAAATGAGGTTTTAAATGAGGATGACCATGTGCCCAATTTGTCTAATATTGAAAATGTGAGGGTTGAAGATGAGCCAAGTCCTCCTTTTAAGGATATTTATGATCCTAGAAATTGAGATAATTTAAACAACAAAGAAAGGGACATTGTAGTTGAAAAGGGGCCTCAAAGGGAATTGAATCTTACATTTCCATTGGATGATACTTCAAGACATTTTTCATATGCTTTTTATTCTAGAAGATTGAGTAATGGGGAGTTTGTTGATAGAAAGATTGATTGGACTAATTGAGAGTTTTGAGTTCTTACTTGGCATGGTTATTTGGTATGACATTTTATTTTCCATTAACATGGTGAGTAAAAAGTTACAATCTAAATCTATGTGCATTGGTGCTACCATGAAACAATTAGAAAGTGTGTTGCTATTTTTTGAAAAGTATAGGGAGGAAGGATTTGTTTCTAGCATGAATGTTGCCAAAGAAATTGCAGTTGATATGGATATAGAGCCTACTTTCCCTATAAAGCGTCGTGTCTTCAGAAAAAAACAATTTGATGAAAATGAGGATAGTGAAGAAGTGAGAACAATTGAGGAATCTTTTAGAATTGATTTTTTTGTGCGATTGGTAGACATTGCAATCAATTCATTGAGAAGTCGTTTTGAACAATTGCAAACATTTGAAGGTATTTTTGGGTTCTTATTTGATCCAGCAACTTTGAAGTCTTTGGGGCATGATGAAGTAAAAAATGTTGTAACAATTTGGTAGCTACTTTCTCTCATAATGGGTTCTCAGATTTTGAATTAGATGTCTTGGTACATGAAGTAGAAACATTGCAACTTTATGTTCCGGATGACTTGACATCGGCTATTGAGATTCTTGAATTTGTTAGATCTTTGGATTGCCTTCCGAATGTTGCTATTGCTTATCGAATCTTATTATCTATATCTGTGAGTGTAGCATCAGCTGAAAAATTATTTGCGCTCATCGATGTCACAAGAAAGGTTAAATGGCCTTGCAGTTCTATGCATTGAAAGAGATATGTTGGAGAATATTGACATTGATACAATCATCACCGATTTTGCATCAAGAAGTGCTAGACGAAGTTGTTTTTCTTAATTTATCACTTGTGTACAGTATGTTGATATCCAAACTAGTTATTCGATTTATAGCTAGACTAGTTTTATTGCCATTAATTTTTATGTTAGTACTATGATGTTTCATTTGTTTGATTTTATTAGAAATTATCTTGAATTATTTTTGGTATTATCATATTAAATTTCTTGGGGAAAAAAAATTTAGGGCCCTTTTTTCGAGTTTCGCCCTGGGCCCTAATAAAGTATGGAACGGCCCTGTATCTATGCTGTTATATATTTCAACATGGTATCAGAGCGGGTAAGCATAATCTGAGCCCAAAGTTTCAAGAAAACAAAGCTAAGTTTTCAAGAAAACAAAGCTAAGTTTTCAAGAAAACAAAGCTGCCGAACTGCTGGAAAAATTAGGAAATCAAAACCTACCGAAACAAAAATACATATATACCGCCATACCAGGCTCAATTAGACGACCTACCAGAATTTTTTCGAGCTGAAAACCAAGCTGCACGCGCGCCACGCGCCGGCGCGTGAGCACTCTTTCGGTCAGATTCCGGCGACAGTTCTTCAGGCAATATTGATCGTCTCTTCTAGCCCAGTCTTTTCGTGGTAACACCTTCTCCATCACGTACAATTGATACAAATCATATATATACGTGTATATATATATATATCTGTTTGTGTTCCGCTTGCTGGGTTTTTTTGGTTAAGAAAACAAGAGGGCTTGGAGAGATTTGGGAGAGATAAACAACGAAGGAAGAGATAAGTAAAGAGACGGTAGAAAAAGAAGATTGAGTGGTTGATTTATAACTCGGTCACTGAGTCACTTACACGGGGGTGTTATGTTTGTGGAGTTTTGATTGATTACCAGCCGGTTATAGATGCTAAAAAAAAAAGAAAAAAAAAAGGAAGATGCTAAAGAAAAAAAAACAGACAAAGCAAAAGCATCTTCTAAAAAAAAGGAGGGGAAGATGCTAAAGAAAAAAAAAAGTTGTCGACCATGAGGTTGGTAGCAATAAAAAAAATATGAAAAAAAACAAAGAAAGACAAAAGAAGAAAAGAAAAGGGTTAAAAAAATTAAAAACAGTGATTTTATGATTATAGATCCGATAAAAAAAAATTATTTTACATTTATTTTCTTAAGGGAAAGTAGTGTTAATATTAAAAATAAAAATCGGGATCTTTTGAAGATGTATCACTTTGATTTAAGAGTTTGCCCCGGTTATAGATTTAATTGTGTAGTATTCAAGTGGTTGTTGATATTACGGTATCTCTCCAATTTTTTACGATGCTGCAAATTAAATAGTTCAGGGGGCGTTATTCCAACGAAGCAGCAGAAGTAGTGTACACACAGTTCACTGCCACAAATTACAAAGCAGCAGAAGTAGTAGTATGTATACAAATACATACACACAGTTCACTGCTATATCTTACATTTCATTCTGGTAAAAGAAGCAGAAGGACAAGTTCATGGATGATCTTAAGGGATGCAGTCTACCAAATACGGTTCCAGTTGCTTATAGTTCAAGGGATGACAGATGCAGATTCCTCCTGTGTTTAGACATAGGTTTGTTAATACTGAGTGATCACAAAGTCGAGTCTCAGTTTCTTCAAAATAATCAGTTCAAGGACTGATTGGTGGTCATCCACCGTTGTGCTGAAAAGAAGCACTTTCTATTATTTTCACATTGCCTAAAATATAACGTGTGGTCGAAAATTCGAGTCCCGGTATCCCAACATTTTCAATTACATATTCCCAAGATAAGTGAATCTGTAATATCCCGTAATTTTTAGAATAATAATAATAATAAAAGAATAATAGAATAAAAAGGGATTAAAATTATATATTAAATAGGATTTAAAATTGGATTAGAAGAATGGGCTTAAAATATGGATCAGATTAGAATACGGATTACTAGTATTTTTGGAATTAGGGTTGTAAGACGTTATTATTACAACTTATTCTTCTTCCTCATCTTTATTTATAAAATTCGTAGGGCTTTTGCCACACATAATTTAGCAATTTTTGTAAAATTCGTAGAAAATTCATCGTACGTCGGAATTCATTGATTCTGGACTTTTCGGACTATTAATTCTAAATCGAAACTAAAAGGAAATACAATTTTATTAATCAAAAAGTCAATTACAAAGGTACTTATTACAAAATCGCAGCTAACATCTATCGAAAAGTCAATCTAGCTCAATTCTATGGTCTTCGAACTCCAACGCTACCAAACTCGATTGTACACCGAACCTGAAAATTTTAAGTAATGAGCTATACAGCCCAACAAGTAACCAATCGATCCAACTAGTAAAGCCAAGTAACACATATAATACAAGATAGTATAATATTCAATACGATATAATAACGATATACTAAACAATCACTTATGATGCACTTATTCTTATACCACAATTCATACCACTACAACCCACAATTCATACCACGACCACTACAACCCGGCGATAACGGTCCTAAATTTTCAGAAAACTGTCACTACAACCCGGTGACTCGGTCCTAAGTCTTTATTTTCGCAAACCATGGCATAAATCAGAGTTTCAAGACTATTGCTCACACATAACAAATATACTATAACACATATCAATTCAAAATAAATAATCACTTAGCCCAAGTTTTAATAATCAAATATACACACATAACACATAATTTTGAACACACTAGAAAGAACGATCAGAAACTTACCTCTACGCGGAAACTCAAGAATCAAATCATCCTAGATCATGTATTCAATTCTGACCAGATCTGTATTTTGCCTTTTTGACCCTCTAAACGACATTTTCTTGAAAAACTCAAAGAACGAAAGTTGTAGAACATGAAAATATCTTTCCGAAAAGTCCAGAATCAATAAATTCCGACGTACGATGAATTTTCTACGAATTTTACAAAAATTTCTAAATTATGTGTGGCAAAAGCCCTACGAATTTTATAAATAAAGATGAGGAAGAAGAATAAGTTGTAATAATAACGTCTTACAACCCTAATTCCAAAAATACTAGCAATCCGTATTCTAATCTGATCCATATTTTAAGCCCATTCTTCTAATCCAATTTTAAATCCTATTTAATATATAATTTTAATCCCTTTTTATTCTATTATTCTTTTATTATTATTATTATTCTAAAAATTACGGGATGTTACATACCAACTGTAACAGCCCGACTTTTCGGACTATTAATTCTAAATCGAAACTAAAAGGAAATACAATTTTATTAATCAAAAAGTCAATTACAAAGGTACTTATTACAAAAGCGCAGCTAACATCTATCGAAAAGTCAATCTAGCTCAATTCTATGGTCTTCGAACTCCAATGCTACCAAACTCGATTGTACACCGAACCTGAAAATTTTAAGTAATGAGCTATACAGCCCAGCAAGTAACCAATCGATCCAACTAGTAAGGCCAAGTAACACATATAATACAAGATAGTATAATATTCAATACGATATAATAACGATATACTAAACAATCACTTATGATGCACTTATTCTTATTCGATACAATTCGATAGCACATAACAACAATAACTATAACTTGAAACCCACAATTCATACCACGACCACTACAACCCGGTGATAACGGTCCTAAATTTTCAGAAAACTGTCACTACAACCCGGTGACTCGGTCCTAAGTCTTTATTTTCGCAAACCATGGCATAAATCAGAGTTTCAAGACTATTGCTTACACATAACAAATATACTATAACACATATCAATTCAAAATAAATAATCACTTAGCCCAAGTTTTAATAATCAAATATACACACATAACACATAATTTTGAACACACTAGAAAGAACGATCAGAAACTTACCTCTACGCGGAAACTCAAGAATCAAATCATCCTAGATCATGTATTCAATTCTGACCAGATCTGTATTTTGCCTTTTTGACCCTCTAAACGACATTTTCTTGAAAAACTCAAAGAACGAAAGTTGTAGAACATGAAAATATCTTTCCGAAAAGTCCAGAATCAATGAATTCCGACGTACGATGAATTTTCTACGAATTTTACAAAAATTGCTAAATTATGTGTGGCAAAAGCCCTACGAATTTTATAAATAAAGATGAGGAAGAAGAATAAGTTGTAATAATAACGTCTTACAACCCTAATTCCAAAAATACTAGTAATCCGTATTCTAATCTGATCCATATTTTAAGCTCATTCTTCTAATCCAATTTTAAATCCTATTTAATATATAATTTTAATCCCTTTTTATTCTATTATTCTTTTATTATTATTATTATTCTAAAAATTACGGGATGTTACATACTACCCTCCTTAAAAAGAATTTGGTCCCCAAATTCTACAACAATCCTAAACTCCAAAAAGTTTTTGATACATCTAGTGTAAATTCTAGTCCTAACGACAGTCGAAAGGATCGCATCCTAGAGAATGTACTAGTCCCACACCTAATACACTCCGAAGGACAGCCTGCTTTTTCTCCAACTGTAACAGCCCGACTTTTCGGACTATTAATTCTAAATCGAAACTAAAAGGAAATACAATTTTATTAATCAAAAAGTCAATTATAAAGGTACTTATTACAAAAGCGCAGCTAACATCTATCGAAAAGTCAATCTAGCTCAATTCTATGGTCTTCGAACTCCAACGCTACCAAACTCGATTGTACACCGAACCTGAAAATTTTAAGTAATGAGCTATACAGCCCAGCAAGTAACCAATCGATCCAACTAGTAAGGCCAAGTAACACATATAATACAAGATAGTATAATATTCAATACGATATAATAACGATATACTAAACAATCACTTATGATGCACTTATTCTTATACCACAATTCATACCACTACAACCCACAATTCATACCACGACCACTACAACCCGGTGATAACGGTCCTAAATTTTCAGAAAACTGTCACTACAACCCGGTGACTCGGTCCTAAGTCTTTATTTTCGCAAACCATGGCATAAATCAGAGTTTCAAGACTATTGCTTACACATAACAAATATACTATAACACATATCAATTCAAAATAAATAATCACTTAGCCCAAGTTTTAATAATCAAATATACACACATAACACATAATTTTGAACACACTAGAAAGAACGATCAGAAACTTACCTCTACGCGGAAACTCAAGAATCAAATCATCCTAGATCATGTATTCAATTCTGACCAGATCTGTATTTTGCCTTTTTGACCCTCTAAACGACATTTTCTTGAAAAACTCAAAGAACGAAAGTTGTAGAACATGAAAATATCTTTCCGAAAAGTCCAGAATCAATGAATTCCGACGTACGATGAATTTTCTACGAATTTTACAAAAATTGCTAAATTATGTGTGGCAAAAGCCCTACGAATTTTATAAATAAAGATGAGGAAGAAGAATAAGTTGTAATAATAACGTCTTACAACCCTAATTCCAAAAATACTAGTAATCCGTATTCTAATCTGATCCATATTTTAAGCCCATTCTTCTAATCCAATTTTAAATCCTATTTAATATATAATTTTAATCCCTTTTTATTCTATTATTCTTTTATTATTATTATTATTCTAAAAATTACGGGATGTTACATACTACCCTCCTTAAAAAGAATTTGGTCCCCAAATTCTACAACAATCCTAAACTCCAAAAAGTTTTTGATACATCTAGTGTAAATTCTAGTCCTAACGACAGTCGAAAGGATCGCATCCTAGAGAATGTACTAGTCCCACACCTAATACACTCCGAAGGACAGCCTGCTTTTTCTCCAACTGTAACAGCCCGACTTTTCGGACTATTAATTCTAAATCGAAACTAAAAGGAAATACAATTTTATTAATCAAAAAGTCAATTATAAAGGTACTTATTACAAAAGCGCAGCTAACATCTATCGAAAAGTCAATCTAGCTCAATTCTATGGTCTTCGAACTCCAACGCTACCAAACTCGATTGTACACCGAACCTGAAAATTTTAAGTAATGAGCTATACAGCCCAGCAAGTAACCAATCGATCCAACTAGTAAGGCCAAGTAACACATATAATACAAGATAGTATAATATTCAATACGATATAATAACGATATACTAAACAATCACTTATGATGCACTTATTCTTATACCACAATTCATACCACTACAACCCACAATTCATACCACGACCACTACAACCCGGTGATAACGGTCCTAAATTTTCAGAAAACTGTCACTACAACCCGGTGACTCGGTCCTAAGTCTTTATTTTCGCAAACCATGGCATAAATCAGAGTTTCAAGACTATTGCTTACACATAACAAATATACTATAACACATATCAATTCAAAATAAATAATCACTTAGCCCAAGTTTTAATAATCAAATATACACACATAACACATAATTTTGAACACACTAGAAAGAACGATCAGAAACTTACCTCTACGCGGAAACTCAAGAATCAAATCATCCTAGATCATGTATTCAATTCTGACCAGATCTGTATTTTGCCTTTTTGACCCTCTAAACGACATTTTCTTGAAAAACTCAAAGAACGAAAGTTGTAGAACATGAAAATATCTTTCCGAAAAGTCCAGAATCAATGAATTCCGACGTACGATGAATTTTCTACGAATTTTACAAAAATTGCTAAATTATGTGTGGCAAAAGCCCTACGAATTTTATAAATAAAGATGAGGAAGAAGAATAAGTTGTAATAATAACGTCTTACAACCCTAATTCCAAAAATACTAGTAATCCGTATTCTAATCTGATCCATATTTTAAGCCCATTCTTCTAATCCAATTTTAAATCCTATTTAATATATAATTTTAATCCCTTTTCATTCTATTATTCTTTTATTATTATTATTATTCTAAAAATTACGGGATGTTACAGAATCCCAAGATGGGCAATCTCAAAATGGATCGTTAACTCCAAGATGAGTAAATCTCAAGATGGATCAATTCTAAGATGGGTCTTCAATCCTAAGATGGGTCTGGTTGAACGCTAAGGTTACGCTCAAGAGCTCGCTCGCAGTGTTCCACTCTTCAATCCCAATATAGGTATTTCATCCCAAGATGGGATTTCGAGTGAGGGGGCGTGTCAAATATTGTTAAATTAAGTCAGAAGATCTACAGTAAGTCAGATGATCTACAATTCTTAGTGATGTGATAATGTGTATTTTATACACATTTTGTCTTTCATTTTCTTGCATTTTTGTTCGTTTCGAATGTTGTTTTATCGATATTAATTATGTTTTTCATCTTTCAGTGCCTCATGCTTAATGGTTGAAAAGATGGATTATTTTGGGCTTGAAAGCAAAGATTATTAAAGAGGGAAGTTAGAAGATGCAAGCTCGCGTTTCCGGGAGGTTTTTATTGTATAATCTTGAAGATTTTGTCTCGCACGGGCTGCTGCACGGCCGTGCAACAGGCTGTGCAGGGTGTTACAAGTAGTGCAGAATGGACAGATTTTCTCACGGGCTGCTGCACGGCCGTGCAACAGGCTGTGCAGCCCCTGCTGTGTACTAAAAGAAATTTAACCTACTTCTAACATATCATATCTACACATCTTATTGTAGCCTCTTTTCTAAGCCTCCTCAAGAACCAAATTAGGGTTAGTCAAGTAGAGAGAAAAACATCAATTACTCATAATCTAGCATTGATTATGAGTAACTAACTTCATATATTTGGCTCAAGGAGGAGCTCTTGTATCAAAACCCATTTCATTTAAGTAAGATCTATTTCACTCTATCTTGAATATTTGTGTTGTATTGTTTATGATTTTGCTTGGAGATTGTAAGTTGCTTCACCTTACTCTTCTTGTAATTTTAATTGCTAATTGTTTGTGCTAATCCGTAATTGTTAGTGCATTCATTATAGTAGCACAAGATTTAGTGTACCTAAATCCACAAAATTCAAGTGCAAATACCTAGGTTGAGCTCCTCATCCTTGGGTTTGTCCTAGCCTCTCTTTGTTTGATTCCTTGATTTGGTTAAACTAGTAGTGCTTCATTATTGGTTGCTATTATCAAGAGAACTAATTTATGTGCTTCACTAAATTAGTGTTTTTAGAAGAGAAATAAGTGATTGTGTGCTTCACCAATTATCTTGGTTAGGTAGAGTTGATTAAATCTTGCTTATATGTGTATGGGTGAAGAACTTGAGTTTCCATAATCCTTGGGTCAAATATCTCTTTATCTTGCTAATTTAAACATTGTGCCTTGTTGTGTTGGAAAAATTGGATGATTGAAAGTCCCATAATCATATTTCTCTAGCAATTTATTTCTTGTAGTCTAGGTGTTTGATAAAACACCACAAACAACTAAAAACCCCCCCACCATTTTACATTACTCTAGTATTGAACGCTATTCCCTTGGGTTCGATCCCTACTTGCCACATTTGCTATATTTTATAGTTAAGTGCGAACATAGTAGAGCATAAACATTCATTATCAATTTGGCGCGTCGACGACGGGCGTGGCCAAATTTTGGCGCCGCTGCCGGGGAGCTAGTTTTAGTTCAATATTAGTGCGCGTATAAAATTGTGAATATTTTAGTTCCATTGTGCATATTTATCTATTTTTCTTGATTTTGGAAATTTTTGCTATGTATGACTCGATCCTCTTGTTTAGGTGATCTTGCGTATTCATCCAATCCCGAGAGACTCTTGCGAAGGAATCAAAGGAATTCAAGTGCCAATATAGATTCATCAAGTCAATTTATTTCTAGCTCACCTTCGGAAGAGGAGTTTAACGAGGGTCCTCCCCTTGTTATACCTATCTCATCACCGGACGACAACATTGATCAAGTCATGGAAAATCCTAATCAACGCACACTCAAGGAGATTGCTTCTCCTAGCTCCGTTCAACTACCATTGTGCATTGTATTTCCGGGAGGACAACCATTTGAGCTAAAGGGTGGTCTTATTGCCCTCCTTCCCAAGTTTGGAGGTGAAGGCACGGAAGATCCTTTTAGGCATCTCCAAGAATTTGAAATGGTATGTTCTTCAATGAGACCAAACAATGCTACAGAAGAACAAGTGAAGTTGAAAGCATTTCCCTTTTCCTTGAGAGACAATGCCAAGGCATGGCTATTTTACCTTCTTCCAAACTCAATCACTACATGGGAGCAAATGCGAAGTGCTTTCTTGGGGAAATTCTTCCCTACCTCAAAGGCTACGGGCATCTCCAAAGAAATTTGTGGCATTCGGCAATACTCTGGAGAAACATTGTATGAGTATTGGGAAAGGTTTCAAAAGCTTTGTCAAAGTTGTCCTCCACACTTGATATCGGAAGAGTTGCTCATTCACTACTTCTATGGAGGCTTGGAATATAGTGCTAAATTGCACCTTGATGCTTCAAGTGGTGGAGTTCTTGTGGATAAAACGCCGGAGGAGGCTAGAAAGTTGATAACCAAGATTGCCGAGAATTCTCGCCAATTTGGGGATCGTCAAGTTCATGTCAAGAACCCATCCGTGAATGAAGTGGTAACTCAAAAGTTAGAGGGCCAAATCTCGGACCTTACATCATTGGTTCGTCAATTAGCCGTTGGGAATCTTCAACAACAAAAATATTGTGGTGTTTGCAATATGTCGGATCATGCTACTAACGAATGCCTATCATTCCAACAACCCGAAGAGCAAATTAATGCTATTGGAGGTTTTTCGGGACAACCACCTCAAAGGAAGTATGACCCCTATAGTAACACCTACAACCCCGGTTGGAGAGACCACCCTAATTTTCGATATGGAAATCCCAATGCACCAAACTCTAACCAATACCAAAATCCAAACACTTACAACACCCAACATCAACAAAACCCTCCTCCATACTCACAAAAACGGCCCAATCAAAATTTTCAAGCACTCCCACCACCACCTCCATACAATTCCCAAGACCATCAAGGGCCTTCTTCATCTTCATTATCATCACTTGAAGAAATGATTAAGCAATTGGCAACAAACAACCTCCAATTTCAAAACATCACTTCTCAAAATATATCCAACTTGGAAAAGAATACTTCCCAATTTCAAAATAATACTTCTCAAAGTATAGCCAATTTGGAAAAGCAAATGAGCCAACTAGCTACAACCGTGAATCGATTGCAAAGCCAAGGTTCTAGGCAACTTCCTTCTCAAACGGAGGTGAACCCCAAAGAAAATGCTAGTGCCATGACCTTGAGGTGTGGGAAAGAATTGGAGGACCTTCATGCTAAGGCCAAGGGGATGGTAAATGATAATGAAAGTGGAAAGGTTGAAAATGATGACATCTCGGAGGCTAGGGATGAAAACCTTGAAGATAATATGGAATTTGAGGAAGAGAAAGTTGATAAGGGAAAGAAGGAAAGTGTTCAAGAAGACGCTCCACAAGCAAAGAAGCCAAGGTTCATTGATGAGGATGTGGTTATTCGACCTCCATTCCCTTCCAAATTTTCTAAGCCAAAGAAAGAAATTGTTGATAAGGAAATGCTTGAGACCTTCCGAAAAGTGGAAATCACTCTCCCATTACTAGATGCCATAAACCAAGTTCCAAGGTATGCAAAGTTTCTCAAAGATTTGTGTACTAACAAAAGGAAGTTAAGAGGTGATGAAACTATAGTGGTGGATGAGAATGTCTCGGCCGTGATTCAAAGGAGGTTACCTCAAAAATGTTCAGATCCGGGCACATTCACTATTCCTTGCAAGATTGGAGGTAAATTCTTTGAAAGAGCTATGCTTGATTTAGGCGCCTCGATCAATGTGATGCCCCTCTCCATATTCCAAACTTTAAATTTGGGGGCACTTGAGAATACGAATGTGATCATTCAACTCGCGGATAGATCTAATGCCTATCCCGAAGGGGTAATTGAAGATGTGCTTGTTCATGTTGATCAAATGGTTTTCCCCGCCGACTTTTACATCTTGAAAATGGAAGATGGTCCATCAAACATCAAGTCCGCTCCAATTCTCTTTGGACGTCCATTTCTTAAAACGGCGAAGACCAAGATTAACATGGATGATGGTTCTCTCACTATGGAGTTTGGCAGTGAAGTTGTTAAGTTCAATATTTATGATGCCATGAAATTCCCTAGTGAGTCACACTCAATTTGCTCCATGGATGTTATTGATGGTTTAGCCCAACAAGCTTTTGACATGGGAAATAAAGAAGCTCTCCAAGTGGTTATTGAGGGATGTGTAAACGAAGATGATGGATTCCCTAATTCGGAAGAGGCCAATGAGGCAATTATGGAGCTCAATGTATTGCAACCTTTACCCCAAAGGTGTGAACTTGCAAAAATTGATCTTCCCTTGTCTTATTCCAAATTACTCCCTTCTATTGAGAATCCTCCTACTTTGGAATTGAAAGTATTGCCTAATCATCTCAAATATGCTTATCTTGGGGACAATGAGACTCTTCCCGTTATCATAGCTTCTAATTTGAGTAATGTGCAAGAAGAACGCCTCTTGCGGGTTCTTAAGGATCATAAAAGTGCTATTGGGTGGACCATTGCCGATATTAAGGGAATTAGCCCTTCCACTTGCATGCATCGCATACTCTTTGAGGATGGAGCTAAACCTACTAGAGACCCTCAAAGAAGACTTAATCCGGCAATGATGGAAGTTGTTAAAAAGGAGATTCTCAAGCTACTTGATGTGGGAATCATTTTTCCAATTTCGGATAGCGAATGGGTGAGTCCGGTACATTGCGTTCCTAAAAAGGCGGGTATCACTCTTGAAGAGAATCTTAAAGGTGAGCTTGTATCTACCCGAGTCCAAAATGGGTGGCGAATGTGCATAGATTATCGCAAGTTAAATGCGGTAACTCGAAAAGACCATTTTCCTCTTCCTTTCATTGATCAAATGTTAGAGAGGTTAGCCGGGAAGGAATTCTATTGCTTTCTAGATGGATTTAGTGGATATCATCAAATTGTCATTGCTCCCGAAGATCAAGACAAAACCACATTTACTTGTCCTTTTGGCACGTTTGCATTTCGTAAACTCTCATTTGGCTTATGTGGTGCTCCCGCAACTTTTCAAAGGTGTATGGTGAGTATTTTCTCCGACATGATAGAGAATGGAATTGAAGTCTTTATGGATGATTTCTCTATTTCGGGTGATTCTTTTGATGAATGTCTTCAAATTCTTACACATGCCTTGGATCGATGCTTGGAGACTAATCTAGTGCTCAACTATGAAAAATGCCATTTCATGGTCCAAGAAGGTATTGTATTGGGACATATTGTGTCTAGGAAGGGCATTGAAGTTGACAAGGCAAAAGTCGATATTATTGCAAGTCTTCCGTACCCTTCAAATGTCAAGGATGTGCGGTCTTTTCTTGGTCATGCCGGATTCTATAGAAGATTTATCAAGGATTTTTCCAAAGTTGCATTTCCCCTATCATCTCTTCTTCAAAAGGATGTAGAGTTTAAAATTGATGAAAAATGCAAGAAGGCTTTTGACCATCTCAAGGAAGCTTTAACTTCGGCCCCTATCATTAAGGCTCCGGATTGGTCCCTTCCGTTTGAGATTATGTGTGATGCTAGCAATTATGCGGTTGGTGCGGTGTTAGGGCAAAAGGTTGACAAACGATCTCATGTGATTTATTATGCCTCTCGCACACTCAATTCCGCCCAAGTAAACTATACCACCACCGAGAAGGAATTGCTTGCTATTGTCTTTGCTCTTGACAAGTTTCGTTCATATCTTCTTGGTTACAAAGTCATCATATACACGGATCATGCCGCCTTAAGACATCTCTTGGCGAAAAAAGAGTCAAAGCCTAGGTTGATTCGGTGGATTCTTCTCCTTCAAGAATTTGACTTAGAAATCAAAGATAAAATAGGTGCCGAGAACTTAGTGGCGGACCACTTGAGTCGACTTGTGAGGGAGGAAGATGTTTCTCCTCTTCAAGAATTATTTCCGGATGAGCACTTATTTGGAATTCAAGGCGAGGTGCCATGGTATGCGGATCTTGTGAACTACATTGTATGTAAAACTTTTCCTAATGGCATGCCTAAGTATCAAAGGGAGAAGTTAAGAAGTGAAGCCAAACACTACATTTGGGATGATCCTTATCTTTGGAAACATTGTGCGGATCAAGTCTTGAGAAGGTGTGTTCCCGAGTCGGAAATTGCTTCCATTCTTCAATTTTGTCATTCTTATGCTTGTGGAGGTCATTTTGGGAAAGATCGAACGGCAAGGAAGGTACTTGAATGTGGATTTACATGGCCAACTCTTTTTCGTGACTCTCACGATTTTTGTAAGCAATGTGAGCCTTGTCAAAGAACCGGCAATATTGCAAAAAGGAATGAAATGCCCCAAACTCCAATTATTGTGGTAGAAATCTTCGATGTATGGGGTATTGATTTTATGGGGCCATTTCCATCGTCTTCTCATGGAAATCTCTATATTCTCTTGGCCGTTGATTATGTTTCTAAGTGGGTAGAGGCCAAGGCAACAAAATCGGATGATGGTAAAGCGGTTGTTGCATTTCTCAAATCTCAAATTTTCAACCGATTTGGTGTTCCCAAAGCTATCATAAGTGATCAAGGTACCCACTTCTGTAACAAATTGGTGGGGAATCTTCTTAAATCTTATGGGGTCTATCATCGAATGGCAACGGCTTATCATCCTCAATCTAATGGTCAAGCCGAAGTTTCTAATCGGGAGATTAAGTCTATTCTTGAGAAGGTGGTGAAACCCTCTAGGAAGGATTGGTGTGTTCGTCTTGAAGATGCATTATGGGCATATAGGACGGCATTTAAAACTCCTATTGGTATGTCTCCTTACAAGTTGGTTTTTGGTAAGTCTTGTCATCTTCCCGTGGAGTTAGAGCACAAAGCTTATTGGGCAATCAAAGCTTGTAATATGGATCTTAATGTTGCCGGGGCTCATAGAAAACTTAACTTGCTTGAATTGGAGGAAATTCGTAACAATGCCTATGAGGATGCTCAATCGTATAAGGCTAGAGTAAAGGACTTTCATGATCGTTCGCTCGTTTCTAAATCATTTCATGTTGGGCAAAAGGTCCTCCTCTACAACTCTCGTCTCAAATTAATGCCCGGGAAGCTTCGATCTCGTTGGTTGGGTCCATTTGTTGTTGTAAAAATCTACCCTCATGGAGCGGTGGATTTGCGAAGTTTGTCTACCAACAAAGAATTCAAGGTAAATGGCCACCGTCTTAAGCCTTTCTATGAGGGATTTCAAGAATCTACCGTTGATGTCATCTCATTAGCGGACCCCCTTCATGAATGAGCTCTCGTTAGTTTGTGTGTTGGTGCTACGAGGCACATCCGGGAAGTCGAGCCACCGACAGTAAACAAAGGCGCTAATTGGGAGGCAACCCAAGGTACACATGTATTTATATATTATGTGTATGTCAAATTTTTGGTTCTCACTCGCATTTATGAAGGGTGTTTTGCATTTTATGGGTTTGAGGATTGATCTAAATATTAATGAGTGGGATTTTCTTTTTCATCAATTTTATTTTCTAAAAAAAAAAAAAAATGTGTGTTGATTGATTTTTATGTATTGTTGTGATGTGTCTAGTGAACTTTATTTCAACCAAAAAAAAAAAAAAAAAAGGCAAAAAAAAAAAAAAAAAAAACAAAAAAATGTGACCCGCTCAATAATATTTAGTATCGCTAATTCCAATTTTTATGATTTTTTATATTTATTCCACACTTGCCTTGATGTGTTTGTTCATATTTTCAGGATTTAATATTTTATTCGAGCAATCAAGGATTTATGTGAGTGTTATTTGAAAAAAAAAAAAGAAAAAAAAAATAAATAGAGTTTGTATAATTTTTGTTGCAATATTGGAACTGCACAGGCGTTCAGTAGGCCGTGCAGCAAACCGTGAGTTTTGACAAGCATTCTGCATTGAACACTTAAAAGCCATCCAGAAACGCACGGGTGTGCACTAGCCTGTGCAGCAAGCCGTGAGTTTTCAGCAACTCCCTGCATTCCCTATCTAATTTCACTCCAACTTTCTCACTTGTTGCACAACCGTGCAACTTTTTACAATTAAAAAGACAAGACTCAATTCCTATCCCTAAATTCCCTTCTTTTTCTCAGCATAACACCAACTCTCTCCTTCCGCCTCCATTTTCAATCCACCATTTCTCCTCCGTCTTTTCATCACATCGACAGCACCCACCACAGCCTTCAATTCTTTTACTCCACCATTGCAGCCACCATTCCACCGCTGCAATTCTCCAATCACTGCCCTCCGCAGCAAGCCATCATTCCTCCAATCGCCTTATTCCTCCACCCCATCGACGCGTGCAGTCTCTACTCCCACTGTCACACCTCCATCTCGCGGCATCTTCATCGCCTTACCAATTCAGCCGCGCCCACCTCTCCTGCAAACCACTCCAACCCCCTCCCCTCACATCGCCTCCAACTGCGTTTCCAGCCCACCGCCCTCTCAACTCCTCCACCGTTCTTCCATCACCACACATCTCCTCCTAACACCCGTTTCCTACAACCCCTGTCACAACATTCCACCACCTACACAATTCTCCTTCATCCCCACTCCTCCATCCATCTTCTTCTTCCACCATAACCGTTCACCCAACCACCATCCTATCCTCTCCACAACCAGCAGCCACCACCAAACGACCATCCCCTCCACCCTACCCGTCCTTCATTCCCCCCCCCGGCCTCCTTCTACACAAACAGCAGCCCACTCCCCTATTTTCCAACACTACTACTCCATCTCCTCAATTCAACACCATCACCTCCTCCCTCCCTTCTCCACTTCGAACAGCGCCCACCTCATCTCCCAGCTTCACCCTGCTGCAATACCCACCATCACTGTCCATCCTCTCTGCCATCCACAATCCGTCCTCTGAACCTCACTCCCCCATTCTTTTCCCACACACCGCCACCGTTCAACTCACACACAGCCCCCTTCCCTTTTTTGTTTTGTTTGTTTTTTTTGTTTAGTTTAGTTTTTATTTTGTTTTTGTTTCATTTTATTTTATTTTACTTTATTTTGTTTTTGTTTTTGTTTTTGTTTTTTTGTTTTGTTTTAGTTTTATTTCTTTTTATTTACTTCTTATTTAATTTTAATTTTCAATTTTTGATTTTATTACTTAGTTATTTTATTTTAATTTTAAATTTAATTTAATTTTTTTTTATTTTTTTTATTTTATTTATTTTTTAGTTTTAAATTTGAATTTTTCGATTTTATTAATATTTTAGTTAAAAATTTGATTTTTGATTTTATTATTATTTGGTTAATTATTTAATTCTTCTTTTTCTTCTTTTCAAAAAAAAAAAAAAGAAAAAAAGAAAAAAAAATTAGTTTTAATATTTCCATACCCTTAATTAGTGTAATTAATTAGCTTTGAGGGGTGTATTGTCGTGTCGTTGATTATTGTAGCTTGGGGTGTTTGTGGTATGTGGCGGTAATTCATTTCGGGGTTTACCATTTGGTGTTGAATTTTGTGACGAATTGGTGGTGGGATTAGTGTTGGTTTGTTGGCTATCTTTGTGTTTGTGCTTGGTGTTTCTATTGGGTGGTTGTTTTGGCTAGTAATTCGAAGTTGGGATTAATCATCATGAGTGGTGTTTCTTCTAAGCATGGTAAAAACAAGGGCAAGGTTCCATCCAAGCGTCAAAAGACCACTTCTTCATCTGTGGAACCTCAAATATTTCTCACTCGCAAGGAATATGAAGAATCAGGTCTACCATTGCCTCCTCCCAATTATGGACTTGATTTGCAATCCGCTAAGCCTAGCTTGTCCTTCTCTGGTGATGCCCTTGAGAGGTATAATTCTATTTCCTCGCTCAAGGTTTTACCATTTCGCTATTTTGATAAACATGTTATGGAAAAGCTAGGAATTTGGGATGAGGTTAAGAATATTTTGACTACTTCCGGTTGGCCTTCATGGTTAGAAATGGATGAGCCTACTTGTCCGGCTTTGGTTTATGAATTCTTTACTACCGTGAAGTGTGATGTTGGCGTCGGGAAGGATTTAAGCTTAACCTCTCGAATCAATTTTCGGATGATGGGTTTATGGTTTAGCGTTCGGTTGAAAGACCTTTGTGATTGGTTTGGATGGGAACACAAGTGTGGTACTCATAAGCCTCCCCGCCAATTCCAAAATTATATTTGGCCTGCCATTTCTTCGGACTCCGAATGGTCTTCAAGTCGGAGTAAGTCCACCAAAATCAAGAACCCTAGTCTCAGTTACATTCATCGTGTGATGACAAATTCCTTATATGGTAATGAAGGGTCCAATAGCGCCGTTTCAATGGCCGAACTTGGGGTCCTTTATTTTTTGCATGAGGGATACAGTGTTGATTGGGTTTATTTATTTGTTGCACGCATGTTGGAGCTTTCGAGGCGAAAAACGGGTTCTCTTGTCTTTGGCGGGTTTATCACCCGTATTGCATCTAGCTTGGGAGTTCTTGACCGGGGTTGTTCTCATATTCCATGGTTAGAAGGTCGAGATCCCGTTGCTACTATTGACTACATGGTTTTAAAGAATATGGGTGTTATATCCGGGACTTTTGAGAATTTTCGATGGACGGGCCACAAAGCATCTCAGCTCACTTGTCCTCCATCTTCTCTTCTCACTGAGGAGGAACCGGTTCCCGAACCATTGCCTTTAGCGATTGATCGAGGGGGTTCTTTCTATCATGGTTCCACTGCGGAGTTCTCTGCGCCTCAGCAGGCCTACTTACAGCGCATGGAACAGTCCATTAAAGACCATGTTGATAAACGGTTTTCTGAGCATCGAGTGTGGATGGAGCAGTTTTGTGCCTCGATGACGGCTCAGTGTCAGACCAGTTCTAGGGACACAACCTTGGATCCTCCTCATGATCCTTGAGTTTCTTGGCTTCGCTCCCGGTCCTTGTTGCTTGTTTTTAGGGGAGTTTTCTTTCACTTTGTTTCTCCCTCATTTTTATTTGTCATGCATGAGGACATGCCATGTTTTAAGTGGGGGAAGGATTGTTGATTTTGATTGCCGTTTTGTTTGCAATTTGGAAATAAGTTTAGTCATGAGTGTGTTTACTTGTTTGCAAAATTTATGACATTGTGAGCTTGCAGCCTTGTTTTCTCCTATTTCGTGCCTAGCATTACCAATTTGATGTGAATCTATAAGTTGATGCACCTCTTTTGCACACACACACACTTGAAATGGCATGACAAGTTTAGATGTTTGTAATTAAATTGTGAGCATGACGATTATCTCTTAGCATGCATGGAATCAAATCGAGGAGATGTTATTAAAACGTAAACCTTGTGAGGCCTTGAACGATGATTCTTTTGCTTGTGTGTTTCTCCTACTTTATGTATGTTTGTTGCTCTAGGGCTTGCATTAAACCTTCATTCATGGATGCACCATAATAAGGAAATTCTATTTAGGATAACCTTTTTGACCTTTTTAGCTTGTGAACCATGAAAATAATCCCTAGTTACCCCTTTGAAGCTTGTATCCATATTTTTCTTCGTCACTCTTCCCTGTCATACATGAGTCATAGCCAAATACTTCACTCTCGACCTAGTTGAGCTAGTTGAGTCTTGGAAAGAATTGATTGATGAGCATGTGAATTTGGAAAAGTTGTGAAGAGGAAGAATTCTATTTATTGTAAGCGGGAACTAGTTCCACGTGTATATCTAGATGTGGTTCAAGGTTCATTGTAATATTTATATATAATGCATCCCCTTTGTAAAAAAAAAAAAAAAAGAAAAAAAAATAGAAAGGGGATGTTAAAAAAAAAAAAAGAAAAAAAAAAGGAGAAATAAAAAAAAAAGCAATAAATCTTTGTACATTATTTTGATTCAATTTTCTTGGTAAATGTGGTTGTGTTTTGTAATTGTAAATGAGTGAAGATATTCTTTAGTTTGGAATGTGGTGGATGAAGCGAGCAAGCGTCATTTTGACTCAACTAGCGAAACTTTTACACCTTCTTTGAACTTAAATTTTCACACCTTCACCCTAGCCTCATTACAACCCATTTTATGAATTCCTTGTTTTTGGTGCAATCCGGAATTTAGGTGAACATGCAAGGTCAAGTAGAGCGCATGCATTTAGACTTGGAGTTGAGTGAAATCTCTAGCCCATACTTGTGTGATGCATAATTGAGAGATGTGAGATTTTTCACCATATAATTTCATCTTCTTAATGCGAAGCCGTGTATGCTTTGTGATCATCTTGTCTAGTGTTCACGATTGAAGTGCATTCATTCTATCTTTAATGTCATGGTTACATATTTTGCACAAGGTGTGTCATCTTGATTCTTGAATTGGTTGTTAGCTCGTTTTGGTGGATGACAAGGTGAATAGCTCTATATGTTTGATTTTAGTTACAAGTAGATGACTCGGACATGTGAATGTAGTAGTTAGCTTAATTAGTAGGAATTGTTAGTTTCTTGTTTATTAGTGATTTTTTGTGATTTTGTGGGTACATCATCTATAAACCCTCACGAGACCTCACTCGTCCACTAGGGCTACCTAGGGGTTCCAAGGGCTTGTTGCATATGCCAAATGCAACCGTGATCACCTACGGAAGTGGTATTAGTTAGGAGTATATAGTTATGTTAATTTTAGTTTGCTCGGGACTAGCAAAGTTTAAGTGGGGGAAGATTTGATAATGTGTATTTTATACACATTTTGTCTTTCATTTTCTTGCATTTTTGTTCGTTTCGAATGTTGTTTTATCGATATTAATTATGTTTTTCATCTTTCAGTGCCTCATGCTTAATGGTTGAAAAGATGGATTATTTTGGGCTTGAAAGCAAAGATTATTAAAGAGGGAAGTTAGAAGATGCAAGCTCGCGTTTCCGGGAGGTTTTTATTGTATAATCTTGAAGATTTTGTCTCGCACGGGCTGCTGCACGGCCGTGCAACAGGCTGTGCAGGGTGTTACAAGTAGTGCAGAATGGACAGATTTTCTCACGGGCTGCTGCACGGCCGTGCAACAGGCTGTGCAGCCCCTGCTGTGTACTAAAAGAAATTTAACCTACTTCTAACATATCATATCTACACATCTTATTGTAGCCTCTTTTCTAAGCCTCCTCAAGAACCAAATTAGGGTTAGTCAAGTAGAGAGAAAAACATCAATTACTCATAATCTAGCATTGATTATGAGTAACTAACTTCATATATTTGGCTCAAGGAGGAGCTCTTGTATCAAAACCCATTTCATTTAAGTAAGATCTATTTCACTCTATCTTGAATATTTGTGTTGTATTGTTTATGATTTTGCTTGGAGATTGTAAGTTGCTTCACCTTACTCTTCTTGTAATTTTAATTGCTAATTGTTTGTGCTAATCCGTAATTGTTAGTGCATTCATTATAGTAGCACAAGATTTAGTGTACCTAAATCCACAAAATTCAAGTGCAAATACCTAGGTTGAGCTCCTCATCCTTGGGTTTGTCCTAGCCTCTCTTTGTTTGATTCCTTGATTTGGTTAAACTAGTAGTGCTTCATTATTGGTTGCTATTATCAAGAGAACTAATTTATGTGCTTCACTAAATTAGTGTTTTTAGAAGAGAAATAAGTGATTGTGTGCTTCACCAATTATCTTGGTTAGGTAGAGTTGATTAAATCTTGCTTATATGTGTATGGGTGAAGAACTTGAGTTTCCATAATCCTTGGGTCAAATATCTCTTTATCTTGCTAATTTAAACATTGTGCCTTGTTGTGTTGGAAAAATTGGATGATTGAAAGTCCCATAATCATATTTCTCTAGCAATTTATTTCTTGTAGTCTAGGTGTTTGATAAAACACCACAAACAACTAAAAACCCCCCCACCATTTTACATTACTCTAGTATTGAACGCTATTCCCTTGGGTTCGATCCCTACTTGCCACATTTGCTATATTTTATAGTTAAGTGCGAACATAGTAGAGCATAAACATTCATTATCAATTTGGCGCGTCGACGACGGGCGTGGCCATGATGTAATCAGTTACGTATATTAAGCTTATTAAGCTTATATATAGACTTTATCAGAACTCTTGTAAAATACACAAATATATACAATCTCTACTTCTGTAAACTATCTATGCTGTTATATATTTCAACAACTATATAAAAACGACAAAGCCAAAGCTCCAGATTCCCTCCATTGACTATATAAAAACGAAAAACCCAAAGCTCCAGATGGCGAGAAAACAAATCGGGAAATCTTCAAATCACTAGCAAGCCGGTGGGTCCAACCAAGAAATATATCCGAAACAATAGCCACAGGGGGCGAGGGGTGATCTTGAAACCAGTTAACGATGGGATCATAGAGATCAGCTAAAGCCATAATTGTCATTAAACGGAAGGTGCTGGACGGGAGATCATGGACGTTTTCAACGCCAGCAGGAAGATCAGAGTTGGCTGGAAGAGCAGGAAGATCATGCAGTGTGCTTAGTAAGAAGTGGATTGAGACAGTGGAGGTTCTTGGGGGTTACAAGTATCGTGATGGTTAAGTTACAAAGAGCGAGTTGGTGAGTGAGGTCTAAGAGAGGCAACATGTGACCCTATTATCGAGAAAGAGAAAGAGAATTGGATGATAAGATGATTTATGCAGAAATTGATTTTATTATTGAGGGAAGGTAGAGTTTTCTTGTTAATATAAGGAGTCAACTGTATTATTTGTGTGAAGTCCATAGAATTTAACATAATTACTAATTTTTGTCATCCGCTGTTTTGCGTATTTTGGTTTATATTTATTTCATTGTGTCTGTAAATACTTTTCTAGTCTAAGTGATAAAATGAAATGGACAAAGGTCAGATAAGGTTACAATTTTAAGCTGATGTATGGTACCAGATAATTACTAAAAATAAGGTTCAGAGTGGAAAACACACCAGGATATGGACTTTGCACAAGTTGGGAGCACTCCAAATTGAACAAATTAAACAAGAAACCTCCTACAAATGAATGAAATATATTCTTCAGGTGAGGCATTGGTTTAGAAAGTTTGTTTGGGCAAATTCCTTCAGCTAAGTACTTCGAGACAAATTGCTAACAAAGAGAACAAACAATCAGATATTGATGACTGATTAGTAACAAGAACTTACATAGAACAATGTAAAGAGAATCTAATTACTTCAATAAAAGACATTCCTATAGATAACATCTGATTTTTATGTAAAATTCGGAGTATTTTTTTCTATTTTCACAAGTTATAACATGGAATGAAGGAACTACTCTGTAGTTTCAATAATCAATCAAACAAATATAACCCACAAGTCGAAAAACAATATATACTGTTATTACTTGTGCTTGGTGCCCTTTGCAAATGACTCCTTCACATAGTTAACAAAAAAAGATGCCTGTCATTGTTTCAGCAAAAAAGCTTTTTACACTTCAGTATATTTGTTGTATATACCTGTGAAAATTAAAGATAAGACAACTATAAAGAGGGCACAGATAATACAAATCAGCCAACTTTACGGTGGGAACAAGAGATACAAAATCAGAATTTAAAGCATAGCATTGATCACATTTTAAGTTCGTAGACATAGTTTGGCTCCAAAGACACAAGGTACATAGTTTAGCGAAAGTTCTAATGTATATCGAATATTAAAGTTGCAGAGAAGAATCAGTCACAATCCAATTGCTAAAAAGTCATAGGTAAGCACATATATCGTAACTTTTAACCCAATGCCCATAATCAACAGCATCATAAGGGTATTTTAAGCTTCTTATCTGTGCTCTTGATGAAGCTCTAGGAAATTCCAACATCTCTTCTAATATATTGAATGCTTCGTCCTTTCCCAGGTTCGAATTACGGTGGATGAACATTGTTTTGAGCAATGGGGAGCGGGAAAGTAGAAATTTGACTAGCTCCAACTCTGCTTTAAGACCTTGAAAATGACTAAACGTGACAATTTCAAGATGATGTGCAGTACAATCCTGAAAATGATCTGCAGCACTATCCTGAAAATCATCAAGATACTCTTCTACGGGATCTGGGTCTACCTGATAAAGATATTATACATAGGATTGTCAAACAGGAGCTATAGCAATACAGAGTATATGAAGTGCATTTGCGGTGTGCCTCACCGATATATGTAGTTTGCACAACTTGGGAGCACTCCGAATCAAACAAAGCAAACAAGAGACCTCGGACAAACAAGTAAAATTTATATCAAAACAACATAGAGTCCTTAGGTACAACAATGGTTTAGAAAGTCTCTTTGGAGAACCTCCTGCAGCCAAATACTTTGAAACAAGTTGCAAACAAAGAGCAAAAACAGTTAGATGTTAAGAAGCAATACAAAGTTATAGTGTACAGTGTAACTGAGAATTTGAATATTACCATGAGAAAATACTTAGCTAAAGAGAACTTCTCAATATTATGCAAACTACTGAGAACATTGACAACATTGGGCGTTTCTGCCCGCGTCATTGGGGTGTCTCCTGACAACCTGAAAGAATATTCTCTCAGATTTTCTAAGCCAGCTGAAGAGTATTCTGATATCATTTTGCGATAATGTTGATGTAAGCATTTGAGGTTAGGAGCACGGAAGTTGGTATGAGAGAGTTCATGGCTAACCATCAAGGTCAACTTCTCAAGCACAGGGCAATCAAAGACGCTTTCTTCGCTCGTAACGACACCAATTAACTCAATAACCCTCAGAGAAGTATAAGTCAATCCTCCAAATGCAGGTATACAGGGAAACCAATAAAATGCGAGCCTCAAATGAGTCAGACCTAAAGAAGAGAAATTATATGCTGTGAATTCCCTACGAGCATCGCCCTCTAGAGTAAGTTGCTTGATACCCTTCCTTGAGAATAATGGAATCCACTGATCTAGATAATCATGGATTACCCGAGATACGCCAACAGAAGGAAATATGAGAGAAAAATTGAGAATGGGTCCATTGTGGAGTAGGAGAACTTTATTTATCACACTAACAAATTTAACAGTCTGTCGTTCTAGACATTCACTCATTTTAAAAACTGAATTTTGGAAATCTTCTTCAAAAACTAGATTTGGAATCGTAGTCCAACAGTGCCTCCAACTTCTCGACAAGATACTGGTTCTCACTGCATCTCGTATAGGTAAAAAGCAAAGGATAGTTTCTTGAATGTTCCGAGGCAGCACACTGATTCTATCTTTCTTTAAATACATATGACCAGCCTTTCTTGTACTAAACTCAGCCATTCTCTTCTGCAATAAAAATATGTGAATTTGTCATGTTGCGATTTTATGTTCTCTCACATTCATTACAAACTCTTCAATTTCACTATATGGTACAAAATCCCTCTTCAATTTCACTACATAGTACAAAATTTTAGTCAGATATAAGCGATATTAGGGTTCTTTCTAATGGGTTTCCTATTTTTACAGTAATAATAAGTACACCTTCCATTTCAAAATCATGAAAAACAAACAGCATTTCAATATAATTATCACCCAAAAGCAAATTAAGGTTCAAATGAACTAAAGTAAAATCCAAAGCACAACATATGCACACACATACATATAAGCAAAAACAGAGTATATTAAAGCAGTTGGAAAAACTTACATCAGTGATACGTTGAAAGAAGAGAGAAATGTGCTGAAGAATCACAAACTGTGTAGTGGGCTATTGCGGGTTTCTTTTGACCCGTTCTTACACCACCTCTGTTAATACTACTTTACTTTCCGGTAAAGTGTCACTTTGACTACCGTCAAATAGCATTTAGCCTATTGTATTGCACTTCACTTTTTTTTTTTGTGCAGTGGTTGAGCCACTGGCCTTCTTTGAAAGAGGTCAGGGGTTCGATTTCTGCGTGTGCGTGAGTTTCTTAGTTTGTATTAGGTTTCCTTTCTGTTGTATTTGTATTTCTGTATTTGTAATGGCCGGGGGTCCTTCGGAAACAGCCTCCCTATTGTATAGGGGCATGGTCTGCGTACAGCTACCCTCCTCAGACACCACTTTGAGTGGTATTATAACTGAGTAAGTTAAGTTATTGCACTTCACTTTTTTCCCAATTATCCCACTATTCTCTCCGTCGGTTTAACCGTTAAAATGATGCATAATTCATAAAAACATTTAAAATCGGTTTCAAAAAAAAAAGCATTTAAAATCGTAAATTTTTACTAAAAATTTTGTAAAAAAATTATAAAAATCATAAAAAAGAAGAAAAGAAGAAAAGTTATGGTTTATAGTAGAGCCGTAGGCATTACTGTAACTAGGCAATTTAGTCGCGCTTCGCGCGGTTAATACATTTTTATTATTAGGTACTAAAAATAGATAAATTAATTTTTATTGTTTATAAAAATTAACTGGCATTTTAAAAATTTCTTAAAAAAGCGATTTAAAATAGTTTGTATAAATTATTAGTTGGAATAATACTCTCATTATATATCAAAAATTTTAATAATTTAAAAATATCATAAATATGAAAAATAACACTTACAATATTAAATATTACTCCCTCCGTCCCTCCGAATTCTTTACGTTTGCGGACCAGTTTTCAGCACGCATTTTAAGGTGCATTTTAAGGATAGTTCTATAACTTATTTTTGATATTTTCTTTTTTTGTATAAAAATAGAACAATTCTATTTTTATACAAAAAAAAAAAGAAAATATCAAAAATAAATTATAAAACTATCCTTAAAATGCACCTTAAAATGCGTGCCAAACAAGCAATTTTTTATGTAAAGAAATGAGAGGTAGAGAGGGAGAACTAAATAACGTTTTGAAAGTCGACACCTCTCTCATAACATACATACTCAATAATAGCATAAAAATTCATGTAATAAGAATTTTAATTTATTTTCGCACAATATAATGAAACAACATGTGTATAACATTTTTATCGACTTAATCGATCAATAAAATGGTTGAGTTTATTATGTAAAAAATAAAAAAGCTGTCAATATTATTTTATACAAATTCTAGATTTTAACCAAAAGATTATACTTCCATAACTTATAATGATTTCCACAATTAGTGATAAAAAATTGTTTGAGAAGTTAAGATCGTTTATCCTACACTTGTCTGAAAAAAGCTTGCAAAAATCTTCAACATGTAATAAAAAATGAAGCAATGGGAACAATTTTAAGTCATTAATTTACATGAAAATAATCTTAGTTTTATACATATACTTAATATTTTAAATTTGAATAAGAGTTATAATGCTCAAATAAAATTTGTTAATCTTTTATATAAATAATAATATGAAGTAAATTTTATATATATATATATATATATATATATATATATATATATATATATATATATATATATATATATATATATATGTTCCTATAGTTAACTTTAGAAAATTCTCCTAAAGTTAACCATTAAGATTGTGACACATATGCACAATCAATAATGCCCCCTGCGGGGCCCTTTTAAATAAGAAAAGAAATCCATCAAAAGTACCTAGTTTTAATGGGTTAACTTTAGGAAATTTCCTATAGTTAACTATAGGACCATTTTTCTCATATATATATATATATATATATATATAGATATATTAATAAGCGTAATTAATGATTATTAAGATGCCATTAAGATGTCCTTAAGATGCTATTTAATGCAAGAAAAAATTAAATAAAAAAAACCAGAAAAGTGAAAATTTAAGAAAAATATTTTAAACGCTTCTGGTGTATTTCCGATCTCCTGCTATTATAATATATATAGATATTAAATAGGTAATTACGTTCAAAACATAAAGTAATAACTCTAGAACTTGTTTTTTTCTTTTGGCTAATTAACTCTGGAACTTGTTCATGTAGTATCGTGGTAGAAGACTTCGTTGATAATTAAAAATAGATGCAATTTTATTTACAGTCCTTGTTATATGGGCTGATCACTTAAACCTGAATTATACTTTTCAAAAAATACACAAAAAGGTAAGGGTATATAAATTATTGACATGTCAGTTTAGTATAAGATTCAAGAAAATCAAATTGCAGTATAGTAATCTTCAAGGTAGATATGTCTAACCAGATATTCCACCTGAGTCGCTTAAACTATGATAACAAAAATCCTTTGTGTCATTAACTTAAATGTTTATACATTAACTGTTACATATACTGACTCCTATTTTTCATGCAATATAAGTGTAAAACATGACACTTTATCAACATAAATATGCAAATGAAAGAAGGTAAAAATAACTTATTCATGCTTCTTGTCACTTTCAGTCTATTGCAGATAATTCTTGTGCTTAAACTTATTAAGTACGTCATATTTTGGAAACTACATGAATAATTCCAACATCTCTTCGAATATTTCAAATGCTACGTCCTTTTCCATGTCCCCATTACGGTGGAAGTAGAAATTTGACTAGCTCCAACTCCACTTTAAGAACTTGAAAATGATTAAACGTGACAATTTCAAGATGATCTGCAGTACAATCTTGAAAATGATCTGCGGTGTTATCCTGAAAATCTTCTTCCCAATAATATTCACTGCATCTCGTATAGGTAGAAAACAAAGAATAATTTCTTGAAAATGATCTGCGGTCCCAGT
The DNA here is from genome assembly GCA_036435485.1 of Saposhnikovia divaricata. Taxonomy (NCBI): domain Eukaryota; kingdom Viridiplantae; phylum Streptophyta; class Magnoliopsida; order Apiales; family Apiaceae; genus Saposhnikovia; species Saposhnikovia divaricata. The sequence goes on along the minus strand of CM071599.1, from coordinate 183,530,591 downwards.
AATCTTCACTGCACCTCGTATAGGTAGAAAACAAAATTTCTTGAATGTTCCGAGGCAGCACACTGATTCTATCTTTCTTTAAATACATATGACCAACCTTTCTTGTACTAAACTCAGCCATTCTCTTCTGCAATAAAAAAATGTCTAGACCCAAAAGCAAACTAAGGTTGAAATTAACTGAAGTAAAATCTAAACCGTAACAAACAAACAAACACAAACTTACCTGCAAATTTGTTGTGAAAAGTTAAAAAAAAATCCAATATTATTGGGTTAAGCCAATAATTGGCTTGTACACTGTACGGTAATTCCGTATCCTACCCGATTATATTTTTTGAAAAACAATATGTACTTTTACAACTTGTGCTTGTAGTCCTTTGCATACGACTCCTTACATAATTTACAAAAAAAAAAAAATATCAGATGTGCGGCAGGTCATTGTTTCACCAAAAAACTTTTTTATATTCATCTTCTTTAGACCAGTATATGTGTTGTATATACCTGTGAAAATTTAAGATAAGAAAATTATGGACCCGTTTGGGAAATCTTATTTTTCAGAAATAAGTTACCTATTCTGGAAAAAAGTTAGAAAATATGTACTTTTTTCTGAAATAATTAACTTATTTTTGCAAGATAACGAATATTAAACTCCCCATACACATTTTTTTCTAAAAAAAGTATGTAAATACAAATTTTTTTCCAAAATAAGTAACTTATAAGTTAATCCTGCGATTTTGCCAAACGGGCACTATAAAGAAGGAAATAGAAGTACAAATAAGCCAACCTTAGGGTTAGGGATGGCAACGGGTTGGATCGGGTTGGATACCTGTGATATCCAAATCCAAACCCGAATCTGAAATCCAAATCCAAACCCGATCCAAATCCAATCGGATCTGGAAATTCAAAATCCAAACCCGATCCATCGGGTTTGGATCGGGTTCGGGTTTATCCAAACCCGAATTACATAAAAATTTCATAAAAAATAAAATTACAATTACAAATAAATATTCAGATTCCAAAAACATAAAAATAAATATGTCCAAGTTACACCACTCTAAATATCACTATCCAGGGACATATTACTTAGTGTAACTAAGTAATATGTATTTTTTTTAAGATTATATATGTATATATAAATATATATATATATATATATATATATATATAAATATATTATATATATAAATATATATTATATATATATATATATATATATATATATATATATATATATATATATATATCGGGTTTTTTCGGGTTTCGGGTTTGGATCGGGTTTGGATCGGGTTTTCGGGTTTCGGGTTTGGATCGGGTTGGATATAGTTAATATCCAAATCCAAATCCAAACTCTTTCGGGTTTAAAAATCAAATCCAAATCCAAATCCAAATCCAAAAAATCGGGTTCGGTAAGATCCAATCTGGTCGAATTGGATCGGGTATCCATCGGATCGGTTTTTTTTGCCATCCCTACTTAGGGTGGGAGCAAGAGACAAAATCAAAATTTAAAGCATAGCATTGATCACATTTTAAGTTCGTAGACATAGTTTGGCTCCAAACACAAGAGGAACAAAGTTGCCAAGATACATTTTTAGCGGAAGTTCTAATAAATATCGAATATTAAAGTTGCAGAGAAGAATCAGTCACAATCCAATTGGTAAAAAGTCATAGGCAATCACATATATCGTAAATTTTAACCCAAGGCCCGTATATCTAAAAGGTAACTTTCAACCCAAAGTAGTCCATAGCATTGGATGATATAGTAAGGAGCTTTCTTGTTATTTTGAGATGTCAACTGTGTATTATTTGTCAAAGAGCAACCTACATTGATACAGAATAAGGTTCAGTGTGCAAGACACACCAGGATATGGACTCTGCACAAGTTGGGAGCACTCGAAATTGAACAAAGTAAACAGGAAATTCCTCCCTACAAAAGAGTGACACTAATTCTTCAGGTGAGGCATTGGTTTAGAAAGGATTTATTTGCGCAAACTCCTTCAGCTAAGTACCTTCGAAACAAATTGGGGACAAAGAGAATAATAATCAGATATTGATGACTGATGAGTAACATAGAGTTATTTAAATGATAGAACAATGTAATGAGAATCTGAATACCTTCAATAAAAGACATTCCTACTGAGAACTTCTGATTTATATATATAATTAGGAGTTTTTTTCTATGTTACAAGTTACAAAATGGAATGAAGGAATACTCTGTACTTTCACTAACCAATCTAACAAATATGAGCCTACATGTTGAAAAACAATATGTACTTCTATTACTTGTGCTTGTCCTTTGCATATGACTCCTTACATAATTTACAAAAAAAAAAAAAAAAAATCAGATGTGCGGCAGGTCATTGTTTCACCAAAACGCTTTTTTATATTCATCTTCTTCACACTTCAGTATATGTGTTGTATATACCTGTGAAAATTTAAGATAAGACAACTATGAAGAGGGAAAACGAAGTACAAATAAGCCAACTTTAGGGTGGGATCAAGAGACAAAATCAAAATTTAAAGCATAGCATTGATCACATTTTAAGTTCGTAGACATAGTTTGGCTCCAAACACAAGAAGAACAAAGTTGCCAAGATACATTTTTAGCGAAAGTTCTAATATATATCGAATATTAAAGTTGTAGAGAAGAATCAGTCACAATCCAATTGCTAAAAAGTCATAGTTAATCACATATATCGTAACTTTTAACCCAAGGCCCATAATCAACAGCATCATAAGGGTATTTTAAGCTTCTTATCTGCGCTCTTGATGAAGCTCTAGGAAATTCCAACATCTCTTCTAATATATTGAATGCTTTGTCCTTTTTCATGTTCGAATTACGGTGGATGAACATTGTTTCGAGCAATGGGGAGCGGGAAAGTAATAATTTGACTAGCTCCAACTCTGCTTTAAGACCTTGAAAATGACTAAACGTGACAATTTCAAGATGATCTGCAGTACAATCCTGAAAATGATCGGCAGTACTATCCTGAAAATCTTCTTCCCGATAATCATCAAGATACTCTTCTTCGGGATCTGGGTCTACCTGATAAAGATATTATATATAGGATTGTCAAACAGGAGCTATAGTAATACAGAGTATATGAAGTGCATTTGTGGTATGCCTCACCGATATATGTAGTTTGCACAAGTTGGGAGCATTCTGAATCAAACAAAGCAAACAAGAGACCTCGGAAAAACAAGTAAAATTTATATCAAAACAACATAGAGTCCTTAGGTACAACAATGGTTTAGAAAGTCTCTTTGGAGAACCTCCTGCAGCCAAGTACTTTGAAACAAGTTGCAAACAAAGAGCAAAAACAGTTAGATGTTAATAAGCAAAACAAAGTATACAATGTAACTGAGAATTTGAATATTACCTTGATATAATACTTTGCTAAAGAGAAGTATAATCCTCAGAGAAGTATAAGTCAATCCTCAGAGAAGCAACGCCAATTAACTCAATAATCCTCAGAGAAGTATAAGTCAATCCTCCAAATGCAGGTATACACGGAAACCAAAAATTTGAGAGTCTCAAATGTGTCAGACCTAAAGAAGAGAAATTATGTGCTGTGAAATCCCAACGATCATAACCCTCTAGAGTAAGTTGCTTGATACCCTTCCTTGAGAATAATGGTATCCAGTGATCTAGATATTCATTGACTACCCGAGCTATGCAAGAAGAAGGTAATCTAAGGGAAAATTTGAGAATGGGGCCATTGTGGAGTAGGAGAACTTTATTTATGACACTAACAAACTTAAAAGCCTTTTCAATAGGAAACAACGGTGCTTTTAAGATGTATTCATCAAAATCCAGATTTGGAATCGTGGTCCAACAATGCCTCCAACTTCTGGACAACACACTGGTTCTCACTGCATCTCGTAAAGGCATAAAACAAAGGATAATTTCTAGTATGTTCCGAGGCAGCACACAAATTCTATCTCTTTTAGTTTTAACACGACTAACCTTTCTCGTACTAGACTCAGCCATTCTCTTCGGCAATAAAAAAAAAAAAAAAAAGAAGAAGAAGAAGAATTGATTCTGTCATGTTGCAATTGTATGTTCTCTCACATTCATGACAAACTCTTCAATTTCACTACATAGTACAAAATTCTAGTCAGATATAAGTTATATAGGGTTCTTATTTGACCTAATTTCTAATGGGTTTCCTATTTTTACACTAATAATAAGTACACTTTCCATTTCAGAATCATAATAAACAAACACCATTTCAATAAAATTATCACCCAAAAGCAAAGCAAGGTTCAGATGAACTAAACTACTAAAGTAAAATCTAAAGCACAACATATGCACACACATACATACATGTACATATAAGCAAAAACAGAGTATATTAAAGCAATTGAAAAAACTTACATTACTAGGCTATTGAAATTACTGATATGTTGAAATTACTTATATTAAAGCAATTCAAATTACTGATATGTTGAAAGAAGAGAGAAATGTCTGGAAGAAACACAAATTGTATACTACTAGGCTATTGCGGGTTTCTTTTGACCCGTTCGTTCTTACTGACACCACCTTAGGGCCGAGTGACAGCCTTGACCCGAGCGGAAGTGCGACGTGTCTCGAAAATAATAGAGTTACATCAAGTTTTACAAAAATATTAATAAAATGATAAATATTTTAATTTGATTGATTATAATTCAATAAGTCCCTGCATTCACATTAAATATTAATATCAATCAATGAAAACATCGTTCGCTTTGAAAAATATCAAATGACAATTTTACTGTTTTTTGCCGCACCTTTTACCAAATTATCATATTTATTTTGGGTGGGTGTCCAAAAATACCAACATACTCCTTCTGTGCCTAAATATTTTTCCAGTTTTGACTTTTGGTACTGTTCATTTTAAGCGATTGATTACTAATTTACGCATAATTTATAAGATAAAATATAGTTATGAGTGATTTTGTTTGATTCGTATTTATGAGTACTTTAATATAGTGAAGTTTTTATATTTAATACTAATACGAAATTGAAGATATTAATAATAAAAAATATGTGTTGACACGTGATAATGATGAATGGAAAAAGTTTTTTTAGAACGGAAGGAGTATTAAACTATCCACAAATGCGTAATTGCCTCCAAGAAATGAATACTACTTATGGCCCACCGTCAAGAATTTGAAATTTAAAAAAATCAACCCGATATCCATGTCTCTAATGCGTAATACACGCATCCCCACAATAAATATGTTTTATCTTCCTGAATTATTAAAATGAAGAAATTAATTTATTACCTCTATTGCATATGTATAATAGGATTGTAAATATTTAGTATCCACATTTCAAATTCGTAATGCATATTTCATTTAGAGCATCTTCAATTGAGTTGGCTAAAATGATGGGCTAAAATGATAGAAAATACTAATTATGTAAAATTTACTGAACCTGTATGGCGTTGTGCTTCGATGGTACTGGTTATATTGATTGGCTATATTTTAAAAATAGTATGTTATTATAATTTTAAGTTATTATAAATAGAATATATTATTTGAATATGGTAAGAGATGATGTGAAATCTTCTTACAGGTCTCTAGAGGTTCGACTAATATAGCCAATATCAGGAGGTTGACTAAAAATATAGACAAGGAAATGATCCATTGGAGTTATTTTTTTTTACATAATCTCTATAATTTTTATTTATAGTATGTTTTAATTACTTTTAGCTAAGGGTTCTTGCATATTATTATAATACTCAAATATACAATGCATAAGATATTTTGATGGAAAATGCGTATCACCCATCATCCAGATTTTAAATCCGTAATACATTGGTATTTATGACCTCACTTTCTCAAAATACCGGTATTCTTGTCATCTCTTTATTAAAATTCATTATTTTTGGCCTTTTTCCAATAAAAATTACTATATGTAAATATATTATTTTTTAAATTAATTAATAAAACTTACACTTATTTTAACGTATTATCAAAATGCGAACGCTAGTTTCTGAAAAACTATATAAAAATCACGACTAAAATAATATGGACAAATCATAATAATTAACAAAAGTCTCAAAATTATTAAAATCAAGAGGGTGTTAAAAATATATTCTGCACTTCAACCATCTCTTCTCTGATGGTTAATGCTACATCTTTTCATGGCTTCTCAATGGTGGATAAACATTGTTTCCACTTTCTAGCAACGGAGATAGCTAAAGTTGGAAATATAATCTAATACAATATTGAAATAATAAAATTTAAATATAAAATATTTCGATTAAAGGCTTCTTTAATAAGGATTTCACTGATGGATAATAAAATACGGGACAGTTCTTTTCCTTCCATGTGTAGCGTGCAATGTGTTGGGATATTTGATTGCTTTACTGATTCTGTTCTTGATTTGTTCAACAGGTTCAAGCCAAATATAAAGAGGACACAACAGATACAAAATTAAAGTAGTAAAGCTTAAGGCATAGCATTGATCATATAAGGTTTTGGCCCCAAGGAAATGAGGAACACAAAAGCACAGGGGCTATCTCCTTGGGACATGAAAAGATGAAGAAACTATCCTTTGTGCTCAAAAGGGAGTTTTAGGCTTCTGATTTGCGCTCTTGATGAAGCTCTAGGAAATTCCAACATCTCTTCTAATATTTCAACTGCTACATCCTTTTTCATTTTAAGATTACGGTGGATGAACATTGGTTTGAGTAATGGGGAGTGCGCAAGTAGGAACTTGACTAGCTCGAACTCAGCTTTGAGGCCTTTGAAATGACTGAAAGTGATAATTTCAAGATGATTTAAAGTACAATCCTCGTTATCTCCTTCACAATAATCTTCAAGATCCTCTTCTTTGGAATATGGTTTTGCCTGGTAAAAGATAACATAGTCTTGGATTGTCAAACAGGACCTATATATAGCAGTACATAATGATTTGAAGTGCATATGCCTCACCGAGATATGTAGTTTGCACAAGTTGGGAGCACTCCGTATCAAACAAAACAAACAAGAGACCTCGGACAAACAAGTTGAATTTATGTCAGAGATACTTAAAGTCTTTAGGCAAGACAATGGATTTGAAAACCTATTTGGAGAACCTCCCGCAGCCAAGTACTAGGAAACAAGTTGCAAGCAAAGAGCACAGAACAATTTGAAGTTGATAAGCAATCTACAGCTACTACTACAATAGACGGTGTAAAAAGAACTTAAATATTACCATAATGAAAAATTCTGCTATAGAAATCTTCTCAATTTTATGTAAACCACCGAAAACCTTAACCACATTGGATGTTTCTGTCTGAATATCTGGGCCATATACCAACCTAAAAGAAAATTCTGTAAGGTTTTCGAACCTAGCAAGTGAGTATTCTGAAGTCATTTTGAAAGATTTCTGATGTAGGAATTTGAGATTAGGAGCCCGGAAGTTGATAGGTAAGAGTCCTATGCAAAATATCAAGGTCAAATTCTCAAGCACAGGACAATCAAAGATGCTTCCTTCAGAAGTAGCAACACGAATTAACACAATACTCCTCAGGTAAGTCAATCCTCCAAATGCTGGTGTGTAGGGAAACCAAACATTTCCTAGACTCAAATGAGTCAAATCCAAAGAAGAGAAATTATGTGCTGGAGAATCTCTAGGATTACGAAAATCTTTCTCTAGAGTAAGTTGCTTTATGCATTTCCTGGAGAATAAAGGAATCCATTGATCGATATAATTATGGATTATCTTAGAATCGCAACAATACGGAAAGCTGAGGGAAAATTTGAGAATGGGACCATTGTGGAGTAAAAGAACTTTGTTTATAACGCTAACGTATTCAAGAGATCTAAGTTGTGGACCATGACATTCATTGTAATCATCCGACTTTTTACTAGATTCGGAACCGTGGTCCAACAATGCCTCCAACTTCTCGACAAGGTACTAGTTCTCACTGCATCTCGTATAGGCAGAAAACAAAGGATAGTTTCTAAAATGTTCCGAGGCAGCATACTGATTCTATCTTTTTTAACACGACAGACCTTTCTCGTACTAGACTCAGCCATTCCCTTCTACAAAAAAAAAATGAATATGTCATGTTGCGATTGTTTTCCTTACACTTTAATTCACAATATAGTACAAGTAGCCTAAAAATTATTGAGCCTAAAATCTGTGTACGAACTCGACTCGTTCGAGCTGTTACCGAGTTTTCGAATTATTTGAGCCTTTCGCAAGGGTGATCTGGTGCCCGTTCTCCTTGAACATTGATTTAATTCAGTTTTAACGCTTTTCAAAAGCCTTACTAAGTACCCCAATTTAAAATTTATACCTAATTACTTCAATAGTAATTAAGAGGAAACTAACTTGGTTTTGTATAGATTTTTCTGGGCTTTGTTAAGGCCCATTTGCTTCTACATTTTACTAGCCTTTGTTATAAAATCTTACATATAAAAATTGTTATAAAATCTTGTATAGTGTTGTTAATTCGGATTAATCCTTCAAAATCTGTTGAATTTTAGCCGAATTTCAAAATATGTAAAATACACAAGCAAATCCATAAATATTCACGATTTTATCGAATAGAAAAATTTTATGTAATTTTTAAAATCCAAATTGAATACTATTAATATTTAATGGATTTTTGAATTCTAAATTAAGCACGCACATACTAAAAAACTCTTTTAAGATCCTTATCTAATACCACCATGTACCAGATTTTTTAAAAAAAATCAAAATCCAAACTCAGTACACCTGAATTTTAAAAATCCAAAAAAAATCATTAAAATGCACTTCCTGCAAATTTAACATCAAACCTAATCAAAACCAAGTTCATGCAATTTCCATATTCCAGTAAATTCTACATAAATGCAACCAGTTTCAACACTCAACTCTAAATCATTCAGAAACCAACACAGTAACACATAAAGCAGCTAGCTTTAGCAAACATAACTGACTTTAATGTTAACAATAAAAGTATCCTAGCTGAAAAGTTACTCACAATGATCAATTTTTTCTTCTTTTTATGTTCTAACATCTAGTCCCAGGGTGGACTATCAAACATAAGCACAAATGTTAATAAAAATAAAATTGATTAGGTTCTTCTTCCAAGTGTATTATCTGCGCTCATCATGAAGTTTTAGCGTATTGCAACACCTTCTCCGACATTGTTGCAGCTTCATCCTTTCCTAGGCTCTACTATAATGGATGAACATTGTTTTGAGCAATGGTGAACGGCCAAGTATAAACGTGATTAGGTCCAACTCAGTGCTAAGACCTCGGAGTTCACAGAGAGTCACAGTTTCAAGCTGATCTATGGTACTACAATCTTCAGAAACTTTGTCCCAATAATTCTTGAGATTCCCCTCAGCAGCATCTCTTTTGAACAAATTCACCTAATGATTAATATATATTATGAAATTGTCAAACAATTACTTTGCTGATACATAATGAGTTCAAGTGTATTGCACTCACCGAGATATGTAGCTTGCACAAGTTGGGAGTAATAAACTGTGATAAATATGATCAAGAAGATAATGTTACTTGATGATTTACATGATACATTGCAGTTATATTTATACATGAATTGAACATCTAAACTAGACATTGTGATGTATTAACAGCTAGGCTAGCACATGAGAAGTCTGGCCACATGATGCACACTGAAACTGAAAGGTAGAAAGGTGATATAATATTCCAAGCCTTGGTCGCCACTTGAAGTGGCTTCCAAGCCTTGGTCGCCACTTGAAGTGGCTTCCAAGCCTAGATTATTATATCACCTTTGCTAGTGGAGGTATAATGATAGTAACATGGTGGTTTAATGTGATGGAGGTATAATGGTAGTAACATGGTGCTGAGAGTGGATACTAGGCTGTGCTGAGAGTGGATACTAGGCTGTCATGCTTAGCTTGGTCTGTTACGCCCCCGCAAGATGGAGGAGCCATCGGCAACTCCTAGCTTGGAACGGATAAGAAGAAAACTTTGTCGTGAAAGAGGTTTAGTGAGAGCATCAGCCCATTGATCTTTTGTATGAACATGACACACTTTCAGTTGGCCATTAGCTACCATTTCACGAACAAAGTGAAAATCCAAAGATATGTGCTTCATTCGTGTATGAAATACGGGATTAGAACTGAGATATTGCGCCCCCGTGTTATCACAGTAGATAGTAGGTGTGGAAGAAACTGGAATTTTAAGTTCATATAGCAGATTCTTAATCCAAGAAACTTCTGCAGCTGCATTTGCCACAGCCTTATATTCAGCTTCAGACGACGATCGAGAAACGGATTTCTGTTTGGAACATTTCCATGAAATAGGATTACTGCCTAGGTAGATAATATAACCAGTGGTGGAGCGTCCAGTGTCACGATCACCACCCCAATCTGAGTCACTGAAAGCAGAGAGACAAAAACTTGATTTCTTTTGCAGGAACAAACCATGAGAGATAGTACCTTTGAGATATCGTAGAACTCTCTTGAGAGCTGTCCAATGTTGTTCTGATGGAGCATGCATGAATTGAGATAAACGATTTACAGCATAACTAATATCTGGGCGAGAAATGCACAAATATTGTAGTCCTCCAACCAGTTGACGATATGGTGTAGGATCAATTTTTTTACTGCCATCATCAAGTGTGAGATATGATATAGAAGACATGGGCGTAGCATTGTCCTTTGCACCATCCATGTTATGTTTGGAAAGAAGATCAGAAATGTGCTTGGCTTGGGATAGAAAAATTCCATTTGTAGTTGAAATGACCTCTACACCAAGAAAGTGATGTAATTCGCCAAGATCCTTGAGAGAAAAAGTTGTGTCAAGCTGATAAACAAACCTTTCTAAGGAAGCATTACAATTTCCTGTAAGCACTATATCATCAACATAAACCAAGAAAATCATAATCACACCTGATTTATTAAAAATGAAAAGGGAACTATCTGCTAATGAATTTATGAACCCATACTGAAGTAAGAATTGCTTAAGTGCTTTGTACCACGCACGTGGTGCCTGTTTGAGGCCATAGATAGCCTTACGCAGACGACATATGTAATCTGGATGACATGGATGCACAAAACCAGGGGGTTGGAGCATATATACCTCTTCTTCTAGAACACCATTTAAGAAGGCATTGTTAATATCCAGCTGTCGTAATGACCAGCCCTGTGTCAAAGCAAGAGTTAGCACAATACGAATGGTGACAGGCTTAGTGACTGGACTGAAAGTCTCAGAAAAATCAACTCCAGGACGTTGCTGAAAACCTCGTGCAACAAGACGAGCTTTGTATTTGAGAATAGAGCCATCAGGGTTTCGTTTGACACGAAAAATCCACCTACATGTTATAACATTTTGAGAGTTTCTGGGAACTAAATCCCATGTACCATTCTGCATAAGAGCATCAAATTCAGTGGACATTGCATCACGCCACTGAGAGCTTTTGAGAGCTTGAGTGACAGATGAAGGCTCAAGTAACAGGGGTAGTGGATGAACTGTGGTATGATTGACAAAGGAACTGTTGTAGTATTTTGGATTTGGCTGTCGTTTTCTCAAGGGACGCTGAGGAATTGCTGTATCAGGAGAATTGTTAGAATCAGAAAATGGTGATGGTGATGTTGAATGCTGAATAGAGGTTGAAACAGGTGAAGATAATGAGGTAGAGTTTTCGTCTGTGATCAAAGGAGATAATGTTGTAGAACCATGTTTGTTTTTGTCAGTGTTGGTCATTATTGGAGAGGGAGTATACACAGAACCAACAAACGATGGATAAGATTTATAGTCATAATTTAAGTTCTGAGAAATACCCGCTAAAGGATCAACACTAGGGAGCTGCTGAGAAGGGAGTTGCAAATGATCCTTGAATGGAAACTGATTCTCAACAAAACGCACATGTCTTGAAATATATACTCGATTTGTAGAGACATCTAGACACTTATATGCAGATTGAGAGGTTGAGTATCCCAAAAAGATGCAAGGAACGGATCGTGGATGTAGTTTTGAAGGAGTATATGGCCTGATCCATGGATAACATAAGCAACCAAAAACTTTGAGTCTGTGATAATTTGGCATATGTCTGAATAATAGTTCATAAGGTGTGTGAAAATCCAAGTTTTTATTTGGCATGCGATTTATGAGATAAACAGCTGTTGAAAATGCATATGACCAAAATTTTAAAGGAAGTGAGGCATGATGTAACAAAGTAAGCCCAGTTTCAACAATATGCATGTGTCTTCTTTCTGCAAAACCATTATGTTCAGGTGTATGTGGAGGAGTCGTGAAGTGAGAGATGCCATGTTCTTGAAAAATTGATTTTAAGGCAAGAAACTCACCTCCATTATCAGAATAAATGGAAATAATAGATTGTTGAAAGAATTTTTCCACAGTTGTTTTAAACTGGCTAAATACTTGTTTAACATCAGATTTTTGTTTGAGTGGATAAAACCAAATGTAACGAGTAAAATGATCCACAAAGATGAGATAGTAACGAAAATGATCAATTGAAATAGTAGTTGGACCCCAGACATCCGAGTATAGTAATTCCAGAGGTTTAGAACTTCTCATGGAAGAACAGCCAAACGGCAACTTATGGCTTTTATTACAAAAACAAGAATCACACTTGAACTGAAAATCAGATGGAAACTTTGACACAAGTTTATTTGAATGTAAAGCAGACCGTAAAATGTTGGCAGCTGGATGTCCTAAACGATGATGCCAGGATTCAATGTTAGATTGTTGAGTAACATGAATTTTTGGTGATCGAATAGGACATGGTGCATAGTACAGATCATTTTTGTTCTCCCCTCGAAGCAATACCGCCCCCGTAGTGAGATCCTTGACCAGGAACTGAAATGGGAAAAATTCCACAGAAACTTGATTAGTTTGACAGAGTTTAGCCACAGAAATTAACTTTTGATTTAATGATGGAACACAAAGCACATTTGACAAATTTAATGTTGAGTCAGAAGAATGTAGTTGCGATGTGCCTGTGTGTGTGATCTGCAAACCTGTTCCATTGCCAATTATAATTTCTTCAGGTCCACCATAATCTGCAACTGTTGTAAAAGTGTTTGGATCATTGGTAATATGATGAGAAGCCCCAGTGTCAAACAGCCATTGTTGAGGCTTAGCTTGGTTGACTGAGGTTACATTGGCAGTTGGTGTGAAAGTAGAAACAGATGAAGGTCCTGCTGACGAATTGATCTCATTTTCTTTTAGAAAACGTGCCAAATGTCTACACGCCTTAGTGAAATGACCTGGTCTTTGGCAGTACTGACAGTATGCATTTGATCGAGGTCCACCAGCATTGTAAAATTGTCGACCAGGAGCAGCGTGGTGATTCTGGAAAGATGAACGATTGAAGGATGAGTTATTATGATAGGCACCTCGATTCCTGGTTTGTGATTGCCCAAAGTTTCGCTGTGTCTGAGCTGATTTGTGAGTATAATTTGCTGTAACAACTGTTTGTTCAAGTCTCTTTTGTTTCAAACTGCGTTCATGATCTACAAGTTGCTCATGTAATTCATCAAAAGTCATTGGTGATTCTCGAACCTTGATTGCAGCCCTTATGTCTTGATATTCATCACTGAGCCCTGTGAGAGTTAGAAGAATTAAATCATCGTTGGATACTGGATGACCAACAATGGCTAGATCATCAGCAGTGCTTCGAATGTCTTGAAGATATTCTGCTATTGATCTTGAATTACATGGATTGTTCATGAGATGACTCTTGAGAGACATAATTCGAGATCGTGATCGATTTGCAAATATAGTTGATAACCTGTTCCACATTTCTGTTGCTGAAGAAGATGTGGAGATGAGTGGTTGTATAGTTTCATGACAGCTTCCAAGCATTGCACTCAGGATGATTTTGTCTTGTCGATTCCAGATGCCAAAAGCTGGATTTGGCGTTGAATCCGTCTGCACTTTGTCAGGAATAATGAGGCTTCCATCAATGTAATGGAGTAATCCTAGGCCAATGAGTGTTGAATACACTTGAGTTTTCCAGACAGGAAAATTTGAATGTGTTAGTTTCGTAGGGAAATGCGTTGGTGCATTAACCTGAATGATTTCTTTGCCAGAGATAGCACTGAGTTCTGGCAGAGACATGACTTCGGTTGATGAATCTGTTTGCTGTGAAGCAGATGATAGCTCTGATACCATAATAAACTGTGATAAATATGATCAAGAAGATAATGTTACTTGATGATTTACATGATACATTGCAGTTATATTTATACATGAATTGAACATCTAAACTAGACATTGTGATGTGTTAACAGCTAGGCTAGCACATGAGAAGTCTGGCCACATGATGCACACTGAAACTGAAAGGTAGAAAGGTGATATAATATTCCAAGCCTTGGTCGCCACTTGAAGTGGCTTCCAAGCCTTGGTCGCCACTTGAAGTGGCTTCCAAGCCTAGATTATTATATCACCTTTGCTAGTGGAGGTATAATGATAGTAACATGGTGGTTTAATGTGATGGAGGTATAATGGTAGTAACATGGTGCTGAGAGTGGATACTAGGCTGTGCTGAGAGTGGATACTAGGCTGTCATGCTTAGCTTGGTCTGTTAGGGAGCACTTCGAATCAGACAAAGCAAACAAAAAACCTCAGACGACTGATCTAAATTGATACCATAGATATTTAAACTCTTCAGGCAAGGCATTGGGTTAGGAAGTCTATCTGGGCAACCTCCTTCAGCTAAGTACTTTAAAACAAGTTGCAAACAAAAAGCACAAAGAATGAGATGTTGACTAGTCATGTAAAAATACAGTAATGTAAAGAGAATCTGAATATTACCCTAATAAAATGAAATCCTATCGAGAACTTCTCAATTTTATGTAAACTACCAAGGACCTTTACTAGATTGGATGTTTTTGTGTCTGTTGGCCACAGAACATACTCAAACCAAAAGAATATTCTCTAAGGTTTTCCAACCAAAATATGGTTATTTCCCTAGATATTTCATGTATGCATCTGAGATTAGGTGCATGGAAGTTGATGGGAGAAAGTCCGCTGCACCAGATCAAGGTCAACTTCTCAAGTACAGGTCACTTGTAGATGCTTTGTTCAAAATAGGTTACTTGAATTAGCTCAAGGTCGGTCAGACAAGTGAATTCTCCAAATGTTAGTCCATAGGGAAACCAGACTCTTTCAAGCGTCAAATGAGTCAGGTCTAAAGAGGGGAAATCTTGTGTGTTAATTTTAGCATTAATATCGGGTATCTGTAGAGTGAGTTGCTTGATACCCTTTCTTCAGAATAACAATATCCACTGACCAATGCGATCACTGATAATTTTAGCATCACAATCCTGAGGAAACCTAAGAGAAAATTTCAGAATGGGACCGTTATGGAGCTCCAGAACTTTTTCTATCACGCTAACAAACTTTTGTGCTTTCAGTCGTGAATGATGATGATATTGACTCTCTTCCCATGTATGCCTAAGTTGAAACCTGTAATCATGTTCATGTAATTTATCCTTCATTCTTCCAAGAAATTGATCATCAAAGATTAAATAGGGAATCTTAGTCCAAGAATGCCTCCAATTTTTTGACAAGATACTAGTTCTCACTGCATCTCGTATCGGCAGATTACAAAAGATGATCTCTTGTATGTCCCAAGGCATCTCACTGATTCTATCTTTATTAGCATGTCCAACCTTCCTTTTGCTAGATTTTTCCATTCTCTTCTGCAATGATAAAATGGTAAGAATCCACTGATGACAAGCTAATACTATTACTATCAATATATATATATAAAGGAGGATATAGGGAGTTTAGGTGGCGCTCCAAGATCGTCTCAATCTATTTTTCTAATTTTCTAGAATTTTAGAATTTTAAATATTAATAAATATAAAAATATCAATTAACATATTAAAAGTAGAATAGGTGTTCGAATTTATAAAGGAAAAGAGTTCGAATTTATAGGGAAGACATATGATTAGAAGTTCTATAATAAGTGTTTATAAGGCATACGATTAAAAATTCTATTGGAAGTAGAATAGGAGTTAGAGAATAAAAGTTCGAATTTATAGAAAAAATATATAAATAAACGTTCTACTAGAAGTAGAATATGTGTTTGAGTATATAAAGCAGACATATAATTAAATATTTTATAGAAAGTACGATCTTCTTAAATTATATATTTTTTATATAAGTTAATTATACTTATATTAGGAAAATTTATTCATAAATCCAATACTATTGTCATTAAAAAAGTCACCGTATTTAAAAAGAAAAGAATTGATGTGTTAACATAATAAAAGAACAATCTCATGCAAGAATCCTAAATAAATACAGGAGTATCTATAATATAAAGAGAAAATAAGATGTGTTTTCATTTTCTAAACCTCCAAAAATTTTAGAAAGTCTAGAGAAAGTATAAATTGGAATTCACTCTATTTTTTAGGTTTTGATTTTAAGGAAAAAAAAATTGTTGTGTAAGATAAATATCATCAATAATATGTAATGAAGTTGGAATTTCGATCCCAAACGAGAGCGGCTCGAAACATGTTTAACGGGAAGACGACTCACTATAAAAGATTGTACTAGCTATTAAAATACCATATTGATGTTATAAATTTATTTTATTTTTAGGATTTGATTTTTATGGATAAACATTATCATACAAGTAATATATGTAAAAGTTAGGTTTTTGGTCTTAACGAGAGAGCGGATCAATAGTAATAACCGTGTTTAACAAGAAAACGGTTCATTAATAAGACCGTATAAAAAGTGTTTAAATTTAAATATATAATACATAAAATAAAATGTTTTAATGGAAGTAGAATACGAGGATGGTGGAGACGTCATATACGATTTTTTTAAAACTATACATCTTTTTTCCCAAAAATCCTTTATTTTAACTTTTTTATACAAGTTTATCTATAATATACAGAAAATATAAGATGTATTTTCATCTTTAAAAACTTCATAAATATTAGAAAGTTTAAAGAATATAAAAATTGGAATTTACTCTCTTTATATAGTGAAGTTAGAATTTCGGTTTTAAAGAAGAGCGGCTCGAAACGTATTTAACGGGAGAACGGCTCGCTAGAAAAGATTGTATTAGCTATTAGAATTTGATACTGTAGTCATAATTTTTTTTTATTTTTACGGTTCGATTTTATGGATAAAAAATATTATATAAATCTTTATAATGTATGTTAAAAAGTTGGGATTTCGATTTTAACGAGAAAGCGGCTCAATCGAAAGAATCGTATTTAACAAGAAATTGATTCATTAGAGAAGATTATTTAATTATTAAAATTGAATATTAATATTATAATATAACGTAAATATATTGAATTTTTTAAAAATAAAAATTATAACGCCGCCGCGAAGCGCGGCTTTATCAACTAGTTATTATATATACAAAGAAGCAAACAAAGACCTAAAAATCTTCTCATTCGTATTCAATGAGTGCAAATTTTATGTGTTTTGAAGAATATTGTTTGCTATTCAACATGGACCTGTGATTTAGTTTGTTGCCCACGTATCTCGCAAGCTTATATAAACCTATAAATATAAACCAAAACACCATTAAACTTGCATCTGTTAAAGGGAAAATGAGGATACTCATGTATTCCGGTGGAAGAATAGATTGCGAGGAGGCTAGGATGTATGGAGTCTTGTATTCCTACCTCTGCACCCCCGATTACAGCCTTACAGGGCCTAATTAAGAGTCTTTGTCGCATAATTTTTATGGGATTCCTTTCTTGACACGTATAAACAAACACAACTACACAAGTTATAGACTGTAGTATAGTGATATAACCTAATTTAAGACAACAAAATTTTCCAAATAAAACTGTTTTGCTGGTCAGTGACGGAACCATGATCACAAAAATAGGTCAGGCTCAAATAAAATATCGCTAATTTTTAAATACTGATTTCAACTAAAAGTCGTGCTTTCATCAGAACTTTCTCACTAAAATTTTCAATTTAGCGGGTACTTCAGCCTAGGTTAGCCCCTTGTTCCGCTGTTGTTATAACAATACTACATAAACTTGTAGTATAATTTTTCGTGTAAAGATATGCTAGATCACCAATGGACTAACCGTACTAACTGTTAGGAATCTGTCCGATTCCCGGCGAATGCGGAAGCGATTTAATAAATATGTGTGCTCACAAATATACGTGATAGTAATGAAGCAACAAACCAACAATACAGTAATGCTGTGTTCACTTGGATGGAATGGAATGAGGGGAGAATGGAATGAAAATTGTTCTCATATTTGGGGGAGTTTGGGAGAAATTATTGTATTTTCATTCCTTCCTTCATTCATTTCTAAACAAATTAAACTAAAATCTTATCCCACATGTTTTGGAAGGAATCCTCCATTCTCCTTCTACATCATTTCCTTACAATCTTCATCATAGAAACTTTTTTACTTCCTCATTTTCATTCATAATTCTCTCATACATTCTTCTTTCTTTATAAATTTTGTATATAATTTTTCACTCCATTCCTTTAACATTCCATTCTCCCCAAGTGAACAAAAAGAGACAAGAGATTTAACGTGGTTCGGCCCAGCCTACATCCACAAGAGCAACAACTTCACACTAGATAAAAGAGATTACAATATCCGGGTATCCGATCCCTGAATTTTTATACACAAATTCAGTCCTACAATACCTATTATGTATATCCCCAACTCACTAAAGTGTTTATCTCAAAACCTCCCCCTATCACTGTTTCCCGACAACCTTTCCTTCCCTCCCTCTCCCAACCCGGACAGTGCCACACAACCTGATAGAAAGACCCCTGCAGCGGGACCACCTCCGATGGTTGCAGTCAGACCCAAGTACCCTAAGGAATAGTTTAGGCACGAGGACCTTCTATCCCGACACTTCCTGAAAGCGGGCTAAACCGGCTCCCCTACTAGACGGACTATCTAGCAGCTATATAGAGAGAGAAGAGAGAATTATGGCGTGTTTGATAATGAAGGAGGAGAAGGGTATTTATAGGAGGGAAGATGTAGTAGGTTGGGGGTTGGTGAAGAGTTGGTGGAAAGAAAGAGTTAGGCAACAGCCTAACACTAACTTGTTGAGGAACCACCAATGGACTGGTTCACTGCTAGATCATTGTCTACGTGAAGCAGCATATCAGTTCCGTATGGCAGTTTCAATGGTTAAAAAGAGTCAGCTATTGCTGGGATTGTTTAGGCACGTTGTCCCATCTTAATACAAACTTCCTTCCGTAATATTTATCCTATTACATAAATATAAATAATCTTCTTTGAGAAATTAACATTATTTTTAATCCTACCATATTAAAGACCAAGTCACCAAGGCAGTGTACTTAAAACTTCAATAAATAAAAGAACTTTTTGTTCCTAAAAATATATTATATTTTTTTGACATTTAACTTTTTTGATATATTTGTAGGTATTGTATGTGATTATAACATTTGTATATCAATCTTATGTACATCATAAATTATACTCCCACTATCCCAATTTTATTGTCTATTGATCAAAAATAACATTTTATTCAATCAAATTAAATATATTAAGAATTTCCTAAAATGTTATTTAACTTCCAAGATTGCCTTCTATTTATAAAACCTAGTTTAAATAAGAGAAATGAAGGTTATAAATTTACCATAAATATCAATAATTTTTATGGGATAAATAATAATAGAAATAATAAAATTGTGACGGAGGGAGTAAAAGTTATTCCGTAAAAATCTGAAGACAGATAGGTGTATCTGTTAGGTGACTGAAATCACCCCGTACTGTTTGATCAGTTAAATTGGAGGTGTTAATCCAGTAGGTGACTGAAATCACCCCGTACTGTTGATCATTTAAATTGGATGTGTTAATCCAGTGGCCAATTTGATTTCTTGCTTTGGGTGAGAATTGTAGGCGTCTAATGTTCTAATCTCTTCTGATTTGTGGACTTCTATAAACACATTTATAATCGGATTGTCTTTTTTAACATAGTTGATAAACTAATAAGTAATGTCCGTTCTTAGATATAATTCGACTGACGTGATCTTGTCTTATCTAGTTTATCTTGTCTTTGATAAACTAATTAAAACAATAATAAAACCAGAGCAATTTAATTAAAACAAGTGAAGTATGATCACTCGTTTCGCCACTCAACTCTACTTTTTTGTCTTCTATGTCATCCATTAAAAAACTCCAAGATGATATGCAACTTGTAAAGATACATTTGTAAAGATACTTTTATCTTCTATCCTCTACAGTTTTAAGTTCATCACTCTTTAGGCTTCTAGTCCCCGGGTGCGTACTAAAAGAAAAAAAAGGGGGAAAAGGAAATACACTTAACTTACTTAAGAGCGGATTGAGGAGAGTAGGATGACCGCAGCCTTACCCCCCAACTCGAGAGAGTAGGAGAACTGTTTGGGCACCTAACCGCGGACAAACTCAACTCCTTTGTATGCTGAAAGAAACATCAACCCAAACGTCAAAAACCATGTAAAGTAAAAGGTTCTTTCTCCAAGTGTATGATCTGTGCCCCTGATGAAGTTTTAGAGTATAGCAACATCACTTTTGTCATTGTTGCTGCTACATCCTTTTTTAAGGCTCTAGTACTATAGTGGATGAACATCATTTTCAACAATGGAGAAGGGGCAAGTATAAACTTGATTAGGTCCAACTCACTTCTAAGATCTTGGAGATTACAGAAGGTCACAATTTCAAGCTCATCTACGGTACAATCTTCAGAAACTTTTACCCATTAATTCTTGTGATTCCCTTCAACAGCATCTTCTTCAACCCAATCCACCTAATGATTAATATATATTCTCAAATTGAAATTGTCAAACAATAACTTTGGTGATACATAATGAGTTCAAGTGTATTGCACTCACCGTGATATGTAGCTTGCACAAGTTGGGAGCACTCTGAATCAAACAAATCAAACATAAAACCTTGGACGAACGAATTAAATTTATATCAGGGAAACTCAGAGTCTTAAGGCAGTGGATAAGAAAACCCATTTGGAGAACTTCCTGCAGCCAAGTACTTCGGAACAAGTTACAAACAATGAGCACAAAACAATTAATTGTTGATAAGAAATCTAATGTTAAGTAGACAGTGTAAAGATAATTTTGAAGCAATTAGATCTTGATTAGAAATCTAAAGTTACAGTAGACAGTGTAAAGAGATCTGAATATTATAGTAATAAAAAACTTGTAAAGTTTCGGCAAAAGGAGCCGTCTGAAGTTGATACCCATCCTTGAAAATAACGGAATCCTCTGATCAGTATAATAATGGATTATCCGAGCATCACAAAATTCAGGAAAACAGAGTGAAAATAGAATGGGACCATTGTGGAGTAGGAGAACTTTACTTATCACACTAACAAATTTAAGAGCTTTTAGTTCTGGACCAAGATATTTAGTAAAATTACATGACTTTTCACTAAAAATGACTTCATCAGTAACTAGACATGAATTCGTAGTTCAACATGTCTCCAATTTCTAGATAAGACACTGGTTCTGACTGCATCTCGTATAGGCGGAAAACAAAGGATAGTTTCCAGTATGTTCCGAGGCACCCACTGATTCTATCATTCCTAATACGGCCGACCTTTCTCGTACTAGACTCCGCCATTCTATTCTGCAATAAAAAAAAATTGATTCTGTCATATACCAGGTTTAAGGTGAATTTTATATTCAATTAATGCGTCATGTTACAAATTTTAGGTTCTCCCCATTTAACAGTACAAACTCTTCAACTATAAAAGGTCTCAATGAGATAATTAAGCAAAACAATACCTTGAAATAAATTTACTTCTTCCTCCAAAAAGTACAAACTAGTAATGCTTTAGGCATTAAATTAACCCCGCTTACAGATGTATTTAGTAGGAAATCCTCTTCAGCCAATTAGATTTATCCAACATTTCTAGCTAGCGCATTCTAAGACTCTCAATGAAGTACAAAACGTAGTAGATAAGGAACGACGTCATGATTTCTAACCTAATTTGTTTTTGGTTTCCTATTTTGACACTGATAATAATTAGTTTGAACACAATTAAATTATTTCTGATGTAGTATACTGGTAGCACATAAAGCGAGGCTCTTATGCCATTTCAAAATCATAAAGCAGTAAAGCAATCAACATTTTGCATATGATAACCCCTAAAGCAAATCAAGGTTTAGTTTAATTGAATTTAAATACAAAGCGTAACACACACACACACACGCACAAGCAAACACAAAAGAACGTACCACTAAAGAAGAAAAAGCCACCTCTCCCCCGCCGTCAGTTGTGTACGCGAAGACAGAGAGCACAATTTAAGGCTAATGGGCTTTGGTTAGACCCATTTGGCATCTTGAACACAGATATTTGTCGATTTTGTTAATATTCAACTATTACTCATAAATATAAACATGAAGTAAAAAAATGATGGAAATACCGATATTAAAAGATGTAGGGCCATTCCATGTGCTACTGTGAGATGTGTATTATCGAAATTTCAAGCAGGAATTATGCTATAGAAACTTGACCAATTTCATCAATATCTCAACGACAACAAATTAAAGTTCTGATGATGAATCTTCCATCCTTTAATGTCCTCTCTGTATATATACATGCTTGTGTATATACCTACGACTGTAGACCTGTAAATACAGAGGGAAATAATAAAAAATTTATATACAAGAACAGCCACACTAAACATTACTTTTAATATTATACATTTTTTATATTGGTAAATTATAAATAATGTATTATCAATTGAGTTATCCAAACAACTAAGAACTTATACACTCCTTTTTGTGTTTATAATTTAAAAAATAAACTAGGTTCACAACTAAGTTTGGCCCAATGAAGCATGATCCAGAAGATAACTGCAAGAAGTTTATGTATAACAATATTCAAAGGCTTCAAAATCATTAATAGTAACCGGTCGTTCCAAGTATCTGATCTGCGCTCTTGAGGAAGCTCTGGTATATTGCAACATCTCTGCAATCATTAATGAAACATCCATTTTTACAGCTTTAGTACGATGGATGAACAATGTTTTCAGCAACGGAGCATGAGCAAGTAGAAACTTGACTAACTCCAACTCAGCTCTACGACCTTCAAAATAACCGAACGTCACAATTTCTAGCTGATCTATGGTAAAATCGTCAAAATCTTCTACCCGATAATCTTTGAGACGGTCATCACAAACTGAAAATTTTGTGCAGAACTTGGCCTAATGATAACAAAAATATTATAAAATTGTCAAAACATAGCTACAGGTGATACAGAATGAGTTGAGGTGCTGTGTGATACGACTCACCGAGATATTTAGTCTGCATAGGTTAGGAGCACTGCGTATCAAACAAAGCAAACAAGAGATCACATCCAAATCAACAAAATTTATGTCAGATATATTTAGAGTCTTCAGGTAATGCAGTGGTTTAGACAGTTTTTTCGGGGAACCTCCTCCTGCTAAGTACTTGGAAACATGTTGCAGAAAAAAAAAGCATAACCAATTAGATGGTGAGGGGTAACGTAAAATTACAATAGAAAATGTAAAGAGAATCTGAATGTTACCTGAATAAACTCCGCAGCTATATAGATCTTTTCAATTTTATGTAAACTGCAGAGAACCTTGACCAAATTGGATGTTTCACTTGGCTCTAGCTCTTCTAAGCAATAACACAAACCACAAGAAAATTCTGTAAGGTTTTCACGCCCAAGGTTTTCAAACCCAGCTAAAGATATTTCATCACACATCTGATGTAGACAGTTGAGATTAGGAGCGCAGAAGTTGGTATGGGAGAGTCCTGTACAAACTACCAAGGTCAACTTCTCAAGCACAGGGCAATCGAAAATGCATTGTTTTGAAATAGCAACATCAATTAGCTCAAGATTTGTCAGATTAGCAAATCCTCCAGATGCAGATGTGTAGGAAAACCAAAAGCTTATAAGCCTCAGATGAGTCAGACCTAGTGAAGAGAAATGATGTGCCGTGAATTCTCCAAGCTTAAAGTCCTCTAAACTAAGTTGCTTAATACTCTTCTTTGAAAATAACGGAATCCACTGATCAATATAATCATGGATTATTCCAGAATCACAATTATCATCAGAGAACCTAAGGGAAAAACTGACAATTGGACCATCGTGAAGTAAGAGAGCTTTATTAATCACGCTAACAAATTTAAACGCCTTGAACTCGGGATCAAGATAATGACTTAATTTATCCATCATTCTAGTAACGAATGGATCATCAAAGTTTAGATGTGGAATCCTTTTCCAGCTATGCCTCCATCTTGTTGACAAGACACTGGTCCTTACTGCATCATGTATTGGCAGGAAACCTAGAATATATTCATGTATGTTCCCAGGCAGCTCACTTATTATATCTTTCTTAATACGAGTGACTTTGCTCCTACTAGATTCTGCCATTCTCTTCTGCAATAAGAAAAGCCAAAAACTCTTAAGTAAACTAGATTCGTCCAACATGCCTACTAACTAGACTAGTGCACTCTAAGCTACCCACTTTCATATTAATTTTAATTCTGCCTAATATCACTGAACTGATTTATTATGTGTACATATATAAAGGAGATTTTCTTACCAGCTTTAAGATGCATTACTTACACAAAAAAGTACGAAATTTCTATGCTGCAGTATATCGATAGAATAATGAATAATCTCATGGCAGTTTAAAAGCATTTCTAAGAAATATCATCAGTTGGAAGAGTTGAAAACATTTCCTGTCATTTGACTATCAAGAAAATTTTATAAAAAAAAAATGTGAAAAAAAATATTCAATTTGGAAAATACAATTTTGCTCTTTCGAAAAGGGGAAGTCATTTTCCATAAATTTATTACATTTTCAAAAGAATTTGCCTACTTCGTAAAACATTTTATTTTCCGGAAAATGTTTTCCATAATTTCTGATTTTCATGCGTTTGTTTGATTTTCAAAAAATATTTACCGTAAGCTAAACAAACGCAACTAAATTAGGAATTTTCCCGCAAACAAACGGAGCCCCAAGTACAAACTAAAATTACAACAACCCCGAAACAATGTGATGTCTAGGCTTTATTAATGCCCCAAATTATATTTAACGGTCTTATCTCTTTACCTAATTTTTCCAGATTTTTCATCTTATGATAAAAAAATTATAAAACAGGAATTCAAACTCTACAGATGACACAAAATTATTACAGCAACATGGCATTTCAAAACATAAAGAAAAAAAATAATTTAATTAAAAAAATAAAAAGCATAATACAGAGATACATACATGTTTTATATAAGCAAAGAAAAAGAAAGAAGGAGTTACCAGTGGTTGGTTATTCAGCTCGAGAGAAGAAAGAAAGCAGCTGCAGACATACCTTAAAATCAAAAATGCCCCCAATACGAGGAAACAAATTCAACAAACTTTAGTTTTGTACAGTTTTACTGGGCTTTGTTAAGGCCCGTTTGGCAACTTTTCTTTTTCAATACTGAAAATAAATTATATACTATACACGATTTATAATAAAGCCGGCCCAAAGTTTACAGGATTACAGTTAAAAAGGTTTTTTTGGTATTTATCAACAATATTATTATTTTTATTATTTTTTAAAATTTTATCATTTTCTTAAAATATTTACAAAAAAAATCTTTTCCAAAATAGATTTTGTGAAAATACCAACTTTAATAATATATTTTTTAAAATACGTTCTGCAACCAAATGCAACCCGTTTTTACATATTTTGAAAAATAATTGATTGGATTTCAATAATTGTCTATTCGATGAAAAATAATCCGGTTGCAGACTGTATTTTTGCAAATAAGTTGGTATTTCGCAAATTGTTTTTTTTGAAAAAAACATTTTTGCAAATTTTTTGAGAAAATGGTAAAATCGTAAAAATAATTAGAAAAAATGGTAATTTTGATAAATATTCTTCATTAAATTAGTTTATATTACCTAACATATAAAGAGATGTTTGTAATTGTTTTTTTTTTGTAAAGGTGAATTTCTCATTCATGAATTGTATCGAAATACAATAATATTACAAGGGAATTTATTCGATCAAGAAAATTTATCATCTAACCGAAGAGCACGCATGTTGCTCCCGGACATTTAGACAATAAAACCTTCAGAAAAAAACCCCACAATAGAAAGGCCTCGTTAAAAACCCTCAAGAGCAAAATCCTGTGGAAAAAAAACTCAAGAGGGAAAAAAGAGTGCCCTCAAAATATAAAGTACATTGTTTTACAAATTTCCAAGAAATAAATAGAATTAGTAGTTGCTTTTGTAGTTCTCCGTTATCATCAGTTTTTGTCGCATCCTTACTTTATTTTCCGTCTCAGCTTGGTTATTCCATTACTACAAGTCTCCCCATCTATCTTTTTATTATACTCGTCCAACCAGACTGCCCCTGCGAAAAATGAATAAAATCAACAAACGAAAATTAGTCCACAAAATTATTACCAAATATTTTATAAATATTATCAACATAAATATATGAACAAACATATGATTTAGTATCAAGCATAGAAATCTAAACCAAAGGGACTCCCTTTGGTTAGATACTTAATTTATTAGTACTTAATTAAAATTAAAATAGTTGTATATATCTAATTCAAAGATTCGGGAACCTTTGATTAGTCACCTAGGACGCCATCAATCATGGCACAAAAATATTCCACAAAAAAATATACGAGCCACCATTTATGACACAAATAAACTCCATAAAAGGTATATATGCCATTAATCATGGCCTCCAATGAATAAAATATTCATGGTACACAATAAAGTATAATTACAAATTGAAAGTACCAATTAAATTAATTCCTCTATTGGAAAAGGAAATTGAAAATTTAATGACTACATTAAAAAACAAAATAACTATTAAAACCAATAAAGATATCAATTACTAAAACTAGAAATATGCCCGTGCTTCGCACACGGAATAATATATTTATTTTCTAAATTTTATGCCAAAAAAATTAAAAACATACAAAAAATCTACATACATAGTAATTATAATATACAAATTTAAAAATAATTTTATAAATCCTATATTATATTAAACTTACGTCACCTTGCTTTTGCATACAAATTACATAATTTATATTATAATTTTTTGAACAGGATTTTTATAATATACAACTTTAAAAATAATTTTATAAATCCTATATTATATTAAAAAATATTTAATAAAAAGATTAATAACATACATATTCTAAATTCATAACGAAAACTAAAGAATGATAAATTTGTAATTAAAACGAAAAAAGTTTATAAATTAATATCTGATATGGGCTGAAAATAAGCCCTAAAGACACATTTAACATGGTATTAATTAGACCCAGTGTGGTCCAAACGTGGGGCCCATTAATGAGGTCAGAATCCCTAATTTAATATTAATTTCGTAATTAATATTTGGGGAAATAAACGACTCAGCAATAAGAGTTGAATAAGGATAATATCCCCTTCAGACTTAGCCACCAAGGCATCCAATTCGATATGGAAACTGATTCCTATAAGGAATAGATCTAGAACCTTCCTCAAAGACTTGTCCACCAAGTCTCCAAATCCTACCATAATTCTAAGGCTTCTCAGCCTATATAAAGGGTCTGACCCCTCATTCTCAGAACTACGTTTTCTTGGCTTGATTCTCTAATACAGAGATACGTAGGCATTCTGTGAGGACCGATTAGTCTCGAACGCAGAAGCAGCCATCAAAGCTCGAAGCTCAACCACCCTTGCATTAATTACAAATCGTAACCTAGTTTTTATTCCATAACATTTGGCGCCGTCTGTGGGACGAAGACATCAACCATGGTTACCACACGAAGAACAACACCGGTCTCAACCGAGGCTACCTCTGGAACCGTCGTTCCACCAATCACTGCTCCTCCTGTTGGTACGGAGCAAGGGTATGTACCCCCATTGACGGAAACAAACCCTCATACTCAGACCTCTCAACCACAAGGGACGAATCCCCATGCTGAAGGACCTCAACCAGTAATCGTCCCTCTAGGACAGGAGACTAACCCGCTCCAGATGATAGTCTCTCCTCTCCCTCTGAGTAGCCGCCCGCCGCTTCACAGCCTCTCCACTTCTTCGCTCCCTGTCAACACCAACCCACTGTATGGGCTGCCTAACTACCCCCATGATCCAAGGGATCCTGGACCAAGCGGTCATGCTCGGCCGATCCATGGGCAACAACAACCCCCTTATCTTAGAGGCCCGGCCCCTCCTGAACCAGGATACTATGATTACTCTGGTCCTTATACTGAAGATTCGTCGTCTGAAGACGATGATCGAGACGAAGCCCCAAGGAGGCGACGTGCTAGTAAGGAACCTTTGAGGAGGAATCCAGCAAACCGTGATGGTCCTTTAACAATTGCAGAGAGAATTAAGGCTTATGAAGCCGAGATTCAGAAGCTGAAGGACGACCAAGCAAGTGAGCAAGAAAGACAGAACCCTAATCAGACTCGACCTCCTCCGACTTCAGGAGGGATTCCCTTCATAGATTTGGAGAGGTCTTCAAGGAGACACCGAAGGGCTGAAGCCCCAACCAGAGGAACTACAAGGGTGGAACTCCCCAAGAGTAACCCCAAAGACCTGATGCTACAAGGAGATCTTGATGATCCAACCCCTCCATTCACTGAGGAGGTGATGAACGCACATATCTCCCGAAAGTTTAAGATGCCCACAATCAAAGCTTACGATGGAACGGGGGATCCCGCAACTCATGTGAGAACGTTTACAAGCGCATTGTTACTGCAGCCTGCTAACGACGCCCTTAAGTGTAGGGCGTTCCCCCAAACCCTGTCGGGCATGGCGCAACGTTGGTATAGTCGTTTACCTCCAAACTCGATTAGCTCTTTCAAGGAGTTGAGTACCGCTTTTGTCAGTCAATTCATTAGCGGAAGAATTCATGAGAAAAGCTCTGCATCCCTTATGTATGTAATACAGGGAAAGAATGAGAACTTAAGAGATTATATCAAGCGATTCACTAAGGAGACCCTGAACATCACTGATTTGGAAAATAAAGTGGCTATGGTAGCCTTGCAGCATGGAACCACGGATCTCTTTTTTAAGAGGTCGTTGGCAAAACACCCCCCTGAAAGCATGGATGAACTCCAACGAAGGGCGGACAAGTATATAAAAGCTGAGGACAGCATGAAAAAGGAAGCCGCATTGGGCTGAATCTGCTCCAAAAAAGAACTCGGGTCCAAGGTTTTCCGAATATGCCAGGCTTAATGCTCCAAGAAGCCAGATCCTGTTGGACATTGAAAAGGAAAAGGACTTCCGATGGCCGAAGCTACTTAGGGGAGACCCAGCCAAGCGGAACAAGGAGCAGTATTGCAGGTTCCACAAAGATGTGGGGCATGACACCGACGATTGTAGGCAACTCAAGGATGAGATTGAGTTCTTGATACGAAGAGGAAAACTAAGTCAGTTCACCAAGGGTGATGACCGTGGGAACCAGAGAAGGGACAATGACAGAAGGGACAATGAAAGGAGAGATAATAACAGGAGGGATGACAACCATGACCGCAATCCACAGCCCCGAAGGGCAGTTATCAACATGATCTGGGGAGGCCCGACAGCAGCTGGCATAACTAAGAATTCTCGAAAGGCTTATGCTAGAGAAGTAATGCACATTGTGGGAGAAGCCCCGAAGCGTGCTAAAACTGAGATGGTAATTGGTTTCGATGATTCAGACTTGGAAGGGGTGAAGTTCCCCCATGACGACCCGCTGGTCATAACTCCTGTGATTGGAAACTCAGAAGTAAAACGAGTCTTGATAGACAATGGGGCTTCTGTGGATATTTTGTTTCATGATGCATTTGTGAAGATGGGGTACAACGACTCTCAGTTGACCCCTACAAACATGCCTATATACGGGTCTAACGGAGTGGAGTCCAACGTTGAAGGGACTATTCAGTTACCCGTGACTATTGGGCAGGAGCCTAAAGAGGTGACTCAGATGCTGAATTTCTTGGTGATCAAGGCAGCCTCAACATACAACGCAATCCTTGGAAGGACTGGACTTCATGCGTTTAAGGCTGTGGCCTCTTCCTATCATATGAAGATTAAGTTTCCGACACGGAATGGTGTCGGAGAACAGAAGGGTGATCGGAAGATGGCAAGAAGTTGCTATGTAGCCGCGCTGAGGGCCGATGGAGTCGGGGGGCAGGTCCTTCCGATTGAAGACATGGATGTCCGCGATGATGAAGAGCATAGAGGGAAGCCAGCAGAGGATTTGATTCCCATACCTCTAGAGCCGAATGATCCTGAAAAAGTTACTTATGTTGGAGCATCTCTGAAAGAACCCCTGAAGGGCAAGTTGATAGAGTTCTTACAAAAGAATAGCGACGTGTTCGCTTGGACAGCAGCTGATATGCCAGGGATTGACCCCCAACTCATAACTCACAAGTTAAATGTTGATCCCAAGAGGAAGACAATATAGCAGAAGAAGAGAAACTTTGCTCCGGAAAGGCAAGAGGCCATTAGGCAAGAAGTGGATAAGCTCTTGGAAGCTGGTTTTATTGAAGAGATTCAGTTTCCCGAATGGTTAGCAAACCCTGTGATGGTCAAGAAAGCGAATGGGAAGTGGAGGATGTGTATAGACTTCACTGACCTGAATGATGCATGTCCAAAAGATTGTTTTCCCCTGCCAAGGATTGATATGTTGATAGATGCCACAGCTGGACATGAGATGTTAAGCTTCATGGATGGATTCAGCGGCTATAATCAGATTAAGATGCACAAGGATGACATCCCTAAGGTATCTTTCATAACTGACTTTGGTGTATTCTGTTATCTTGTTATGGCTTTTGGTCTAAAGAATGCAGGAGCTACTTACCAACGATTGGTGAATAAGATATTCGCCCATCTGATTGGAAAAACCATGGAGGTATATGTTGATGACATGTTAGTCAAGAGCCTACTCAAGGCTGATCATATCGAGCACCTCGGGGAGGCATTTGAAGTGCTGAGGCACCATAAGATGATGTTGAATCCCGCCAAGTGTGCCTTTGGCGTTGGATCTGGAAATTTTTTGGGCTGATGGTTTCAAAGAGAGGCATTAAGGCCAATCCTGACAAGATCAAGGCGATTTTAGACATGGAGCCACCACGCTCTATAAGAGATGTGCAGAAGTTGACAGGCCGAGTTGTAGCTTTAGGAAGATTCATCTCCAAGTCTGGAGACAAATGCTTGCCTTTCTTTCAAGCGTTAAAGAAGGTGAAAAATTTTGAGTGGACACCTGAAAGCCAAGAGGCCATTGAGCAACTGAAGAAGTACATGGTTGAAGCCCCGTTGTTGACCAAACCAAGTCCTGGGGAGATTCTTTGTCTATACATGGCGGTATCCGAACAAGCCCTGAGTGCTGTCCTTATTCGGGAAGAGGAGAAAGTCCAGAAACCTATCTACTATGTGAGCAAAGTGTTGCATGGGGCTGAGTTGAATTACTCACCCATAGAAAAGTTTGCTTTGGCATTAGTAACTGCCTCAAGGAAGTTGCGGCCTTACTTTCAGGCACATAAGATTCAAGTTCTGACAAACCAGCAGTTGAGGAACATATTGCATAGCCCCAAGGCTAGTGGAAGGCTAATCAAATGGGCGATTGAGTTAGGAGAGTTTGATATCACATACAAGCCTCGGACAGCTATCAAGGCTCAGGCATTGGCTGACTTCATGGTTGAATGCACTATTAACAACCAAGAAGTCGGGGGGCAAGAGATAATGACTACCCTTGGGCAAGAGAAAAAAGAAGAGGAACTTACACCTGATCTGAAGGAATATTGGGTGCTCTATTTTGATGGAGCATCAAAAACAAAATCTAGTGGTGCAGGTTTGGTTTTGCAAAGCCCCGATGGGTTCACAGTTGAGTACGCTTTAAAGTTGGATTTTCCTACTACCAACAATGAGGCGGAGTATGAGGCATTAATAGCTGGTTTGGGTTTGGCTAGAATCATGAGGATCAAAAATCTCAAAGTTTGTGGAGATTCAAGGCTTGTGGTATCACAAGTAAATGGTGAATTCGAGGCTAAGGATGAGACTATGGCGAAATACCTGAGAGTAGTAAAGGCTGTTATGTCCCAGTTTGAGGAGTGCTATGTTGAGCACATTCCAAGAGAGGAAAACATTAAGGCCGATGCCCTGTCTAAGTTTGCTTCTTCCGAGATAGAAAATTATGCTGGGAGTGTCTATTTTCAGGTCTTGAAGGCCCCGACCGTTAACTCAAAGTTATTGGCACCAATTGATATAGGATGCTCTTGGATAGACCCTATCAAGGCACGCCTTGAGACCGGATGGCTCCCAGACAATGCCTTGGAGGCACGAAAACTTTCAGTAAGGGCATTGAGATACACTTTGATTGAAGGCATTCTGTACAAAAGGTCGTTTGTCATCCCATACTTGAAGTGTTTAAGGCCTCAAGAGGCAAGAGAAGCATTGGAGGAAGTTCATGAAGGGATCTGTGGGCAACACTTGGGGGGCAGAGCCCTAGCTCACAAGATAATTCGTTTAGGGTTCTATTGGCCGGAGATGTTGGCTGATGCACAAAACTATGTCAAGAGATGTGAGAGATGCCAGAAGCATGCCCCAATTGTGAGGCAACCGCCTGAGATGTTAACTTCAATTAACTCTCCCATTCCATTTGCGATGTGGGGGATGGATATACTTGGACCTTTTCCCATGGCTTCAGCACAAAGGAAATTCCTAATAGTGGCAATTGATTACTTCACTAAGTGGATTGAGGCTAAACCTCTGGCCAAGATAACCACCAAGCAAGTTTCCCAGTTCTTTTGGGAGAACATAATTTGTAGATACGGAATCCCACGAATCCTTGTAACAGACAATGGGACACAGTTCAATAATGAAGAGTTCAAGAAGTATTGTGAAGAGAATGCGATTGAGCTCCGTTTTACCTCAGTGGCACACCCACAAGCCAATGGGCAAGCTGAGGTAGCTAATCGAATTATCCTTGATGGACTGAAAAAGAGGGTCGAACGCTCTAGGAACACTTGGGTAGATGAATTGCTGCCCATACTTTGGGCATATCGTACCACTTGTAAGGTAACAACTGGAGCAACCCCATTTTTGCTGGCTTATGGAGCTGAGGCAGTTGTACCTTTAGAGATCATGCAAGCATCACCTCGAGTTGAGGCATATGAGCCAGAAACTAATGACGAAGGAATGAGACTCGCCCTTGACTTAATTGACGAGGTTAGAGATGAAGCCAATGCAAGGAATGCTGAATATCAGAAGAGAGCCTCTTTTCACTACAACCAGAGAGTTAAGGAAAGATTCTTTCGACAAGGAGACATGGTTCTAAGGAAGATTGAAGCCTCAGGAGTTGGCCAGAAAGGAAAGTTAGCACCAAATTGGGAAGGACCATATCTAGTCAGAAAGGTGTTAGGACGAGGATCCTACAAGTTAGAAACCTTGGACGGGGTTGAGGTGCCCCGAACTTGGCATGCTGTGAACCTCAAAGTTTATTATGTTTAAGTTCTTTTGACAAAGGCTTGGACTTTTATCTATTTATTAGGAATAAGGTTCGAATGAAACCATTATAGAGCATGTTGCTCCCAGTAGGAGATAGAGTATTTATGTAAGGGTTGAACCCATTCTATTGATATCCTTTGACAGCATAATGGAATTTATTATGTTTTCTCTATGAGTTATTCCTCCTTGTTAAAATAAACACGAAAGGCAAACGTTGAACTAGCTTGTGAGTTTAGTACCAGCCAGGGGGCCAAGTACTCGAAAAATTCTAAAGTTTAACGAACTATAAGCAAAAACGAGAATATGGAAACAAAAGAAACTAACTGCATAGATAAAGTTAAGTCATAAACCCCGAAGGGCAAAAGATCAGAATAAATAAAGATAAAAAGAAGAAATAAGCCACGCAGGGCCATCTACGCATCTAGGTCATCAACTACAACATCTCCTTGGGTAGAAGGAGGATCTGCTGCCTCTATCCCGGGAGAAGAAGGTGGATCCTGAGTGGGCTGAGAGTCCCCATCCACAGCTGTCTCTGTAGCAACCTCCATAGCAGCTGTCACTCCAGGGATAGCAGGAATCGGGAACCTCTCCAGGGACACCCCCTCAATCTTCCCACTCAGTTCCTCGATGATCTCCTCCCAACACTCCTTGAAGGTACCAGGAAAGTTTGCATCATACTCGGCATTCGGGACATCTTGAAAGTCCTTATAAGCCTTGTAATCAGCAATGATGTGTTCCCTGTTCTGCTGCACCTCCAGCTGTAGCTTCCTGTTCTTCTCCTTCTCAGCAGCCAGCTCCTTCTCCACCTCCCTAAAACGAGCAAAGTTTGCCTCAGAGGAGTCAAAGTATCTGTCTCTGTCCCTCTCAGCTATAGTCTTGTCAGCACGTACCTCCTTCAGGTTATGAACGGCGGCCTGAAGGTAGGCGTTCATCTGCAAAGAAAACAAGTGAATAAGGGAAACGGAAATACAATTAAATTAAAGAAGTTGAACAAGAAATTACCGAAGCAACAGCTTGGGCCCCAAGAAGCTCAATCTGCAAATCATCAGAGGACTCCACAATGTGGACCCTATCTCGTGGAGTAACCACGCTCCTAGACCACTCAGTTGCAGCCCTAGAGTCACCTACAGCTGTGTCCCTATTGCATAAACCCCATCCCACTGTGAAGGGAGTGAGGTCTTCCTCAATGGGAACTGGCTTTTCTTGAAGAAAAGCAGGAACACGCTCCACTGCAGGAGAAGCATCATCAGTCCTGGCCCTTTTGGCCCTAGGGTTCTCTGTTACTACCCTAGCAGCAGCAGCAGCCTCCCTCTGCTTAAAAATTGCTCCCAGAGCAGCCTTGGCTGCAAAATGATTAAAAAATGTTAGAAAATTATATCTAGCATAAAATGTTAATAAGGCAAGAGGTGAGGATTTCAAGTTAATTACCCTCAGGGCCCAAATCGCTTAGCCCATGGGCCTGCAACGAATCTTCAGAAATCAAATTTGCACATTGATGCAAATTATCAGACGTTAACAAAGCTATGGCAGCCTCTTCTTCCACACCCAATTTTATACTCCTGACAGGCCCATCAACGGCTCTGCAGAAATTGGGCCGAAAATAGTTGTCCCAATCATCCCCATCCAAAAAGACATAAAACCACTCCCTCTTCCAATCAGGAAGGGAATCAGGAGCGGAATCCGAAACAAAACAAGAACGGGCTAAAGAACGATGTTGGATTTTGACCCAGCCCGAATTGTCAGAAGAATTGACAAATTTGAATAAATATCGAAAAACAGAAATACTGGGCTCAAGCCCATGTTTCTTACATTGGACCATGAAACAATAGATAAAACGCCATGCATTTGGCATAAGTTGGGTTGGACAAACCCTGGCTTCAGCCAAAAGACGGCAAACAAAAGGAGGAGGTGGAAGGCGGAAACCAGCATAAAAAGTCTCTTTGTAAATCCTAATTGCCCCAGGCTTTGGGTGACAAGCCCTTTCATTTGAGGCCGGAACAACGGCCCTATAAGGCCCGTTAATACGAAAAAGTTGGGCTAAAATATCTACCCTATGCTGTTTGTATTTTGATTTATACTCATAAGCATCTAAATGAAGCATATTGGGAAAAGCTTGACCAAACTCGTTTAAAAGATCTCTAAGGGAAAAAACATTGGCATGGATAAGAGATGTTTTAGGGTTCTTACCCCTTGAAAGCCGTGGAGCAGTGGTAGAGGTATTAGCGAGTTGAGACTGGCCTGAAGAGCTGGAATCCTCCATTGAAATGCTTCCCTTGAAGGCTTGAACCCAGAAATGTTGAAAAAAAGAGTTGGGGAAGATGAAGATTCAACGATCTTCAAACGGAAACTGGAGAATAGGGCGGAGGAAAGACGCCAGAAATTGCCTCGCGACAGAACCCTAGCAGAGCTTTTTGGAAAGTATTTGTGGGATAGTGAGAGATAATTTTTGCTGAATAGTGAGATGTGAAATGAGGGACGCACACCACTCTTTTATAGAGTTCATGGTTGGTCACTCAACCGGTTATAGCAAGTAAATGGGCTGTCAACAGGTGACTGGGCCTTTGAATAGGCGGGAAGCCCATGAAATTCAAATTTTGAATTAATTCTAGAATGTTCTATGACATTTTAAAAAATAGGATAAAAGCCCATCAGAATTTAAAGGCAGGAGGCCCAATTAAAAGGGCAACGCCCAGAAGACCAAACCTCCTAGGCGTGCCTAAGGAAGGTGTCTCCTTGGCGGGGGTACCCACGCCCAACTTGATTTTTCTTAAAGAAGGGTATACCCACGCCCAGGAGACCAAACCTCCTAGGCGTGCCTAAGGAAGGTGTCTCCTTGGCGGGGGTACCCACGCCCAACTTGCTTTTTTTTTAAAGAAGGGTATACCCACGCCCAGGAGACCAAACCTCCTAGGCGTGCCTAAGGAAGGTGTCTCCTTGGCGGGGGTACCCACGCCCAACTTGATTTTTATTAAAGAAGGGTATACCCACGCCCAAGAGACCAAACCTCCTAGGCGTGCCTAAGGAAGGTGTCTCCTTGGCGGGGGTACCCACGCCCAAGTTGGTTTTTCCTAAATGAGGGTGTACCCACGCCCAGGAGACCAAACCTCCTAGGCGTGCCTAAGGAAGGTGTCTCCTTGGCGGGGGTACCCACGCCCAGGATGATTTTTAAAGGACGAAGGTACACCCACGCCCAGAAGACCAAACTTCCTAGGCGTGCCTAAGGAAAGTGTCTCCTTGGCGGGGGTACCCACGCCCAGGGTGCATTTTTTGGCAAGATGTCTTTTTAAAGTTAATCCTTTAAAAATTCTGAAAAATGATGATTGGGAAATTGAAAAATAATTTCCGAAAAATCCAGAATAACAGAAAAATTATTTTATGCTTGAAAGTACTATTGATTATTTTTGGTGAAATATCCAAAAATAATTAAAATACCCGTGGGTACATAAAAATTCCTAAATTATTAGGAATAATTAAGAAAAATACCTGTTGGTACATAAAAATTCCTAAATTATTAGGAATAATTAAGAAAAATACCTGTTGGTACATAAAAATTCCTAAATTATTAGGAAAAATTACGAAAAATACCTGTGAGTACATAAAAATTCCTAAAATATTAGGAAAAGTACAGAAAAATACGAGAAAAATTATAGAAATATTTTCTTGACAAATTGAGCAATCATTTATGTTAATAATGCATAAAAGCTATATAAAAGTGCCGAAATTGCTAAAAGCAAGCACAAGTTAAAGCCTCGAATAAGGCAAATCGTCGTAAATGTGTAGGTCGCTCCACACTTTAAAATCAAGACGATATTCGTGAAACACTAGTGTAAACCAAAATTCCCATATAAGGGTAGGAAAATTAAGAAGTCCCAGGTAAGGGATAAAAACGACCCCGAGTCTCGATTAAGGCAAATATAACTTCTACGAAAACCTGATCAGTTTTCCTAGAAGTTGGGGGGAAAATGATATGGGCTGAAAATAAGCCCTAAAGACACATTTAACATGGTATTAATTAGACCCAGTGTGGTCCAAACGTGGGGCCCATTAATGAGGTCAGAATCCCTATTTTAATATTAATTTCGTAATTAATATTGGGGGAAATAAACGACTCAGCAATAAGAGTTGAATAAGGATAATATCCCCTTCAGACTTAGCCACCAAGGCATCCAATTCGATATGGAAACTGATTCCTATAAGGAATAGATCTAGAACCTTCCTCAAAGACTTGTCCACCAAGTCTCCAAATCCTACCATAATTCTAAGGCTTCTCAGCCTATATAAAGGGCCTGACCCCTCATTCTCAGAACTACGTTTTCTTGGCTTGATTCTCTAATACAGAGATACGTAGGCATTCTGTGAGGACCGATTAGTCTCGAACGCAGAAGCAGCCATCAAAGCTCGAAGCTCAACCACCCTTGCATTAATTACAAATCGTAACCTAGTTTTTATTCCATAACAATATCATACATATTCTAATTTCATAACGAAAACAGAAAAAATCTAAATTTGTAATTAAAAAGAATAATAGGGTTGACTTCTAACAAACATCTTTCTAGAAATCAGAGCAAAAACTAAATTTGAGATAAATGCTATACACAGGTATATTATATAAAACTATATCTCTGTAACCACACGTGTTTTGGAGATCTCCAACAATTAACGCACCGACCTCATTAGATGGTCCAACAGGATTAGGCCTGCCTGATGCAGATGATGCAGAAACTAAGAACAATTTAACTTCTTCAGGTTCTTGGTTTTTGAAACGATCCCTTGCCATTCTGAAACCTTTAACCAACTTATTATTTTCATCAGGCATTAGAAGCAATCCTTGTACTATATCTGGATCAGTACCATCACTTCCGGGAATTGCATTCTTTCTATTCTCAATCTCATTCTCTATATCATACACATAGAGCTGGCAATATTTTGGAGTTTCACCATCTACTGGACATATGCTTCCAATCAAATGATAGTTCTGCCCACTGAGTTTAAATGTGTATGGTGCTCTGCCTCTATTTATTTTGTTATCTATTTTTCCTCCCAATGATGTAAAGGCAAATAAAGAATTATAAATCCTTATGTTCTTCTTGTAATGGGCAGTTTTGGCTCCTCCAGATAACAAATTAGCTAAAAAGGGAGGAGGCTGCTTCTCCGATGGAAGTTGGACCTGTCCATTCTTGCAACACATGGAAAATGTTGGATTGTGATATTTGGTAGATTTATTATTCCTCTCAGCATTCCACATAATGGCTTGACAATGAGAACAAACTTTATCTGGTTCACCTAGGTCCATGTATCCAGTCCATATATCTATTTTTCAAACAAAAAAAAATTATTCATAAAATGACAGTGTATAATTAATCTGGTCTAAAAAGCTTAAAAAAACATGATATACCTTCATCTAGTATGTCTTCAAACAAATCATCATCATAGTTTTCATATTGGGAAGGTATAGCTGAAATAAAATTAAAAAATTTATTGGAAACGATAAACTTTGTACAAACGTCATAAAATCAATTACACATATTTAAAGTAGAATTTCCAAAACTTACAATCTGAGTCATCATCCTCACATGGTATTGGATCATCTTGTTCTACACCAAAGATCATATAAAAAGATATAAAATGACTTATTTACCTTATTTC
This sequence comes from Saposhnikovia divaricata, assembly GCA_036435485.1. NCBI lineage: Eukaryota > Viridiplantae > Streptophyta > Magnoliopsida > Apiales > Apiaceae > Saposhnikovia > Saposhnikovia divaricata. The sequence goes on along the minus strand of CM071599.1, from coordinate 183,491,581 downwards.
CTAATAAACAAATATAGAAAATGAATGGTAAACTTACCTGAATCTGAATCTTTAGGAGGTTCATAAACATCATTGAAACTGTCAAGTAAATTTTTACTTTCAGGAGGAGCATGAAGAACACCATATTGGTGTGTTATTGGTCGCTTCTGTTCAGGGTCCCCTGTTATTAATCAATCGTATTCATTAACAATGAGACTGTTAACTTGGTTGTGTAAATCTAATGTCACAAAATGTAATAGTAATAATATAAACATACATGGATTATTATCATCTGATATAGTGGATGCAGGTAATTGGAAAACAGATTTACTTGCTTGTCCAGGATGACTGTAACTTGTTGGACGTTTTGGTGGAACACTTGAAGATGATGCTAATACAAAAAATACAAAAAATGAAAAATGTAGGAAAAATATAATATCGTAGAAAATGTTTACAACCGTTGAACAAAAAAACACATACGAATGTTATTAAAAGGAGATGTATTAGAAGCTGGTAATTGAAATCTTGTTTTACTCGGTTGTCCCCTAGCTGACTCTGTACATAACAGGCCAGGTATGCAAAAAATGCAATTAGTTTCAAATCAAATTTAATAATAAACAAAAACTAAAATTATTATGTTAAATATTAAAACCTGGTAAATTGTAGAACGTAGAATGACTTAATAGCTGTGATCTATCATTAACAGTGACACGCCGGAGATCAGGCGTTGCTGTTGTCATTTGAAATTAAAACAGTTTTATAATACAAAGAAAAAGTAACAACTACAATAAGGATTGCATGTATTTAAAACAAACCAGACAAATTAACGTTCTGCAATCTTCGAGCTGATGGTGAAGAATCTGACGTTTGTAAGTCCTTTCTACGACTTTGTACTTTGTAAACATAAAACATTTTCTTCAATAAAGTAATATTATCTAAGATCAGTGATAAATGATATAAGCAATTAAGGAACTTTTCAAATTTTACCGGACACATGTGAAGTTGGAACATGCGGAGTGAAAGGAGTGGATTTAACCAACAATGAGCGATTAACATCAGGCAAAACTAAATTAATCAATACACAAAAAAATAAATAAACAAAACATTCATAAACATCAAATTCAAATATAAAAAATTTAAAATATAAGTGGAAAAAAAACACACCTGAAGAACGAATTACTGAATTTGACTTAAGTGTTGCGTGTTTTGATTTTGGAGATCCATGTGACTCAGAAATGCTATTATTGATGAAACAATCCTTTACAACATTTGTATTTATGTTCGAAAGTGGTACTCGTCCTGCGTCTAAAAAGGAATAACATATCTTATTACAATACGTTTCATTTGAATATATAAAATTGTTAATATATGAACTCACTTTATTAAAATTTACCTGCTTGTGAAGGAGTATTTGGATTGAAGTTCTCTGAACCAATTGGTAATGGAGATATAGTTCTAGTTGAAATTGAAGTCTGATTTAAGTAATGAGTCTTGTTTGATGTAGGACTTAAAAACTTCTGAAAAGGATTCATACGTGTAACAGGAACTACATAAAATGAAAATGTAAAAATTATTACAAAACAATATTAGTCTGAATACCAGGTAATTCTGCTACGAACAGTTTCTGAATAGTTACGATCGCACTAAATGGTTCAAATGAACAAACCTCTCTTCATATTTGAGTTGTAACCTTGATCTAATGTATTGGAACTGCTATTACTTCCAAGAATACCTGTTTTGGAGATAACATATACAAATATTAGATTCATAAAATATCATTAACTAATTTAAATGGACAAAACTATGAACAGAAAATTATACGTACTTTTCTTAATATGGGAAGGAGAAAAATCAAGTCGAGTGGGTATTGCGTTGCTCGAATCCATGATAACAGGTTTCAATCGACGTTTAGGATCTAAGTAGCACATTTACAGAAGACAACATGGTTAATCACAATTACAGAAGACAACAAGGTTAATATATACAATGTACAATATGGATAACAATGGGAATACCTTGTTTTGGAGCATTAGGAGATAATTGTGTCGACAATAGTGTGCGCTTAGAACCCGTAGAAGAGAAAGAAGAGAGTGCGATTAGAACCAGTAGAAGAGAAAGAAAAAGAAGAATAGAACATAATGAAAACAAATAAAATCATAAAGAAACATATAAAGATCGACAATTTAACAAACGTTTGTGATCGTCATCCATGACCGGAAGAACAGAATTTTACATGTAGATTCAGAGAACAAAACTGTGAACAAACTTTAGGATTGATATTAAAGTTCAAAGAAATTCAAAAAATGTATTACATATTTCATGCCAATAATAGTGGAATTCTGTTATGGCTGTTTCATTGTTATTTGTTACGTGCTGTTAATGTTAAAGATGATCCATACCCGGTGGGTAGTCCATAACCCGATTCTGTTACCCATATTTTGCTAGTATTTTACTAAATTGCCCTAATTTTATTTGGAGTAGTAAGGAAACATGAGGATAGATTTGTAATATGAGGAACTCTAGCACTAGCAGGAATTTATTTATATAGATTGCTAGTCAAACACATAAAACTTATTGTCTATTTTAACTAAACATCACAACCAAAGATAAAGCAAAAAATTAAAACAAAACGCCTAATTAAAACCAACACAATAAATCACATTAAGGTTACATTTAATAGCAAATTCATCCATCCCAAATCATGGAACAAAATCAACGTTACAAACTAATCATATAAATGCTATCAATTAATCACATAAATGCTACAACTAATCACAAACAATAAAATCAATTTAAACTACCTTTAATTTACAGACAAAACGTAAAAAACTTTCGGAAAATTTTGACATGACCAATTTGTAACTTTAACGAACCAAAATTAAACCAAAAAAAATAGTCACCCAGTCAACTAGAAAATTACGTATGATTTAATCAAACAAATACACCAAGAACAGATCTCTCAACCGGTGACTCACTGAGTCAGAACCAAGTTCACCAATTCAGAGTTCACCGAAACAGACTCCCAAGTCCCAATTACGAACAAACACGTTTATAATAACACAGATCATCAGCTCTACTACGTGATGCAAGCGATACGTAAAATCAAGCAGTTAATATGAACAGAAATTATAACACAATTTGAATAACTTCAATAAAAACAATGTCATCCAAAACAAACCGTCCGGCTCAAATAGCAGTCTATTACTACCTAACCACGTCTATTCGTATAATCTTATTTGTATCACAAAATAACACATTCAATCAATATTTTAACAATTGAATTTTTGAAATTAAAATTCTCATACCTCATCGTGGGGTCAATTCACATGATTCTTACCGTTAAAATGATTGAAGATGTCAAAGAGACGGATCGAACCAACCTGCCGACCAGTCATAATGAGATGTCGTCCAGTCGACGAAAACCACCAACCTGCTGTTTCTTCCCCTCCAAAAAGCACCACATGTCCATTTACCTGACTCAAAAACACACACTACTGCCGATCTAGTCTAGCCTCACATTGCTTGGCTTGGGTGAGAGAGATTATGATGTGCAAATGTTTGGTTTAAGGTTTGTATGTAATAATTAAGTACGAATAATTAAGTTATCTTGTAGAGTACTTGAAACAAATTTAATCATCTAGAAGAGAAAATTACGAAAAAATATACATTTTTTTCAAATAAAATAACCTATAAATGATTGCATTTCATTCCCTAGCATATTATACTTCATTTTGAAAAATTGGCTTTAAAAATTGTTGTACTGTATTGTATATATGTACAGAAGGTACAAAAATTTTGATTTTCAAAAATTTAGATAAAAATTAGTAATAAAGACCAAAAAAACTAATACCAATGAACATCAAACACATAAATAAAACTAATGTGCAAGTTATTCAGTTGATCAAATGTCAATGTCCCATATAATTGTACTTCAAATGACAAGAAAAACAGAGCACAGGGCATCTAAATGCACTATTTGTTTTGTTCCTTCTAACATATTGATAATTCATGTAAATAAATTTCTTAATTATTATCCTCCTATTACTCCATGGGTGCAGTGCAGAGTCTTATAAGCATCAGCTTAAATGCCAAGAGCCCATGGAATTAGCAGGTTTTCCTTTGGAGTGTCTGATCTGCGCTCTTGACGAAACTTTAGAGTACTGCATCATCTCTTTTGTTATTGTTCTTGCTACAATGTTATCTAAGCCTTTAATATAGTGAATGAACATTGTTTTTAGCAACGGATAGCGGGCAAGAATAAATTTAACTAGCTCCAGCTCAGCTCTCAGACCTTTGAAATGACTGAAGCTCACAAATTCAAGCTGATTTATCGTAAAATCTTCAGAATTTTCTACCCAAGAATTCTTGAGATACCCTTCATTGGAATACTTATTCCAGGAGACAGCCTAGTGATAAAGAAAAAAATATAGGATTGTCAAACAGTAACTTGAGTAATACAGAATGAGTGTAAGTGTAAATGACTCACCGAGATATGTAAATTGCACAAGTTGGGTGCACTTCGCATCAAATAAAGCAAACAAGAAATCTCGGACAAAAGAGTGAAATCCATATGAAAGACATTTAAACTCTTCAGGTATGGCACTGATTTAGCAAGTCTCTTTGGGCAATCACCTTTAGCCAAGTACTTTGATACAAGTTCCAGACAAAAGCACAAACAATTAGATATTGATCAGTAAAATGAAGTTAAACAGATAAATGTAAAGAGAATCTACCTTGATAAAAAATATTCCTACAGAGAACTTCTCAATTTTATGTAAACTACCAAGAACCTTGACCAGATTCGATGTTTCTCCCTGTACATTTGGGTAAGAATACAAACCAAAAGAATATTCTATAAGGCTTTCAACCCCATGTAAAGTTATTTGGTTGGATATTTCATATAGGCATTTGAGGTTAGGAGCATGGAAGTTGGTAGGTGAAAGTCTTTTGCAAAATGCCAACCTCAACTTCTCAAGCACGGGACAGTTGAAGATGGTTTGCGCGATATTATCAACTTCAACTAGCTCAAGGTTCGTTAGATAAGTAAATCCTCCAAAGGCTGGTGCAGGGGGACCTTAAACTTTTATAAGTCTCAAATGAGTCAGGTCTAAAGAAGAAAAATCAGGTGGAATTTGACCAAAACTAGAACTAGAGTTCTCTAGAGTAAATTGCTGGATACCCTTTTTCGATAATAATAAAATCCACTGGCAAATGTGTTTCTGGATTAATATAGGACAATGATAACCTGGAGGAAACCTTAGGGAAAATTTGAGGATTGGACCATTGTGGAGTAAGAGAACTTTATTTATCACACTAACTAAAGAGTAAGTTATGAAAAGAAAAGCATGTTGCAGACAATGAAAAGAAAGAGAGAGTGCAGAGACTTGTTATCTTGCATAGAAAGATAATCACTGTTTGATTCAAAAACAAAATGACAGCTTGGTGTCCTTCTTATGCTACCAAAACAGACCAACAACCATCTGTTGAGTAGTACTACTAACGATCTTAATCTAGCAAGCAAACAAACTGAACAAACAGACAAACTAAGAATGGAAAATACTAATCTATCCTTGCATCCATGTCAGCTGCCACCTTGACACTTTTATTTCAACCTTGATTCATTCCTGATACTTGCATTACTCCCCCTCAAGCGAAGAGGTCACTCCAAGCTTGGCTATTAGATCATAGTGTTGCTTGACAGTCAATGGCTTTGTGAAGACATCTGCCACTTGAGCATAACTTGGAACATGTTGAGTTGTGATTTCTCCAGTAGTGATTTTATCTCTTATGTAATGGCAGTCTAGTTCTATGTGCTTTGTGCATTCATGCAGCACTGGATTTGCTGCAATAGATAGGGCAGCCCTGTTGTCACACTTGAGCAAAGTTGGTGGCAGTTTGCTTAAGCCCATATCTTTAAGTAAAGCAGTCAACCAAGTAATTTCACACGCTGTTAAAGCCATAGCCCTGTACTCCGATTCTGCAGTTGAACGAGCCACAAGAGATTGCTTCTTTGTCTTCCATGAGAGAGGTGAGTTACCAAGTAACACAAAAGCCACTTGTTGATTTTCTTGTCATTGGACAACTTGCCCAGTCTGCATCACAATATGTTGTCAATTGAGCTGCAGAAGTAAATGCTAGTAGTATTCCTTGGCCAGGATTCCCAGCCAAATATCTGAGAAGTCGTTTCCCTGTTTGCATATGAACAGATGTAGGTCATTGCATGAATTGAGTCAAGATGTGTATAAAGAAGGCAATGTCTGGTCGAGTGATCGTGAGGTAAATCAGCTTGCCAACGAGACGCTGATAAGGCACAATGTCAGTGAGCAACTCTCCTTTATCTGCTGTTAATTTCATATGAGCATCCATTGGCAATTTAAGAGGAGAATCATTGAGCATCCCAAATTCTTTGAGCAAGTCAATCGTATACTTTCTTTGAGAAACGAAAAATCCTGCTTCTGACCTGTCAATTTCAAGCCCCAAGAAATAATGTGGTGATCCCAAATCCTTCATGTGAAACTTCTGTGACAGAAGGTGTTTAAGTTCATTTGTTTCCCTTAGGGAATCACCTGCAATTAAAATGTCGTCGACATAGACTAGTACCACTGTCATGTGCCCATCTTGAGTCTTGGAAAACAAGCTATAATCCGCCTTGGATTGAATGTAGTTCAGTGTTTTCAGAGTGAAAGACAGTTTAGAGAACCACTGTCGTGATGCTTGGCGAAGTCCATAGATTGCCTTCTTCAAACGACAAACCAACTTTTCTGCATTCTTCCAGCTCTGCTCATCTAGAGACATAGAAATTCGACTCGCCATTCCTGTATACCCAGGTGGCATCTTCATGTACACGACCTCATCCAAATCTCCATTTAAGAATGCATAACTGACGTCTATTTGACAAGCATCGCAATTTTGAATAGCAATGACTGCCAAGAGTGCTCTCACCGTTGTTAACTTGGCTACAGGAGCAAACATCTCAGTGAAGTCAATGCCATGAACTTGCTTATTACCAAGTATGACCAATCTTGATTTGTACCTTTCTATGGATCCATCTGGGTTATACTTAGTTTTGTATACCCACTTCGACCCAATTGCTTGTTTGTCATCTGGTAGAACAACAATGTCCCATGTCCCATTTGCCTCTAAAGCATCCAGCTCCACATTCATTGCCTCAACCCAGTGTGCACTTTTCACTGCATGTTTGAACGATGTTGGGTCATTTTCATTAACCAGTGTTTAGAGAAAGCAATGGAATTGTGGCTACACCACTTGGCATGTAACAGCATTTGCATTTCTTGTTGTAACATAGTCATCCATCCAAGCAGGTTTGCTTGACAGTCTAGATGAACGTCTCAGTGGAGGCAAAGGGTCACTATCATTGTTGTCACTGTCAGAAGCATCAGTGTTACTCCCATTGCCTGAGTTTTCTTCATTCTCAGAATCAGGTTAAGCCTCATCAAATACAAAACATTCATCATGGTGATTGTATTGTGCTGGTGCCGAAACAAGAGTTGGCAGAGGCTGCATTGTGAAGCTGACTTGATTTTCATTGAGTGGAAAAATGTTTTCATGAAATTTCACATATCTGGAGATAAATATTTCCTTTGTCACCAAATCTTCTGTACCCCTTTTGAGTTGGAGGGTAACCCAAGAAAATGCAAGCCTTTGCTTTTGGTCGAAACTTGTCATGCTTGCCAGTTGCAATTCCAGCAAATCCCAGACATCCAAACACCCTCATGCCATCATAATCCACAGCACTTTCATGCAGCACTTCATAAGGCACTCTATTTTGGAGTGCAATAGTGGGAATTCTGTTCATAATGTACACAGCTGTGAGTACACAATCTCCCATGTGAGAAATAGGCACTCCAGATTGAAACTTGAGTCCCCTTGCAATTTCAAGTATTTGTCTATGCTTTCGTTCCACACGTGCATTTTGCTGCGGATTGAATGCACACGTAGTTTGATGTATTATACCATTCAATGCATAAAATTCTCTGCAACGTTTATCAGCAAACTCCATTGCATTGTCAGATCCTATGGTTTTGATTCCAGTATCGAAATGATTTTTGACATAATTCACAAAAGCCACCATTGTGCTCAAATAATCTGACTTATTCTCTAACAGGTAAATCCAGGTTACTCTAGAGAAATCATCAACTAGAGTGAGAAAATATCTGTATTTCCCACGAGTTGCAACCTTATAAGGCCCCCATGTGTCAACATCCACCAAGGCAAATTGTTCCTTTGCATATGAGCTGCTGTTTTGAAAGGGAAGCTTAGTGAATTTCGCCATGGGACAGGTCATACAGATCAGATCATTTCCTTTCAGCTGTGGCTTGATACCTGAGACGAGCCTCAACTTTGCAACGGGTGTGTGGCCAAGACGATGGTGCCATAAGTTGATTTTGTTGACAGCATTCTCCTGTGATTCCACTTGCACACACCTTGCTTGCTTCTGTTTTTGTTGACCTGCAGAACTCACCAGATAATATAGTCCATTATGCATCTTTCCAATCCCTTTCAGCTTCTTTGACTTCGAATCAACAATCATGCATATTTCTGGATGAAATGTCACATCACAACCATTATCCTTTGCAAGTTTGTGCACAGAAAGCAAATTATGGGTAAAATCCGGGACATGTAACACATTAAACATCTTTAGGTCATTTTCAAGCATCATATCACCAATATGTGTAATCAAAGTTGTAGCCCCTGTTGGCAATTTGATGGTGAAGTTTGGTGGAGCTTTTCTAACATTCAACAAGGCACTCAGATTGGCTGTCATGTGATCTGACGCCCCTTAGTCCATGATCCATTTGCCCATCTCTGCTCCCCCTGTTCCACTGTTTATCATGCCAGAAAATGGACTATCATACTCATCCTTCTCAGACTTCGTTGTGCTTCCTGGCAGCATAGATAACAATTGCTGTATTTGTTTTGATGTGAACATCACACTTTGTTGTTCACCAGTGTCACTTGTTGATTGAGCCACATTTGCCATCTTCATTTTGATGGCATTCCATTTCTCAGCTCCTCCATTGGTTTTAACAGGTTTGTTGTGCCTGTAATGCCATTTTGGGTACCCAGTCACTGTCCAGCACTTTGTTGAGTTATGCCCTTTGACACCACAAGCAGAGCATACACTTGTTTTCTCATGAGGTCCCTTGCTATACATTGCTGCAACCTCCATTTCAGGAACAAGATTTAGTGCATCCCTTTATGACTCATCTTGCTGTAGAGCAGCACATGCTACTTCAACAGTGGGCAAAGATGGCATCATCAACAACTGGCTTCTTTGAGCCCCATATCTGTCATTTAAACCATTCAAGAACTGAAATAGTCTTGATTCTTCTCTCATAGCTTCTATGGCTTTCAAGAGTTTTGTTATCTCTTCAGACACAGTACTGACTCTGGGTAAGACTGTCATAGACTCAATTTCTTCCCATAAGCTACTCATGGCTGTGTAGTATTCGGAGATAGTCATCTCATTTTGTTTCAGAGAGAATAAATCTTTACTTAATTTATACTTTCTTGATCCATTTGTTAAAGAGAACCTACGTTCTAGCTGTTTCCATACTTCACTAGCTAGATTAACAAACAAAATAGATCCCTTAACTGAATCAGAAATATTGTTATGTAGCCAGGATATTACCATGTTATTGCATGTTTTCCATTAAGCTGCTTCTGTCTCATCAGTAGTGCTTTTTGTCACAGAACCATCCACAAACCCCAGCTTCCTTTTTGACAGCAACTGAATCTCCATCGACCTTTTCCATGACCTGTAATCATCAGGACCTTGAAGTTTAGTCACGTTAATGGATGTTGGTCCATCTGAGGGGTGTAAAAACAATGGATTCTGCATATCTGCAAAGGTGAATCGACTCCCAGTAGCCATGGATCTAAAGTAAGACTATTGAACTCAAGATCTGTTTTACAAGAAATGAAAACAACCCTACAGATTTGAACAAGACACAATAATTGACAAACAAAGACAGAAGATATGGAATCAGTGATATATCTGCAAAGTCACAAAGAACTCAATATTTTCTTTCAATGGCAACTGCTGCTCTGATACCATAAAGAGTAAGTTATGAAAAGAAAAGCATGTTGTAGACAATGAAAAGAAAGCGAGGGTGCAGAGACTTGTTATCTTGCATAGAAAGATAATCACTGTTTGATTCAAAAACAAACTGACAGCTTGGTGTCCTTCTTATGCTACCAAAACAGACCAACAACCATCTGTTGAGTAGTACTACTAACGACCTTAATCTAGCAAGCAAACAAACTGAACAAACAGACAAAATAAGAATGGAAAATACTAATCTATCCTTGCATCCATGTCAGCTGCCACCTTGACACTTTTATTTCAACCTTGATTCATTCCTGATACTTGCATTACTAACTATTTCATGCGCGTTAGATTCGAATCTACCAAAGAATTGCGAATCAAAGATCAGATTTGGAATCACAGTCCAGGAACGCCTCCATTTTGTTGACAAGATGCTAGTTCTGACTGCATCTCGTATTGGCAGTAAACATAGGATCACTTCTTTTACGTCCCTAGGCAGCTCACTGATTATATCTTTCTTAATAAGATAGACTATTCTTATTCTCGTTCTTTTTCTTGTACTAGATTCTGCCATTATCTCCTGCAACTAAAAAAAACAGACTTTTTCAGTTTAGATTGTAAGTGGTGCACTCTAATGGTTCTATTCAGAATTCACTATCCAATACAATACTATACTGTAAATAAATGTAAATCTGTAATTGACAGATAAGCAAACACAGACTAAAAATTCTTATAGCATCCTGATGAACTAGATCAAGGTTTGCCAGATAAGTAAATCCTCCAAATGCTGGTATTGTGGGTTCTCAAACTTTCGCAAATCCTAAATGTTTCAGGTCTAAAAATGAGAAATCATGTGTCGTAATCGCGGTCTTTCACAAATTTAAATGTGTCAGGTCTAAAGAAGAGAAATCATGTGGGTAATTTCACGAAAACTAGAGTTGACGAGAGTGATTTGCTTAATACATTTTCTTAATAGTAATGTAAAGGTCATAGGTTCGAATCCATTGGGAGGCACGGAAGTAAATGGACTGCTATGCTCGGTAGGTACGAGTGTGCTAGCAATACTCCGGACACGGGATTATCAAAAAATAGTAATGTAATAATCTCAAGAGAACATTAGGGAAAATTTAAGGATTGGACCACTGTGAAGTATGATAGCTTTATTTATCACACTAACAAATTTATGTGATTCCAGTTTTCAATCAACTATTATGATGTTATTAAGCAAAAAAAAAACACCATAATATATAGGTACAGTACTGTATAGTAAACACAAACTAAAAGATTATACCACTCGTTTGTCGTTTGTCTTCCTAATATGTTAAGAAGAGAGGAACCGACTCGTCCACTATTTCAGCGTGCACGTGAGAAAATCCATGGAAATCACATAACTTAGGGTTGATGCTGTCATGCTGCAGAGTTCCCAGAGTCCGCATTTGAGTTTAAATCCAATTATCTTTTGGATATATACTGCAAAATGCAACAGAATTGTGAATTGATGAATTTTAAAAAATTTCAAAATTAATAAGTTTTTATATAACTTTATTAAATAATTTATATTAAATATTAGATCTTAAAAGATTATTTAAATTGGAATTGAATATTTCCAAATTTTTTAAATCTTGATTGAATATCGTCAAATTTTTAAAAATTGTTCAATATTTTTTACCAAATATACTCTGATTTTAATTAATTTTTTAGAATCGAATTTAATATCCCCTTGTTTTTGAAATCCAAAAAAAAATCTACAAAATGTTGATTGGATAACACCTTGGGAGAGAATACAAGTGATAACCCTAGGCAATTGAGTTCTTATTAATAAAAATAAAATCTTAATTATATTTTCAAAAAAACAAAAAAAAACAAGATAAACACTTGCAAATAATATCACAAGTCCGAATAATTCTACTACCTACTACATATTTGCATCCCTCACCGCATGTCAACCTGTTACAGATACTAGCTTATAGCCCGTGCAAAGCACGGGTTATTTTTATTTTTTTAAATTTGTTTATAATTTAGTATATATAATATTTTAAACATTATTTTTAGTTTAGTATTAAATCTAAATTAATATGCTGTTGGTGGGAATCGAACCATCAACCTTTCTATATAACATAATCTAGTATTAATTTTATATTAAAATGTTGTTGGCGGGATTCGAACCTTAGACCTTCAACTTTTAGTATTGTTGTATCTAACGGTCATGATCTATTTGAATTGAAGATCTAACGGTTGTGAATGAGGATAACCAAAAATAAGGGGATAACCAAAAATAAAGGGGTAACCAACTACAAATTATACCCCCTTTCGCTTATTATAATATAGTATAGATTTGGCTTCTTGCAACCTTAAACACTTTCTGTTCTAATATATCAATCAGAACTTAAAGAAATGGACCTCTCAAACAGCCAAATTGGTGGTAAAATACCAAACTAGATTAAGAAACTAGGCGAAGGATTCTTATTCATCATAATAGAAGTCCTTCATCGTCTCTCTGTATTTGCAAGTCGCACTTCAAATCAGATTTCACTGGCGTAGAGGGTCTGATTTCAACTACTCACAGAACCGCAAATTAAATTTTCACATGATTAACCTATTCACATCCCTGGCATATCCTAACCAGCCGTATATAAGCTCAGACTCGTGTTTACAAACCAGGGGACTGTAAACTACCTGGCGCTTGGGGGTAGTGATAGTATTATCACCAAGAAATTATGCTTCTAGGAACCTTAGAGACAATGAAATCAAAGCTTAACAGCGAGGACCAGACTAACAACATCATCCCAACTTCAGTACACAAGGAGGCTTATATAAGGTTTTAAAAATTCTTTTCCTTTCTATCCTCTTAACTACAATACTTTTCTTATCTTCATCTAAAAAAGAGAACATAGCATTCAAGGAAGGCACAAGATAAACAAAAGTAAAAGATACACCAAAGCACAGGAGCTATATCTTACCACGTGTAAAATGTAGGAAGGAGAGTTAAATCTTTAAGATACAATTTAAGCAAAAGTGTTAACATAGAGTTGCTAATTATATGTGTTAACATAGAGTTGCTAATTATATGTCCTTCCCAGCCCTCCATTGAAGCAAAAAAGCATGTGCCAGAAGCTAAATGCGGAAAGGTTAATCACTTAAATCAAATTATTTAACCCAAGGTCCAAAAGCATCTATATGAACAGGGTGTTCCAAGTATCTGATTTGCGCTTTTGATGAGGCTCTAGGATAATTCCACATCTCTTCTGCCATTGTTATTTCTACACCCTTTTTTATGTCCGTACTACAATGGATTAACATTGTTTTCAGCGAAGGAGAGTGGGAAAGTAGTAGTTTGACTAGATCCAACTCTGCCTTAAGGCCTCTAAAATAACTGAATGTGACAATTTCAAGATGATCGATAGTACAATCTTCAGAATCTTCTACCCAGTAGTTCTTGAGATTCTCTTCAACAGCATCATATGTAGCCTAATATCAGAAAATATTCTAAAATCATTTAAAAAATAGATATAGCAATACAGAATGAGCTAGAGTGCACATGACTCACCGAGATATGTAGTTTTCACAAGTTAGGAGCACTCCGAATTAAACAAAGCAAACAAGAAACCTCAGACACAAGAGTGAAATCTATATCAGAGATATTTAGAGTCCTTAGGTAAGGCAGTGGTTTAGAAAGTCTAACTGGCACTAGTACAAAATTGATCTTTTACGTCGCCTCTTATACGTCGGTTCCAGCCAAAGGCGACGTATAAAGCAGTTATATACGTCGGTTCCGCCTAAAGGCGACGTATAAAGCAGTTATATACGTCGTTTCGAGAAAAAGCCGACGTATAAAGTCATCTTATACGTCGGTTAAGGAAAAGACGACGTATATAATGCTACATTATACGTCGGTTCAGTAAAAGATGACGTATATAATGCTATTTTATACGTCGGTTGAGAAAATGCGACGTATATGATACTACTTTATACGTCGGTTGAGGAAAAAGCGACGTATATAATGCTATTATATACGTCGGTTGAGGAAAGGGCGACGTATATAATGCTATTATATACATAATACGTCAGTGTTTGAAAATCCGACGTATAAGAATATGTCATAAACGTCATCGTTAAAAGGGCCGACGTATATAAAACTTTACTTTAATTAAATAAACATGTTAACTTACAAAATACACACATAAACATGTTAACTTACAAAATACACACACAATCACTCTCTCAGCCTCTCAGGACATTAGCCCCAAATTAGAACAGTCACGACCCTAACATTCACTTCAATCCTTAGTTCCTCTACAATCAAGCTGCTATGGTGGCTCCGGTCGGCTCCGGTGTAGTTGCTTCAAGTTTCTCTTTAATCTCGTGTAAGCATCTCATCTGTTCATCGTTTATTGGATTTGTACTCCATTGCCCTAAGTTTTTGTTCTCCATCTGTATCATCCAAATTATCTTTAGATCGGTTCATATATATAAACTTCGATGTAGGCATTTAATTGCTCTTATTCTTGTATATGTCTCTCTCAGTCTTTCGATTTGTACAGAAAAGTCAAGAACAGAAAAGTCAGCTTCTTCATTGCCTAGATTGAATGCTTTGGCTCAAGATGAATTGGGGTTGCTTAATTCTTTGATATTTAAGGTTGATCTTCTTGCCCCTCAACTCCCTTCTAATGATCAAGTTGAATCTGCTGTTTCTTTGCTGAAATCCTGGAAAAATCTGATCCAAAGGTACTCCTTGAAGATATTGCCGTTTTCTTCTCGTACTGTGGGACTGTTGATTCAATCCAACTCCAGAGGTGCTATACTCCCCTTTTCTTTTGAAAGTATTATTTATAATTGAGGCTGCTATGCTCTAATGATCTATGTTCTCTTTGAGATTAAAGTAAAACCGAGGCCTCTGTATGTTTCTTGGTCTGTCTTGTTTTTGTTGTTGCAATTTCTCCACTGTTAAATTTTTTGTGGTGAATAAACTCTGAATTGTTGGCTGCAGAAAAACAATTGCTGCCTAAAATGGATGACTCCATCATAGATTTATACAAGGGGTAGTTCACTTGACTTGTTCTCGTTGTTATATATTCATACAAACTTTGTCTTTTAATTGATCTTGGATGTAAATTTAATATGCAGAGTTGGCAAACTTCTTAATAAATACACGGCAGGAAAGATACCAAAAGCTTTCAAGCACATTCCTTCCTCGCAATTCTGGGAAGAGGTTCTGTACCTAACTGAACCTGAGAAATGGTCTCCAAATGCAATGTTTCAAGCCACAAGAATATTTTCTTCCAATTTCGGTGTGAAGAAAGCAGAACGATTTTACAAGCTTGTCTTACTTCCGAGAATAAGAGATGATATCAGAAAGAATAAGAAACTTCATTTTGCATTATATCAAGCTCTTAAAAAATCACTGTACAAACCCGCTGCATTTAACAAGGGAATATTGTTTCCATTGTGCGAGGTATGTCTTTTTTCTAATTATTGACCACAATATATGCATGGAAGATGGAGTTTTATTGTAGTTGACCATAAAGATTGAAGTGTCAAACTAATCGATATAAACAAAATAATAAGCTAAATATGTAAAATTGAGGTGTCATGAAAGGGGTGCTCTACAATGTGTCACCCTGAAAATTTAAGCAAGAAACTTTCAATACTTTCATTTGGATGCATAGGTAAAGTTGAAATTAAACAACATTGTTTTTCTGCATCACCCTGGAAATATATATGGAGATTTTGTAAATCAGGATATGTGCCTTGAGATGGCTAAACTTTCGGTTTTAATATACTTTATTTGCAGTCAAGGACTTGCAACTTGAGGGAGGCCGTTATTATCGGGAGCGTCATTCAGAAAGTCTCCATTCCTCCTCTTCATTCAAGGTCTGGAGATTGTACTTACCATTGAGACAATAAATTTTGGTGTACAGTGTACTTGCTGTTGCTCTGGTCTTTTGGATGTACTTATTATATATACATATGCAGAAGCCCCTATAATTTCATAGCATATGTAACATCTATATACACTGTCTTATTCTCCACAAACCTACACAATATTTTTTTGCATTAGGTGCATGTAATACTTATTTTTGTAAGGTACATGTTGAAATATCCATTTCATGTGTATGCTTTTGCATTAAATATGTGAGCTATAGTTCTCTAGTTCTCAATTTTATCTCTTATCCATGTTTGCATACTATACTTATTTGCTGGAGGTACCATACTAATTTTTCTAGTTACTGCACAGTGTTGCACTGTTGAAACTAGCTGAGATGGAGTACTGTGGGACAACAAGGTATGTCATGTTTTTTCAATAATTGATCGTAGATCCAGATGCTAATTATTACTTCCTCTACTTACTCTGGCTGTACCAAATGACTGTGTTATGTCTAGGATGCTTCTTTGCTTTATAGGAAAGTCTTTAACACAATCAACCGTGAGCTTTGTTTGGTTGTTAATATAATACTTATCTTTCTGCGGTTGTATGTTGAATGTACAAATATTTGCATCTGTAATTTTATATAAATCCATGACTTCTCTTGTTGCTATGTGCTAGGTTCTATTTTTATATGTTCCGTCAACTTGGCTACTGTTATCAAGAAAATGTCATTAACCTCCTTTTTTTTATGCTTCTGGTACTTGATGCAGCTATTTCATAAAGCTTTTAGTTGAGAAGGAGTATGTTTTGCCATATCGTGTCCTTGATGCCTTAGTTGAACATTTTATGGCCTTCCTTAATGATGAAAGAATAATGCCTGTGATCTGGCATCAATCACTTCTTGCATTCGTTCAAAGGTTGATTCCATTTTCTAATGTGCTGTAATTTATTTCATATGCCTGATTAGAATTTTCCATGTAAATAACTGTTGATAAGATGCGGTGTTCACTTTTCTGGAATCCGACTGTTCTCCAAATAAAACCTAATTTTTAGGAAATAGCGATACCTTTTTTTTTTTAATTCTATCTAGCACTACTCTATACTAATCATGTTGTAGAAACTATTATTAGTATTGTCTGCCTGAGATTTATAATTGTAGTAGTTTCTTTGCAAATTCTTTTTTTCGTGGTAGGGAGGAGATTAATATTAATTTTATTTTTAGGAAATTCTGGATTTATGTTATTAGTAATCCTGTCTAGCAGCATAGGATTTACAATTTCAAGGGCCTAAAAGTGCCAAAGCTATGTTTTAAATACTAGCTACTTATATAATAAATTAGTGAATATTTTACTGAAAATAGTTTTATCTTTGAAATACTGACCACACTCGAATTAATGCTTTGATTAATGTCATGCTCATTCAAATATCAACAAGTTATACTCTCCTCTCTCTCTCTCTCTCTCTCTCTCTCTCTCTCTCTCTCTCTCTCTCTCTCTCTCTCTCTCTCTCTCTCTTTCTTGAGTGTTTCTGCAAATCTTGAGTGGATGTGTTGTGTTCAACTGTTTACGTAACAAAAGGTATTGGAAATCATGAACTGTTAAAAGCTAAATGACGTTCCCAGTTGAAGTT
This sequence comes from Saposhnikovia divaricata, assembly GCA_036435485.1. Lineage (NCBI taxonomy): Eukaryota > Viridiplantae > Streptophyta > Magnoliopsida > Apiales > Apiaceae > Saposhnikovia > Saposhnikovia divaricata. Next base: position 183,474,038 of record CM071599.1, on the reverse strand, counting down.
CATCCTCTGGCCTTCAAGTCCCCAATCTCAGCCTTCATTTCTCGTTAAAAAAAACCGAACCAAGTAAATGGTATTTTATCTCGTCTAATTGACAATTGATGATCACGAAAGGGATGGTTCTTGGTATCTCGTCTAACTTCCCCACCATTATCCTATTATATACTTCAGTTATGTTAATTTCTTGGTTATTAATTTTATAGCCAGCCACCTTATCACCCCTCTACCAATATTAAACTAGAGATAACCAGTTCTGTATAATTGGAGAACCCCAAAGCTCCATATGGCATATTAACGCATGAGGTTCATTTCTGTATAATTTTCTTGCTTAATTAGATTTCTTGGATTCTTATATTATACCCTTGATGATTTGCAGGCTGAAATGACGGCTTCAAATGCATTTTTTTGTCTAGATGTTGGAGGCCATTTTGTTGTATCTATCAAGGTACTATCCTTTTATATTAAATCTGGAATAAAAGCCAGAAAAGTTTACAGAAGTAACATAATCGCATTTTTGAGACATTGTGAATGTCATGTCAGGATTGCATTTTTTACATGTACAGAGCACTTACAGATACATATCCCCCCCCCACGCAGGCAAATTGTGCTAAGTCGTATCTTTCCAAATTTGCAGGCACCCCGTGCTAAGTCGTATCTTTATGTTGAGCCTGGTGTCGTGATTGGTGTAGAGCTGGAAGAAGCTTCTACAAGAAGAATTTTATACATCTGGGCTGGTCACCTTGAAGAAAGACCATGCGTATCCTATTGTTTTGTAGTAATTTGACTCAAGTACATGAAGTGTGTTTTGTCTTTAAGAACTGTGTCTATCTATAAAGTAATCGTCACTTGCTTGGTTATGTTAGTGAATTGCTTCTTCAGAATGGTCTTCCGTATATTTTGGCACAAATTACCAAGAGTTGGATTTTGGCACAATTATTATTTGGGGATCAGATGCATGTTATCTTAGTGTATATGGGATTTTTTTTTTGATAAATGCATATAGGATTTCTTATTATGTATTAGACTTTAATTTTCTTGAAGTGTGGTGTTCAATAAATTGATGTACTGAATATTTGTGTAATATTTTCTATTAATAATATCTTGTTAGTAGTCAGTTTTCTTTTATTGCTTCAGGGTGCTATTTTTATGAAATGGGACAAAATGGATGTAGCTGGGTATTGCTTAAAAAATAGAAAAAATAATTTTTTTTAAAAATTTTTTTGACAATATACGTCGGTTCTTATATTTAACCGACGTAAAAGGTCATTTTTGTACTAATGACATTATACGTCGGTCTTTTGAACATTATACGTCGGGCTTTGTTCTACATTATACGTCGGATTTTTCAACATTATACGTCGGCTTTTTAGCGACGTATATTTAGACTTTATACGTCGCCTTTTTAACCGACGTAAAAGACTCGTGACTTTATACGTCGCCCTTCCATACGTCGCCATTTAACCGACGTATAAGACCTATTTAACCGACGTATAAAGTCATTTTTGTACTAGTGTGGAGAACCTCCTGCAGCCAAATACTTTGAAACAAGTTGCAACGAAACAGAACAATCAGACGTTGCAGAGTAAATGTTAAGCTACAAAGGTATACGTAAAGAACACCTAAACATATTTTACCTTAATAAAACACAATCCTGCAGGGAACTTCTCAATTTTTTGTAAACTACCGAAAACCTTGACCACATTGGATGTTTTTGTGTTCGTTATCGCCTCTTCTACCAACCTCAAACTCAAAGCACATTCTGCAAGGTTTTCTAACCCATCTAAAGAATATTCTAAATCTATCTGCCGATGCAGTTGATAAAAGTACTTGAGCTTAGGAGCACGAAAGTCCTCATGCAAAAGGCCTTCGCATATTACCAAGGTCAACATCTCAAGCACAGGGCAATCTAAGATGCAATTTCCCAGATCAGTAACATCAATTAGCTCAAGCTTCCTCAGATAAGTAAATCCTTTAAATGCAGGTGTGTACGGTAAATAAGCATTTGCAATCCTCAAATGATTCAGCTCTAAAGAAGGAAAATGATGAATTGCTGTAAATTCTTCCCGATCATAGTCCTCCAAAGTAAGTTGTTTCATGCCCTTCCTTGACAATAACGGAATCCACTGATCAACATAATCATGAATAATTCGAACATCCGACAGTGGAAGAAAAGTGAGAGAAAAACTGACAATTGGAGCATTGTGTAGTAGGAGAATTTTATTTATCACCCTCACAAATTTATGCGCCATCAGTTCTAGATCTTTATATTGTTCTAGTTTATCACACATACTATCCACGAAATCACAATCAAATACTAAATCTGGAATCGTAGTCCAACAATTCCTCCATTTTTTTGACAGTACACTAGTTATCACTGCATCTCGTATAGGCAGAAAGCATAAGATAATTTCTTGTATATTCTGAGGCAGCTCACTGATTCTATCTTTCGTAATACAACCAACCTTTCTCGTACTAGATTCCTCCATTCTCTTCTGCAACAAGGAAATGCCATTCTACACTTAATTATGCATTCATTATATTCACTCAACACATCACATTACAAATTTCGGTTCTCCTTGGATAGTAATACAAACTTTTTTTTTATCTTAGAGCAAGTCCAACAGCTTCCCTAGGATGCTTCTTAGGTTAAAATTTAGGGAATTTAGTCCAAAATAGCACCCCAACAGTGTGCTAGTGGTTTCTTAAATACAAATGTGACGATATAGGCCTCGAAAAACACCACAAATATTTATCATCTTTTTAATGACATAATACAATTTACAGGAAACCCTCCATAAATCAATTTCGATAACTAAATAATCTCCATAAATAGATACTCCCTCCGTCCCTCTCATTTCTTTACGGTTACTATTTTGGGGTGTCCCTCTCATTTCTTTACATACCATAAATAGTAAGTTTTTTCTACTATTACACCCACTACTTTCCCCCACTATCTCATATTTAATAATAAAAAACACTATTACACCCACTACTTTCCTCCACTATCTCAAATCTATTATTAAATATTGATAGGTCCCACCACTTAACCCACTTTTCATTTAACTTTACTCATTTTTTTACATTTTCTTGGTCTCCGTGCCGATTCCCAATGTAAACTATTAAGAGGGACGGAGGGAGTAATTTTTTCCGATCTCAACGTAAAATTTCTAATATAAATATATGATAAATGTATATATTTTGTAATATAAATATATATTTATATCTAATATATTAGGGCATCATTCATGTGAAAACATGTATATGTTGGAGAACAATAAGAACACCACATTTCAAGTTATTCTAAAGGACCCCGCCAAGGGCACCCAATACAAAAACTCTTATAATTCTACCCTCTATCCATTCATCAAAAAAATATTAAAAAACAATATTTAAAAAAATTAAAAATGATGACATGGCAACAATTTTTTTTTTAATTTTTTTTGTTATTTTTTTTGATTTTTTTTTATGAATGGATAGAGGGTAGAATTAAAAAACTTTTTTGTGAAGATACCCATTTAAAATAGCTTGAAATGTGGTGAATATGTGAGTTCTCACACTATTCTCATACTAACATGTGTTCTCACTAGAACGTGACCCTAATATTATATATATATATATATATATATGTTAAATATAATTGATGTGTTTTAATCAGTGTTTAAGTGTTACAGTGAATTATCAGAGTTTAGCTGGAAGCAGTCAGAGTTTAGTGTAAACTCTGACAGATGGAAGCTCGACAGAGTTTGTCAAACTCTGTCTGGAGGAAGCGTCTACTGGTCAACAGTGATTGAAGATTTATTATGGAAGTGATATAGCTATCAAAGAGATCGAGTTGACATAGGAGACGTGTGACAATCTGTAATTGATATCATTGTATAGCTGATTATTAGGAATATCAATTAGAGATTGTATCGTAGCTGTATGTTATATAAATACAGATAGGTTAACCCTAGAAGGGTATCGATAACGAATTATCTTTATTGTAACCTAGCAGCTCTTTGTGATATTTTACATCACGAAGAGGGTTCGTAATACAAGAAGTTTTTAAGTGCATAAACGCTTTTACTTGTTAAACTTTCATACAAAGTTGATTATTAATTGTGTATTCGGCCTAACAAGTGGTATCAGAGCCAATCTGTTACTTTATTACAGGTTAAGATCCAAACACAAAAATAATCATGGCAGCAATTCCTCCACCAACACCTACTGTTTCTGAAAAGGCTCCTACTACTGTGAGTCGTTATGAACCAATCAGGGTTCCTATTCTGAGGCCATTAGAGTATGCTATGTGGAAGGTCAAGATGACTATGTTTCTGGAGGCTACAGATCCAGAATATCTTGACAGGATTTATGAAGGCCCTAACAATCCTACAAAGCTATCTGTTGCAATTGCTGGTGAAGAAGCAAAAATGGTTCCAAAGGAAAAGAAGGACATGACTCCTGAAGATCTATCATCAATTGCTAAGGATGCAAAAGTTAGGCATTTACTACATAGTGCTTTAGACAATGTTATGTCTAACAAAGTCATTAACTGCACCACTGCAAAAGAGATATGGGATGCTCTTGAAGTCAGGTGTCAAGGAACTGCGGCTATTAAGAAGAATAGGAGAAACATACTCACACAAGAGTATGAGCATTTTGAGGCTAAACCTGAAGAGACCATGACAGAAACATTTGATAGATTCTGTAAACTGATTAATGATCTGTCATTGGTCAACAAAGAGTATGATCTAGAAGACTCGAATCTCAAGTTTCTTCTTTCTCTACCTGAAAAGTGGGATGTGAAAACAACCACTATTAGAGACAACTATGATCTTGCTGAAACAGAGATTGATGAAATCTATGGACTGCTCAAAACTCATGAATTGGAAATGGAGCAGAGAAACAGGAGATCAAGCAGGAAAGGAAAGTCTGTTGCTCTTAATGTTGAAGAGAAGCCTCAGAAGAAAGAGGCGACAAGAAGGAAAATGAAGGGAAAAGCTTTGGTCATACATTCAGAAAGTGATTCACCAAACTCTGATTATGATTCAAACTCTTCTGAATCATCTGACTCTGAGGATGATGAAGAAGAAATGAGGAAAATGGCTGTGTTGATGGTGAAGACTTTCAAGAAAATGGGCTTCAAGAATTTCAAGAAAGGAAAAAGGTTTTCTAGGGATTCAAATGAAGACAGGAAAAGCTACAGGAAGTCTGATAAGAGAGATTCTAAAGGGAAGAAGGATAAGTCTGAAATTCAATGCTACAAGTGTAAGGAGATGGGTCACTATGCTCCTGAGTGCAAGAAGGGTAAAACTGGAAAGGTACTCTACACTAAAGGCAGAGATTGGGCAGATACTTCAGATTCTGATGAAGAAGTGAACTATGCTCTCATGGCTACTACTGAATCAGAATCCTCTGAAAATCAGGTACCTCTAACTACCTATGCTTATAATATTGATGACATTGCTCAATTAAGAATTTATCTTAAGTCATTGCATATAAGCTATAGGGATCAGACTTTAGAAAATGAGAGGATAAAAGCTGAAAATTTTGAACTTAAGGTAAGAAATAAACTTGTTGAAGAGAAACTTGAAAACATGCAACAAGTTCAGAAAGAGAGAGATGATGTTGTTTGCAAAGAACAGAATTTGCTTCAGAAGTATAAACAACTAGAGTCAGAGTTGGAGGAAGCAAATAATAAAATTAAGACTTGGACTAATTCTGGAAAGGACACTCAACAGATTTTTCAAACAGACACTGTTGGTCTAGGTTATAATGAGGGAGATGAACTTAGATTTCAAAATCAAGTTAAAGTCAGAACTCATTTTGTTCATGGAACCAGTAAATTTTTGTCTGAAAATGAAAAGGAAGCTGTCAAAAGTAAACCAGTAAAAACTAGTGCTAAACAGGTTAATATTAGTTCAATGACAGATAAACAACTCAAACATAAACTGAAGGAGTTAAAATCTGTTGAGAAACAGAAAGTGTCAAACAAGAACAGAAATGGAAAAGTAGGCATCACTTCAGGAAATAAACCAATTCTTGCTAGTTATGCTCCAAGAAAGACATGTCATAACTGTGGTAGTACTAAGCATCTTGCAAATTTCTGCAAGAAAAATAAAAATATAAATTCTTTACCTACAAAGTCTGAGGTAAAGAAGGTAAAGAATGATTTTGCTAGAACTAAGCCACAGACTTTATGCACACACTGTGGAAGCACTTGGCATTCCATTTATACTTGCAGAAAATATCATGCTATCTATCATAATTACTATGAACTAAAACCCAATCTGAAATGGGTTAAAGTTGATACTGCAAGTGTAAACACTGATACTGTTAGCTCAAACTCTGATAATGTTAATTCCGCTGCAAAAGCTAACAAAGTTAAGAATGCCAAAGGATCCAAGCAAGTCTGGATCCTTAAAACTAATCCTCAGTAATTGCTTGTGATTGCAGGGCAACAGGGAGGCAACCCTAGTCGTGGACAGTGGATGTTCAGGACACATGACTGGAAATAAAGCCCTGCTATCAGAATATGAGGAGAAGGTTGGCCCAAAAGTTTCCTATGGTGATGGAAATGTAGGAAGAACATTGGGATATGGCAATATTAATCTTGGAAATGTCATCATCAACAATGTAGCTCATGTCCCAGGACTCAAGCATGACTTGTTATCTGTGAGTCAAATCTGTGACAAGGGATATCATGTAGATTTTCAACCTGAATATTGTGAAGTTATCAGCAAATCTACAGGAAAGGTTGTTCTAGTTGGTCACAGGCAAAACAACATTTATGAAATCAATCTTTTGATAGACTCTGTTGGAAAAGCTGTTTGCCTGTCAACAAGAATGTCTAGTGAAGAGAGTTGGAAGTGGCACAAGAAACTCTCACATTTGAACTTGAACAACATCAATGAATTGATCAGAAAGGATCTTGTAAGAGGACTCCCAAAGGCTCTGTTAAATGTTGATGGCCTATGTGACTCATGTCAGAAGGCTAAACAAAGGAAGTCATCTTTCAAGAGCAAGACAGAATTTTCTATCACTGATCCCTATCATCTTCTGCATGTTGATCTCTTTGGTCCAGTAAATGTTATGTCTATTGCAAGGAAGAAATATGCTTTAGTCATTGTTGATGAATACACTAGATTCACTTGGGTGTATTTTCTATCAAAGAAGGATGAAACTGCATTGACTCTGATGGAGCATGTGAAGCTTCTGGACAAAGGATCAAGCAACAAAGTCAGAATCATCAGAAGTGATAATGGAATTGAGTTCAGAAATGCAACAATGGAAGAATTCTGCAAGGACAATGGAGTGAAACAAGAATTTTCAGCACCTGGTACACCACAACAAAATGGTGTAGTTGAAAGGAAAAATAGAACCTTAATTGAAGCTGCCAGGACTATGCTTGATGAAGCAAAATTGCCAACTTATTTCTGGGCAGAAGCTGTTCAAACTGCTTGTTTTACTCAAAATGCAACACTGATCAATAAGCATGGAAAGACACCATATGAGATGGTGAAGAAAAAGAAGCCTAACCTTAAATACTTTCATATTTTCGGGTGCAAATGTTTTGTGTTGAAGACTCATCCAGAACAGTTGACCAAGTTTGAGCTAAAGGCAGATGAAGGAATTTTTGTTGGTTATCCACTGTCAACAAAGGCATTCAGAGTTTACAATCTGAGAACTAAAGTGATCATGGAATCTATACATGTTTCTTTTGATGATAAGAAGATAACTGGACTTGAAGACAAAGATGAATATGATCAACTGAACTTTGAAAATGAAGATTTAAACTCTGATGAAGGAAACTCTGATGAAACAATTCTGACAGACTCTGTTGAAACAAACTCTGAACCTCTACTGGTAAACACTGGAGAAACTTCTCAGTCACAACAAAGGGGAGAACCAGTTGAGGGGGAGCATGATCAAGATGAAGACTCAAACACTGATACTGAGTCAACTGAAAAATCTGGATCAAACTCTGATGCTTCAAACTCTGAAAATTCAAATTCTGACTCTGGGCAGTCAAGTTCAGGGGGAGTCTCAGAAAACGAAGATAGATCACAACAAAATCAGGAGAGCATGGATCAAGGGGGAGGATCACATGCTGATAGAAGTCATTTACCTTCTGCTAGGAAATGGACTAAATCACATACACCTGATTTGATAATTGGTGATCCAGATGCAAAAGTAAAGACAAGAAGTGCTACTGCAAGTGAATGTCTGTTTCATGCATTTCTGCCCAAATCTAAACCAAAGAAAGTGGAAGAAGCTCTTCAAGATGCAGACTGGATAACAGCAATGCAGGAAGAGTTGAATGAATTTGAGAGGAATGAAGTTTGGACTCTTGTACCAAGGCCAAAGAACAGATCTATTGTTGGTACTAAATGGGTTTTCAGAAACAAGACTGACAGTGAAGGTGTTATCACAAGGAACAAGGCTAGACTGGTAGCAAAAGGCTATTCACAGCAGGAAGGAATAGACTATGATGAAACATTTGCTCCAGTTGCAAGATTGGAGGCAATCAGAATTTTTCTAGCATATGCCTCTCACAAGAAATTCAAAGTGTTCCAGATGGATGTGAAAAGTGCTTTTCTGAATGGAAAGCTTGAAGAAGAAGTGTTTGTTGAACAACCACCAAGATTTGTGGACCCCAAATATCCAGATTATGTCTACAGGCTAGATAAGGCACTATATGGACTTAAGCAGGCACCAAGAGCATGGTATGAGACGCTTGCTCAGTTTCTTCTAGAAAGTGGATTCAACAGAGGAACAATTGACAAAACTCTGTTTTATTTCAATCAAGGAAGTGACCTCCTTTTAGTTCAAATTTATGTTGATGACATCATCTTTGGGTCTACTAATGATAAACTCTGTAAGAAGTTTGCCAAGCTCATGCAGTCCAGATATCAAATGAGCATGATGGGAGAGCTTAGTTACTTTCTAGGCCTACAGGTGAAACAAACAGATGATGGAATTTTCATTAATCAAGAAAAATATACCAGAAATCTTCTCAAGAAATTTGGTATGCTTGACTGTTCATCTGCATCAACTCCCATGGCAACAGCAACTAAATTGGACAAAGACACAGGAGTTTCAGTGGATATGACAAACTACAGGGGCATGATAGGATCTCTTCTATACTTGACAGCTAGTAGGCCTGACATCATGTATGCAACCTGTCTTTGTGCAAGGTTTCAGGCAGATCCTAGAGAGCCACATCTGACAGCTGTGAAAAGAATCTTCAAGTATCTCAAGGGCACCATATCATTAGGTCTGTGGTACCCCAGAGAATTAGATTTCAAGCTACTTGGTTATTCTGATGCAGACTTTGCAGGCTGCAAGGTAGACAGAAAGAGCACTAGTGGAAGTTGTCAATTTCTTGGTGACAGACTTGTTTCCTGGTACAGCAAGAAACAGAAATCAATCTCCACATCTACAGCAGAAGCAGAGTATATTGCAGCTGGTAGCTGTTGTGCACAGATCTTATGGATGAAGAATCAATTGCTGGATTATGGATTGAGGTACAGTAATATCCCTATTTATTGTGATAATCAGAGTGCTATTGCTATGACAGGTAATCCAGTACAGCATTCAATGACCAAGCACATCAGCATAAGGTACCACTTCATCAGAGAACATGTAGAAGAAGGAAATATTGAACTACATTTTGTATCTACAGAACAACAGCTTGCAGATATCTTCACTAAACCATTGAGTGAAGCTACATTTACAAGACTGGTCAATGAACAAGGAATGGTCTCTGGTTCTGACTAGGAATGTTGGTTAGATTCAAACTTTACTTATGTGATGTATTAATCATATTTCCTGATTGGTTAAATGCTAAGTGAACTCTGTTGACTAAACTCTGTTATGCATACTCTGTTAAACTCTGTCAGCATGTCTGTATGTCATACACTGTTAATCAGTTTAATAAACTCTGTGAACTCTGAGTTGATTTTTGTCTGAATGAAAACACCAATGAAGAAATATGTATGAAGCATGATTCTCAGCAATTAATCATGAATCTTTCTGAGTTATTGTGATCTAATCTTAGATTGTGCAGAAAGTTAACACAGCATGATACTGGCTCATATTTATAGCATCTCTTAGTTTATCATGTCCTAAACTCTGAGTCTATAAATACTGTGTGCATTACCTTACATGAAAAACTACTGATGTTGATGAACTCTAAACTCTGTTAGTTATACTCTGATAGAATAAAATGCTTACTGCAATACCCCAAAGAAAATGTATATAGGTTGTTATACTCCTTTGAGATTATGTTGGACACTAGGATGACCCAGGAACCTATTGGTATATAATATGTGCTAAAATTCTCTGATTTTTGGTGACTAGTTAGATACTAGGATGACCCAGGAATTTATCAAAATGATAAGGGCTAAAATTTTTGAATTTTTGGTGACTGGTTCCAACCTCTGATTACTGGAATGAAAAAAAAAATGAAATGATGAAAATATAAAAAAAAATGTATATAAAAGGGGTATAAAATAAAAGTTACTGTATATAGTTTGATTACTTCAGAGTTTAGCTTTCATCATACAGTCAGTGTTTACTATGACAGTTTGTGCATCCAGTGTTTATTGATTTACTTTATGGATTTTATGAAAAATTAGATGCTCTAAAAATTGATTTAGTAAACTCTGCTTCACACACACATATTCACAACTGTGCAATTTATGAAAAGGTTTCGATGATAAAGTTGGAGAATTGACAAACGCTGTTGATTCATGATTTGTACTCTAAGGTAAATTTTCACTTGGACAATTTGAAAATCTTGGAGTAAATAAGGTTTTTGTCAACTATTAATCAGTGGATAGTTGATGAATGTGTTCTTTATATGATTACTTTAATTAGTTTTCATATTCTCTTCTTGATTTATTTTCTTGAAGAACAGTTCATAAAACATAAATAACAGTTGCAGAACACAATGAATAAGATTAGAGAAACATAATTTTTCATTGATAATAAGAAAGAGATTACAAGCAAATATTACATCTTTGTTCTCTCTATCTGCTAATCTATTCAACAGGAAAGTAAAAGGTCAGTCCAAACCACTCCATTGTTAGCAAAAATTCCCAGATCCCATATTTGCCACTTTATTTGGGTGGAAGTTGAAGGGATAAGGTTATTTTTGCTGACATATTCATTAACAATGGTTGGTGGTGTTGGATGAGGATGCCTTCGAGGAGAGCCACGCCAATGTTGCTTGGAGGGCAGCATCGATGTCGATCACCCTTGCAGGTTTCTCTCTCTCGATCTCTTCCAGACCGGCATCCATTTGCAGCCACAGCGTCTCAAGCTGCCTTTCCCACTCAAACGCTTCAAATTCTTCACGCGTATAGCTGAAGATGTCCCTATTCTCGACAAGATGAAGGTTCTTTTCTTTGATGGTAAGGTTGGCCATTGTTTTTCAGAGTATTTGGTTTGAAGGGTTTGTGATTTTACAGGGGAGACTGAAAGGTTAAAGGTTTAATGAAATAATCTGAGCAAGTCTCTAGGCCTTAAATAAAGATGGGTAAGAACGGAGTTCTTAAACGCTTCGTATTCTGGTCATTAAAGGCAACAGGTAAACGCTTCAAATTCTGGTTTTACTTGGGTCCAGATATTTTAAGAGAGTATTATTTGATTTTTGTTTAAATCAAATATTTTAATGTTTTAATTTTTAATATACTCTTCTTAAAAATAAGTGTACGTGACCCACTCGCCCATTAATGTGTCCCACTTACCTATTATCGTGTCCCACTACACATTAATCTAGGAACTGATTGAGTGTTTGTTACATAAGAGATTGGGTTTTTAATTACTTTAATCACTTTTGTGTCCAAACGATTGTTTTATTCTTACATCTCACAGTTATCCTATCTTTCACTTGGGCATTCACGCAAACACCTTCTCTACATACATTACTCTTGGAAATTCTTGCAAATTTCTTATCTCAATGGCTTCTAAAGCATTCACTGCTCTTGGTTTACGGTTTGTTCCTAACAACTATGAAGCTCCACTCTATCATCAACGCGTTCCAGAATTGTTTCATCTAATGCAGAACTTCTTGAGGGATTCAGAGATTGGACAGGCTCTGGTTGGACCCGCCACTCTCTCTGCGTCTCAAATTGCTACATTCTGGCAGAATTCAGTTTATGTAGATGGAGGAGAGAATGGAACTCCTAACATTATCTTCACTTATGAAGACCAAGATTATGTGATTACTCCACAGATTGTACGAGATACAATGGGGTTTGAAACACATACTTCTTATACTCTGGTTAATGAAACTTATTTGAGAGAGATGCTACAAGAGATTGGTTACATGGAATCTCTTGACAAGCTTGGCGGCATAAAGAGACCAAATCTAAGAAAGGAATGGAACTTCTTCTTTGATTGCATTACAAGGACGTTCCAGAAGAAAGTCACCAACTGGGATGCCATTCCAATAGACAGTCTCCAAATCGGGTATTCTCTACTCTATGGTACTAATTTTGATTTTGGTCGACATGTTCTGATGTGCTTAGGTGATAAACTGTCAGAAACCAATACTGTTTATTATGCTCGTTTTTGTCAAATGCTATTCAATGCCTGTGTACCTGGTCTAGACATTGATGAGACTGATGAAATTGATCCTTTTAGAGTCAATAAGAGAATATTCTCTGATATGACTAACAAGGATGTTGGTAAAGCAGATCTCCCTGCTTTTGTAATGCCACTTGCTCTGCAAAACTTTCTCAACCAACCACAAGAACCACAACAACCTGAACCTGACCAACAACAACATGAACCACAACCACAACCACAACAACAACCTGAACCACACCCTGAACCTCAACCAGAACTAAACACTGAATCACCTGCTCACTCAGCACCTACAAAACAACCTTCACCCACTCCACACACAAACTCTGATTCGTCTCAATCTCCACCAGAATCACAGTCTAAAGCACACAGAGTTAAGAAGGCAATTACTGAACGACATGCAAGTCTAAAGCAGGCGAAAGAGACACAACGAAAATCAAAACGAAAATCTCCTGAAGCTGTTTACACTAAAAGGGTGAAAAAAATGAAAGTTCGGGCAAAAATGCCTAAGTCACCATCTAGTGAAGAGGATTCAGATAATGTACCTCTAGCAAAACGAAGAAAACTGATATTCTCTAATTCTGTGGATGAAGATATTGCAGCTCCAGAGGTCGTTACACAGCAAACACCTCCTGTTGAGGTTGAGAAAGATGCAATACCTGCAGAGGCTGAAATACCTGCAGAGGCTGAAATACCTGCAGAGGATGAAATTCCTGCAGAGGACAAAATGCCTGCAGAAGAGGATGCTAGAGATGGTCTCTCTCTAATAAATGATTCATTTATGCCATTCTCTGATCCTATCTCTGATATTGGTGTAGCTGATCAACCTACGGTTGTTCTTTCTGAAGCTGTGGCATCCCATACTGAGTTAATCTCTGATGCTCACCAAACTGTTGAAGGAGGAGAAGAAATTAATCAGGCCACCAAGGTCACTTCTCAGTCTATGCCTGTTGCTGAGCCTGAGCAACATGGAGAGAATCTTGACAAGCCTACAGAAGAAATTGCTAAAATTGTGGCTGAAGATGAACCTGTTAAAGCTACAAGTGTTGAAACTGGAGGTGAAAGTAGTGCAAACTCTGATGCTGCACCAGTACAAACAGACAATAAACATACACCTTTCACTCAACCTTGTACTTCTCATGAAGTTGAGAGAGCACAATTTGCAAAGAATGCTGCTGAATGGTACAAAGAGGATTGTATTTTTCCACGAGGAAGAGCAGCTGAGTCTGTTAAGAAAAATGCTGATACTATCTCCAATCCAGAGATGCTTTCTTGCTTGAAAGCAACTGTAGTTCAAGTAAAAACTCTGGATAGAAGATTTGATGATACTACATTGGCAATCACTGCTTTGCGAAATGAGGTTGTAGCTAGATAGATGAAAATGGAAAGAGAGTCAAAACTAGTGACTACAAAATTCTCTAAAGCTCAAGACAATCTCTTTGCCAGGCTGAGTAAAGTTGAAGAGAATCAGTCTGACTTATCTGCTAAAATTGATTCTATTGCTACTTCCCTGGAGTTAATTACATCTATTCTTATCCCTGATGATGTCAAAAAGGGGGAGAGAGTTGTCAGAAGGGATAGTGCTGGAGATGGAGGGGCAAGTAGTAAAGGAAAGAACAAGGCTGAAGACGCTCAAACTCTGAGAACTAGCAAGTCATCTAAATCACAGTCTGTTGGGAGAAATACTGATACTCAAGGTACTTCGAAGACCAAGAGTTTGCTGTTACCTTCTAATCCACAAACTGATGAAGAATTGGCTGCTAAGCTGTTTATTGAAGAGAATGAGGAAGGAGTTACGATTGAGGATATTGAAGCTGAAGAGAAGAGTTTACAAGAAGAACATCTTAAAGCTTTAAAGTCTGGTAAGGTACAAAGAGGAAAAGCTCCTAGACCTGTTGTTAAAGGTGTTGTGATCAGAGAAAGGACTGATGTTAGTCAAAGTTCTCGGTTTTCAAAGGAAGCAATTGCAGCAGAGGCCAAACTCAAGCTAAAAGGCATTGAAGGAGAAAGTTCACAGAAGAAGGTTACAACTTCTGTTGTATCACAAGCAATGATCACACCTTTACATTCTTCTCAGTTGAAATCGGTTTTTGGAAAAGGAACATTTCATGATCCAAATGAATTATCTGGAGTCTCTATGAATGTTTTGGATGGAAAAGCTTTATCTGGCAAAGTTGGTAATAATAAGGGTGGACTAGGTTCACACAGAGATAAAAGGCAGTATACTGGTCCTAGAGATTCTTCTTCACTGGCTGTTCCAGGTCGTGGTGTTCCTCAAGAGAGTTTGGATAGACTGGAATCAGTACAGTTAGTTCATCAGAAGAGTTTAAACAAGGATTTTCTTTTGTACTTCATGGTTGATGGGACGGTATTCAAAGTTGGTGAGGATGATATTGGCTTGAAATGTTGGGAAGAACTAGAGTATGTTCTGTATGTTCTCAAGGTGAATAGTCGAAGGACTCAATCAGTTGCTAATGTGCTCAGAAAGAGAATGACTCAGAATCTGGCAATCAGAGGAGAGAAATATAATAGCAGATATGTTCCTAAATACAGGGATTACAAAGGAAATCTCATTGAAATGAAGAAAGGTACTGCAAAGTTAAAGACTGATTTGGGAATCACAGTACTTGATTTCAATTCACAGTCGGAAAAAGTCAGATTTATCAGACTGGGTAATGAGATGAGAAGGAACAAGATTTATGATCTTAGGGCTGCTATCTACCAGACAGATGAAAGTGATCCTCAGCTCAGAGAAATCAAAGAAGCTATGAAGATTGAGCTTGAAAATGCAGAAAGAAGATTGCAGATTGATTATCTCAGAACCATGCCAGATCTTGAAATGATAAGGGATTAAGAACTGTAAGGATTTTCTTATTCTCTATAGTTTTTATTAAGTAGAAGCTTAAACTCTGAATTTGTGTAAACACTGTATTTGTTTATTTGTTTTGACATCATCAATTATTGTCATTAACTTGTGCATTTTTGCTAATGAACAAGTTGGGGGAGATTGTTAAATATAATTGATGTGTTTTAATCAGTGTTTAAGTGTTACAGTGAATTATCAGAGTTTAGCTGGAAGCAGTCAGAGTTTAGTGTAAACTCTGACAGATGGAAGCTCGACAGAGTTTGTCAAACTCTGTCTGGAGGAAGCGTCTACTGGTCAACATTGATTGAAGATTTATTATGGAAGTGATATCTTTGAAGATTGGATAGCTATCAAAGAGATCGAGTTGACATAGGAGACGTGTGACAATCTGTAATTGATATCATTGTATAGCTGATTATTAGGAATATCAATTAGAGATTGTATCGTAGCTGTATGTTATATAAATACAGATAGGTTAACCCTAGAAGGGTATCGATAACGAATTATCTTTATTGTAACCTAGCAGCTCTTTGTGATATTTTACATCACGAAGAGGGTTCGTAATACAAGAAGTTTTTAAGTGCATAAACGCTTTTACTTGTTAAACTCTCATACAAAGTTGATTATTAATTGTGTATTCGGCCTAATAATATATATATATATATATATATAAATTTCGGGTCGGGTTCGGGTTTACTGGGTCAACCCGAACCCAAAGGGTAAAAATTTATCCAACCCAAACCCAACCTGAAACGTAAAAATTCCGACCCTAATTCGTATTTTTTAGTATTGGGTTTCGGATCGTGTCAGATTTTACCACCCCTATCTTTTAGCTTTTAGAAAAATGTTTGAGAGCCAAACATTTTTTTTTCATTTTCCACAAATACTAACGTATTATAAGTATATTTCAGAACTTATTTAGCTCTCTCTCCCTCTTTCGTCTTTAAGCAACCGTCGAGCTTTCATCAATTTTTACCGGTGGAAATTTCCAAATCAATTAATTTCTTTGTTTTTTTTTAATAATCCTCCTTCATGTGAAAGGATTTCTGCCTTTTTAACTTGTTTTATTTGTTTAATTAAATCTTATTTTGATGACTTCAGGACTTCTTATATAAACACATTTCGTACATGATTTTTAGCATAGTGGACTGACCATACACTTTTCATTGTAATGAAATACATTATACAGATTTACAAAAATTGATACTAGTTATCGATCCGTATAACATTGAGGAACAAAAGTGTAATCATGTAGTCATACTACAACTAAGTTCGTAAGATTTTTGGTAACATATCTATTAGTTTCAACTTCGGAAATGAACTACAGGTTACAGCACATTAAACTTGTCTTGCACAGTGAAAAATACATTACTAGGGTCTTTTTCCCAAGTGTATGATCTGCACCCTTGATGATGTTCTATAGTGGGGGTGTTTGAGGGAAATTTTTTTCAGAATAAGTCAAATTATTTTAAGACAAAGTTAGAGATTCCTAACTTTCCAACTTATTTTTGCAACTTACTGAATCTCAAACATACATTAAATACTTGTATAAAAAAATATCAAAATATTAAATTTTTATCCGAAAATAAATCCATAAATCAATAAGAAAAGTTGTGCCAAACAGGCATAGGATTGCAACATCTCTTCTGTCATTTTTGCTGCTATATTCTTTTCTGAGGCCCTAGGACTATAGTGGATGAACATTTTTTTCAGCACCATTTTGACAATTAAACATTTGTATCGAACTTGAGTTATGATTAAATTAACGCCATGTAAAGGTCAATAATTTTCATCGCTTGTATGTACAAGGAAAAGACGTGGGAGGGTGTTCACTGCTATAATATGACAGCCATCTTGTATATTAAGTTTCAAGTTTATAGCAAGTGGATCCGTGGTGCAATGGTAGCGCGTCTGACTCCAAATCAGAAGGTTGCGTAAACTACCAAGGACCTTTACTAGATTGGATGTTTTTGTGTCTGTTGGCCAACAAAACTCAGTTAAACCGAAAGAATATTCTTTAGGTTTTCGAAATAAGGTAAAGTTATTTCTCCAAGTGTTTCATGTATGCATCTGAGATTAGGAGCATGGAAGTTGATGAGAGAAAGTCCTCTGCAATATTTCAATGCCAACTTCTCAATCACAGTGCTTTGTCCGTAATATGTTGCATTAAATAGCTGAAGGTTTATTAGATAAGTGAACTCTTCGGATGCTAGTGTAGGGCCGAACCAAACTCTTCTAAGCCTCAGATGAGTCAGGTACTCAGGTCTAGAGAGGAGAAATCATGTGCCATAATTTTAGTAGAAACAGGCATCTCTAGAATAAGTTGCTTGATACCCTTTCTTGAGAATAACAAAATCCACTGAACAATGAGATCACTGATTGTTTGAGTTGTCGGGTATAAATTAACTATAAAAACAATGAGGCAGTGATATATATTAACAAGAATAGGCAATTAACCAAATAACGAAACAAAACACGAAGGCATAAACAAGAGTATAATCAGAGACTGTAATTAACAAGAAAAATAAGAAATACTTATCTCTCACAGTAGCTTTAACAAAGACAACAAGAGGGAAGAACAGCTGAGTCACCAAGCCCTTCGAGAAGACTTGGCTGTTCTTGAAGAGTTCTTGAAGAGATTATTGCCCCACTTACGTTGTGATTGGGTTGCAGCAATATCACTCCCAGGATAAAACAGCACAGATCAATGGGTTCACAAATACTCCAATGATCAACAGCGACCAGCACCTCAATTTTCCTGAGAATTATGTATATAATCTGTATGTGTTGAGAGAGAACAGAGAAAGAAGAATACAGATAGGGTTTCTATCCTTAGGACGTATCGTACTCCGTTAACGTTCTATTTTGTATGTATATAATACCAAAAAATAAAATGTAAATGATACTCCATAAAAGGAAAGTAAATATTCTGATTTAATTTCATTAACTGCAGCATCAGGATTTATTTTTCAGTTACAGAAGCATCAGGATTGACCTTCGTCAGGATCTGATGTTCATCAGGATTGGTGAACATCAGTATCTTATCCATCAGGATTTCTGTCCATCAGGATCTGATGTTCATCAGTATTTGATCACTATCAGGATCTGTCCATCAGGATTTAATGTCCGACCAGGTCCAATAATCCAAGTACTGATCCAATCTGAATTACTGCTGTAACAAATAAAATCTGATTTCCTGTTAAAATAAATCAATAATCCAGGTAATAAAATTCCTCGCCCAGGTCGCCTCGCGTACGCGAGACGCCGAGACATTCGCCCAAATTGCCCTTCGACCCGACCCGAGTCGAGTCGTGGCGAGGCGGGCGGCGACGGCGCGCATGTGTGTGTATGCGCGAGGCCCACCCTACAACCATGCACACCCACATGCCTTAGTAGTTGTGCACTACACTTGCACATTGAGCTATATAAAGCCACCAACCTCTCATTACCAATTCTATGTGGGACTCAAGTTATTTCAACTAAATAACCCACATAACCCATTTCAAACATCCTTCTTTCAACTCAATTTATTTATGGATTACACCAAGAAAATGTCTTAGATCCAAACATGAAAGTTTAAGTCCTCATTACAAGGAACAACATCCACTTTTTAGTTTCCGGAAATTACATCAAGAACATATTATAAATATGCCTCAAACTTTCCATTTTCTAACAATCCCCCACAAATCCATACAGAAATGCATATCTATCCTCATCATGACTTGTTTTTCAGAGTAGGTACCCTTCCGGGTTTGAACCCTCCTAAGTCCTCTACTTCAATGGCTACCGGATTCAGATGGAATGTTTCACCTTGAATCTTTATCCGTTTGGTGTAACCACACTCCATAGACGATGACAAATCAAAGGCTATGGTGCTTATCTACGGCTTTGAGACGTTAATGGTCATGTGTCGATCCTGTTCGTCGAATGCTTCAAGGAATAACCCTTTCCTCTAATTGGGACCACACAATTACATTCGCTTAGCTGGGCATCTCAAGAGATGTACTGCTAGCATCTCGTCATATGACTTGACCCCATTCAGAGTTCAAATAACTCTTGCTATTCTAGCAGTTACAGTACCTTATAGGTTTACAGGGGATAGACTCCAGATACGTGAGTATCAATATATGTAGTTAAAGGTACAACCAATTCACCCTTACAACTTGTTATTACCACATTGAATACACTTTCGAGGGATCTCCTCTCATGTGTATTGGGTTCCCACTGTAGATGAATCATTATGGGCTATCAGTCCCATCCCCAACCTAGACTTAAGGACAACAGCATGCTCAAGTCCTTTAGTCAAAGGATCAGCTAGGTTATCTTGAGTTCCAACAAACTCAACAGTAATAATCCTTTCAGACATTTGACCCCTTATAGACTTCAGTCTAACTTGGATATGTCTCTTTGTTTTCACATTATACTTCTTGCTGTTAATCTTGTCGATAGTTGTACGGCTATCACAATGAACAAAAAAAGCAGGAAGTGGTCGACTAACTACAGGTAACATTGACATCAGTCCATGTAACCATTCAGCCTCAGTTCCCGTGACATCTAATGCACACAACTCAGCCTCAAAAGTAGACCGAGTTATTATAGTTTGTCTAGAAGACTTCCAAGACACTGCTCCACCCGCTAGGGTAAACAGGTATCCAGTCACTCCATTAGAACCAGACTTCTTAGCTATCCAACTTGCATCACTATATCCCTCTAGCACTCCAGGAAACCTCCTGTAATGCAAGCCAAGATAGATGGTTCCTTTTAGATATATAAGTACTCTATCAAGAGCATCCCAATGAGTCTTGTTTGGACAGCTTGTATATCTTGCTAACTTAGACACTGAATATGAAATATCCGGCCTAGTACCATTAGCAAGATACTGCAAACTCCCAATAATCTGAGAGTACCTTAACTGAGACACAGGAATTCCTGAACTATTCTTGACAAGGGCAACTTTAGGATCATACGGAGTACTCGCGATTCTACAATTTGAATAATCATACTTCTCAAGTATAGATTTCTCTATATAATGAGATTGAGACAAGGTTATTCCATCAGTTGACTGAATCAACTTGATACCAAGAATCACACTAGCCTCTCCCATATCCTTCATATCAAAGTGCCTTTTCAAGAACACTTTTGTCTCGTTAATAATCTCAATATTGGTTCCAAACAATAAAATGTCATCCACATATAGGCACACAATAATACATTCAATTCCTTTAACCATGTAATAGACACACTTGTCACTTTCATTAACTACAAATTCTGATTCTAAAACAGTTTCATCAAACTTTTTATGCCAGTCTCTTGGAGCTTGTTTTAAGCCATATATAGACTTGATTAACTTACATACTTTCTTTTCATTACCAGAAGCAACAAATCCTTCAGGCTGATCCATATAAATCTCTTCTTCAAGTTCACCATGAAGAAAAGCTGTCTTTACATCCATTTGATGGATGATTAGACCATGTACAGAAGCCAATGCTACAAGCATTCGGATTGTTGTCATTCTTGCAACTGGAGAGTATGTATCAAAGTAATCAATGCCTTCCTTTTGCTTAAAGCCCTTAGCTACCAGCCTAGCCTTATACTTATCTATTGAGCCATCCGGGTTCATCTTCCTTTTGAATACCCATTTACATCCTATAGTAGAACACCCAGGAGGTAGATCAACCAACTCCCATGTTCCGTTAGAAACAATAGAGTCAATTTCACTTTTTACAGCACCTTTCCAGTACCTTGATTCAGAAGAATCCATGGCCTGTCGAAAAGTTAAAGGTTCATCCTCGATATTGTAAGTGATAAAATCACTTCCAAATCTTTGACTACCTTTGCGCGCTTACTCCTTCTAGGTTTCGCTACTGATAAGTGGATTTTATATCCACTTGGAACGCTTCGTTTCGGCTTAAATTGATTGACTTGGCCTCAAGTATGTCGTGTTTTTGATTCGTTTTAGTGAGTTTGTACAGGGTTATTATCTTGGGGTTGAATGATATAAATTGCATATTTTATGGTGGAATTGAGTTCTAGAAGTGAAAAATGATTTGCAAAAGGAACGAAGGAAAAAGGAGTTAAAACGAAGAAAATCAGTAAAAATCAGCTTCTGGCATAAGCCACGGGCGCAGCCAGCGCCATGAACAGTAGCAAGGGTGAAGCCAGTGCGCGTACGGGAGCAGCCAGCGTGGAGAAATTCTGCCAGATTTCAGATTTTTGTTTTGGCCATATCTTGAGTTTTACAAGTCCGTTTTGGACGATCTTACAGTTCAAGCAAAGCTAACGAGATTCTTTATCATTCTAAAGTGGTCCAGATGTCCAATTACAACTGGAACGGTCCAGAAATAATGAATAAAAGTCAGCTACGAATTTTCCTTCAAAACAGAATAAATTTAGGAAACGTATTCTGCAGAAATTCTATTTTAACTCTATTTTGGGGAATTTCTTGCTGGGCAAGACTTCTAGAGCCTATATAAACACATCCTGCCATTGTAATTTGTATCATTAGTTAGCATATTATAACATAGAATTCATATCTTGTTTCATTATCATGGTTTCACTTGATCCCATGATGACGAGAGGTTCAATTACGAACTAATCGTTGTCATGGGATTCTAACGAATTAATTTATGGAGCTTTAGTATTTTGATGCTTTAAAGATCTGTGTGTGATGTATATTTGATATCCTTGTATGGTTATTCTTAATGCTTTTAGATGCGTAGCTAACATCTAAATTGAATTGTTGATCTCTTGCGAAACGAGAGTGGATCTTGAGATTTAGAACTTGCCATGCTAGCACAGGATAGGTTGATGTTTTAACATCACGATTTGTAGCGTAAATAGAGATATTATGCCGCCCTATGTGATCAATATGGATAACTTGTGCTTAAACCATTATGTTTTCAAATCTTATAGAGATATAGGGTCTAAACATAATTGGTGTCTCTTCATCTTCTATCTCTTTTGTGGATGTATGAGTAGTTTGGTGTTAGTATACCGAGAGGTAGCTTATACTTGTTTCGTGTTGTCCGATCAGATATCATAACCATTGCATATAATGATTAAAGGCGTCAGATCTAAGCAAAGTATTTAATGAAGTTAGGATCCCATATTTTCTCTTGTATAAGTAATTCGATTCCAATTCTCGTTAGTTAGTTAATTCTTAGTTTTGTTAATTTGTTTCTTAGTTAATTATAGTTAATCTAAACCCAATCTTGTTAATTATCTTAGCAGTGAATAAAAACCTTACATTGTTGCGTAGGTGCATGAACTGAATTGAAACCTAACCAAATCTCTGTGGGATCGAACTTGAATTATTCATATATTACTTGTGACCACGTACGCTTGCGTGATTTAGTGCAAACAAGTTTTTGGCGCCGCTTCCGGGGATCATCGGTGTTTTATTTTTAGTTTATGTGCTTGTCATCAGTGGTCGTTAGAGTTCATTGACTCAGATTGTTTCTTACATAGTTGTTTAGTTCTATGTGTTTCAGGTAGCAATGGGAGAACCAGCAGCAGCAGCGAAAGAATTGATGTGTTATTCTCAACCAAAGATCAATGACGTCCAATTTAGCATTGTCAGGCCAGCTATTGCAGCTAATACTTTCGAAATCAAGCCTAGCATAATTCAGATGGTGCAGAATTTGGTTCAGTTTGGGGGTGCTCCGATTGAAGATCCTAACATGCACATCCGGAATTTCATTGAGATCTACGACACTTTCAAGATCAACGGGGTGTTGGAAGATGCTATCAAATTGAGACTTTTCCCATTCTCTTTGAGGGATAAAGCTAAGGGCTGGTTGCACTCTCTACCAGCAGGTTCTATTTTGACATGGGAGGATCTTGCTCAGAGATTTCTCACTAAATTTTTTCCCATGGCAAAGATCGCAGTAATCAGGAACGCTATTACACAATTTTCACAGCAGTCTGAAGAATCTTTGTGCAAGGCTTGGGAGCGATATAAGGAGATGCTAAGGAAGTGTCCACATCATGGGATGCCTGATTGGATGGTGATTAACTGCTTTTATAATGGTTTGGGTGCATATTCAAAACCCATGCTAGATGCAGCATCAGGTGGAGCTTTATGGGCTAAGAGCTATGTGGAAGCTTATGAGCTAATTTAGATGATGGTTGCGAATGAATACCAGAATCCAACTCAGAGATTATCACAAGGCAAATTAGCAGGAATTCTGGAAGTTAATACAGTCACAGCTCTAGCAGCTCAGCTAGAGGCACTTAATAAGAAATTGGATTTTATGTCAAAGCATAGGGTGCCTCAAGTTGCTAGTGGTGGTGAGCTATGTGAGGGCGCACATGAGATGAGTCAATGTGCCATATCTTCTGAATCGGCACAGTTTGTGAGCAACTTCCAGCAACCTTCGCAACCAGCTCCAACCACCTATCATTCCAATTTTGGCTGGAGCAACAATCAAGATTTTTAGCAACAACAGTTTCATGGGTATGATGGTCAATCTTCGAATGAAAAATCTGAATTGGATGAATTGAGGTTGATGATTAAAAGTCAGGCGGTATCTCTCAAGACATTGGAGAATCAGATTAGGCAATTTGCAAGTGCCTTTCTCAACGGACCGCAGGGAGTTCTTCCTAGTGCCACAGAGGTAAATCCAGGAAAACAAGATGGCATAGAGCAGGTTAATGCCATAACACTCAGATCTAGAAAAGTCACGAACGATCAGAATTCAGCAATTGAGGATGAAGAAGGAATTCATGATCAGGATCCTACAGAAAAAGAAGAAAAATTCTATTTTTTCAGAATCTGTGGTGGATAGTGATGAGGAGGAAGAGTGCGAGTCACTAGGCTTGGCTGATCTTTGGGATTCTAAGGTGCTGGTTGATGAGGTGGTTTCATGGTCAAATCTTGAGGATAGTGCAATTTAGTCTTTTCTTGAGGAAGATGTTTTGATTGAGGGTAATGAGGATCTTCATGAGTTGTATAGGAATTTTACTTCCGATGAGATGTTAGAGGAATTGAAGGTCATTGGTTCTAAGCATGAAATCCAACTTGAGGAGAGTTCTTTTGATCCTAAGTCAGTTGTGAAGACTTCTGTTGGTGAACTACCCACTTTCGTTCCTAATCCGTTTATTTCCACTCTTGCTCAGTCTTTGGTGGTTAATAATGAAAATCATCATGTTGAAGAAACTTCCAGACTCGAGTTTAAACCATCAGATCAGCTAAGGTATGTATATTTGGGTCAATCATCTACTTTGCCTGTTATTATTATTGCTAACTTGTCAGGTAGTGAAGAGAACAATGTTACGAACACTTTTGAGGAGCAAAGAAGGCGGAAACTTGTCGTCAAGGATATAGCCCCGGAAAAGATAGTTAAATGGCCATATAGAGATACGGTGTAGAAATTTTCATTAGAAAAGCCATTGTCATGTCTAGCTAAAGACTTTAAACAAAAGCGCTTCGTGGGAGGCAACCCATATGTTTCGATGAGTAGGTATGTTCTACTATTCCTCGTATTTACTTCCATTCAATGTAGACATTGAATATTTCAAGTTTGAGGGTGGTTCGAGGGATGAGTAGTAGATATGTAGTTGTTTATAGTAGTTATGTGTCATGTAGGATATCATACTTTGCATTTTAGTTGTAATTTATGCATGTTTTGTTCGTGTTATTATCATGTGAGTCCATAGTAGTTTGCATTTGCACCCATGCTGGATAAGAATGTTGTGTTGTTGACGTTTTTGATTGAGAAGTGATATGCTTTGTTCTTGTGCACACACATACACTAGTAAGTTGAAGCTAGTAGACTTATTGAATGTTATAAGTAATTAAAAAGACATGAATATGTGCAAGTTGATTTAGTTTGCATGCTTTGAATACAAGTAGGTGCATTAGAGAGATTTTTGCTTGGGATTGAGTATGTTTTTCCACCAAGTGAGCTTTTGAGATTTATTGCATATTTGTTGCAATTTTTCACGGATTGTTTGCATTGCTAGCAGTTGTTTGAGGTCTTTCTTGAAACGCATGACATTATTTGACGATTAAAATGATAAAGGCATTTAGAAATAACCGCATATTTTCCCATATTACCACACCATATTTACATGATCAATTAGTTAACCCGTTGAGCTTAATCCTATTTTTTCGGTGACATACCACATTACTTGCCTAGACCTTTTTCTTGTATTGGCCTTACATTAATTTGAACCCACATTGTCAAAGGCTAGTAGAGTGCTTAAGGGAGTAATAAGGTGTGCAAGGAGGGGTTTATTGTTGGTCATAATTTTGGGAGAAATATTGAACATTGGGTTTGGTTGTTTACTTGATAGTCAGCATGTGTAATAAAATCGTGGGATCATTGTTATTGTTTATATTATTGCTTTATTTAGCTCTCGGAAAAAGAAAAAAAAAAGAGAGAAAAAAGAAAAAAAAGGGGAAAAAATAATATGTGTTTGTTGTGATCCTACTTTAGTCGACTAGTCGAGCGTTTTTATTGGAAGAAAAATAGTAAAATTATGTGTGGGGGGAAGTAGGATGTTGTGTATGGTTTATTATGGTTCCTACTAGTTTTTGACACTTCACCTGATTTGGCTTATTTGACATACCTTGTCCCTAGCCCCGTTACAACCCAATTAAACACCTTTTGATTATCGTCATTGATGTATGTTGTGTTAAGAGTTAGATTGATACCAAATGTCAAGCATGCTTATGATTTTGTTGGAATTGAGTGATACACTTACCCTTGTTCTTGAGTGAATATTCTTTTGTGAGTGGATTGTGAGTGTGTACTTGTTTTTGCGTATGAGATCCCGAGTTTTGTCTCAAAGATGTACTCTTGTAGGCTTAGCATGGTTACTAACTTATTCTTACACTTGACATGGACTTTTAAGAACTTATGCATGTTCATTGAGTAGACTATGTGAATACTTGCACTTTCGACACCAAGACATCGCATTATTACTTTGATTCTTAAGTTGAAATGACATGAGAGGATTTGAAGGTGTGGTGATGTATTAGTAGTAAATCATATGCATTTTCATATTAGTTGCATTCATGCATTGTATTGCATTGGATTTTGTGGGTACATTCGCTATAGGCCCTCACGAGACCTTACTCGTCCACTAGGGCTGCCTAGAGGTTTACAGGACTTGTTGCATATGCCAAATGCAACCGTGATCACCTACGGAAGTGGTACTAATTAGTTATTGTCTAGTTGTTTATGCTTGAGGACAAGCATCGGTTTAAGTTTGGGGGTGTGATAAGTGGATTTTATATCCACTTGGAACGCTTTGTTTCGGCTTAAATTGATTGACTTGGCCTCAAATATGTCGTGTTTTTGATTCGTTTTAGTTAGTTTGTGCAGGGTTATTATCTTGGGGTTGGATGATATAAATTGCATATTTTATGGTGGAATTGAGTTCTAGAAGTGAAAAATGACAATTTGCAAAAGGAACGAAGGAAAAAGGAGTTAAAACGAAGAAACTAAGCAAAAATCAGCTTCTGGCATAAGCCACGGGCGCAGCCAGCGCTACCACGGGCGCAGCCAATGCCATGAACAGTAGCAAGGGCGCAGCCAGCGCGTGTACGGGCGCAGCCAGTGCGGAGAAATTCTGCCAGATTTCGGATTTTTATTTTGGCCATATCTTGAGTTCTACAAGTCCGTTTTGGACGATCTTACAGTTCACGCGAAGCTAATGAGATCTCTATCATTCTAAAGTGGTACAGATGTCCAATTACAACTGGAACGGTCCAGAAATAATGAAGAAAAGTCAGCTACGAATTTTCCTTCAAAACAGAATCAGTTTAGGAAACGTATTCTGCAGAAATTCTATTTTAACTCTATTTTGGGGAATTTCTTGCTGGGCAAGACTTCTAGAGCCTATATAAACACATCCTACCATTGTAATTTGTATCATTAGTTAGCATATTATAACATAGAATTCATATCTTGTTTCATTATCATGGTTTCACTTGATCCCATGATGACGAGAGGTTCAATTACGAACTAATCGTTGTCATGGGATTCTAACCAATTTATTTATGGAGCTTTAGTATTTTGATGCTTTAAAGATCTGTGTGTGATGTATATTTGATATCCTTGTATGGTTATTCTTAATGCTTTTCGATGCATAGCTAACATCTAAATTAAATTGTTAATCTCTTGCGAAACGAGAGTGAATTCTTGAGATTTAGAACTTGCCATGCTAGCATAGGATAGGTTGATGTTTTAACATCACGATTTGTAGCGTAAATAGAGATATTATGCTGCCCTATGTGATCAATATGGATAACTTGTGCTTAAACCATTATGTTTTCAAATCTTATAGAGATATAGGGTCTAAACATAATTGGTGTCTATTCATCTTCTATCTCTTTTGTGGATGTATGAGTAGTTTCGTGTTAGTATACCGAGAGGTAGCTTATACATGTTTCGTGTTGTCCGATCAGATATCATAACCATTGCATATAGTGATTAAAGGCGTCAGATCTAAGCAAAGTATTTAATGAAGTTAGGATCCCATGTTTTCTCTTGCATAAGTAATTCGATTCCAATTCTCGTTAGTTAGTTAATTCTTAGTTTTGTTAATTTGTTTCTTAGTTAATTATAGTTAATCTAAACTCAATCTTGTTAATTGTCTTAGCAGTGAATAAAAACCATACATTGTTGCATAGGTGCATGAACTGAATTGAAACCTAACCAGATCTCTGTGGGAACGAACTTGACTTATTCATATATTACTTGTGACCACGTACGCTTGCGTGATTTAGTGCAAACAGCTACTTCTTCAGGAGTAGAGCTACTACTAGGATCCGCCCCCACATTTGTCATCCTTTCCACATGATCAGGAATGGAACTCGATGTATGAGTGGGATCATCATCAGAAATACCCTGAAGTATACCAGTCTTCATAGGGAACACATCCTCAAAGAATGTTGCATCACGAAATTCAACTATAGTGTTACCCACTATACCGTCTATGTCAGATTTTAACACTAAAAATCTCATAGCCGTAGTGGTTTCAATGTATCCCAGAAAGATGCAATCAACAGTTTTCGGCCCTAGTTTCTTTCTCTTGTGTACAGGGACAAGTACCTTTGCAAGGCACCCCCAAACACGAAGATACTTTAGACTAGTCCTTTTCTCTATCCATAATTCATAACGTGTCTTGTCCATATGTTTCAGAGGAACTCTGTTCAGAATATGGCAAGCCGTATTCAAAGCCTCCCCCCACATGTACTTAGGCAACCCTGAATTAATCAACATACTATTGATCATTTCTTTAAAAGTTCTTTTCTTTCGTTCTGCCACCCCATTAGACTCAGGTGTGTATGGTGGAGTTACCTCATGAACTATACCATTGCTCTTGCAAAATTCATTAAACGAGGTACTCGTATACTCACCACCTCTATCAGATCTCAAACGTTTAAGTACTTTACCAGTTTGTGTTTCAGCTTCAATTTTGAACATAATGAATTTTTCTAGTGCTTCATCTTTATTTTTAAGCAAATAAACACAACAATATCTACTACAATCATCTATAAATGTAATGAAATATCTATTATGTTTCTTGGTCAAAACACCACCAAATTCACATATGTCCGTGTGCACTAAATCTAACACATTCGAATCCCAAACCACATTATGAAAGGGTTTCCTAGTTTGTTTAGCTGTCACACATACTTGACATTTAGATTTATTATCAATGGCATATTTTGGAATCAACTCTAAATTCATCATATTCTTTAGAGCACCAAAATTCAAGTGACCAAGACGTGCGTGCCACAAATCAGATTATTCAATACAATTAATAGAAGGAGCAAAATTATCATTAATAAAACTGCCCAAAACGGGCTCAACATTTATTAAAAACAATCCATCAGACAAGTAACCTTTGTCAAAAAATACACCAGTATGTGTAATAACTACTTTATTACATTTCAAAGAAAGTTCAAATCCATTCTTTACTAAACAACTTCCACTTATTATATTTCTACGAATATCAGGAACATGATGCACTCTAGTGAGGGATAGAACACGCCCAGAAGCAAACTTCAGGTCCACGTTTCCTATTCCAAGAACTTGAGCTGCACTCGCATTCCCCATTGTCACCGTCATTCCATGAGTCTGTTGATAAGATACAAACAGAGTAATATCATTACAAATATGTACATTAGCTCCAGTATCAATCAACCATTCATGAGACGAATAAGTGGAAAGAAGTACAGGTTGTAGGTTACATACCCGTTGTCAGTTTCAAAAGAAATAGCCTCACTAACAACCATGTTAACCATAGGCCCACCAGTGGTTCCAAGCACAGTGTTAGCTTGTGCTCCCACAACAGATTTTTTAGCTTTCTTTACAGGACAGTCCTTACTCCAATGACCAACCTATCCACAAGACCAACATGGTTTGTTTGCCTTTGGTTTCTTAGCCTTGTTCTTGTCTTTATTAGACTTAGTGTTTTCCTTCTTAGTGACAGTCTTTCTTTTCTGTCCAACAATCACTACATTTACCTTCGAACTCCCAGCATGTTCAGTAGGCATCACATGTCCTTGTTTGGACTTGTGTTGTTCCTGCACAGAGATGTCCAGCATAAGGTTTGTCCAAGTAATCTTTCCTTTATGTCTTTTCAGGGAGAGTGCAAACTCTTCCCAAGACTTTGGGAGCTTTTCAATTACTGACATAACCTGAAACTTCTCATGAAGGTCCATACCAGACTCCTTCAAAGCATGCACCAACGTCTCAAACTCATGCACCTGCTCAGTCATGGATTTATTATCCACCAGTTTGAAATCAAGGAACCTAGCCACAGAATACTTTTCTAACCCTTGCGAGTCAGTATTATGTGTCTGGTCAAGCTTCTCCCGTAAGAGCTTAGCAGTGTAGGAGTCAGATGAATAAACATCAAATAGAGTGTTCGCTAAAGCTGCCAGAATTGAAGCCCTAGCCACCCCATCCTTCTCCTCCCACATAGCATAAGCCTTAACAGTTTCGGCTTTTTCCTTAACCACAACTGGTTTCTCATACTGCACCACTGGCCATAGACCCTTTACCGTTAACCACAGTTTCATCTTTTTCTGCCAACGAGAAAAACCAACACCCCCACTAAATTTATCAGGCATTCCTGATAAATCAATAGGCTGTGGGAAACGGTACGTGGTCCAGTCAATGGTAGATGCAATAACACCAGACCCAGAGCTAGTCACAACAACAGGAGTTTCAGTTTCGTTAACCATCTTGTTAATTAACAATATATGACACAAATAATCTCTTCAAGATTGTCGGGTATAAATTAACTATAACAACAATGAGGCAATGATATATATTAACAAGAACAGGCAATTAACCAAATAACGAAACGAAACACGAAGGCATAAACAATGAGTATAATCAGAGACTGTAATTAACAAGAAAAATAAGAAATGCTTATCTCTCACAGTAACTTTAACAAAGACAACAAGAGAGAAGAACAGCTGAGTCACCAAGCCCTTCGAGAAGACTTGGCTATTCTTGAAGAAATTATTGCCCCACTTACGTTGTGATTGGGTTGCAGCAATATCACTCCCAGGATAAAACAACACAGATCAATGGGTTCACAAATACTCCAATGATCAACAGCGACCAGCACCTCAATTCGCCTGAGAATTATGTATATAATCTGTATGTGTTGAGAGAGAACAGAGAAAGAAGAATACAGATAGGGTTTCTATCCTTAGGACGTATCGTACTCCGTTAACGTTCTATTTTGTATGTATATAATACCAAAAAATAAAACGTAACTGATACTCCATAAAAGGAAAATAAATATTCTGATTTAATTTCATTAACTGCAGCATCAGGATTTATTTTTCAGTTACAGAAGCATCAGGATTGACCTTCGTCAGGATCTGATGTTCATCAGGATTGGTCAACATTAGTATCTGATCCATCAGGATTTCTGTCCATCAGGATCTGATGTTCATCAGTATTTGATCACTCAGGATCTGTCCAAAATGAATACATCTCAAATAAATTAACAAAAGTTTAAGAGATATAGACTGTGTATGTTCCAAGTGCGTAAGAGATACGTTTGTAGCAAAAATCTGGCAGTGGGGTTTTTTGAATATTCTACCAATCAGTCCATGGCTCACTCATAAAGGATTTGCCTAAACTTCTGTAACCAAAAAAATTAACAGGTCGTTCTTCCGAGTGTCTGATTTGCAAATTCGATGAAGCTCTAGAGTACTGTAAAATCTCTTCTGTCATAGTTACTGCTGCATCCTTTTTATTATTTCAGAATAGTGAATAAACATTGTTTGTTTTAAGCAATGGAGAGTGGGCAAGTATAAACTTGACTAGCTCCAACTCAGCTCTATGACCTTCTAGAAAACTGAAGATCACAATTTCAAGCCGAAAATTGGTACCAGCTTCAGAATCATCTACCAAATAATTCATGAGATCCGTTTCAGCTGTGTCAGAGTTCCAGCGGACGGCCTAATGATAAAGAAAATATTACAGAATTGTCAAACAGTAGCTACATTGATTCGGAATGACTTGAAGTTTTAATGACTCACCGATATATGTAGTTTGCACAAGTTGGGAGCACTCCGAATCAAGCAAAGCAAACAAGAAACCTCTGACAAAACAGAGAAATTTACTTCAAAGATATTTAAAGTGTTCAGGTAAGGCATTGGTTTAGAAAGTCTATCTGGGCAACCTCCTTCAGCTAAGTACTTTGGAACAAAAATAAACAAAGCATAAAGAATTAGATGTTGATGAGTGATGTTAGAAAAAAGTAAATATGTAAAGAGAATCTGAATATTACCCTAATAAAAAGAAATCCTATAGAGAACTTCTCAACTTTATGTAAACTACTGAGAACCTCTACCAGATTGGATGCGCGAGAACACAAACCAAAAGAATATTCTGTAATGTTTCTTAACCGAGATGAATTCGGGGGTGTTTGGGGGAACTTTTTTCCAGAATAAGTAACTTATTTTAAGACAAAGTTAGAGATTCCTAACTTTCCAACTTATTTTCAACTTATTTTTGCAACTTATTGAATCTCATATATACATTAAATATTTGTATAAAAAAAATTATCAAAATAAAAAATTTTTACCCGAAAATAAGTTCATAAGTCCTAAAAAAAAAGGTACGCCAAACAGGCCCGAAGTTATTTGGTTAGATGTTTCTTAGGAGCATGAAAGTTGGTAGGGGAAAGTCCTACGCAAAATAACAACTTCAACGTCTCAAGCAGAGGACAGTTCAAGATGCTCTGTCCGATATGAGTTGCTTCAAATAGCTTAAGGTTTGTCAGGTAAGTAAATTCTCCAAATTCTTGTGTAGAGTAGAGGGTAACGTAACCCTTGTCAGCTCCAAGTCAGTCAGGTCTAAAGAGGAGAAATCATGTCCAATACTTTCAGTACAATCATAATTTCTTAGAGT
This sequence comes from Saposhnikovia divaricata, assembly GCA_036435485.1. Classification (NCBI taxonomy): domain Eukaryota; kingdom Viridiplantae; phylum Streptophyta; class Magnoliopsida; order Apiales; family Apiaceae; genus Saposhnikovia; species Saposhnikovia divaricata. The sequence goes on along the minus strand of CM071599.1, from coordinate 183,441,206 downwards.
GAGTTCTTTTACACCCTTTCTTAAGAACAGCGGAATCCACCGAGCAATGTGATCATGGATTGTTCGAGTACTGAAACCGATATGAATCTCGAGGGAAAATTTAAGAATGGGACCGTTGTGGAGTAGGAGAATTTTATTGATCACACTAACAAATTTAAGCGCCTCCAGTTCTGGATTATGACCACATTGATCTAATTTACTCTTAATTCTATTCAGGAATTTCTCATCAAAGATAAGATGTGGAATCATAGTCCAGGAATGCCTCCATTGTCTCGACAAGATACTGGTTCTCACCGCATCTCGTAAAGGCAAAAAACCTAGGATGGCTACTTGCATGTCCCTAGGCATCTCACTGATCATATCTTTCTTTTTTGTGCTAGACTCTGCCATTCTCTTTCGAGTAAAGAATTGAAAACCAATCTTACCACTTTTTTGCACTATCTTTTTTATTACGTAAAAAATAATCTGAGTACTGCAAAAATCAATTAAACCCTAGGTCCAAAAGTCCTTCCGAATTGGGCCAGATAACAAAAAAACCCGGCCCAGCCGGAAAATCGAAACCCAAGTTAAGTCATAACGGCATAACCTGATGACTCTGTACAACAATAACAATCCCATTAACTCAATGCCTTGACAATCTTTTTACCGGTTGATCTAAAATTCAACAGGGTGACAACAAATTTTGAAAATTGCTAAAATAACGAAATTTTGATAACTGAGTGTTTTAGATTTTGGATGTTAGGAATTGGGAATTTCTAAACTTGTTAGATGTGTCTAAAATCGGAGGTCGTGTTACTTGAGTTGAAAGAGAGTTCGATTTTTAATTCTTCGATTTCGAAAGATCTGATTCAGGGGAATCAAGGCACAGACTGCAAATATCACAACAATGAACGAAGGTATATACACATTTGTTTGGGTACTTCCCAAACAAGTAATTTACAGAGTTTTATAAAATATGCATTCAAACTCACAAGTTTCCAAGAATCTGCGATTCTAGTTACTGAAACTATTATCATACATCACTTGTCACTCGGAGATACAACTTACAGCCAAAGAATATTGCCAATACCATAAAAGAATATAGTGTTATAGTACTCAGTTTTATACACAAGCCCTGTACTCCGTAAGGGCTTTCTTAAATTACAAGGGAAAGGAATGAACCTATCATAGAATACTAGTTTCAATCATCAGATAACTAAATCATATTCATCTGAGCTCCAAACATCTGAAAACTTGAGCTACAGAACAGCGAAAAAGTAGGAATGTGCAAAAAATGAGTGTGTTCCATGTTCAAATCAGTAACACAGTGGCTAGAATAATAGCAACATTTGATAGGAAAATGCCCGCGACTAGTTTAGCTTGCCCACTTGGTTGCTTAGGAGGTGGCGCTGAAGCACCATCACCAGTACCATTATTACTATCTGGTTTCGCGGCAACAGAAGGAAACGGGGGCTCTGTCACATCAGCCACATCCAGGACTGGGCTGGGAGCTAAAGCTGGTGGCTGAGTTTCACTCACTGTTAGGAGACTTCCGGGACCTACAGGAGTCATGTAACTTGGTGTATCCTTTCCTCGAGTTAAGCAACGGTTCCCTGTAGAGCATCAAAGCATATAAGAGAGGAGAAAAAAAGATATACAGAATAACATATGATATCTTGATATGACAAAGCATGTATTACTGTTGAAGTACTTCCCCTATTTTAAGATTAAAAGTTTTAATTGAAGTCGAATTCTTATTATGATAATCCTAAGATGGAATTTTAATTTTATTGTGTTTCCATCTTTGTGGATGTGATCCTAACATAGTTATTACAGCTTCAAGACGTTTAAGTTGAAGTTTCAAGGAAACTGAAGATTAAAATACTAGCTAAAAAGTTATAATGATGTCATGTATCAGCTGTTAAACAAAAAAGAAAAGAAGATGATCAGCAGGGTATATAATATACAAGCATCAACTCAGCAGAAAACTAATATAAACTTACTTCTGTATTTGTTGGCTGTCCCAGGGAAATCAGTAATGACACCATCAACCCCAGCACCAACAACAAATGAGTTCAGCTCCACATATGCATCTGAGAAGAAATCCCATGCTTGAGAAAAAAATTCATTTCGAAAAAGTTGCACGTAGACAGGTAGTTTAAATGCCTGCAGCTTCGGAACAACATCTGTAGCACCGGTGAGGAATCCAATATTCCTAGTATAAACGGAATTTTTGTTGATAACAAGAGAATTAGCGAATTTCGTTATGTCCAAAATGGTTGAATTCAAGGCGTCACGGATATCCTCCTCAACCTCATAAACAAGCTCGTAGTTGTTTTTTTTCTCCTTGAGTTTAATAAGAACTGCACTATTTGAAGATTGAATCATTACTTTTTTACTTGTCTGATTATTGTAACCAGCTTTGCTCAAGGCATCAACAACAGCATCTGTCACACCCAGTCCCTGTTTTTCTGCTAGGTAGGATGCATTCTGTAAGATAGGGGATATTACAAGCTTGTTAGAATCATAATGATCAAGCTGTTGGACCATGAAGAACATGCTACACACCATACTACACATTACCTTGGCAAAATTCAGATATATGTAGAATCATGATGACAAAAGGAAGCTTATGATTTTTCAAGGTAACCCATCCATATAATAATATGATTCAGTTAACCAAGCCTTTACATTATGTAAGTTAAACTATTATACTTTTAAAACCTGCAGATGTAATAAAGTTTGCTCGCTAACGCATTATTAGAGATCAAGATACTATGTAAAACTCACCTCAATGCGGATCAAAACACCGGAAATAGATGTTGCATTATTTGCCAAGGTCAGAAAGTCAGATAATGCCACAAAACTTCCAGCATTTTTGTTTCTAGGATTCCGAAACAATGATGCCTCTGGATAGGGCGTTAATATCACCGCTGCCATTGAATTTTTTGTAACAAATTTAAACATGAGTATGCTAGAAATCGTGATCATTTATTAAAAGAAGTGCAAAGTATTGTGTCACAAACATGAAGGAAGAATATGTTCTTGGACACTGGTTGACTGATACTTATAAGAAGCCCAACTAAATGCAAATAACCCCAATGATTTCAGATCATTAGCATACATACGAGAAGTGGGGACAACTGTTTAACTTACGTTTCAAAGTTTGTATGTCACTCCAGTTGACGCTAAAGGAGAAAATTCCCTCAGCATTAAGCTCGGGGATGTTAACTACTAGATCACTGAAGGATTGAGCAGCTGTGGTTCGTTCTATAAGATTTATAGAGCCTAAACAAAATGGTGTTCCATCCTTCGACATTTGAACAGGACAGTCAAGAATGTCAGCGCCATCTGAAATAGCTTGTTTATATGCTAAATCAGTACAACCAGGGTATTCTCCACTTGCTCCTTCGTGGGAGATGACCAAAGGGATTGCTGCAAGGAGAAACCAAGAAACATAATTATGCTTGTGGGTCTACAGTTGTACAAGAAGTAAGCCATGTTACAACAGAGCTTCTAACAATGAATTCTTCATTCTTTTAAAAAAAACTGAAAAGAAAAAAAAGAAAAGAAGACATACAAAAACTTATATAATAACAACATACCTGGTCCAGAATTGTTTTTGTCCATATGAGAGAAACAATCTGCAGAATCATAAATTATTAATGAAAGAATTAAATTTCATATTAACAATAGAACCTTAAATACGTAGAAACTATCTAGTATCTAGTATTCAAGTAATTTCACAAGTGTACAGTAACAGACGTTGAAAAGATCAAGTTCCTCATTATCAGTAGTGAAGTACATGTTACTAGACAAGGTGGGTGGTTGGATTTAACACTTGGAGCATCTACAATGTGATGCCCATTTCGCATTTGTTTTTGGTCCCACTTGATTGACACGTAAGAAAAAAGAGGTATTGGACAATTTCTTACAATGCAGAGCCAGTTGAAATAATGTACACTATTAAATTATGGATATAATAGATTATTGTGTAATGCAAGTTCAAAAGATGAAAGAAAATTGACAGTAAAGAACAAAATAGAATAAAAAAAGAAAGTGGCTTGAAGTGGTACAGGCCCGGGAAGGTGACCCTGGCCACTTTTTAACAAGAAATTTTACGTGGATCGAGGTACCAGTTGGGCTCCCATTGTGGGTGCTCTTATATCCACTTATAAGTTGACTTTTAGCAAATCCAAACACCCCAGTAAAACTTGGAAGATAAATTTATAATAAAAGTTACCTACGGCCTCTGATGGGGTTATTGGGAAGTCGGAAAGCACACCATCAACAGAAAAGTTGTCGTTGTCGATGAAATTTAAATACTCTGCTACAGGATCATAGTTGTAATCATAAGCAAACGGTACATCATTTGCAAAATCAGATGCGAAAATTTCAAGCCCCTCTTTATGAGCATCCAAGACAACTGAGGTATGAGGCATTAAATACAGATCTTTATCCACAGGCCATATGTAAGTTTTTGGGACTAAAATTCCAGAAGCAAATGTTTTAATAAATGTCAGATTCTTCAAAAGAGAGCCATAGGTTTGGTTAGTGGAAGGCTCAACATCACTCTGCCCTAGAAATCGAAAGATAAGTTTTGTTGGGCTTGGTTTGAATCGTGTAACAATACTTCTTAAAAAGTTAACCTCCGGAGATGAAATATAATTCACGATAACACTTCTAGATGCAGCAATCACGTAGCTTCTCATGCTTAAATTATGTTGGCTGAAAAATGCATCATGCTGCAAAGCAATAAGAATGTATAAGCTGGGTTTGTTGAAAGCTAATATATCCTGAAATTTACATATTTTGAGGAATCAATTTATAGAAAAGTGATGTGCAGCTTTGATGATTACCTGAATATTTAACCATAATCCAGGTGGTTTCAATTGTCTAGCCACGTCTTCAACAGTAACTATTTGGAAATTGCTATGATCAAACAGATTGGACCGAGAGAAAACTCCTTGCGTCACTGTCCAGATTACAAAGAAGTTTGTAAGTCCGACGGAATCATCATTTTTATTCAGCTCTTCTATAAATATCTTTTTAACTCTATATAAGTTCGTTTACACATACCAAGATGTCATAAAAGCTTCCTTAACATATCAACTATATCTCTTTCAGAGAAACCAGGTGACGGAAAACTTTATCAAGCTCTCAAGTGACTAATATTTTGGTTAGATAAGGTTTACAAGATTTCATAAAGACTGCAAGACATTGACCGGGGATCTCAAGTATATAAAAATTTCCTCTCAGACTTATCCTATACTTCCTAGCTGTTAAAACCTTAGATATGAGTTCTTTCTTTTCCTTAAACAAACTTTTTTTTAAATAGTAAGATTAATATGAAAGTAGACTTACAAGATACATTAACGAGAGCATCTAGGGTGAAATCCACTGAAAACCATCCCATCCTGCTAACACCGTTCACAAGGTAGGTGTTACTGCTATTTTTGAAAAGCACCCCAATGTCAGAACCATTGTTAAGAGTAAGCTCCGGAAAACAGATCCCAGCTCCATCACTTGTTAGTTGTACGTCACACCACAATATCATATCAGGTAAACCAGTAATTAATGCCAAGGTGTATCCGGTCATACTGGAATCTGGAAATATCCCAGAAAAGCCACCACGTGCAATGGCTAACGGTGGATCTCCTATAAAATGAATACAATAAATGAGTTCTTTATTATTTAGGCTACTTTTAGTATCAACAGAAAAAGAGTATTGCAGAATGAAACAAAACAAAAAAAATCAATAACAAACTACACAATATCATACCAAATTTAGATTTCAACATTATTTGCCTAAACCCTCAAGTAATAACACCAGCAATTCAACTGCAATCGACACAATCAAGAAAAGCAACCACTTAATAACTTTTTTCCACCACAACTACTACAAAATCACTTCCTCAATCCGTTCAGCTTAGACCACACTAAACAACATTTATCAATCACCCCATGCTCACATACTAAACTCCCTCCTTCTTCTCAACTTAAGCTCATCCTAATCATATTTCTCGACACTAAAATAATAAATCACGTATTAACACCCAATTTTCTTTACTACCTAAAATTTAATAAACCTGTAAAAACATTTCCATAAATGTGTCTCAGCCAAATCTCATATAATTGCACATCTCCCTCCCTCCCTCCCTCCCTCCCTCTCTCTCTCTCTCTCTCTCTCTCTCTCTCTCTCTCTCTCTCTCCCCCTCCCTCTCTAGCACACACATATCAAAGAACAAAAGAAAAACCCAACTTGCCTAATCATGATAGCAAACAACAACATACATACAAACACATATAAGTAAAGAAAAACAAGAATTACCACTTATTGTCTTCCATGGAGAAGTGTTGTTTTTAGCAGATCTTTGAGCAGTTGAAAACACAGACAAGCAAAGAAGAAGCAAGATTGTAGTTAAAGTTGATGGCTTTAGCTTCAACATTGTGTTTAAACTTGACTGTTGTTCTTGATTTGTCTGGGGAACTATGAGATTTGAGTTTTTAGGACACGGAGTAAAGAAGACAGCACAGAATCACAGGCAAGAGTCCCCACTTTCCTTTTTATAAACTGTGTGTATTGTATTTGTGTTATGGCTTATTAGTTATTATTACTGGAAAGACTTTATTAAATTTAATATTTATTTTACAGAAACGAAATTGTAGTATTAGAAAATGTAATTAAATTGCATACTTTTTATTTGATAATTAACATATTGTTGCATGTGAGCACGATCAAATAGTCAAGCAATAGAACAAGGTTGGATAGTTCAAGTGATTAAGGGTATATTCTCTATCAGTTCAGGTCGCTCATCCCCAAGAATTGTTAGAACAGATACTCATTTATAAGCTTCACTTTATTATTAAAAAAAAAAATAGTCAAGCAATAAGTACTTAACGGAAGATTACCTGCAAACATTTGTTAACAATGAATTGCATTGTATAAAATTTATGTTGTTAGATTCCATTCTTACTTAAGTTTATATTTCAAATAATTTAAGTTATATATTATTACAATCACTTTATTTATTATATAATAAATAGGTACAATAAAATTAGCTTACATTTTATATTTTAAAGTTAGACACAACAACACTTAATTAATAGAGAAAACAGCTGTGATTTTCTATGCTGTACATTATAGAGAGGAAGGTGACATACTGGTAATAGAATTAAAAAAATGTGAAAAACAGGCTGTGATTTGTAGTCTTAATGATTTGGTCCATAAAAATAAACATGGAGACATGTTCAGAACTATACAAATACAATTATTAGATCATGCGATTAATAATATTAAAATACATCCAGTTGCAAATGTCGTAACTAGTTAATAGAACAACGGTCTTACATACATTTATAATTTATCTTTTTTCTCCTCTCGTTTCTACGTAACCTTTTGGCATACATTTGAGAATATTTTTAATTGCGTTAACCGAACAAGGTTGCATTTCGTTTCATTTTAATGATAAACGTTTGTCTTTTATTATTTTAAATTATAAATTCGATTCTCGCTTATCACGGAATTTATATAATTTCACGGATGATAACAATAGCGTAGAACGGTGGAAGAAGATGGGATGGATTGGGTCTTACAAAAAAAAATAGAATAGGGTTTGTTAGAGATGTGACGTTTAGATTTGTATTCTGTTTTGGTTTGATTTAATACAGATAGAATAATGGTTTAATAAAAACAAATTTGTCAACCTCAATTAGCTGGGTGTAATTCCTTGTTATTTGTTTGACTAACCAAATATTGCGCTTTCAAATATTTTATTGTTGCGCGTAACTTGACTTCACACATACATGCTCTCAGTTTCACAGCTATTATAATTTGTAACAACAAATTTTAAAAATTTGTTTTATGTGTGATATCATTTTATTTCTAAAAATCATTTTGGCAAATTTTAATATTAATGAAAACAGTTCTATATTTTTGTATCTATTATCAAAGTGAAAATCAAGAAAACCTGAATATTTTTGATAATTTTAAAAAGAAAAACTAAAAACATGGTTGTTGTGAGCTTGATGAAATAATAAGTGAAATTCTTTTCTTCATCCTAATACCAAGTTCGATTTTCGTTTTCTTCGAAAATAATCTGATTATAAATAATATTTATTTACTTATATAATTTTTTAAAAAAAAATAATAGATTGCTATTAAATTAGAACAAGAGGAATCCCAAATTTTTTCCATGAAATATAACCTAAATGATGTGGCATGTAAAAATTTTCTTTCATATCAACATCTGTAATTCATACTATAATTAATCTGGATCAATGTCACATTATTTGAAAGATGTTTTATAAATTATTTTTGGATTTAATACCATTTCTCTTAGAACAGTATTCATCATGTGTACTCAAATGTAACCCGGAATTAACAAGCACTTTTGATAGTGTGCTAATTGCTGATTTGCTGTACAGCTGCGTTGCTTAGTTGTGCTCAAGTTTAGAAAGAAATGAAAAATAAATAAATAATATGTTGGGTTCCTACGTGATAGTTGCAGGGGTTCACGTAAGGGAATAATAAAGATTTTGAAGCGTTGAATAATATATAAGTTTGTGGTTAAATGGTATGATTTGTATTTCAGCCTAATAAAATTAATTGTCAAATTTAACATGAACCTAAATATTTAAGTAACCATAAAATTTAACCTTTTCAAATTTATAATTAATTTTTCGAACAATTTTAATGATACAAATTATAAAGAAAAGACTCAAATCGAAAATCAAATTATCTATAATTTTTTTTTACTATATAGACTTATATGCTTTACAATTTAGTATATGTTCTAAGATAATTCTTAAGATGAACGAGAGTCGAATTCTAAAACGATAAACAATATGCTTTTTATCAATTAAATTATCCAATCACGCTCAAAATCATCTATAATATAAAAAGTTATGTTGTGGAATAAAAACTAAGTTATTAGCACTACAAGAAAAACTCAGTCCAACAACAATTTTTCACCGTTGTCTGACTGTCCTTTTTTTCGTTGTCTATCCGGCAGTTGTCTGTTTAAAATTAGACAATGGTTATTTACCCGATGGATAGAAGAAGGTAACACAACAGTTTTAAATTGTTGTTAAAAATTACGTAACACAATGACTTCATCTCTAGATGCGTTGTGTAATAGCCAGAAACAACAACACTCGATTTACAAACCATTGTTGTTTAGATGCTACACAATAGTTTTAACTGAATAAACACTTATCGGAATGTAAATCACACAACATTCTTGTAGAATTTGTCCATTGTTGTTGGGAATTATAGACAATAGTTTTAGTTGAATACACACTTGCCTGAATGGAAATCACACAACATTCTTTTAGAATTTGTCCATTGTTGTTTAGAATTATACACAATAGTTTGTTTAATTTGAACAATTGTTTTTGCCATCTAGAGACAACTGTTTTTAATATTTAAATTGTTGTTGGATACGTTAAAACATAATGTTTATAAACCATTGAATAGGTGTCGTTCTTTTACATTGGTACAACCGTTTTTTTTTGCTCTTGTATTGTGTTTCAATTTAACACACAATGGTTTATATATATCAAAAATGAGTCTTACACAATGCAACAAATCAACATAAAGGAGCATAAAACTTGAATAATAAATCATAAAAAAATTATATAAATTCTATTTACATAGGGAAAAGTCTGAATAGCAGCAAGAACTATCTCTAATTGCCAAGGAAGCATAATAGCAGCAATTGGATCATGCTCTCGTCCACCGCTCATCAATGATCATTTGAAGTCCTTAAATGTGGAGCTTTCCATGGTGACCTCTTACCACAACAATTGGAGCATCAATCAGATCCTGGCATAAACATCACATAAAACAACAATTAACTGATACTATTTCATAGAAAAAGGACCTAAAGGAGAATTATAAAAGCAGTATACAACTCACAGAACAGTCCCTCCCAATCCAGGAAAAGAAAATTGAAAGCAGCAACATTGAAGCAGCCTTCAAAAACATTTGGAAAAATTGATTAATATGCATTGCATTAATACAAGGTATCATCACTATGGGGTAGAAATCTATATATACAAGCATGAGACAAGTGTATAGTATAGTTGACCACATATACAGTTTCACATCTGGGTAAAATACTAAGCCGTGACAGTAACACTGTACATATGAGAAAGAGGAAGAAGGGTTGTGGCCAGTGATCATTAATAAAAAAAAAAACAAGTGTGCTTTATAGGCTGGGAAAAAAGGGATTATAAGACCAATATATGCAGATTTGTCTTCGTACTTTTCATCCTCCGGCTGCAATATTTTGGATGAAACATCATATGTGATATTCTTAGGACTTTTAAAAAGATAATAGAAACTTTCAGAAACTAAAAGAAACATTTGATGCAGCAACCAGAGCACTGACTGTAACAACAGAGACTTAACCAGCACTGCAAAAAAAAAACACAGAAGTAGAGTTATGTACAACAGTGTTTATGCCAGCCAATTGTTTGAAGAAGAAGAGTGCAGCCCCAACATTGACAACTGCACTGAAAATTTCATAGGTTAAAATGCTGTTTTCTTACTCGATCCATGTAATAACGTGATATATCTAACTAGAAACAACATCCACAACATCTACTCATAAAGACGGATAAATCTCAATGCAGACAAGTTAAACTTGGAATTATTTTTTTTCAGCCAATCCTGTGAGCAAGATCCAAAAGTTACAAATCAACCAGAGAATTCATAAAATACCAAATACCATACACAATACAGCAATGGCAGACGATGAAAGGATGAAAACTCACCAGTCACTGTCTTGTAGTATCACGAATTTGGCCTGACTAGATAAATTCCAAGTCCTCTAACTTTGTTGATTATAAGAGAGTGAATTTCTTAATCTGAAGGAACCAATAAAAGCACCATGACTAATATTCTGCTTCAATAGAAGCATCAATAGCTTGTAAACATAATTCACTGAAATACAAGGACTATTACTGCAATAAAGATTCAGTTTACTACACAATTTATCAAACAAGTAGTGACATTCAGCGCTTGAAACGCGTTTGATACAGTAAATGAACTCTGTTTTTTGATGCAACAGATAGATTGGTTCAAACATAAACAGAACGAGACGAGAAAACGATCATGGTACATACCTGTTCGAGAGTCTTTTCTTGAGCTTTTAAAATTGTATCTGCAAATCGATTTTTCAAAAGGGCAACCATATAAAGTTTATCAGGTGAAACTGGCCTCTCTGGAGGAGCACTATCCCCTGTAATCATATATTGCAACTAGGTAAATTAATCCAGAATTGAACAACTAAACATCAATAAGATTAAAGAAATTAACCAGTAAAAAAAAGAATAAGGAAAATTAAAATAAGGAAAATATTATTAGAAAAAGAAGATGAACATGAGAGAGAGAGAGAGAGAGAGAGAGAGGTGGGGGGAAGGAGATTACCAACTGCCTCTAGGAGAGAACAAGAGAACATCCGTCCGTAGAGCATTTCAGAGGATCTAGGGATTAATCGAGAGCAATTAACAAGACACTATACAATGCGATTCTTCAAACCTCAAATATAAAAGATGAATTAGAGCGTCCGTGCGTAGAGCAATTCAGAGGATCTAAGGATTAATCGAGAGAAAGGTATGTTTGATTTGGGGAGGAATTAGAGAGTGTTTATTAATATTAGAGCGGCCTGGGAGGCTCCTCGGGGTGAGAGGCGAGAGAGGGAGACTTGTGACTTTGTGAGGAAGAGATTAGGTATTGATAAGATCTGAATTATTTTTGTTTTGGGGGGAGTTGAACACTTGATATTTTTGTTTGGAGGGAATATTACCGCCCCTTTTTTGGCCTCTAAAAACATATATTTCATTTTTAATTAATTTTCCTTTTAATAATTTATAACTATATATTAAATTTCAACACAAGGAAAGTAATCGTCGATTTATATTTTTTCTAATTTTTGGCACACATCACTAAAATCAATATATAACATCATTTGTATGATTGGATCGTTAAAAAAAGATTTTAGAAAAGTCGACGTTCAATCGGGATGAGACTAGTTAGAAGAAGTAGTACTTTTGGTGAGTTTTTATTATAAACTCATACAAGAATAATTTTAAATATTTTAATTTTTTTTGCACATCAGTATATTCAATATAGATTATCATCTGTATGGTTGGAACGTCGAAAAAAGAATTTAATACGGAGTTATTCCGAAGTTAGACAAGTTTGACCAAATAGTACTTTTGATAGTTGACCATTAAAATATCATACAAGAATAATTTGATATTTTCTAAAAAAAAATTCACATCACTATATTCAATATATAACATCATCCGTACGGTTGGATCATAGAAAAAAGATTTTAAAAAAATAGATTACGTTCAATCGGGATGAGACTAGTTAGAAGAAGCAGTACTTTTGGTGAGCTTTTATTATAAACTCATTCAAGAATAATTTTAAATTTTTTAAATTTTTTTTCGCATCAATATATTCAATATAGATTATCATCCGTATGGTTGGATCGTCGAAAAAAAATTTAATACGGAGTTATTCCAAAATTATACTAGTTTGACCAAATAGTACTTTTGATAGTTGACCATTAAAATATCATACAAGAATAATTTGATATTTTCTAAAAAAAAAATTCACATCACTATCCAGATTCAGATTACGGATGTTAATAAACACTCATTTTATTGTTACGGGACACGATCCAGATTCACTGAATATTTTTAACAAAAAAGTTGTAAAAGTGTTGCTTCATGTAACCCTTATTTTAGTGTTGGTAAAAAATAATCAAAAAATAAAAAGGTCGGTAGTACGAGATTTTAAGAAAAATGTAGTAAAAATGTTACTTCCTATAACGGGACACGATCCAGATTCACTGAATAATTTTTTTGAATGATTTCTTTGACGATCAAACCGTACAAATGTTAATAAACACCTATTTTAGTGCTGGAAAAAAATAATCGAAAAATAAAAAGGTCGGGTTGTACGAGAATTTAGCAAAAATATAGTAAAAGTGTTGCTTTCTATAACCAAACACGATCCAGATTCACTGAATAATTATTTTGAATGATTTCTTCGACAATCGAACCGTAAGAATGTTAATAAACACTCATTTTATTGTTGAAAAAAAATAATCAAAAAATAAAAAGGGGGTTGTACGAGATTTAAGCAAAAATATAGTAAAAGTGTTGCTTCCTATAACGGGACACGATCCAGATTCACTGAATAATTTTTTTGAATGATTTCTTCGACGATCGAACCATACGAATGTTAATAAACACTCATTTTATTGGTAGGAAAAAATAATCAAAAAATAAAAAAACCGGGTAGTACGAGATTTTAACAAAGATATATTAAAAGTGATGCTTCAATTCTGGTCACGATCAACATTCACTGAATAATTTTTTTTAATGATTTCTTCAACGATCGAACCGTACGAATGTTAATAAACACTCATTTTAGTGTTGGGAAAAAATAATTTAAAAATAAAAAGGTCGGGTTGTACGAGATTTTAACAAAAACATAGTAAAACACGCAAACTGTTGTTTAACGATTTAAAAGTGTAACACACTACACAACGGTTTTTATGAAAAAACTGTTGTTGTGCTTCACTATCAGACAACATTTTTTTTATCAGAAAACCGTTGTCTGAATGTTTTAAAATTTCCCACCAAATCCAATTAAAAAATTTCATTATTTCCCACAAAATTCAATTCAAATTATTTCATTATTTCCCACCAAAAATTTCATTATTTCCCACCCAATTCAATTCAAATTTTTCGGTAGTTTAGATAACAGTTTCGTAAAACAGTTGTTTGAATTACACAACGTAAAGACCAAAACCGTTGTCTCAGGCTACTATTAGTTAATTTTTTAACAACGGTTTTGAAGTGTTATGTTAAAGATGTAAGACAACATTGCAATTTAAGAAACGTTGTCTTACTAAATTGGAGGACTCCACATAGACAACAGTTTGCAAAAACATGGATAATAGTTGTCTGTTCAGCGTCTCACACAACAGTTTATTGTGAACAGTCAATCCACCGTTGTAAAAAATTTTGGGACAACGTTTTTTTTTAACCATTGTGTTTTAGGTGTTGTATAATTGTGTTTTTCTTGTAGTGTAGATTGGGGAAAAAAAATACTAACAGCAATTCTTATTTCTGTAGATGTCCTTACAGTTACGAATCCAATCTTAACCATTCTTTCCCTTTCAGAAATGCTAACTCGGGGAATATCTTCTCAATTAAAAATGATCAACAAGACTAGAAAAGGAGAGGTTGGGTAGAATAAACAGATGTGTGATGGGATAATTATAGTTTTATTCTGATTTATTAGCTTCGGGAAGGATGACGTGATTTATCAGCTTCGGGAAGGATGACGTGAATTTACCCTTCTTTGCGTATGCATAATATTAATATAGGTCACTTCTCCCTTGTTTTCTTTTTGTTTCTCCCTTGTTTTCTCAGTTGTGTTTTCAATTAGTTCGATTCGTTTTTGATTTGTTCTTGATCGTTTGGTGCTGTGCTTCCACTGTAATCACTGAGTATGAAGCGAGTTGACTCGTTTCAATTGTAATTCGTAGTTCACGAGTTTCGAGTTAATGACTCAGTTGCGTCCTTCAGTTTTCTGTTCCCTGTTGCATTTGAGTTTCCGAGTTTCCTAGGTGTAGTTTGTTTTTGAGTTTCTAAGTCTCTTGGTTTTAGTTTCGGTTCTAACAAGGCGAGTTGACTCAGTTGCTGCAGGTTTTCTTTTTGTTTAGTTTTTGGTTTCGCTTAACAGGTGCTGTGATTGTATTTGTTTGGTTTGTTAGTGAGTGATGTCCGAGTTCTTTACCGAGTTCTGAGTTCGTTTTCATTTTGATTGAGTTATGTTGTTGAGTTCACGATTTGGTTAACAACTTATTATTGTTGAATTATGAGTTTAGTTCTGAGTTATGAGTTCTGTATCGTTAACAACTTATTATTGTTGAATTATGAGTTTAGTTCTGAGTTATGAGTTCTGTTTCGTTTTTTCTTGATCTGGTTTCATTGGTTGCGAGTCGATTCAGTCCGGTTCTGTTTGTTTTGAGTTCTGGATTGATCGAGTTTTATTTTGGCTGGTTTGGTGTTTGCTGAGTTTTGTGAATGATTCTTTTTTGTTATGATTCGTAATCAAAATTTTAAATCGTGCGAGTGTGCAACTGGTTTTGTGATTTATCAATCCAAGTAATATTTTGTGGACTTTTTTTAGTAAAATAATGTATTTTTTTTGTTGAATAATATTTTTATATTTTGTCACTATAGTTTTATTTTTGATACAATATATGTTGCCATAATTATAGCTTCTAATTTAGGGGGTTACAAGTATTTAAATTTTCATTATTGTTCTTAAATTTAAATTTCGTAACGGATTTTCATTTTATGTGCTTGCTAGTGTATGAGTTAATTGGAGTAAATGTTTGTTGACTGGTTAATTATTTAGGCTCATTAATTTTTGCTTGATTTGTTTTTTCATTATAACGGTGGCTTTTAATGTGTTTTAACTGGTTTTTTATTTGCCTCTAAATTAGCTGATTAGCACTTTTTCTTGTTAATTTGAATTTCTTTCCTAATTGTCTTTTATTAAATTTTAGTTACGGTTTTAATGAAAATATTTATTTTCTATTAAGCACATTAAGTGCATTAGTTTTTACCTAATTTCAAATTTGTAGTAATGTTGTTTAATTAAATTTTCAGTAACATATATCATGGCCATGATTGATGGCTTTTTTGACTTGTAAGATGTAATTAAGTTTTGTACCATTATGGGAGGCCATGATTGATGGCTTTTATTTTGGGCCTTTAAGAGGTAACAATGTGCCATTTAGATGGCTTATCTATTTCTTATTTAATTTTTAAACTTAATTATTCAGTTATGTTATTATGAATAGTTAATAAGTGCTAAATTTGTAATATTATAAATTTCACATTTTATTAGCTGAATTATAGATATTTGTGTGTGTGTGTGTGTGTATATATATATATATATTTATAAGAGAGTTTTAAAAAACAATGTTAATATTTTTAATAAATTATTAACTTTTGTTTTAAATGTCTAACCAAAGGGATCCCCTTTGGTTAGAAGTGGACATCTTTTTTGTTAGAATTCAAAAAAGTTTAATATTTTTAATATTATATCTTATTTCTTTTCTTGTCGGGTTTGTTTTGGTGACTTTGCAGTTTTAGTAGCAATAAAGATGTTTCAAAAAGATATGGTTTTGACTTTCAAAAAGGAAGTAATGGAGTGACGTGGAGTAAAAGGGAAGACAAGTCTTTGACATATGAGAAGACAAGTTTTTGACAAGAATTGATGATGATGGGCTCACAAAAGCAACAAGAAGTTTTAGTCATTTAGTAGTCATTTCGTATTATGATGTATTCATATTTTTTGAGGGCACTCTTTTTCCTCCTACTTGAAGGTGTTATTGTCTAAATGTCCGGGGGCAACATGCGTGCCCTTCGGTTAGATAATGAGCTTTCTTATCGAAAGAAACTCCTTATTAGGATATTGTATTCCCATACAATTCATTTATGAAATATATTTCATTCCTGACAAAAAAAAAAAAATCATCTATAATAGTCGTTACATTAGAATCTCATCGATATAATGTAATGTTGTTAGCCAAACGGCATTTGGCCACGCCAAAACGTGTTGGCTTGTACGTGTATTATTGCCGCGTAACAAATTGTGTGTACAATTTAGAAATCAACGTCAGCAGGTCTCTTGTCGCCTTGTCGCTGCCTTTCTTTCCTCCAATATTTGCACTTGCAGCAATCATATTGCAAGATCTTATTTAAGCCAGATCAGATTTTAACTATCATTGTAAAAATATTTAAATTATATATATCTTAAAGTTGTACAAAATATTATAAAACAAATATGTAAGTTATATTATGTTTTATAGAATAGAGTATTTATAATTTCACTCGATCAAAATCTGTTGTTTCCTATGGAACAAAACCATGTTGAGTGAGGTTAAAAAGAAGTCTGATTTAATTTTTTCTTTCTTTCTAAAATAAAGCGTTTAGCTTCTTTTTTTTAATAGAATTTTTTTTACATAAATCATACATAATTTAGATCATACATCATAATTTTCGATATATAATGCAAAATGCATATAAATTAGATAATCTCATTTTAAGCTATATAACACCATATTTCTTTCATAATGAATTAATAATTCGATCAAATCAGCACACGCACATTGTAATTACTTGCAAAAAATTTCGCACATTACATAAGGGACGAATTTTTCATCAAATAATTTATGTGTTGGAAGAAAAATTCTTAATGTTGTATAACACAAAATAATTTGTAGATATTTTTCTTAAATATTTATGTATCTTAAATGAATAACCATACAATATCATTTTCGCACAACATTGGTTAAGAAAACGAATCTCAAGTACAATTTGTAACAAGCGTAATATTGCATTTCTTTTATTTTTGCATTTCACTAGTAATCTCTTAAAATATTTCTGTCCTTTCTCATAAAATAAGATAAACGCGCAGCATCTGAACTAGTTAAATACATAATAAATTTGGTTGATAAACTACAAATAATTGTGTTTTAACAAATATATTAGAAAAGACATAATTTACTTCTACAATAAAAATTTTACAAATATTTTAGACTAGGGTCTAGCTTCTTTGATTTTATCCAAACTGATTCAGTGGATTCAAAACACAGCATGCATTGAAACAGTAAAGCCCAATCTCGGCATCAGCCCATATTAACAGACCCCTGGGCCCTGACACCGACAAGCCTAAGGAGGTGTTTCAACTTTCAAGTCTGATTTGAGCTCTTGATGAAGCTCTAGAGAAGTACTGCAACATTTCTGCGAGTGGTAATGCTGCGTTCTGATCTATTAACCGACTACGTTGGATGCACATTGTTATCAATGACGGTGAGTGGCCTAGTAGAAACTTGACTAGCTTTAACTCTGTGTTAAGACCTTTGAAATTACAGAACTTGACAAATTTAAGATGTTCTATAGTACAGTCTTCCGAATCTTCTATCCAACTGTTCACGATATTATCTTTATGAGCATCCTTTGTTGCCTAATAATAGGAATAATGTAGGATTGTCAAGCAGTAGCTATAGTGATACAGAATGAGTTGAAGTGCATATGACTTACTGAGATACGTAGTTTGCACAACTTTGGAGCACTCCGAATCAAACAAAGCAAACACGAAACCTCTGACAAATCAGCAAGGTTAATATCAAAGACATTCAGTATGTTTAAGTAACACAGTGGTTTAGAAACTCTTTTTAGGCAACCTCCTTCAGCTAAGTACTTTGAAACATGTTGCAGACAAAAAGCACAAACAGTTAGATGTTGATGACTAATTAATGTAATGTTCACCATAGACAATGTATAGGGTATAACCTTAATAAAATGCTTTCTTATAGAGAACTTCTCGAGTTTAGGTAAACTGCTCAGAACCGTGACCAGATTGGATGGTTTTGTCTGTTTTGGCCAAGACAATGAATACAAAAGGAAAGAGAATCTGGTAAGTTTTTTTAACTTGGCTATAGTTACATGTCCATAGATTTTGTTATGACGGAATCAAGAAAGATTATATGCAGAAAAGAAATAAGTTTATAGATCTGAGAGGATAAACTGATTACAGAGGTTTTTTTCAGATGTTTTACAATCCTTACATGCATATCTATTTATAGACAAAATATAAGGGGTTAGGTGTGGTTGGTGGTCTAACACCACCTACCAATCTTTGACTATCATTAATGGTTGGTGGCCTAATGGTTGGTGGCCTAACTAATGGTTAGTGGCCTAACAAATTCAAGGCAATTTAACAAATCTCCACCTTGACTTGAATCCTCTCACAAAAAACAGATAACAGATGTACCAGATGCATAATAATGCCAGATATACCAGACGCATTATAATAATGTCAGATGTACCAGATAAAACTCTTCTGCCTCAGATTTTGCCCTCAAAAGGGCAGTCAACAACTCCGAACATTTAGCAAGTTCAAACAATGTTGAAACTTGCTATGTGGAACCGGCTTGGTAAGCATATCAGCTGGGTTATCAGCAGTACCCACTTTTCTCACCTTAATTCTCGTCTCACTTCTTAGAAAATGATATCTCACATCTATGTGCTTAGTCCGCTCATGATGGACTTGATCCTTGGCTAAACAGATTGCACTAAGACTGTCACAAAATACCGTAGCCTGATCATGATGTAGACCCAGATCGCTGACCAGTCCTTTCAACCAGATTTCTTCTTTTGCGGCTTCTGTCAATGCCATGTACTCTGCTTCTGTAGTAGACAAAATCATTGTAGGTTGCAGAGTAGCTTTCCAACTGACAATCGAACCACCCAGAGTGAAAGCATAACCAGTCATAGACCTTCTACTGTCAACATCTCCAGCATAATCAGAGTCTGAAAACCCTGTCACCAAACACTCAGTATCACCTTCATAAATGAGACCAACATCAGACGTACCTTTTAATTACCGAAATACCCTCTTCACAGCTTGCCAGTGCTCCTTGCATGGATCACCCATGAACCTACTAACAACACTGACAAACTGTGCAAGATCGGGCCTAGTGCAGACCATTGCATACATCAAGCTTCCTACTGCACTAGCATAGGGAACTCGAGACATGTACTTGTTAAATATAATTGATATGGTTAATATCAGTGCTTAAGTTTTACAGGAAAAAACAGAGTTTTACTTGAAACAGGAAGCAGTCAGAGTTTAGTTAAACTCTGACAGTTGGAAGCTGAACAGAGTTTGTTATACGCTGACAGTTGGAAGCTCGACAGAGTTTGGTTAAACTCTGTCTGGAGGAAGCGCCTCTCCAGTCAACGATGATTAAAGATTAATTGAAGGTTTATTATGGAAGCAATATCTTTGAAGATTGGATAGCTGTCAAAGAGATTGAGTTGACTTCGGAGATGTGTAGCAATCGTAATTGATAACAATTGTATAGCTAATTTATAGGAGTATCAATTATCGATTGTATGTAGCTGTATATCTTATAAATACAGTTAGGTTAACCCTAGAAGGGTATCGATCGTATAATACAATATTTTTCAATGTAACCTAAGCAGCTCTCTGTGATATTTTACATCACTGAGAGAGAAGTTAATTCCAAACAGTTTTTAAAGCTTTTAAAGAACTTATTGTTATTCTCTCATACTTGATTGATTATAAGTGTGTATTCGGCCTAACAATTGGTATCAGAGCTTAATCTGTTAATTTAATACAGTTTAAGATCCACACACACACAACTATAATCAATGGCAGAAATTCCTCCTCCTACATCAGGCTCTAGTGCTGAGAAGGCTCAACCTGCAACTGTGAGTCGATATGAAACAATCAGGGTTCCTATTCTTAAGCCAGCAGAGTACTCAACCTGGGAGGTTAAAATGGCTATGTTTCTGGAGGCTACAGATCCAGAATATCATGACAGAATTTATGAAGGCCCTCATAAGCCTATAAAATTATCTGTTGTTGCTGCTGGACAGGAGGCTAAATCAATTCCAAAGGAGAAGAAAGATTTGACTCCTGAGGACATTTCATCCATTGGAAAGGATGCAAAGGTTAGACATCTGCTTCATAGATCATTGGATAATGTTATGTCTAACAAAGTGATCAATTGTAAAACTGCAAAAGAGATCTGGGATGCTCTATAGGTTAGATGCAGGGAACTGTTGCAATCAAGAAGAATAGAAGGAACATACTCACACAGGAGTATGAACACTTTGAGGCTAAATCTGAAGAATCAATGACAGAAACCTTTGACAGATTCTATAAGCTACTCAATGATCTGTCACCGGTTAATAAAGAATATGATCTAGAAGATTCAAATATCAAGTTTCTTCTTTCTCTACCTGAAAAGTGGGATGTTAAGACAACCATTATTAGAGACAACTATGATCTGGCTGATACTGATAGTGATGAGATCTATGGGTTGCTCAAGACTCATGAACTAGAAATGGAACAGAGAAGCAAAAGATCATGCAGAAAGTCAAAATATGTTGCTCTAAGAGTTGAAGAAAGACCCTCAAAGAAGGAAGCATCAAGGAAGAAGGCAAAAGGAAAAACTTTGGTCATTCATTCTGAAAGTGAGTCATCAAACTCTGATGTTGACTCAAATACAGGTGTATCATCTGATTCTGAAGATGATGAGGAAATGATGGAAATGGATGCTTTGATGGTAAAGACTTTCAAGAAGATGGGATTCAAGAACTTCAAGAAAGGAAAGAGATTCTCCAAGAATGATTCAAAGTTTGATAGGAAGAATTTCAGCAAATCTGAGAGAAAGGATACCAAATCTGGGAAAAGAGACAAGTCTGAGATTCAATGCTACAAGTGTAAGGAGATGGGTCACTATGCTCCTGAGTGCAAGAAGGGTAAAACTGAGAAGGCACTCTTCACTAAAGGCAGAGATTGGGCAGACACCTCTGACTCAGATGAGGATGTGAACTATGCTCTCATGGCTACTACTATTGATGAAGCTGAAGATTCTGAAAACAAGGTACCTCTAACTACCTATGCTTATAATATTGATGATATAACTGAATTAAAAATATATCTTAAGTCTTTGCATATCAGTTATAGGGATTAGACTTTAGAGAATGAGAGAATCAAAACTGAGAATTCTGAACTCAAAGCGAGAAATAAGGTTGTAGAAGAGAAACTTGCTAACATGCAGCAAGTTCAAAAGGAGAGAGATGATGCTGTCTATCTTGAACAAGAGTTGTTAAGTAAGTATAAACAACTAGAATCTGAGTTAGAAAAGGCAAATCACATTATTAAAACTTGGACTCACTCAGGAAAAGACACTCAAGAAGTTTTTCAATCTGACACTGTAGGTCTTGGTTATTCTGAGAAAGATGAACTTAGGTTTCAGAATACAGTCAAGATTAGGCCACCTCTTCCATCTAAGAAATTTGGAACATTTGTTAATGGAATAAATGAACCTAGGTTTGAAGGTGGAAAAGAAGTTGTTAAGAAAGAACCAGTAAAAGTGTTAAATAGGTTAATATTGGTTTAATGACAGATAAACAACTTAAGCATAAGCTTAAGGAGTTAAAATCTGTTAAGAAACAGAAAGTGTCTAGAAAGAACAGAAATGGTAAAGTAGGCATTACTCAAGGCAATTATCCAATGCTTGCTACTTTAGCTCCAAAAAAGACATGTCATAACTGTGGTAGCACTAACCATCTTGCTAGTTTTTGTAGGAAGAACAAAGACATTAATTCTTTACCTTCCAAGTCTGAAGTAAAGAAAGATAATGTTAGAACTAGGCCACAGACTTTATGCAAACACTGTGGAAGCACTTGGCATTCTATTTATACTTGCAGAAATTTTCATGCTATTTATCATAATTACTATGAACTGAAACCTAATCTGAAATGGGTTAGAGTTAATTCTGCAAGTGTAAACTCTGATAAAGTTAGCTTAAACTCTGATAGTGAAAATTACGCTGCTAAAGCTAACAAAATTAAGAAAGCCAAAGGATCCAAGCAAGTCTGGATCCTTAAATCTAATCCTCAGTAATTGTTTGTGATTGTAGGGCATCAGGGAAAGTATCCTAGTCGTGGACAGTGGATGTTCAGGACACATGACTGGAAATAAAGCCCTGCTATCAGAGTATGTGGAGAAGGCTGGCCCAAAAGTTTTATGGAGATGGCAACATAGGACATACTCTGGGATATGGCAATATTAATCTTGGAAGTGTCATCATCACAAATGTAGCTCTGGTTCCTGGACTCAAGCATGATTTGCTATCTGTGAGTCAAATCTGTGACAAAGGTTTTCATGTAGATTTTCAACCTGAATACTGTGAGGTTATCAGCAAAACCACAGGGAAAGTTGTTTTAGTTGGACAAAGGCGCAACAATATCTATGAAGCAAGCTTGTTGACAAACTCTGATGGAAAAACTATGTGCCTGTCAACAAGAATGTCCAATGAAGAGAGTTGGAAGTGGCATAAGAAACTCTCTCATTTGAATTTGAACAACATCAATGAGCTGATAAGAAAGGATCTTGTTAGAGGACTTCCAAAGTCTTTGTTAAATGTTGATGGTCTGTGTGATTCATGTCAAAAGGCCAAACAGAGGAAGACCTCTTTCAAGAGAAAGTCTGAATCTTCAATTGTTGATCCATATCATCTGTTACATGTTGATCTTTTTGGACCAGTAAATGTCTTGTCAATTGGAAGGAAGAAATATGCTCTTGTCATTGTTGATGAATATACCAGATACACTTGGGTGTATTTTCTAGCAAAGAAGGATGAAACTGCATTAACTCTGATGGAGCATGTAAAGCTACTGGACAAAGGATCAAAACACAAAGTCAAAATAATCAGAAGTGATAATGGAACTGAATTCAGAAATGCAACAATGGAAGAATTCTGCAAGAACAGAGGATTGAAGCAAGAGTTTTCTGCACCTGGTACACCACAGTAAAATGGTGTAGTTGAAAGGAAGAACAGAACCTTGATAGAAGCTGCCAGAACTATGCTTGATGAATCAAAATTGCCAACCTATTTCTGGGCAGAAGCAGTTCAAACTGCTTGTTTTACTCAAAATGCAACACTGATCAACAAGCATGGAAAAACACCATATGAGATGGTGAGGGAAAAGAAGCCAAACCTGAAATATTTTCATATTTTTGGGTGCAAATGATTTGTGTTGAAAATTCATCCTGAACAGTTGACCAAATTTGAGTTGAAAGCAGATGAAGGAATTTTTGTTGGCTATCCAGTGTCAACCAAGGCATTCAGAGTTTATAATCTGAGAACAAGGGTGATTATGGAATCTATTCATGTGTCATTTGATGACAAGAAAATCACTGGACTTGAAGATGTTGATGAACATGATCAGTTGCATTTCGAAAATGAAGATCTAATCTCTGATGAAATAAACTCTGATGACCCTAATCCAACAAACTCTGTTGATGCAAACTCTAAACCCCTACTGGTACACACAGAAGAAATAGTATAGTCAGAACAAAGAGGAGAACCAGTTGAGGGGGAGCATGACCATAGTGATGACTCAAATTCTGATAATGAGTCAACTGAAAATTCTGGATCAAACTCAAACTCTGATGACTCAAACTTTGAAAGTCCAAATTCTGACAGTTCAAACTCTGAGCGATCAAATTCAGGGGGAGCCTCAGAGAATGAAGAAAGGCATCAAGATAATCAGGAGAAAATTGATCAAGGGGGAGGATCAACTGTTGACAGAAGTCATTTACCTACAGCTACGAAATGGACAAAATCACATACACCTGACTTAATAATTGGAGATCCAGATGCAAAAGTTAGGACAAGAAGTGCTACAACAAATGAATGTCTGTTTCATGCATTTCTGTCCAAATCTGAACCAAAGAAAGTGGAAGAAGCTCTTCAAGATGCTGACTGAATAACAGCAATGCAGGAGGAGTTAAATAAATTTGAGAGAAATGAAGTATGGACCCTTGTACCTAGACCAAAGAATAGATCTGTTGTTGGTACTAGATGGGTTTTCAGAAACAAAACTGACAGTGATGGGGTTGTTACAAGAAACAAGGCCAGACTTGTGGCCAAAGACTATTCACAGCAAGAAGGCATAGACTATGATGAAACCTTTGCTCCAGTTGCAAGGTTGGAGGCAATAATAATCTTTCTAGCATATGCTTCTCACAAGAAATTCAAGGTTTTTCAAATGGATGTGAAAAGTGCTTTTCTGAATGGAAAACTTGAAGAAGAAGTGTTTGTTGAACAACCACCAGGATTTCTAGATCCCAAGTATCCAGATTATGTCTACAGGCTTGACAAAGCACTCTATGGACTTAAACAGGCACCAAGAGAATGGTATGAAACTCTGGCTCAATTTCTTTTAGAAAGTGGGTTCCACAGAGGTATAATTGATAAAACCTTTCTACTTCAATCTTGGTAGTGATCTGTTATTAGTTCAAATATATGTAGATGACATAATTTTTGGATCTACTAATAATAAACTCTGTAAGAAGTTTGCCAAGCTCATGCAGTCCAGGTATCAAATGAGCATGATGGGAGAGCTCAGTTATTTTCTAGGGCTATAGGTGAAGCAAACAGATGATGGAATTTTTATCAATCAAGCAAAATATACCAGAAATCTTCTCAAGAAATTTGGCATGCTTGACTGCTCATCTGCAACAACTCCCATGGCAACAGCAACAAAGTTAGATAGGGACACAGGTTCACCAGTGGATATGACAAACTATAGAGGAATGATTGGGTCTCTTCTCTATCTAATAGCTAGCAGACCTGACATCATGTATGCAACATGTCTTTGTGCAAGATTTCAGGCAGATCCAAGAGAACCACATCTAACAGCTGTGAAGAGAATTTTCGAATATCTTAAGGGAACCATAACTTTAGGTTTGTGGTATCCAAGAGAATCAGACTTCAAGCTTCTTGGTTACTCTGATGCAGACTTTGCAGGCTATAAGATAGACATAAAAAGTACTAGTGGAAGTTGTCAATTTCTTGGTGATAGACTTGTTTCTTGGTACAGCAAGAAACAGAAATCAATTTCTACATCTACAGCTGAAGCGGAGTATATTTCTACTGGTAGCTGTTGTGCACAGATTCTGTGGATGAAGAATCAATCACTGGATTATGGATTGAGGTATAGTAAAATACCTAGTTACTGTGATAATCAAAGTGTTATTGCTATGACAGGTAATCCAGTACAACATTCAATGACCAAGCACATCAGCATAAGGTATCATTTTATCAGAGAACATGTAGAGGAGGGGAATATTGAGCTTCATTTTGTGTCTACAGAACAACAGCTTGCAGATATCTTCACCAAGCCATTGAGTGAAGCTGTATTTACAAGGCTGGTAAATGAACTAGGAATGGTCTCTGGTTTTGACTAGAGATATTGGTTAGACTCAAAACTCTACTTATGTACTGTGTTGCTCATATTTCTGTGGTATGTTAAACTCTGATATGCAAACTCTGCTCAATGACTGTTAAACTCTGTTAGCATGCTCTTTAAGTCATACACTGTTGACTGTTGGATAAACTTTGACAAACTCTGATAATGTTTCTTTCTGAACATAAACACCGATGAAGATACATGTATGAAACATTATTCTCAGTAATTAGTCATGAATCCTTCTAAGTTATCTAATCTTAAACTGTGCAGAAAGTTAACACAGCATGATACTGTTCTATATTTATAGCATCTCTTAGTTTATTTATCCTAAACTCTGAGTCTGTAAATGCTGTGTGCATTGCCTCTCATACATAATTTCTCATATTGATGAGCTCTAAACTCTGTTAGTTATACACTGTTAAATTAGATTCTGTTATTAGAATAACCCCAAAGCTAATATATATAGACTGTTAGAACTCCTTTGAGATCATGTTTGTAACTAGGACGACCCAGGAACTTACTGGTATATAATAAGGGCTAAAATTCTCTAATTTTTGGTGACTAGTCGAAAGCTAGGAAGATCCAAGAACTTATCAAATTGATAAGGGCTAAAATTATAGGATTTTTGATGACTAGTTTCAACCTCTGATTACTGGAGAAAACCAAAAAAAAGAAATTGGGGGTTATAGATTAATTAAATATTACTGTATATAAACTGTTTACTACAGAGTTTAGCATTCATCATATATTCAGTGTTTACTATGAGAGTTTGTGCATCCAGTGTTTACTGATTTATTTTATGAATTTTATGAAATACTAGATGCTCTAAATACTGATTTGGTAAACTCTGCTCTACACACACTCATATTCACAACTGTGCAGTGTTTGAAAGGATAACAGTAATTAAGTTGGAGAATTGATAAACACTGTTGGATTTTGTTGAGTACTCTAAGGTAATATTTTATTTCAGACAAGCATTTACTTGGAGTACACAAAGAGTTTCTGAAATTTGCATGTAATACGTGCCAGTTGTTTAATGGTGTCAGGCAGTTAAAGCTTATTGGAAATAGGAGAGAGAACAGTAGTAATAATAGGCATTATTACTGCGCGTGTAAATAACTGTTCCACTGTTTATGTGACACGTGTCCCACTCACACACTTAACAAGAAATTGGTTGCGTGTTTAATGTCTAAAACGATTGGGTTTTAATTTTCAATTACAGATCTAATCAAAATCATTTCATTATTCACTTTTTCATCTTTACATCCACGAACACACAACATTACACACAATTTCTCTATTACTTTCACTTAAGCAATTTCATGAACACTTTTCCACACACTCTCTTTTCTAACAATCTGTTCTAATGGCAACCAAGAATTTTGTGGCTCAGGGATTAACTTTTGTTACTAATAACTATGCCGCAATTCTAGACACTGCTAAAGCTCCAGAACCATTTCATCTGATTCAGAACTTCTTAAGGGATTATGAAATTGGTCAAGCTCTTGTTCAACTGGAAAAACTCTCTGCCACACAAATCTCTACTTTCTGGAGAAACTCTGTTTATGATGATGGTGGAGATAATGGGACTCCATCTATTGTGTTTACTTATGAAGATCAAGAGTTTGTAATCACTCCTGCCACTGTTAGAGATGTTTTTGATTTTGATACTCACACCTCATACTCTGTGGCTGTTGACAATCAATTGAAAGAAATGTTACAACAACTGCGGTTTTCTGCTCCTCTGGATAAGCTTGGGAATGTCAAAAGGCCAGGGCTCAGGAAGGAGTGGAGCTTTTTCTTTGACTGCATCACTCGAGCATTTGGAAAGAAGGTCGCCAACTGGGATGCAATTCCTGGTGAAAGTCTTCAAATCAGGTATTCTCTTCTTAATGGGAGTAACTTTGATTGTGGTCTTTTAGTTCTTATGAATTTAGGTGAAAAACTAGTAGAGTCTAATACAACTGTTTATTTCTCACGATTTTGTCAATGTTTATTCTCTGCTTGTTTACCTAATTTGGTAATTTCTGATGAGGATGTTATACAACCTTTTCAATGCCATAAGAGAATGTTTTCTGATTTGACAAACAAAGATGCTAACAAGGAGCAAGTTCCAGAGTTTACCTATCCACTTGCCCTCAGAAACTTTCTCAACCAACCACAAGAACCACAAGTACCACAACCTGAACCAATCATTGAACCTCCACAGTCACCTCCTCAACCCACAAACTCTGAACCTCCTCAACCCACAAACATTGAACCTCCTCAAACCATAAACACTGAACCAATCTCTAAACCTACATCTCCACCAACCATTGCTACTTCATCACAACCTCAACCTCAACCACAATCCAACCCAAGGAAATCAAAGAAGAGCAGGGCTATAAGGCCACCAAGAAAGCACAGGGTTGCTGAAGCTTCTAAGCCCAAGAGGGCTAGAAAGGAAAGGGCTAACAAACCTAAATCTCCATCTATATTAGATGATTCTATCTCAGAAGAGGAGAGAACAGAAGTGAATCCTCCTATTAAAAGAAGGAGACTAATTCTTGAAGAATCAGATGAAGAACTGAATTTTGAAGCTCCAGAGGATATTTCTAAGGAAATACCTGCTGTTGAGAGAGACAGAGATGGTAATGCTGATGCTACAATGGATGAAATTCTTGAGCCATTGTTTCCATTCTCTGAGAACATGGACATTCCAATCTCTTCACCTGCTATTTTCTCTGAAGCAACTGATGCAGTAAATCAAACCACTGTGGTACATGAAGAAACAGTGGCTTCTCACACTGAGTTAATCTCTGATGCTCATCAATCTGTTGAACAGGGTGAGGAAATTGATCAACCACCCATGGAGACAATCTCTGAGCCTATTGTACAACCTGCAGAGGATGTTGTAAAGACTGTTACTGAGAATGTTGAACCTACTGCAGACACTGTTGCAGAAACTGTTGATGAGTCTCTTCCAATTCCTGAATCAACTGACTATGTTGAAGCTGAAGTTGAAATTGACACTGAAGGGAGTACTGAGTCAAGCTCTTCTCAGAGTTTACCAGTACAGACTGAAGCTAAAGTTAAAGATTTTGCTGGCCCTTCAAATCAAGCAGATACTGAAGAAGAACACTTTGAACAATTTTCAAATGATTGGTACAAAGACACTTGCATCTTTCCTGTTGCAAGAGCAGAGATCCAAGGCTACTGTTGTCCAAGTGAAGACTCTCAATTCTAGATTTGATCATTGTCAAAAGGCTATTTCTGATGTTCGAGGAGAAGTTGTTAGAGGAGATGATATGCTTAAACTTGATATCAAGAACAAAGTTCAATTTCTTTCTCAGAATCAAGAAACTTTGCCTCACAGGCTGAACAAAGTTGAAGAAAATCAAAATGCCATGTCTTTAAAGATTGATTCTATTGCTACCTCTCTAGAGTTAATCACATCAATTCTCATGCCTGATGATGTCAAAAAGAGGGAGAGAGTTGCTAAAGACAAATGAAAGCAATCTCAAAGTCTGATCAGAAAGGATAATGCTGGAGATGGAGGAGCAAGTAATAAAGGCAGGGGCAAAAATGAAGATGTTCAAACTCTGAAATCTAGCAAGTCTTCTAAATCACAGTTTGCTGGAATAAACACTGATACTCAAGGTACTT
This sequence comes from Saposhnikovia divaricata, assembly GCA_036435485.1. Lineage (NCBI taxonomy): Eukaryota > Viridiplantae > Streptophyta > Magnoliopsida > Apiales > Apiaceae > Saposhnikovia > Saposhnikovia divaricata. The sequence goes on along the minus strand of CM071599.1, from coordinate 183,411,677 downwards.
CAAAGACCAAGAGTTTGGTATTATCTTCTAATCCACAGACTGATGAGGAGTTGGCTGCTAAATTATTTATTGAAGAAAATGAAGAAGGAGCTACTATTGAAGACTTTAGAGCTGAAGAAAATAGTTTACAAGAACAACATCAAAAAGCTTTAAAGTCTGGAAAGTTTAAGAAGAAAGAAAAAGCTCCTAGGCCTGTTCTTAAAGGCATTGTGATCAAGGAAAATGTTGATTCTGATCAAAGTTCACATTTATCTAAGAAATCAACAGAAGCTGAAGCTAAACTCAAGCTAAAAGGCATTGCAACCTCTGTTTCTACACAAGTTGTACAGAAGAAAGAAAACACAACCTCTGTTGCTACACAAGTTGTGTCTAGACCTCTATCTTCTCAGTTGAAATCAGTTTTTGGTAAAGGAACACTTCATGATCCAAATCTACTTTCTGGAGCTCCTATGGATTTTTCTGATGGAAGAGCCTTGTCTGGTAAAATTGGAAATAATAATGCTGGTTTAGGCTCACACAAAGATAGAAGGCAATATACTGGTACCAGAGATCCTTCTTCACTGGCTATTCCAGGTCGTGGTGTCACTCAAGGGAGTTGGGACAGACTGGAATCAGTACAGTTAGTTTATCAGAAGAGTTTAAAGAAAGATTTTCTTTTATACTTTATGGCTGATGGGACAATATTTAAAATTAGTGAGAATGATATTGGCTTGAAATATTGGGAAGAACTAGAACATGTTCTGTATCTTTTCAAGGTGAATAGTCAAAGGACTCAATCAGTTGCAAATGTGCTCAGACAGAAAATGCTCCAGAATTTGGAAATCAGAGGGATGAAGTGCAACAGTAGATATGTTCCTAAATACATAGACTGGAATGGAAATCTCATTGAAATGAAGAAGGGTACTACAAAGTTTAAGACTGATCTGGGAATCACAGTACTTGACTTCAATTCACAGTCAGAGGAAGTGAAATTTATCAGACTGGGAAATGAGATGAGGACGAACAAAATCTATGATCTTAGATCTGCTATCTATCAAACAGATGAGAGTGATCCTCAGTTGAGAGAGATCAAGGAAGCTATGAAGATTGAACTTAAGAATGCAGAGAGAAGATTGCTCATAGATTATCTCAGAAAAACACCAGATCTTGAGGAGATTAGAGATTAAAGTCTGTAAGAATTTTTCTTGTTTTCTGTAGATTTTTGTTAAGTCAAGATTAAACTCTACTTATTTGAATAAACACTGTGTTTGTATGAAATTGTTTTGACATCATCAATTATTGTTAACTTGTGCATTTTTACTAATGAACAAGCCGGGGAAGATTGTTAAATATAATTGATATGGTTAATATCAGTGTTTAAGTTTTACAGGAAAAACAGAGTTTTACTTGAAAAAGGAAGCAGTCAGAGTTTAGTTAAACTCTAACAGTTGGAAGCTGAACAGAGTTTGTTATACGTTGACAGTTGGAAGCTCGACAGAGTTTGGTTAAACTCTGTCTGGAGGAAGCACGTCTCCAGTCAACGATGATTAAAGATTAATTGAAGGTTTATTATGGAAGCAATATCTTTGAAGATTGGATAGCTGTCAAAGAGATTGAGTTGACTTAGGAGATGTGTAGCAATCGTAATTGATAACAATTGTATAGCTAATTTATAGGAGTATCAATTATCGATTGTATGTAGCTGTATATCTTATAAATACAGTTAGGTTAACCCTAGAAGGGTATCGATCGTATAATACAATATTTTTCATTGTAACCTAAGCAGCTCTCTGTGATATTTTACATCACTGAGAGAGAAGTTAATTCCAAACAGTTTATAAAGCTTCTAAAGAACTTATTGTTATTCTCTCATACTTGATTGATTATAAGTGTGTATTCGGCCTAACAGTACTCTTTTTCTTCAGTGAGTATCTATGGGCTTTGCTGTAGACATGCCAAACCTTGACAAAATCTTCTGAATGTATCCCTTCTGTGACAAGAAGAGCTTTCTTTTGTTTCTATCCCTATAAATCTCCATTCCCAGAATTTTCCGAGCCGTACCCAAATCTTTCATTTCAAACTCAGCACTGAGGAGACCTTTCAACTTCTGAATATCAGACTTGTTCTCTGCAGCTATCAACATATCATCTACATACAGGACCAGATAAATGAAAGAATCATTTGCTGTCTTATTGTGATAAACACAGCAGTCATACGGACTCCTGGTGTAGCCAATACCTATCATATAGCTATCAAATTTTTTGTACCATTGCCTCGGAGACTGCTTTAGCCCATACAAGGACTTCAATAACTTGCACACATAGTCTTCTTTGCCAGGAACCTGAAAACCATCAGGCTGAGTCATGTATATCTCCTCCTCCAGCTCTCCATGCAGAAAAGCTGTCTTCACATCGAGTTGTTCAAGCTCCAGATTCTGATGTGCAACTATTGCTAGTAGCACCCTGATGGAAGTGTGTCTGACCACTGGTGAAAAAATCTCATTATAATCTACTCCCTCTTTCTGAGTGAACCCTCGAGCTACTAACCGAGCTTTATACTTGATACCCTCAACCGATGTTTCTCCTTCCTTCTTCTTGTAGACCCATTTACAAGTAACAATATTTCTGTCTCGAGGCCACTTGACTAATTCCCAAGTCTTATTCTTCTGAAGTGACTCCATTTCATCTCCCATTGCAACAAACCATTTTGTAAATTCAGTACATGTCACCGCTTCTTTGTAAGTGGATGGCTCATCAGAGCTAGGATCCACTTCTTCAGCTACCTGTAGTGCATATGCCACCATATCTTCAAAGCCATATTTCTTTGGAGGCACTCCATACTTAGCTCTCCTCGATCGATCAAGAGCCAAACTGTACTAATTCACTACTGGTACTGATGATTCTGATTATGACTGTGGTTGTTGAACTTCTTGCTGTGGTTCACTCTCATCTTCAGTGACTTCTTGCTCCACCTGTTTCTCAACACCACCACTTTCTGAAACAATCGTAGACTTCACCGTAGGGTTAAACATAGAATTTTCATCAAAGACTACATTTCTACTCAGTATAACCCTATTTTCAGATGGAGACCAGATTCTATAACCTTTAACCCCATCCCCATAGCCAACAAATACTCCCTTTTTAGCTCGTGGCTCCAATTTACCCTCATTTACATGATAATAAACAGTACAACCAAAAACTCTTAAATTGGAGTAATCAGCAGGCTTACCAGACCATTTCTCAACAGGAGTTTTGAGATGGATACCTGTGTGAGGTCCACGATTAATCAAATAACACGCTGTACTAACCGCTTCTGCCTAAAATCTTCTAGTTAGTCCAGCGTTAGAAAGCATACACCTAGCTCTCTCCAGAAGTGTCTGATTCATACGCTCTGCTACACAATTTTGCTGTGGTGTATCCCTGACTGTATGATGCCTAACAATCCCCTCATTCTTGCAGAAATCTGCAAACCCGGACGAGCAAAATTCCAGGCCATTATCTGTTCGCAGCCTCTTAATCTTCTTCCCTGTTTGATTCTCCACTAGCACCTTCCACTGCTTGAAAACCTTGAAGGCTTCACTTTTGTGCTTTATGATGAGCAGCCAAGTCATTCTTGAGAAATCATCGATCATTGACACAAAATATCTGTGACCCCCTAAAGACTCCACCCAGGAAGGTCCCCAACAATCGGAATGGATGTAATCAAGTGTGCCTTTTGTTCTGTGTGTTGCTTTAGGAAACTTGCTGCGATGTAACTTTCCAAAAACACAATGTTCACAAAACTCAAGACCTGTGACCTTATGACCACAAAGAAGATCAGCTTTTGACAGAATTTGCATCCCCCTTTCACTCATATGACCGAGCCTCATGTGCCACAACCTGATTCTGATTCTGACTGTGGTTGTTGAACTTCTTGTTGTGGTTCACTCTCATCTTCAGTGACTTCCTGCTCCACCTGTTTCTCAACACCACCATTTTCTGAAACAATCGTAGACTTCACCGTAGGGTTAAACATAGAATTTTCATCAAAGACTACATTTCTACTCAGTATAACCATATTTTCAGATGGAGACCAGATTCTATAACCTTTAACCCCATCCCCATAGCCAACAAATACTCCCTTTTTAGCTCGTGGCTCCAATTTACCCTCATTTACATGATAATAAACAGTACAACCAAAAACTATTAAATTGGAGTAATCAGCAGGCTTACCAGACCATTTCTCAACAGGAGTTTTGAGATGGATACCTGTGTGAGGTCCACAATTAATCAAATAACACGGTATACTAACCGCCTCTGCCCAGAATCTTCTAGTTAGTCCAGCGTTAGAAAGCATACACCTAGCTCTCTCCAGAAGTGTCTGATTCATACGCTCTGCTACACCATTTTGCTGTGGTGTATCCCTGACTGTATGATGCCTAGCAATCCCCTCATTCTTGCAGAAATCTGCAAACTCGGACGAGCAAAATTCCAGGCCATTATCTGTTCGCAGCCTCTTAATCTTCTTCCCTGTTTGATTCTCCACTAGCACCTTCCACTGCTTGAAAACCTTGAAGGCTTCACTTTTGTGCTTTATGATGAACAGCCAAGTCATTCTTGAGAAATCATCGATCATTGACACAAAATATCTGTGACCCCCTAAAGACTCCACCCGGGAAGGTCCCCAACAATCGGAATGGATGTAATCAAGTGTGCCTTTTGTTCAGTGTGTTGCTTTATGAAACTTGCTGCGATGTAACTTTCCAAAAACATAATTTTCACAAAACTCAAGACCTGTGACCTTATGACCACAAAGAAGATCAGCTTTTGACAGAATTTGCATCCCCCTTTCACTCATATGACCGAGCCTCATGTGCCACAACCTGGTCATGTTTTCTTTTTCAATTTCTGAAGACGCAACAGCAACAGAACCTGTTAACGTAGAACCTTGAAGAAGATACAAGGTACCACGTTTAACACCTTTCAGAATCACATCAAAACCTTTGCAGACATGTAAAACTCCACCTTCACCTTGAAAACTAAAACCCTTGCTGTCTAACATACTCAAAGATATCAGATTCTTTGTCATAAGTGGAACATGCCTAACATCATTCAATGTGCAGAATTTACCATCATGTGTCTGAATTTTAATCGAGCCTATTCCAACAGTCTCACAAACAAAACTGTTAGCCATAGAAATTTTTCCACCGTCTACTTTTTCGTAGGTTGTGAACCACTCCCTGCGCGGACATATATGGTAAGACGCTCCAGAATCAAGAATCCACACATCAGAGTGATGCATGTGATCAGCAGCAACAAGAGCAATATCTTCGTCAGAAGTAGCATCAGCTACAGCAGCAGTTCCTGCAGCAGCATCATGTTGCTTCTTTTTCTTTGGATGGTCGGATTTACAGTGTCCTTTCTCTTTACAGTAATTGCAGACATCATTAGCTCTCGAACCCTTAGAAGCTGGTTTCTTGGATTTATAATTTCCCGACTTTCCATGTCCATTACTTTAGCTAACTACCAACCCAGCAGCATGATTATCTGCACCTGTACCAGCAGTCTTATGGCGCAGCTCTCTAGAATGAAGAGCAGATCTAACCTCCTCTAGAGAAATAGTATCTTTACCAACAATAAACGATTGCACAAAGTTCTCATACGATAATGGTAAAGAAACTAACAGAATCAAAGCAGCATCCTCATCTTCAACTTTAACATCAATATTACGCAATTCTAATAAAATTGTGTTTAATTGATCTAAGTGATCTCGAAGAGGCATACCTTCCTGCATTCGCAGACTGAACAGACGTTGCTTCAGAAGCAATTATAGATCTGAGAGGATAAACTGATTACAGAGGTTTTTTTTAGATGTTTTACAATCCTTACATGCATATCTATTTATAGACAAAATATAAGGGGTTAGGTGTGGTTGGTGGCCTAACACCACCTACCAATCTTTCACTATCATTAATGGTTGGTGGCCTAACTAATGGTTAGTGGCCTAACAAATTCAAGGCAATTTAACAGATTTCACGAAGGCTTTTGAGATTAGGAGCATCAAAGTTGGAAAGGGAAAGTCCTCTGCAACATATTAAGTTCAAGTTCTTCAGTGCAGGACAATTGAATATGTTTCGATTCAATTTAGTTGCATCAACTAGCCAAAGGCCCCGAAGCCGAAGACTTATGAGATGAGTGAATTCTCCAAATGGTGTTGTAATGGGGATTCGAGACGATCTCAAGGTCAAGTGAGTCAGGCCTAATGCAGAGAAATCATGTGCTGTCATTCCACCGGAATTAAAAGTATCTAGAGTGAGTTTTTTGATACCAATGCTTGAGAATAACAAAATCCACTGAGATATGTGATCATTGATTGTTTGAGCATCGCAACCTTTAATGACTTGACGGAAAATTTCAGAATAGGACCGTTGTGGAGTAGGAGAACTTGATTTATTGCACTTGCAAATTTATTTGCCCTCTCTACTGAATCATGACATGAATTTAAATTATTCCTCATGTTACCAAGGAATTGATCATCAAAGATTAGATGTGGTATCGTAGTCCAACAATGCCTCCATTTAGTTGACAAGATACTGGTTCTCACTGCTTCTCGTATCGGAAGAAAACAAATGATAGCTTCCAGCATCTCCCTAGGCAACTCACTGATCATATCTTTTCCAATGCGACGGACCTTACTCGTGCTAGATTCCACCATTCTCTCTGCAACCTTGAAAATTATAATTTTGTTATAATATCCCCAAATTCCAATAATTTCTATGATTTTAAGATTGATAATTACTTAGTAACCAGGTTTTTAGATTAATGATTGCATACTTAGTGACCAAGTTTTATCCTCTCTGAAATGACAAACAAATCAATAAATCAAGAAATATATCGAAATAATATCCTTTTAGAGACAAGTCGGAGGTCTCCTCTAAAACTCTCACCCACTAGCCCATCTTTTCTTATAAACCCTAATCCTATAGACGAGTCAGAGGCAACTCCGAAGCTCTGCCCCTGCTAACCCATTTTTTCTTATAAACCCTAATCCAAAACACCACATACATATATATTTTGCTCTATAATTCTAGCAAACCTCCGAATTACGTTCTTACTAAAATTCGAAAAATCTAACAACACTGACCTATGCACTCTAAAGGTTCTGTGGTCTTGCATACTATTTATTCTGTCAGATGTATATAGAATAATCAAAGCAAAAAAAAAAAATTTCAAAGTAAAAGACCAACAAGATCTTACCACTCAGTTTTCACCCATGTACAACTGCTTCGACACTTGTTTGTTTGAGGATTCAATAATTTAGAATAACTGGTTGTTGCTTCGATGGCTATTTAAACCACAACTAATACTCAAATTTAGAATAACTGGTGGTTGCTTCGATGGCTATTTAAACCACAACTAATAGGAGTATTGAGTATATAAACGAGTACATGGAGAGATCTATCAATTAGGTTTGAGTTTTACGGTAAGACACAAGACTTTAATTAAGAGCATCTCCAACCTTACCACATGTGAGCAAAAAATTCTACGTGATTACATGTTTTTTATATTTATCGATCCATTCATGGTCATCTATAATTTTCCACGTCATCATCAATCACTGTCTGTCTTTCCTTCCTGTTAGAGCATCTCCAATAAGAAGTTGATTTAAGGTTGCCAACCTATGCCAAATCAACATTTATATTATACTTTATTTTCTCTTATATCCATGTCATTGTTAGCAACTTTTATTAAAATTTTACTCCAATAGTTGGCAACTCCAAAAGTTACTAATGTGGTCCCCATATACACTTTATTTTAAAAATTAAAAATATCAAAAACATAAAAGTGGATAGAGGTAAATATGCTTTTGGATTGTTTAATAAATTTTATCCAAATTAGGAAGTTGCCAACTTTTGGCAACCTTGCTAGGCAACCAAGGTTGCCATGTAGGCTTGACAACCTTCTTAACAACCCCTATTGGAGTTGCTCTTAGTAGCCTAGTACATCTATACATTTATTTCAATTAACTTCATCCTAAATTATTTTAATTATTAAAACTATTTTATTTAATCAAATAACATATATTCTTGTATAAAATTTTTATTTTATTGAATTTAAAAATAGTAAAATAACATATTTTTAAATAATAAAGTTATTTAAATTAATTATTTAATATACATATTTATACAAAAATTTTATTTTATTGAATTTAGAAAAAGTTTAGTTATGAGTTTTATCCACAATAAATAAATAATATCTAAAAATATAATCGTTAGAATTTGAAAAATAATAAAATAACATATTTTTTAATATAACTAACCGTTATAACTAATACCATTGGAGCACACAAGCTTACAGGTTTAGCAAATTTAACATAATCATCTATTTCTCTGATTTTAGCTAACAGCTATAACTATCTCCCTTGGAGATGCTCTTAATACAATAATATTTTACCTGTCTAGCTATAATTTTGTTCCGAAATTAATGAATACATAGAATTTACTGGCATAAAAGGTACTAGCAGCTGGAATTTGAAATTACTTTATTAACACAAATTCAAATTATGTATTAACATTTTAAATTTATTTAGATACAAAATTTAGTTTAATTTTAAAAAATTACAGCAATTATTCCATTCACATAATTGTTGAGCTTAAGAAGAGACCAATGGCTTAAGAAAAGACCACTGATAACTGATTCATCAGCTTGACTCAAGCATTATCTCCAAGACATCCCCAAAGCTCTTGAAGATGTTGATAATGGTTGATAATCTTACAGTGATTTGAAGAGGTTGATAATGACCAAGACCGATGAGATGGAGGACCTTACATAACCGAACTGTCGACTTGAAAGTGCATGACACCCTTATAAAGTCCTCTGATTCTGCTTTGGATAGTACACTATCAATTGAAATTTCAAGACAAAGCTACTTAAGATTTAAGAAAATTACTTAAACAAAGTAACACTTAAGTGACAAGAACATGGACACATAAAGGGTAGAAAGGTTACCTAGCTTATAAAGATACACATGTAAGAAATAATAAAAAGTTTTTATATATGGCAAAAAGAAGCATGAGCCAGAAGCTGACTGAACAAGGTTAACAATAATGGAGATAATAAGCACCGAAATCATCCATCTCATTAACTGGGCGTTTCAAGCGTCTAATTTGCGCTGTTGAAGAAGCTTTAGAATATTGCAACATCTCTTTAAACATCCTTAATGTTGCATCCTTTTTCAAGGTTCCACTATAGTTGATGAACATTGTTTTCAGCAATGGAGAGCAGGCAAGTAGAAACTTGACCAACTCCAACTCAGCTCTGAGACCTTTGAAGTTACTGAACGTGACAATATCAAGATGATCCATAGTACAGTCTTCAGAGTCTTTTATCCGATATTTCTTGAGATCCCCTTCAACGAAATACTCAGCCTAATATTGAGAAAATACTTCAGAATTGACAAACAGTGGCCAAGTTGTTGTAATACACCATAAGTTGAAATGCATGACTCACAGAGATATTTAGTTCGCACAAGTTGGGAGCACTCCGAATCAAACAAAGCAAACAAGAAACCTCAGAAGATTTATTAAATAAAATATCGGATATATTTAGTATCTTTAGGTAAGGCAGTGATTTCGTAAGAGTTTTTGGAGAGCGTCCTGCAGCCAAATACTTTGAAATATGTTGCAAAGAAAGAGCACAAACAATTAGAAATTGATGCATTTTGCAAAGTTAGAATAGACAATGTAAAGGGATCCGAAAATTACCTGCATAAATTCCATTGCTATACAGAACTTCTCAATTTTTGGTAAGCTAACAAGAATCTTATTGATATTGAATTTTTTTGCAAATGTCCTCGACTTCTCTAACAAACCAAAAGAATATTCTGAAAGGTTTTCTAACCCAGCTAAAGAAAATTCTGAAGTTATTTCATCACATAATTGATGTAGGCATTTGAGTTTAGGAGCACAGAAGTTGGTAGGGAAGATTCCAACGCAAAGTATCAACTTTAACTTCTCGAGCACAGGGCAATTAAAGATTTTTTGTTTGGAATCAGCAAGATCGATTAGCTTAACTCGAACTAGCTCAAGATTTGTCAGATAAGGAAATGTTCCAAATGTAGGTGCACAGGGAAACCAAAATTTTGTAAGCTTCAAATGAGTTAGATCTATAGAAGAAAAATGATGTGCTGAAAATTCTCCAAGCTCAAGGTCCTCTAAAACAAGTTGTTTGGTACCATTCCTTGACAACAGCGGAATCCATTGATCAATATAATCATGAATAATTTGAAAATTACATTCACCGTCACAACTATAGAAGATGAATCTGAGAATTGGACCATTATGGAGTAGTAGAACTCTATTTATTACACTAGCCAGTTTATACGATTTCACTTCTGGATCATCACACCGCCTTAATTATCCAAGATTCCATCAACGAATTCATCATCAAAGATTAAATCTGGAATCATAGTCCAGCAATGCCTCCATTTTCTTGACAAGACACTGGTTCTGACTGCTTCTCGTATTGGGAGAAAACCTACAATAGTTTCTCGTATGTGCTGAGGCAACTCACTGATTATATCTTCCTGAGGCACCTCATTTATTATATCTTTCTTAACACGAGGTACCTTTCTTCTACTAGACTTCACCATTCTCCTCTACATAAGAACTAACTTCTCAGTTAATTAGATTTATCCAACAGACCAACATATATTAAACAGCGCACTAACCAACTACTTAATTTTACAGAATAGCTCACTCCATCATTATATCCACTTACCAACTATTAAGTTTACAACAGACCAAAGTAGATATATAATTTATATAAACCCTCACAGATATATCAAAATCAGATACATAGGGTTTTGCTCAAATGAGAACCCCAAATTAAAATGAGAACTGAGATCTAATCTCAGCCCTCTATTTTTTATTAATACTTTTAATCTCAGCCTTTACTTTTATCAACACACACATACACACTCGACACACAAACCCCCTCCCCACTCCCACTGGTGGCGGCGATGGAGTTCCGGTCATCGGAATTCAGATCCATTCCCGTCGACTCCCTAATTTTCTCCCTAATTCCCGTCAACAGCTCAGAGTTTACACGACGACGCGTGTACATCAACGAACCACTGCCGATCGGACTTTGAATCAGCTTAACACCGACGATGGCACAGGAAATAGAAAAAACAAAGAGGAACCGGTTTTGACATTTTTTTGTTTTGTTTGAGTTTTGAACAGATTACTAATATGTAGTGTAGTCCTCTCCTGTCATGTCAATGGAAAAAAATAACATGAATTTCAAGCTGTTAATGATCTGGAATTAGATGTCTTTTTGTGCCTTTTTTTTTGCTTTAAATGTTTGTTAAAAAGCCTGTGAAATTTGTGGTGATTTTCGATTGTTATTGGTGATTTACTGGTGGTGGCCGGAGATTGTGGCGGTGATATGGTAGTTTGTGGTTGTTTGGGTGTGATGAGTTTTGTACATAGGTGGTGGTGATTTTTCGTTTTTCGGTGGTGATTTTTTGTTTACAAGTGGTCGGAGTGGTGATTTTTGTGTTTCTGGTGGTGATTTCTGGTTTGGCAGTGGTGATTTTATGTTTTGCGGTGGTGATTTTCGTGTTTCTGGTGGTGATTTCTGGTTTTGCGGTGGTGATTTTATGTTTGCCAGTGGTGATTTGGTGATTTTCTGGTGGTCGTCGGAGGTGCTGGTGGTTGCCGGTGGTGGTGGGTGGTTGAATTAAAAAGAAGATGGTGAAATCCTAAAATATTAAAATATTAAATGAATGGTAAGAGATTAATATAATGTATTTAAATGAGTGAATAGGATTAGATCTCATATCTCACCATAAGTGGTGGTTCTCACCTGAGCAAGACCCATATACATATACTATATTCCAGACGCATAAGTCATATTTACAAGAAGCATTGCAATTCAAGGCTTTCCTCATTTTATACAAACTCTCGAATCTTACTTTACAATACGCGATATGAAATTGCTCTGCTGTAGTACATTCAATATAACAGAAACGGAACCTATACTTCAAAACTATACAACATAGTAACTTTTATCTAATTACATACAAGAAACACACAGATAAAATGTCTTAGCCACTAGTTTTCGAGATTATTAGTACTTAAACTTGTACACTGGACTTTACGAAATCAGTTGAGAGTGCATAAGGAGACTTTCTAATAACATTTGGGATGTGGGTATCAAGTTTCTTGAAGAATTATGAGACTGTAAATGATTCTACTATTGAAGAATTAAAGACAAACTTACTAAATTTAGATGAAAGCTAAATCACATGAAATTATGAGACTGTAAATGATTCTACTGTTGAAGAATTAAAGATAAAATTATTATATTAAATCAATTAGTAGCAAATGAGATATAGTGGTAGTAGAAATGTAAAACTTTAGTAGGGATTTAATAGACTAACCCCTTTGTTGAGCTTTGACGAACCCTAATTTACAATTTGCTTAGTAGCCTGGAGCAAGAATATTAATTGAGCCTGGTCTCTAGGCTTGCCCCAATTTCTTTTTTATAAAAACTTTTCACTTAAACTTTTTGTAAAACAAAATTTTTTTATTACACTTATACGAAAATGGGTGTTGCTCAATGCAGTTCAATATTACTAAATTCAATTCATTTAAATTACCTAAATATCCTTTTAATTATTAAATGTTCAAAAGTAATATTAAATGAAAGTTTGACTACAAATTCTACATTAAGCTATACTACAATGTAAGCTGGAACTCACCGGTCCTACTGCAGCAACCGCTAAATTATATATTAACTAAAATATTTATGTCAAAAAAAAAAAGATTTTAACGAACAACTTCCTTATACGAAACAATGTCACTATTATATTTATTAATTTTCTATCAATAAAAATTGTAATATAAACTTAGCTAAAATCACAATTTTTTTTGTTCTATTACACTTAAATAATTTAATTAAAAGTTGTGTTAATTTTATTAAATCTTAAAATCATAATTTTGTTTAAAAACAATTAAATTAGTAGCTATGTTAATTTTTATCATATATTTTAACTGACTTAAAAGAGTGTTATAAAAAGTGGTAAACGGAGTTGTTCGGTAAAATCTTGGAACAACAATTAATTTTGGGGATTTATATATATATATAATATAGACCTAAGCAACTATTTAATAAATTTAAAAAAAAACATATAAAACAAAATTGTAAAAAAAAATAATTTAATTCACTTGCATGTATTAATATGTTTAAAATAGTACAAAGGTGTTTTGCAAAAAAAAAAAAAAAAATAGTACAAACATATTCAATAGTAGACGCTGAAGATTTCTACTCTTATTTCAATTTTGATAACTAACAAAAAGAGTGTTATTTTTACATTATAATTTATAAGATTTTTATTTTTTCCTGTTTTTTTATTATTTTGTGAATTTTTACATTATTTATTTTCTTAAAAAAAATTTGATCGTTTTTTGACGAATTTTTACAAAAAACGATTTTTATCCCATTTTTACCAAAATCAGTTCGATTAACCACCAAACAACGATTAATCCCCATACGCCCCCGCTTTTTATAACACTGCTTAAAAGGGACAAGTAGATTCAAGAGAGAGAAATTATCATAAATGTAATTATTATTTTTTGGTAATTTTAGTATTTTATTAAATTATTTATAAAAAACGATTTATAACCAAAAATTATAGAAAAGAACTCTTTTTAATAAACAATTGAAATTGATTTTGATTATATTTGATTTGATTAACTAAACTAAAATGAAACATATTTCTGCAAAAGAAATTCATATCAGTCAAAAAATCTCTTTTATTATTAAACAGTTTTTAAATTTATATAGTTTTATTTATAAGTTCAATGAAGTGTTGATAAATTTAAAATAAATTAAAAGGCTTTAGTTCATTGAACTATAAATTTAATAAATGTGTTTTAAGTATGGTTGTAATAATTGGAAATATGAACTAGTCAATTAAGAGTTAGATTAAAAATTTACTGAAAATTAATAAAAAAATTATTTGAAGTAATAACTGGATATACAATATTATAATAAATTAATATATTAGCTTTATTTGTAATGCAATGTAGTATCTGAATATAATTCAAAGCAATTGATTGAATTTTAAAAATCGATTCGATAAAATTCTTTAAAGAAATAATTGAAATTTTCTTGATAAACGAAAATTATAGGTTACTAATTTTAAATTCCAAGTATCAGATAAAAAAAATCATATATTATGAAAAATGTACAATATCATTAAAAAAAGTCGAGCCTAAATATAATAAACTAAAAAGTAGAAATTGTCGAGAAATTTTAACTTTAATTAAAATAAAAAATAATTTAACAAGTTACGAAGAACTATAACATTCGGATAAAAGAATACATTGCAGTACACCGGGACTTATGGTTGATGCACCGAAATTTTAACGGGTAATCAATGTAAGGTTTCTAGGAAAATGAGAACACTGATTTACACAAAAATTCAATGAAGGGTAAAATAGTAATTGAAATGACTTGCATTTAGTAATTTCAACCTGCATTTAGAAACTATGAAAATATATATAAGAGATAAAATTATACATTTTCTATGAAATATTAAGAATAAGATTTATTTCGAATATGGCAGAATTTAAATAAAAATGAATATAAAATTCACATTTAGAAAAGAAATGAACATTGTATAATATATATGAACATAAAATTTTGTAAATATTACTTTAATTTTCATTGGGCCCTTAAGAATGTTTTTAAATATTATTATATTATGCATTTAGCGAAAATATTACTTTATCCTATTGGTCCAAGTCGGAACCGGAAAAATATATTACTTACGCGAGATTATTACTTTATCAGTTGATGTTTAATTGTAATATTTTTTTGTTGATGATATTTATGTCCCATAATATATATAATGATATAACATTATCAGAAAGAAAATTTAATGTTTAAAATCAGAATACCATTGAAATTTGATATAATGATAAATTAAATATTTGTAATGTTTTAATAAAATTTTATTTTAATATATAAATCTATATAATCTATAATTTATTAATTATTCATTGCTAAATATGTATTACTATATTAAATATGTTGCATTTTATTATAATAACATAATTAGGAATTTAATATTATATTGTAATAAATCTTAACAATTTTTGCCTTTTTTGACGAGAAATCTTAACAAAATTTTAAAGATTTAATAAAATCAAGGTGTAATTATGACAAAGAGATATAAATTACAAAAAAAACTATTATTTATACGTAAGCAAAGTACATAAATACATAAATACATAATGAAAGAAGCTGCCAAATCTAGGGCGGATGGGTTGAATGAGCTAAGGATCAGGTTGCTGCCGGGGCTAAAGAGGTGGATTCTATGAAGAGTGAGTTGTCGATAATGAAAGGTGCTAATGAAGTTTTTGAGAAAACTATTGCTGATTTAAAGTTAGATCTGCAAAAAAGCATCGAGGACGTGGCAAAGGGGATTGGTACTGGTTACCAGGGTTGTTATGACCGTTTGAAGAAGGCTGGAGTTGAGTTGTCTGGACATAGCTTCGATGATTATTGCGCTGACCTAGCGAAGAGTCTTCCCGACAATGCCGGCGTCGCGAACCCCGAGGGTTGATTGAAGGTGGGGGATGCCCAATTATTTATGTAATATTCTACGTGGCTGAATTTGAATTTTATGTCCTGTGGACCATTCGTGTTTTTATCGTACTTTGGTATTTATTATGCTAGAATTATTTTGGTGGTGGATTGCTATAAATGCCTTGAGCTTCTCTTGTTGATGAATTCAGAAATATTGTTCAATCTCAAAATTGAATGTTTTTTTATTATGCTTTTGTTTTCTTAACTATATTGCCAGGCTTGTCTTTGAGTTGTGCTCTAATATTTCATGTTGCTTATTTATAGCAGTATGAATCACGATATACTTGTCGTGCTTACTTAGCTTTTGTTCAACTTTACAAGTTATGACTACAGTTATCTTTAGGAGCTATAAATTTAAGGTTTCAACTTCATCGTTTGTTGATAATGGAAGTGTAAACTATTGCGATTCATTTATCATGAAGATAAGTTCAGACTGCTTAGTTTTATGCAAAATTGGCGAGATTTTGTCTTAAAATTGCCCTGCTTCATTAGGATAAAGGCATATTGCATCTTATATTTCACTAGAATAGGGGCATTTGGTGTTTGAATTCTAGTCACTTCCCCGAATTTTAATGATTCGAAACCTTTCATGGTTGAATGATTGTAGACTCGGAAATTGTTGCCCAGTAATTAACAATTGTAGAAGGGGGTTGAATACAATTGTATAAGATTTTCGACTTAAACAGAAATGATAACACAAGTATGAATAAATAACAGCTTTATTAACTCTGATATAAAACTGTTACAAACTCTCTCAAGAAATCCTTATGTTCTTGAGAGCTGCTAGGTTACAAGATAACTCGTGAAAGCGATTACAATCATGTAAAACCTAAATTGTGTTTATATAACGTACACAACTGCACTATCAATTACAAGATATTCTAAATCAATTACATACAACTCTGAATGCATATCTTGCATGATAGCTGATAAGTGGATTTTATATCCACTTATTATGCGCTATTTTGGCCTAGATTGGTGGTTTATCCTTAAGTATGTTGTGTCTTTTAATTCATTTTTGTTGTGTTTCAGCATTTGTTGTGCAGAACTCGCAACTTTAGGTATCTAGGCGATAAAAGGCTAAAAACGGTGGATTTCTGTCTCAATTTTATCAAGTGGACTGGCTACAAGGAAAAAGAATTATCATAAAGAAATTCTGAGTGATATATTCTTAAATCTGGAACCCCGGTTGGAATTGATATATTTTTCGTTTCGCAAAAGGAATCCAGTTTCAGATCCTCAAGAGGCCGTAATTTACCTGGACGAGCAATGAGAAAATAGATTTATCACAAAAAGATGGAAAGTGATATATTCTTAAAGAGAAAACCCCGGTTTGAATTGATATATTTTTTGTTAAGCAAAAGGAGTCCGGTTTCTGACCCTCAAAATACCACAACTTTGGACTTAAGGATTTATTTATATTAATAAATATTTTATTTAATTATGAAATTATATTTATAAATATCTAATAATATTAGATATTTATTTTATAATTTTTAAATTAAATTAATTATTTATTAATTAAAAATTATAAGCTATGCGGGTTAAAAAACATTTCTACGGAGCCCTTTCATATAAACTAACAAAAGATGGCCTGCGTGGTGTAAATTGAATAGCCATGATTGAATTAAAAACAAGTACTGCGTCAAGATTGTTAAAATTAAGGAGCCGCCCGCCAAGTTTGTTTTGCTGACTTACTTTCGGCTGATTTATTTATTGCTCTTGGTGGGCTAATTTTGTGCTATAAATAGGAGTGATTTCTATTAGTTTGTATCACCTCTCGACTGCATTCTCTCTTGCAGTCTCTCAACTTTTAGCAATATTTTCCTTTGTAATTTCGGTTTCAATTTATACACTTTAATTTTCTGCAATTTTAGTATAATTTTTATTTTGGTTGAAAATTTTAAGGGGATTATTTGGAGTGCTCTTTTCTTTCATTGGAAGCTATTTCGGTTCTACGTTCTAAACTCTTGCAATTTCATATTTAATTTATCGCAATTTTTAATTTAGTTATTATTATTATTATTATTATTATTATTATTATTATTATTATTATTATTATTATTATTATTATTATTATTATTATTATTATGTTTTCATTTAATCCCATGATGACGATCCGTGCGATTATGAACTAATCGCCGTCATGGGATTCTAATGGATTTATTTACGTAATTAAGTAATTCGATGCCTTAATAATTTTTATTATGATAAAAATTCAGATTGCCTAATGTGGTTGAGCTTAATTTATTAGATGCGTAGCTAACGTCTAAATTATTAATTCCTAATGAATGCGAAAGTGGATTTAGGAATTTAAAATTTACCATGTTAGCATAGGTTCGTAATTGTCATGTGCATTTACGATAAGTGGTAGAATTTTGGATCACATCACCCTATGTAGTCATAATAAAGGAATTTATTCGTAAACCTATTATGTTTTCAAATCTTATAGACATATAGGGTCTAAGCATAAAAGGTGTCCACGCGACTTCTATCTTTTTAAGTGGATGTTCGTATGGTTTGATATAAGTTAAGGCTGAAAGGCGCTTATGTTAGTTTCGTGTTCCCGACTAGCTTTCGTAAATTATCAAAATTACTTTGAAATTAAGGCATCAATTCTAAATGAAATAAATAATGAAATTAGAATCCCATGTTTTTCTCATATATAAAATCTTGTTTAATTAAATCAAATAGTTTAAATTATTTAGAATTATTATTTTAAATCAATCAAAATTATTGAATATTACTAATTTAAATAATCAATTAGAAAAATACAAAAACACCTCCTTTTGATATTTATTCAAGCAGTTTGTTGTTTAATCATACGTCGTTGCTTAAATATTATTTCTGAACAAACACCAAGTCTCTGTGGGAACGAATTTATTATATTACTTGTGACCGCGTACACTTGCGAAGTTAGTTTTCGAACCAACAAGTTTTTGGCGCCGCTGCCGGGGACGTCGGTGTTATTTTCAGAATTTGTGTTTAACATCAACGGAGGTTAAACTTAACTGACTTGGATAGTTGTTTTTCTCACGTCGTGTTTTCTTGCTCTACCAGTATAAGGATCTTAAGTTGTTTATGCGAACACGTTCTCAAACTTTGAAAGCTAAGCTGGGAGAATAAGAGCTTGAAGCAACAAAAGAGCCTGAAGTAATAGTAGAAGCAACAATGGGCGACAGAGTAGCAGCAGACAGAGTAGCAGCAGCGACCAAGGCTTTGAAGGACTATTCTCAACCAAAGATCAATGACATCCAATCTAGTATTGTCAGGCCTGCCATTGCAGCTAATTCTTTTGAGATTAAGCCAAGCACAATTCAGATGGTGCAGAACTCAGTACAGTTTGGGGGAGCTTCAACGGAGGATCCTAATACGCACATTAGGGACTTTATCGAGATTTATGATACTTTCAAATTCAATGGTGTGTTTGATGATGCTATCAAATTGAGACTTTTCCCATTCTCTTTAAGGGACAATGCAAAGGGCTGGTTGCATTCTCTACCAGCCGGTTCCATCACTACTTGGGAGGATCTTGCTCAGAAGTTTCTTACAAAATTCTTCCCCATGGCTAAAACTGCAGCAATAAGGAACGCGCTAACTCAATTTGCACAACAATCTGGCGAATCTTTGTGTGAGACTTGGGAACGATATAAGGAGATGCTGCGAAAGTGTCCTCATCATGGGATGCCTGATTGGATGGTTATTAATGGTTTCTACAATGGGTAGGAGCACAGTCAAGACCAATGTTGGATGCAGCATCAGGCGGAGCTCTGTGGGCTAAGAGCTATGATGAAGCTTATGAGCTTATTGAGATGATGGCAGCAAATGAATATCAAAATCCAACCCAGAGACTATCACACGGCAAAATAGCAGGTATTCTGGAAGTTGATACAGCCATAGCTATAGCAGCTCAATTAAAGGCATTGACTATGAAGGTGGACTCATTGACTAACTATGGAGTTCAACAAGTAGCAAGTGTTTATGAGCTTTGTGCAGGTGCACATGATACAAATCAATGTGCCATATCTAGTGAATCAGTGCAGTTTGTGAGCAATTTTCAGAGATTGCAGCAACCAGCTCCAGCAACATATCATCCTAATAACAGAAACCATCCTAATTTCAGCTGGAGCAACAATCAAGGTGGTATTCAACAACCACAACAGCCGTACCAGCAGTTTCAGGGTCAACAATACGGATCGAAGCCATACAATCCTTCCGATTTTCAGCAGCAGTTTGCTCCAAGGCAACAATTTCAACCTCCGGGATTTCAACAACAGTCTCATGCAGGTGTTGGGCAATATTCTTCTGAAAAATATGAATTGGAAGAGTTACGGATGATGTGCAAAAGCCAAGCAATTTCTATCAAGACCTTAGAAAACCAGATTGGTCAGATTGCTAATGCCTTGTTGAATAGGCCACAAGGAACGCCTCCTAGTGACACTGAGGCCAATCCAGGCAAGAGGGAGGTCAAAGAACAGGTGAAAGCAGTCACTTTGAGATCTGGAAAGGTTACAAGCAATCAGAATTCAGCAGTTGTAGAGGAAGTTCTTGAACAGCAAGCTGAAGAATCTACAGTACCAGAAGTTGAAACAACTGATGTGGCAGCTGACCTATTGGTCGATGATGCGGAGAAGAGTAACATTTCTGCTGAAAAATCTACTCTTAAATAGAATACAATGAGCAATCAAATTTACCCACCTCCGCCATATCCCAGAAGACTCCAGAAGCAGAAATTAGACAAGCAGTTTGCCAAATTCCTTGAGGTGTTCAAGAAGTTGCAAATCAACATACCTTTTGCTGAAGCCCTTGAACAGATGCCGAGCTATGCAAAGTTCATGAAGGGTATTCTATCTCGGAAGCTCAAACTCGATGATCTGGAAACCGTGGCATTGACGAAAGAATGCAGTGCTGTTCTGCAATAGAAATTGCCTCCGAAGCTAAAGGATCCTGGTAGCTTCACTATTCCATGCACTATTGGTAATCTGTCTTTTGAGAAGTGCTTGTGTGACTTGGGAGCTAGCATCAATCTGATGCCATTGTCGGTTTTCATGCAACTTGGCCTGCCGGATCCGAAGCCTACCAACATCTCTTTACAGTTGGCTGATCGATCAGTCACATATCCTAGAGGCATAGTGGAGGATGTTTTGGTGAAAGTGGATAAGCTCATCTTCCCAGCTGACTTTGTTATTCTAGATTTTGAGGAGGATAAGAAGATTCCCATTATCTTGGGAAGACCATTCTTAACTACAAGTCGGACGTTGATTGATGTCCAGAAAGGTGAACTCACAATGAGGGTGCAAGACCAAAACATCACTTTTAATGTGTTCAAAGCAATGAAGCTTCCATCTGAAGAGAAATGTTTCAAAGTTGACTTGGTCGAATCTACAGTTAGAACGGAGCTTGAGCAGATGTTAGTAACAGACCCCTTGGAGAGAGCCTTGATAGGGGATTCTGAGGTGGAAGATGAAGAAGGAGCAGAACAACTTCAGCAATTAAATTCAGCTCCTTGGAAGAGAAGATTTGATATGCCATTTGAGTCTCTCGGATTAGCAGAACTAAAAAATTCCCAGGAGCGTCTAAAGCCATCTATTGAAGAAGCTCCTATACTTGAACTCAAACCATTGCCGGACCACTTGCGGTATGCGTTTCTGGGTGATGCATCTACATTACCTGTTATTATTGCTTCTAATCTGTCAGGGAGTGAGGAAGATAAGCTTTTACGAATTCTGAGAGAATTCAAATCAGCCATTGGATGGACCATAGCAGATATCAAGGGAATCAGCCCTTCGTATTGCATGCACAAAATTCTGCTAGAGGAAGGAAGTAAACCTACTATTGAGCATCAGCGAAAACTTAATCCTATTATGAAGGAGGTGGTGAAGAAAGAGATTCTTAAGTGGTTGGATGCTGGTATCATCTACCCTATTTCAGACAGTTCTTGGGTGAGTCCAGTTCAGTGTGTGCCCAAGAAAGGAGGCATGACAGTTGTAGCCAATGAGAAGAATGAGTTCATTCCTACTCGGACAGTCACAGGATGGAGAATATGCATGGACTATCGCAAGTTGAACAAGGCCACCAGGAAAGATCATTTTCCTCTTCCATTCATCGATCAAATGCTGGATAGGTTGGCTGGCCATGAATATTACTGCCTTCTCGATGGTTATTCAGGCTACAATCAGATTTGTATTGCCCCAGAAGATCAGGAGAAGACCACATTCACTTGTCCTTTTTGAACTTTTGCTTTTCATCGAGTTTCTTTCGGGCTTTGTGGGTGCACCGGCTACCTTTCAGAGATGCATGATGGCCATATTCTCTGACATGATTGGAATAAATGTGGAGGTTTTCATGGATGACTTTTCATTTTTTGGAACTTCGTACGATGAGTGCCTGCACAACCTGAGTCTAGTGCTGAAAAGATGCGTTGAGACTAATCTGGTGCTCAATTGAGAGAAATGTCATTTCATGGTACAAGAAGGAATCATTCTTGGGCACAAGGTATCCAGTAAGGGGCTCGAGGTGGATAAGGCGAAAGTGGAGACTATTGAAAATCTTCCTCCACCAATCTCAGTCAAGGGAATCCGAAGCTTTCTTGGTCATGCAGGTTTCTATCGACGGTTCATTCAAGATTTCTCCAAAATCTCTAAGCCTTTATGCAGTTTGCTGGAGAAAGATGTTCCTTTCCGGTTTGATCAAGATTGTTTAGCTGCCTTTGAGCTATTGAAAAAGAAGTTGACAACAGCGCCTGTTATCACAGCACCTGATTGGGGTGAACCTTTCGAGATGATGTGCGACGCTAGTGATTTTGCAGTGGGAGCTGTGCTTGGTCAGCGGAAGAAGAATATTTTTCATGTGGTTTACTATGCTAGTAAAACACTCAGCGATGCACAGCTAAATTACACCACTACGGAGAAAGAGCTTTTGGCAGTTGTCTATGGTTTTGAGAAATTCAGGTCCTATTTGCTTGGGACAAAGGTGACAGTCTACACTGATCATGCAGCCATTAGATATCTGTTTTCAAAAAAAGGATTCAAAGCCATGATTGATTCGTTGGATTCTTCTGCTGCAAGAGTTTGAGCTTGAAATAAAAGACAGGAAGGGGACAGAAAATCAGGTAGCCGATCATCTATCTCGTTTGGAAGACCACGGTAAGGATTTAAGGGATAAAACTTTAATCAACGAATCTTTTCCAGATGAACAGCTTTTTGGGGTGCAAGAGGAAGAACCATGGTTTGCAGATATTGTGAACTATCTGGTGTGTAATGTCATTCCCTCAGGATTCTCTTACGCTCAAAGGAAGAAATTTCTGCATGACGTGAAGTGGTATCGTTGGGATGAGCCATTCTTATTTAGACAGGGAGCAGATCAGATAATCAGGAGATGTATTCCATATAGTGAGACTGAAGGTGTTCTACAAGATTGTCATTCTACCACGTATGGGGGTCACTATGGTGGAGAGAAGACAGCTGCCAGAGTACTACAAGCAGGGTTCTTCTGGCCAACATTGTTCAAAGATGAGCATCACTTTGTGTTGAGATGTGATCGATGTCAACGGGTTGGAAATATCTCCAGGAGGAACGAGATGCCGCTCAACATGCTTCTTGAAGTTGAGATATTCGATGTTTGGGGAATAGACTTTATGGGGCCATTTGTATCATCTTGCAATAATCAGTACATTCTGTCAGCAGTGGATTATGTGTCTAAATGGGTCGAGGTGAAAGCTCTACCGACCAATGGTGCTAAGGTAGTGCTGAATTTTTTGCATAAGAACATTTTCACACGTTTCGGCACTCCGCGAGTAATAATCAGTGATGAGGGAACGCACTTTTGTAATCGCAAATTCACTGCATTAATGGAAAAGTATCGTGTGACGCGTCGGGTTGCAACAGCTTACCATCCTCAAACTAATGGTCAGGCAGAAGTCTCCAACAGGGAAATCAAGAGGAGTTTGGAAAAGGTGGTGAATCCTTCAAGAAAGGATTGGTCGTTGAAGCTAGATGAAGCTGCGTGGGCCTACAGAACAGCGTACAAGACACCATTGGGTATGTCACCTTTTCAGCTTGTGTATGGTAAGGCTTGTCATCTGCCTGCTGAACTAGAACACAAGGCGTATTGGGCTTTGAAGAAATTGAACCTCGACATATCGGCTGCTGGTGAAAAGCGAATGCTTCAACTTAATGAACTTGAGGAGTTTCGTCTACAGGCTTATGAGAATAATAAGTTATACAAGGAGAAGGTGAAGAGATGGCATGATAGAAGGTTGGTATATAAGACATTTGTACCGGGTCAAATGGTTCTACTCTTCAACTCTCGGCTCAGACTTTTTCCTGCAAAACTCAAGTCAAGGTGGTCAGGTCCATTCACGATTAAAACAGTGTTTTCGCACGGAGCAGTGGAAATTTTTGATAAGTCGCCTGATCAGTCTTTTAAGGTGAACGGGCAGAGGCTTAAACATTATTTTAGGGGAACAGTGGACCGTGAGGCAGATACCACCGTGTTGGCCACCACATAATCAAGCAGCAGAATCGTCAAGCTAGCGACAATAAACAAGCGCTTCATGGGAGGCAACCCATAGGTTTGGTGTTTTTATGTGTGGTTTGATTTTGTGTGATTTTGTTTAGTATTATGTCGAGGGTGCAGGTCATTGATGAGTTACAGGAGCTGGCTTTGCAAAAGATAAAATTTTCTTTCGAGGTAGACTGGCCTCAGTTTGGAGCTCATGTAGCATTTCCACCAATTGATTCACCACCCGAGGAGGGTGACGATGCCGACAGTTAGGGGAGTTCTCTTTTATCCTTTATCTATACCTTCAATGAGGACATTGAATATTTTAAGTTTGGGGGTGATTTAGGATAATTGATTAATTGAGTCATTGTATCCATACAGTTTCATGTAGTTCATAATACACCATGCTAGTTTAATTTCTTATAATTCATATTCCAAAAAAAAAATTGAATAAAAAAAAATCATGATTTGTTGCATATCATATTTTCCTTGATCCCGTAGCGCTTGGTGGTTCCGTTTAGTTGTCAATGATGAATTTGAGTGTGATAATGATGGATAGAGGGCTGATATAAATACTTATGAATTGACGTGCATGTTGTAGAAACACAATCTTACACAACTCATCATTTGCTTTTGGGGCTAGGTTAAGGTCATGCTTGTTCGGTTGTTGAAAATTAATCACATGATTATATTTGGAATTTTCTTTATTCCCTTGCTAGCGTAGAATCACAAAATATAAGTTTGGGGGAAACCAGGGTTCATGCTAGTTTGTGTGAAATTGTTAATAATGGATAGGTGTCAATTGGCTAGTAGCCAGCTCATATTTATATGAGTAGTCTAGGGTTGGATTTGAGAAATCTCATTCCAGATTGCATTTGGAAAAAAAATAATAAAAATATATATATATATATATATATATATATATATATATATATATATATATATATATATATATATATATATATATATAGTGTTTATGAGAGTGTGAGTATGCAGAGTTGGCCAGGTTGAGCTCTTTAATACTCGAGCAATTAAGTTCTAGGGGACTCAAGCCTAGTGACCTAAGACTTTTCCGGTCTGGGATCCACTAACCTAACGCTCGCTACATGGGTATTATTGTATAAGCCTTTTGGGGTCTCATCCATTGCACGGTCAAATAAGCATGTGTGTTGTGTATAGTATTATGCGTCATAGTTGTTAATAAAGCATGAATTCCTGTCTAACTCAAATGATGATGGAGGTGTTTCTAGGTTATGAAGTGTCTAGCGTCCATTCTATTTATAAACTTGTGATTGTTTTGACGAAGAATATGTATGGTTTTGATCTAGTGCTAAGAGTAATTCTGATGAGCATTGCACACATGCACGTTTCTGTACGTGTAAATGTTAATATGCTGATATTTAGTCGATCTCTATTTGGAGTTATCACATTCTCTGAGACACTCTGCTAAATTGGTTATTACTTTGCCTATGGGATCTTTGCGTCAGTTGCATTCATGCATTTAGAGGTAGACGAGTCTGTTTTCGCTTGAGGACAAGCATCAGTTTAAGTTTGGGGGTGTGATAAGTGGATTTTATATTCACTTATTATGCGCTATTTTGGCCTAGATTGGTGGTTTATCCTTAAGTATGTTGTGTCTTTTAATTCATTTTTGTTGTGTTTCAGCATTTGTTGTGCAGAACTCGCAACTTTAGGTATCTAGGCGATAAAAGGCTAAAAACGGTGGATTTCTTTCTCAATTTTATCAAGTGGACTGGCTACGAGGAAAAAGAATTATGATAAAGAAATTCTGAGTGATATATTCTTAAATCTGGAACCCCGGTTGGAATTGATATATTTTTCGTTTAGCAAAAGGAATCCAGTTTCAGATCCTCAAGAGGCCGTAATTTACACCTGGACGAGCAATGAGAAAATAGAATTATCACAAAAAGATGGAAAGTGATATATTCTTAAAGAGAAAACCCCTGTTTGAATTGATATATTTTTTGTTAAGCAAAAGGAGTCCGGTTTCTGACCCTCAAAATACCGCAACTTTGGACTTAAGGATTTATTTATATTAATAAATATTTTATTTAATTAGGAAATTATATTTATAAATATCTAATAATATTAGATATTTATTTTTATAATTTTTAAATTAAATTAATTATTTATTAATTAAAAATTATAAGCTATGCGGGTTAAAAGACATTTCTTAGGAGCCCTTTCATATAAACTAACAAAAGATGGCCTGCGTGGTGTAAATTGAATAGCCATGATTGAATTAAAAACAAGTACTCCGTCAAGATTGTCAAAATTAAGGAGCCGCCCGCCAAGTTTGTTTTGCTGACTTACTTTCGGCTGGTTTATTTATTGCTCTTGGTGGGCTAATTTTGTGCTATAAATAGGAGTGATTTCTATTAGTTTGTATCACCTCTCGACTGCATTCTCTCTTGTAGTCTCTCAACTTTTAGCAATATTTTCCTTTGTAATTTCAGTTTCAATTTATACACTTTAATTTTCTGCAATTTTAGTATAATTTTTATTTTGGTTGAAAAGTTTAAGGGGATTATTTGGAGTGCTCTTTTCTTTCATTGGAAGCTATTTCGGTTCTACGTTCTAAACTCTTGCAATTTCATATTTAATTTATCGCAATTTTTAATTTAGTTATTATTATTATTATTATTATTTTTAAATTTGTAATTTAGGAACCGACATATCAATCTTCCTTGATCTCTGGACTGATGAAAATCTTCATGTAATCCTGATCAGCTCATAATCCTAATAACACCCTAATACTGACGTTGCATTACTGATGACGTCAGCATCAGTATCTGATCAGTAGTCCAGATTCTGACATCATTTGAATCAATATCTAACAGAAATAAAAACGAAGTTAATGGCCTTATTGCTTAAAGATGAAGTATGCCTTGTTACAATGGCTCTCCATATCAATAAGTAGCATGGCAAATGGCCTTAGGATATTTTTCTGATAATAATATTGTGATGATGATTAACATATAGTGATTTATAACGCTAGCAGTGAACAACGACAAACTTTTATTTAACAATAATTTAATGGAGCTAAGGTGGGATCCTCATATCGGTTCCTTTTCACCTTAGTAATTTTATAGGCGGAGGGATAACAAAGTTTTGTCATTGTTCTAAAAATAAAATACAACTACTGATAGAATTTTTTCAAGTGGATGCCATTTCACGCGTTCTTAATCAGCTCGCCATCGAGTTGAGCCAGCTCGTAAGTGCCTGGGTGGATTACTTTCACAATCTTGTATGGACCTTCCCACGGGGCCTTCAGCTTGCCCGCAATCGTGGGCTGGGACGAGGCAGATTCTCATAGAACGAGGTCATTGACTTGGAAATTTTTTTGCTTCACGCTCTTGTTGAAGTACTTCGCCACTTTGCCTTGATATTCAGCGACAACTAAGGTCGATTCATCCCTAACCTCTTCGAGGAGGTCGTTATTGAGTTTGATTCCTCCGAAGGAGTCCTGTTCATTAAAATTTTCAATCCTCAGGAATTCTAAGCCGATCTCGACTGAAATCACAGCATCCGTGCCATATGGAAGCCTAAAGGGAGTTTCAACCGTTGCTATTCGTGGAGTGGTTCTATAAGCCCATAGGACGTTGGGTAGCTCATCGACCCAATTGCGAGTCTGATCTTACATTCTTTTCTTAAGACCTTGGAGAATTATCATGTTGGATACCTCGACATGCCCATTTGCTTGGGGGTATGCCACTGATGCTTTAAGATGTTTTATCTTTAATTCACTCAGCATCGATTCGAACTTCTTGCCTACGAACTAGGTTCCATTGTCTGTGACAACTGACCTGGGAACTCCAAAGCGAAAGACTATGTATTCCATGAAAAATCCGATCATCTCCTTCTCCCTGATTCTTGCTAATGGTTTTGCCTCAATCCATTTGGTCACGTAGTCTATGGCGACGACAATGAACTGGAGTTGGCTCCTCGCCTTTGGGAATGGTCCCACGATGTCGATTCCCCATTGAAGAAAGGGCGTGGACTAAGAATCGGAGATAGTAGCTGTGAAGGCTTATGGCTGATCGGACTATACAGTTGACAAGATGTGCACTTTTTCACAAAGTCGTCGCAATCCTTCCTCATCGTTGGCCAGTATAGACCCTGTCTTATGATTTTGTGTGCCAAGTTTTTACCACCGAGGCATTCTCCGCATATTCCCATATGAACTTCAAAGATCGCAAATTTGGCTTCCTCGGGTGCGAGACAGCGGAGCAGGGGTTCCGTTAATGCTCGCCTATACAGCTTTGCATCTTTACACAATAGTTTCTCGCTTTGTACATCAGCGATCTTGCCTCGTTATTGTCCTCGGGCAATTGGTTTTTAATGATATAGTCGAGAAAAGGAACTCTCCAGTCGGGTTTTGATGAGATGTTATGAATTGTGGGTAATTCGATTGTCGGAGATTGAAGCGTTTCCACATACACGGACTCTCCATTTGTAATAATCGAAGATGATGCTATATTGGACAAGGCATCTGCCTATTGATTCTCAGATCTGTCAACATTTGTTAATTTCCACGAGACAACCCTTGCAAGAAGAGTATGGGCCTGTCGTAGATAGGCTGCCATCCTGTCGTTGCGGGCTTGGAATTCTCCTACGATTTGCTTCACCACAAGTTGTGAATCGCTAAAGATGTCAATAACATCGACCTCGAGACCTATCGCGAGGTTTAAACCTACGATTATTGCCTCATATTCGGCTTCGTTATTTGTGGCTTTGAAGGAAAAAGTAACTTCCTGTTGTACTTTGAATCCTTCCGGGCTAATCAGAATGATTCCCGCTCCGCTTGTTTCTGAGGTCGATGATCCATCCACATAAAGGACCCAAGGTCGAGATTGAGTTCATTTATAATCGAGTTTTAAAGTCTATGATTTAGTAAATTGGCACTCGACAATGAAGTCGGAGAGTGCTTGAGCCTTCATCGTCGTGCGAGGTTTATACTCGATGTAGAACTGACTTAATTCTATTGTCCATGCTGCAAGTCGTCCCGTCATGTCAGGCTTATGTAATATTCGCTTTAATGGTTGGTTCGTCATAACTTGAATTTCTCGCCCTTGCAAATATTGTCTGAGCTTACGACTTGCCATGACTAATGCATACACCAACTTTTCAACTTGAGGATATCGTGTTTCCGCGTCACGCAAGGTGTGGCTTATGTAGTATACAGGCAGCTCGTTGCCTTGGGCAAATTTAATCAATACTGCAGCAATAGTGATGTTGCATGCGGACAGATACAACTGTAAAGGTTCTCGTGGTAGAGCTTATGTCAAAATTGGTGGTGAACCCAAGAATTTTCGTAACTCCTCGAGGCCCCTTTTGCATTCATCATTCCAATCAATTTTTGACTTTTGTGAGGCTCCTTTAATGGCTTCGAAGAACGGGGCACATCGTTTAGATGACTGTGGAATGAATCTTCGTAGAGCGGCTATACAGCCCGTTAGAGTTTGTAACTCTTTTAGAGTAGATGGGTCTTTCATGTCGACAATAGCCTTAACTTGATTCGGGTCGGCCTTGATACCCCTCTGGGTCAAAAGAAACCAAAGGAACTTCCCCGAAGTCATCCCAAAGGAGCATTTGGTGGGGTTTAAGTGCATAATGTGACGTCGGACATTATCAAAAGCTTCTCGTAGATCTGTTACGTGGTCTACTGATTTTTTGGATTTTGCAATGAGATCGTCCACGTAAACTTGCAAGTTACGACCGATTTGTGAAGCAAAAATCGTGTCCATCATTTGCTGGAACGTGGCTCTCGCATTAATGAGGTCGAAAGGCATGTTCTTAAATCCAAAAACCCTTCTGTGTGTGATGAAAGCTGTTTTTTTCCCAATCTTGGCTATCCATCTTGATCTGATTGTAGCCCGAGAACGCATCCATGAATGAAAGGAGTTTATGGCCGGCTGTGGCATCAATAAGTTGATCGATATTTGGCAGCGGGTAGAAATCTTTTGGACAAGCTCGATTAAATTTCGAGTAGTCCACACACATTCTCCATTTCCCATTACTCTTCTTGACTAATACCTCATTGGCTATCCATTCTGGAAATTGTGCAGGTGATGAACCCGGACTCGAGGAGCCTGTCTAGCTCGGCATCGATGGCTTTCGTTTTTTCTTCCGAGAATATTCGCTTCTTTTGTTTCACAGTTCGTGCCCCAGGTTTGAGATGGAGAGAATGGCGAGTGACTATCTCGGGAATTCCCGGCATGTCTTTTGGATCCCACACAAAGATATCGGCGTACTCTCTGATGAGGTCGATAATTTGTTGGCGGAGTTCGCTTTTTAAGCACTTGCCAGTCTTAATTACCTTATCGGGGTTGCCCTCCTCGACTTCAATCTCGTCGCATTCTCGATAGCGACACCAAAAAACTCTCTAGGTGTTTCAATGATAGCTCGGGGATCCATGTCCATAATTTGATTAATTGACGAGTCGTCTTCGCGTTTTATTTTAGGTAAAACAGTAGATAGGTAACACTGGCGAGCTGCGAATTGATCTCCCACGACTTCACCAATTCCAAACTCAGTTGGAAATTTCATTTTGAGATGGGGAATTGAGGTGATGGCCTTCAAGGCTGTGAGAGTTGTTCTACCGAGAATGGCATTGTAGCTAGAGCTAGCATTGATGGCATGAAACTTGGTCATTTGCCACGTCTGGCACGGAAGTGAGCCAAATAAGACCGGAAGGTCGATGGTGCCCACGACCTTAACCTCGTTCCCGGTAAAGCCGTATAGAGGCATGTTGACAGTTTCAAGTTTTGTCGCCAAGATCCATTCTTGTGAAAGCATGGTGATATAGTATGTCGACAGAGCTGCAGTTGTCAATCAGAATCTTTTTCACCGTGTTTGTACCGATCTTGGCTGTGATTACGAGGGCGTCTTGATGAGCTTCGATTAACCCCGAGGGGTAATCACTATCGGAGAACGAGATCACAAGAGATGGGTCAAGTCGTGGGCGTTTAGGAGCCTCAGGATTGACATTGAGAATTTCCTATGCATATTATTTTTTAGAATTATTTGACGTGCCTTCTGCGGCGAACCCCCTGCTATGACATCAATGACACGATCTTGGTCGTGGGGGCGATCATTTTGTTTTGCGACATCGTGGTCGATGTAGTGAGTTAGTTGTCCTCGTTTGATCTTGGACTCAATGAGATTACTAAGTTAATAACATTGGTCTGTAGTGTGACCGGTATCCTCGTGGTATTCACAAAAACGAGAGCTTGGAGGGCGTCCTGGTTTCATCGGCCTTGGTGGTCGATAATCAGGTTCTAACTTCAAGATAGCTAAGATTGTAGCCTTATCGACGGTGAGCTTTGTAAATTCCTTTTCCTGTTTTTCTCTAGGCTTCCATGACCTATCCTGGTTATCCGATCTTTCAGTCCGTGATTTTTGAGGACTACGAGTATCACTCGACCTTGGATATGAATCATTGCTTCGTTTGTGATCTATCCTCGGTGAACGTTGTCGAGGACTTCTACTGCGTTCTCGCCTGAAGGCTCTTCGAGGCGATTGGATGCTCCCGACAGCCTCTTGTAAAGTCATTCAATGCTCTACGACTTGGAAAGCTGTTTGTAGAGTTTGAGGATTTTTTTCAAAGAACTCTTCTAGTAGATTAACGTGGCGGTGTTTATCTATCCCCGCAGCCAAATAATTAATCGCCATCTCTTCAATCAGGTTGGGAATGTCAAAAATTTCACTTCGGAATCGAGTTAAAAAGTCTCTTAAAGATTCATTGTAACTCTGTCTAACTGTCATCAGCGAGGTGGTTATTTTTCCTCCCTTGTAGTTGCTAGAGAACCTGTTTGAAATTTTGTTTTTAAAGACTGTCAGGAGTCTATGGAACGAGGGGGGAGACTATTGTACCAACGCAGAGCCGTGCCTTGGAGGCATGTAGAAAAGAACTGACACCTCGCTATTTCCAAATGTCCGAAGAATGCCATACGACCATCAAATGTATTGAGGAAGTCACTAGGGTCCGATGTCCCATCGAAATGATCTAAGGAGGGCGTTTTCAACGTCCTATCAATACGTGCGATCTCGATATCTCTCGTTAATGGGCTTTCAGTAGATGTGATTTGACCAGATTTATTGCGAATAAATTCCCTGCACATAGCGAGGTCACTTCGGATCTCAGCGATGTCTTCAGGTCTAAATGATTCATTAGAGTCACTTTGCCCAGACCATTGACTCGCAGACGGCATTTGTCGTCGTTTGTGCGCCATAGGTTGCGAGTAAATCGACTCAGTTGATTCCTCATCCTCAAATTCTTCGTACTCATTCCCTTGATATTCATCCTCGGCATCGACGTCCTCATTACGAGCTGAGGTGTTAGTATTTCTCAGCCCTTTCTGTAACTGTCGAATTCGTCGGTGCCTCCTTAACTTTTCTTCTAAGACTTGTTTTTGCTATTATAAGTTAAATAGTTCTTCGTCGGAGTCATAGGGACCCTCATCAGCCTCTATAGCGAGTTCTTTATTTCTTTGAACTTTTTGAAAGTGTAAACGCATGTCACTTGTTAACACTTTTTTGCCTGTGGCCATGGCGACCCTCGTGCGGGTGTCTGGCTACACTTGTCGCCACGTATGTTTTGACTCAGTGGGTCGTTGGGATCCACCTACATCACCTTCTATTGCTGGGAACAACTGTCTCGGTTTTAAAGAGGGAGGAGGAGGTGCCATTTGGTCCCCAACTCGAGGGGCCGTTGACATCTCCAACTTCGAACCGATTCGTTCTACTACCGGCTCATTATCATCCATTTTTGGTTGGAATCTCAAATTAAAGAGCTCCTTCTAGCGCCAAATGATAGAGAGTTAATTGTCAAGCGATCGTAATAATAATAACAATGATAATTATAGAGAATAAATCTAGAGTAAGGTGAAGTTAATATTCATTTAAATGTATCTCTCTCTTTTTCAAGAGGTACAACTCTCTGATTCTTAATTGCCAACCCCTTTACAAGTGGGGTTAAATGTATATTTATAGGGGTTCCTTGTGGGTCCTCTTATACCTAATTGGCTTGCTCTAAGTTTACACTTGTGGGCTTCAAGACCCTAAAACAATTACAATGTTTAACGGGCCTAATACAATCTAAGTTAGCTCTTTAATACATAATGTTTAATGGGCCTAATACATTCTAAGCTAACCCATCTATTTAGCACAAATTACTCAATTGGGCTTCATGGTCCAACACTATTATACTTTTGCCAAACTTACTGGGTTAAGTATTGCTGGTCAGGGTGGATCGACTCATCATAATTATGTTTAAGATGTTGTGTTAACGTTATCAAATGAATCGGTGTCTGGTCATTTCTAATATTATTTTCGATTTAACGATCTTTCATTTGAATGACATGTTTATCTTTCCAATTCATATATTGTACAGACTTAAGAACAGCCGATTTACAACCCTGTATCTGTCTCGGAAATGTTCATATTTTAATGGTGTAAAAAAATGAACTCCAACATTTCCGAGGACTAACAAATTGTAGTACTAATGATCATCAATTACATACCAATTCATTCAAGGATCAGGCACTCCAATAGTGCTTGGACTAAACCACAATTATACTTTTTATTTTTGGTATAGAGCCGGGTCATTTGTCAAAAGAAATGGAACATACTTCTCGTTTCTAGAGACCTCTTTACTTTTTCAAACAAATTTCTTTAATTTACTACACATTTCTGGAAGAAACCAGAGAACCCTGGCGATGAAACTCACAGATGACAGCCTTGATAAAGTCCTATAAATATGTCCCATTCCATTCATCAGAGGCATCACCTAAGCATTAACAGCATAAAAACAAGCTAACAGCAATCAAATTCTTTACATTAAACGTTATTCTACAGGCTAAGCCAATGTCGATCATTCCAAGCTTTTTTGGAGGCCGAAGAAGCAACGTTTTCGACCCTTTCTCTCTCGACATCTAGGATCCATTCCAGGACTTCCCTCTAATCACCTCCTCCGGGACTTCCTCTGATTTCGGAAAAGAGACTGCAGCATTTGCAAACACGCGCATTGATTGGAAGGAGACTCCGGAGGCTCACGTGTTTAAAGCTGATCTTCCTGGCCTCAAGAAAGAAGAGGTTAAAGTAGAGGTGGAAGAAGGGAAGGTTCTTCAGATAAGCGGGGAACGGAACAAAGAGAAGGAGGAGAAGAACGATAAGTCCCGAAAGAAACTTATCTTTAACTTCTAGTTTGTAATCATTGGTCACAGAATCCCAACCAAATCCAATCAGGTACCCACGGCCTCTTAACCGATTCATATACCTGGGTAATTTAAATCCCGAAAGAAACTTATCTTTAACTACTAGTTTGTAATCATTGGTCACAGAATTCCAACCAAATCCAATCAGGTACCCACTTAACCGATTCATATACCTGGGTAATTTAACTTTCATAAATATATGAATAGCGGGGTTCCATAATATCAAGTGATTGTCGAAGGAGAGGGCAACCATGCAAACTAAACCGTTGATGGATCCAACCAAGTGTATATCATGCAGGATGGACATAAGGCAAGGGACTTGGTCTATGACAGTTTCGGACAAATTAGTACGGGAGAGGATCCATAGAACATGAGAAAACCGAGATTTACTGAAACATAGGAGATAATCGTCTCTGCAATAGAGTTTAGGGTTTTGCGAGATACAATAATTTAGTTTGGATTGGTTAATGTTGGAGTTATAAATTAGAGAACTCCACAGTTTACAAACGGCAAGACACCTAGCTAATGATTTAAGGGGAAGTCGAGTAAATATTTCTGCAGATAGTATATCTTCGGGAAGATTAACAGGAGCCTTTATTGGCTTGGGAAGAAAGCACAAAGAGAACATACTGTATTTAAAAATAGAATTTTTATGATAATTATAATTATTTTGTTTATAATTATTTCTAGAATACTATGTTTCTTTAAAAAGAATTAAATAATTATAATTTTTTGTTTATAATTTTTTTGTACTAGAAAAAGATAATTATGATAAAAAACCACTAATAAATAGATGGTAAACAACAATGAATACAAAATATAATATAGAATTAATTGATATAATTTTTTGTAAAACACCAACCAATACCTGATTGTATAACATTTTGTAAAACACTAATGAATCTATAACATTTAGTAATAAATCCCTTTTTAATGGTACTTTGGTAACAATTTTTTTTTTTTGTCAGAACTTTGGTAACAAATTTGGTTCAACCCTTATTTGGGTTTCTTCTAGATTCCTACTTCCCCTAAAATTCATATTATTTTCAAAAAAAATTGTTTGAAATTTTGTTATAATTATAATTCTATTACTATTGCTATAGGGAGAATCTGGTATAATAATAATTGCGGAGGTTGCTGGAATCACGGAGCAATTTGCTAAGAACATGAAGAACACAGAATGGAGATTGGCGATTTTTGTGGCTGATCTTGCTTGTTGATTCGTAGAATGTTAGAGAAAAAGTATTTATTCTCTCTTGCTGCAAATTATCAATCAAACCTAACAAGAGGCCTACGTACCCTATTTATAGGAAGTCAAGCCACACGTAGTTCTTGGAAAACAAGTTACCTAGACGGGTTATGATTTTGGAGATCCATTAAGGCCCAGGGCCATTGGACCTTCATGGGCTGGCGTAAATAATCTCATAACTGATCATGGCCCATAGCTTAGTAGAGATTATGCGAGGCTATCATGATACTGGAGTGGCGAGGCCTCATTTGCAAGGCTGGTGGAGAATCTTATGAAGGCCTCGCATGCGACCCTGTGGGTAAAGACATGCGACCCTACGGTACAGGCATGCGATGTGGTCCAAGTATATTGTGCATAAGGATGCCTCCATTCATGCGACCCCTTGGGGCTTAGTCATGAGCCTTCACATAGCGATAAGAAACTTAATAAAATTATTTAATGGTGATGCGATCCCTAGGTCAGGATTGCATATATGTGAAAGTTAATTCCGCCTCTGGATGTATAATAGAATGTGATCCCCGATGGCCTAGCATAAGACTCCTAGAGGCCTAACATGAGAATCCTGGAGGCCTAACATGAGACCCCTAGAATTAGTCTGGCCATATGCCTTCTTTCCTTGATGTCATGGAATGCTATGTAGAGATATGTAGATATGTACATGAGACCCCAAGCATGAGATCCTTCTAATAGCAATAGAGTCCTGTAGGGACCTTGATAGGCGATCCCATAGGGCCTTGCAGTCATAAATTATTATAATTATATCATCTATCCAACTGCCATGTGGCTCATGTTCTTACCTATCTCTTCATGTTTTCTTAAATTATGATGAAAGCACTCTCCTTTGTTCCTTGTTATTATGATGAGAGGACTCAAGTTGAGAGGACTTCCTTTGTGTTGGGAGGACTTCTTATAAGTTGAGAGGACTCCCTTTATGTTGAGAGAATTTCTCATAAGTTGAGATGACTTCCTTTATGTTGTGAGAACTCCTCATAAACTCATATTATGAAATGCATGTCTTAAAATTTTATTTCAAATTAAAGAAAAAGTAATCATATAATAAAAAAAATCCATGCATCACACGGATTTTAAACTAGTGATTTTATTAAAAAATTAAGATTAAATAAAATTTTCACTAATACTAACTTCTAATATATTTTCTTCAAAAATAGTTTTTTATTTATGAACTAAATAAATAATTAATAAGATTCTATTTGAAATTGGTATTAAAAAATTGATGTGCAATCATAAAAGATGCCAATAAAATAAGATTATTACAGAAAATCATATTATGGTATTTTGGTGTGTCTAACCTTGAAAATTGCCTACATACTCTTATATATATAAGAGATCAAGTCCCATGTAGTTCTTGATTATTATCCACGATCTGATAAACCTAACCCTCCGCAATAGACATGCAGCCATCGTTTATCTCCACTGAGGTGGTGATCCTTCTGTTACTCCATCCTTTTTAATTACCCCCCGATTCTTATTATATATCCTTCCATATATACGTATATATATATATATA
Organism: Saposhnikovia divaricata; assembly: GCA_036435485.1. Taxonomy (NCBI): domain Eukaryota; kingdom Viridiplantae; phylum Streptophyta; class Magnoliopsida; order Apiales; family Apiaceae; genus Saposhnikovia; species Saposhnikovia divaricata. The sequence continues at coordinate 183,374,543 of CM071599.1, read as the reverse complement.
TATATATGTATTCCATGTATATCTGACATTTATCCTCGATAACAGCTGTTATTCGGCCGTTCCTAGGACCTAGGAACTATCCACTGGGCTGCTAGGACGTCCCTTATCCAATACTCTACGATTTAGGAAATTCCGAGATTGTTGGTGTATTTTCTGGAAACCTTCGGGGTTCACACACGTATCCCCTGCCAAGTAGTCTACCTTCCAGCTGAACCTCTGCCAAGCCCTCATACGACACTACCCCTAGCCAGGGTTCATATGCCTGCACCCCTACATGAGCATTCCCCACATTAGATGTCAGAATCCTGTCTTCCTTCCGTGCTCAACTAACCCGAGTCCACCACCTTAATGGGCCTTAAATCAAACCCAAGGCGGATTTTAGGCACAACAAGAGGCATTTTAAAGTTCAACTCTACAGCGTCAACAAAGCTTGTGGATTGGAATCGAAGAATAGAAGATTGCTGCAAATGGGGAGGTGTAGTTTGCAATCAAAGTTCTGGTCATGTTATTGGCTTAGAACTGGACGGCGAGTCGATTAGTGCTGGAGTCGACAGTTCAAGTGCTCTTTTCAAATTTCAGTATCTTCAGAAACTGAATTTGGCCAATAACAACTTCAAAACCTCAAAGCGCTTACTGAATTGTACTTGGATGGTGTGAACATGACAGCTCAGGCAAACAGTTGGTCCCAGGCTATATCATCTTCACTGCCTAATTTGAGTGTATCGAGCTTGCAAAATAGCCATATTTCAGGCCCTATCGATCCTTCACTCGAAAGGCTTCAGTTTCTTTCACAGATACATTTGGATCAGAACAATCTCAATGGTACAGTGCCAGAGTTTTTGGCTAACTTGACACATTTGAAAGTTTTGACGCTCAGTGGCTGTAACTTGCAGGGGATGCCCCACAAGGATAATACAGATACCAACATTAGAAATACTAGATATTTCAAACAACAATTACCTGCAAGGTTCTTTGCCAGAATTGCCCAAAAATGGATCCCTTGGGACATTGATACTCAGCTCTACAAATTTTTCAGGGGTGTTGCCAGAGTCTATAGGGAACCTGGAATTGTTATCTAGGATGGAGAACGTGGATTGCAATTTCAGAGGGAGCATTCCAAAGTCGATGGGAAACCTCACAAGACTTGTTAAAATAGATTTCTCATACAACAATCTTAATGGTCATATCCCATTGTTACAGAATTCCAAGAACCTCATTTATATAGATTTCTCCCATAACAGATTATCAGGTACAATCCCTTCCACATACTTTGAAGGATTTGTCAATCTTATCCATGTCGATCTAGGATTCAATGTTTTCATTGGGGAAATTCCATCATCTTTGTTTGCACTCCAATCGTTGCAGAAGATTAAGCTTTCCCAAAATCAGTTTAGTGGTTTACTGGCCGATTTTTCGAATGCTTCCTGGTCCCAGTTGGACACACTTGATTTAAGCAGCAACAATTTGAATGGCTCTATTCCAATATCCTTGTTTGCACTCAAACGGTTGAACATCCTCTCCTTGTCCTTTAACAAATTGACCGGCTCATTGCAGCTACAGCAAATTCAGAGGCTTCAAAGTTTAACTAGTCTTGATCTTTCATACAACAATTTGTCATCGCAAACAAGTCTAAAAAGTTTAAGTAAAACTCTGCGCCCCTTATTCTGCACACTGAAGTTAGCTTCATGCAAGATAAAATCTTTCCCTAATCTGAGAAACCAATCACCATTGGGGGTATTAGACCTTTCAGACAACCAGATTGGCGGAGAAATACCAAGCTGGATCTGAAATCTTGGGAATGGATATTTCTCATATGTAAATTTCTCTCGAAACCAGTTAGTGAGTCTCCAAGAACCCCCTGTCTTTCCCAGTATAAGTATATCCTCGACTTGCATTCTAACCAACTATCTGGCAAAATTCCAATACCGCCTTAAACTGCTTCGTATGTAGATTATTCTCAACAATTTCAGCTCTTCGATTACTCCGGATGTTGGCAAGAACCTCACCTTTGCTTATTTCTTTTCTGTTTCAAGCAACAAACTGACAGGAACCATCCCTGACTCCTTGTGCGATATTCTTCAAGTTCTTGATCTGTCTAATAATGGTTTGCGTGGAGTGATACCATCATGTTTACTTCGAGGGAGAGATTACCCTTCCCTTGTAGTACTGAATCTTGGAAACAATCAGTGGTATAATGTCGGCTGAAAATTGCAATTTGAAAACTCTGGATCTGCATGCAAACCATCTAGAAGGAAATGTTCCAAGATATCTGTCCAATTGTACAATGTTAGCTGTCTTGAACCTAGGGAACAACAAGATAAATGATACTTTTCCTTGTTTCTTAAAAAACACTTCCAATTTGCGAGTCCTTGTTTTGCGATTTAACCTCTTCCATGGAGACATTCATTGTCCAGAGCCAATGAGCAACTGGCCAAACCTTCAAATTATGGACATATCTTCAAATAAATTTTCAGGCAAGCTACCTCAGAAATTGTTCTTGAATTGGACATCAATGATGGAATATGATGATGATGCACAACTAAAGGGTAATATCCTGCGCTATGGCTTTTTAGAGTTAAATAATTTCTACTATCAGGATACTGTGACAGTGACAAGCAAAAGGCTGGAAGTGCAGCTTTTGAAGATTTTAACAATTTTCAATTCCATTGATATCTCTAACAACCAGTTTGAAGGAAATATACCAGATACAATAGGAAATCTAAAAATGCTCTACCTCCTCAACTTATCGCACAATACTTTTACAGGCTCAATTCCGTCATCATTTGGGAACTTGAAACTACTTGAAGCTTTAGACCTCTCAGTTAACAAGTTTCATGGCATAATCCCCAGGGAGCTTGGAAGTCTAACATTCCTTTCATTCTTAAACCTATCATATAATCAACTCACAGAAAATTCCAGCTGCCACCCAATTTTCAACTTTTGAAGAGAAAGCTTTTAAAGGGAACAAGGGACTGTGTGGGGTTCCTTTGAAGATAACTTGTGTTCAAGCTGAAGCTGACCCTCCGTTAGGCTTCGATGATGATCAGCATTCAAGAGGTAAAGTTGAGTGGGATATGATAGCTGCTGAAGTTGGTTTTTCTCTTGGGCTAGGCATTATTATAATGCCTCTTACATTTTACAGAAGATGGAGGATGATTTATTATGAACATATGGATGAAGCTCTATCATGGATTTTCAAAAATGTAAGCCCAAGCACGAAGACAAAGAAGAGGTAACAAACCATGTACGGGGTAAGATTGAGAACTTCGAAAATTATGAAACCCAAATTTCCTGTAACATATGAATAAAAGTACATTTTTTTTACAAAATAAAAACAGAGAGAAGTAGCTAGAAGAAGTCTGTACACTTTCATGAGAACATCATAAAGCTTAATAAATATTAATTAAAAGACAACACTTTAACTGCACTGAATTTTGAAACAACTCAGCATAATTTTCATGCCTTCAGACCAGTTTACAGTTAACTTTTGCAGTAATTTTAGTGTTGTTATAGAACTCCAAATCCAGTTAATGGTTTTAGTGTTGCTATAAGAAAATATTTTTATTTTGATTAATTTAACAGGTTTGAGATCCCTGCAGAGTGGAGAAGTTATGAGCAACAACATGACGCTCTCAGACTTGGCTTAAATGTGTGTATAAGGTTAAATACTATTTCCTGTACTTAAAATAAGTATGATATGACCTTTTAGAATTTTCTCAATGGGTTATCACTATACTATTGTCTTTTCCAAGTAGTACACTATTTCTGACTGGTTCATAGTACCCCGAAACTTTTAACTTTATTACTTCATCCTTGCTGTCGAACAACGACAATGAAATGTTATACAAATAAAAATTTCATTTTAAATAATGATGAATCACAGATACATTAATCAAAGTACTAGATGAAGAAAGAAACACAAAAGCATTGGTCATCTCTGTAGCAGATATAAAACATGGTAAGTTTCTGACTTACAAAAATACATTGGTAGAACTGTTTAAAGACATGGTTGTTTTCATCTTATTGTGTTACTCCACAGAGAAGCACGAGCCAGAAACTGACTGCTACAGGGCTAACTCCATATATCAGAAAATTCAAAAAATTCTGCATTAACACAGCACTTCAAGAGTTTGATTTGTGCTCTTGTTGAAGCTCTAGGATATTGCAATATGTCCTCTGTCATTGTAAATACTACACCTTTTTTTCTGCTTTCATTACTGTGGATGAACATTGTTTTCAGCAATGGGGAGTGAGCAAGTACAAACTTGACTAGCTCCAACTCAGCTTTAAGACCGTTAAAATTACCAAACGTGACAAATTCAAGATGATCTATAGTAGAACAATCTTCAAAATCTTCTATCCGATAATTCTTAAGATCCACTTCACCGTCACAATGTTCAGCCTAATGAAAGAGAAGATATTTTAGAATTGTAAAACTGTAGCTGTAGTGAAACAGAATGAGTTAAAGTGCAAATGACTCACCGAGATATATAGTTTGCACAAGTTGGGAGCACTCCGAATCATACATAGCAAACAAGAAACCTCGGACAACTGATTAAAATTCACACCACAGACATTTAGAGTCTTTAAGTAAGGCAGTGGTTCAGAAAGTCTATTTGGGCAAACTCCTTTAGCCAAGTACTTCAAAACAAATTGCAGACAAAGAGCACAAACAATTAGACTTTCACGAGTTATGTGAGGTTAGAGCAAAAAATCTACAAAAAATCTAAATGCTACCTTCATAAATTTCATTGCTACAGAGAACTTCTCAATTCTTTGTAAACTATCAAGAACCTTGACCACATTCGATGTTTTGGTCTCCATTAGTGTGCCTACTGATCCCAACATGAATGAATATTCTTCAAGGTTTTCTAACCCAACAGATGAAATGTCGAAATCTATTCTGACATAAATTTGACGTAGGCATTTGAGATTAGGAGCACGGAAGTTGGTGTGGAAGAGTCCCGTGCAGACTGTCAAGGTCAACTTCTCAAGCACAGGACAATCTAAGATGCTTTGTCCGAGATTAGAAGTAGCATCACATAGAAATAGATACAGATTCTTCAGATAAGTAAATCTTCCACATGCAGGTATATAGGGAAACCGAACTCTAAAAAGGCTCAAATGAGTCAGGTCTAAAGAAGAGAAATCATGTGCCTTAACTTCTTGAAGCCCAGAATCCTTTAAAATAAGTTGCTTAATACCTTTAATTGACAATAACAGAATCCACTGATCAATATAATCATGAACTATTTCAGCATTGCAATTATGTCGTTGAGGTACATTGAGCCAAAATTTAGTAATCGGACCCTTGTGGAGTAAAATGATGTTATTTATCACACTAACAAATTTATAAGCCATCAGTTCTTGGTCACCACTATATCGTTTGAATTTATCCCAAATTCTACAAAAGAATTTCTCATCGAAAATTAAGTGTGGCATCATAATCCAACAATGCCTCCAGTTCTTGGACAAGACACTGGTTCTTACGGCATCCTCCAACGGGAGAAAACAAAGAATTGTTTCTTGTATGTTCCGAGGCAGCTCACTAATTCTATCTTCATTACTACGACCGACTTTTCTCATACTACATTTCGCCATTCTCTTCTGCAATAAGAAAATGTCAGTTAATCTACTGTGAGTTAATTAAATCCATCTAAATCTTACACAATTGTTAAATATTAACCTCTTTTTTAGGGTTTCACTTTTCAATAGCTAAAAATTAGTAGTATAAATATTTAAAATCCTAAAAAGAAGCATTCGATGAGAGAACACAGGTTAGAAACATACCAGTCGTTTATAGAAGAGAGAACCAATCCATCCACTGCTTCGCCACCGATTAATGGTTTAGAAAATACAATCCAGAACTGAGAAGTGGAGAGTGAGATTAATGGTTGCGTTCAATTTCGGGTTGTATCGGATATTATCACTCCTATCTATACTATATACTAAAAAAAATAGATCTTTTTTTTTTTAAACTAAAAAAAATAGATCTAATAATAAAATATATATTTTATATTTAAATCCTTCTTCTAAAGATAAGTTTGATTAAATAATTGAACCGTTAAAAGAATAGTGATCGTTCGATATTTAGTAATAGATGATAATCATTAGATATAATAATAAACAATATTTTATATTTAAATCCCTCTTCTAAAGAGTAAAGATACAAGGTTCGAATCCCGTCAACAATAAATTTACATTAAAATTTTATATTATTAATTTTAAACAATACATGTCATTAATTAAATAACTAATATTATTACTAATAATTTTATTAATTAATATTATGAAATTAAATTATATTCATAATTAATTATTATATTCTATTTTGTTTAATCATATAATTTTAAAAATATTTAAAGTAATTCGTGCAAAGCACGGGTTATAAGCTAATAATAATTAACTAGCATAAAAACCCGTGGATGGCACGGGCATTTAACTAAATTATCGTCCAAATTGTATATATATTCAAATAATTTTCTAATATTTAATTTAATTTTGTAATTTTGCATACCAATTTTTTAATATTATATTTTGAATTAATTTTTAACTTAATTTTAAATTTTTTTTAATATTCTAGTCGATGTTAAATATGATAAAACGACCTTAATGACCCGTGCATCAATGTGAAATCTAAAATCAAATTTTTGAGTTTATCATATACTGATCTAAGTATACTAGACGGGTTGCTTTATTAATATTTTATAATAAATTTTTTATTATAATTTTTTTGTTAGTTTACAAAATTTTGAATTGTTTTTTTGTCATTGTCTGGAGAGTTGGGTATAATTGTTTACCGATCTTGGATAATCTTCAGAAGTAAATTCTTTGTGTGTGGCCTGTCGAGTAGGGGAAGAAACTCTGGAGCACGCCATCTGGAATTGTTCGTTTGCGCAGAGATGCTGGGAGGAAACGAAGTTGAATTTTCAATTGGTAGATGGTCAATCAATCCCATAGTTTTTAGTTGCAATTCTCGAGTTTGGGACAAATAAGGAGATCGAGATTTTCTGTATGATTGCTTGGAGTTTGTGGAACCATAGGAATGCAGTATTGTGGAGGGGTAAGTATCAAACTCCTCAGTTGGTGTGTCAATATGCCAAAAGGCTCAGGTAAAGCACAATGGGGTGAGTCGAAGCAGGGGGAGGGGACGATCAAATGGCAGAGGCCAAAACAAGGTTGTTTCTCCTGCAATGTGGATGTTGCAATTTATGCTGAAAGAAAAAGGAGTTCGTTTGGCTGCTGTTGTGAGGGAAAATTGGTACAACACTTCAATAAGAGAATTACAAGAACAAACCAAAATAATCCAATAATAATGATTAAACAAGCCGAATTACAAGCCAAAACCCTAGTTTCATAAACCCTAATTCGGGAGGATGAATGATGGATATCGGGACTGAGTTTGCAAGTACTCCCAGCTATCCTGATCGAATATGACCTATTCAATCAATCACCAGCAGCTAGGAGCAAGTGTTAGAGGTGTAAAATGTGTGTCTCACCTTGCAAAGTGCCTACATACTCTTATATTTATAAGAGATCAAGTCCCATGTAGTTCTTGACAATCCTCCACCATATGATGAGCCTTATCCTCCATCAACCACCTGCCTTGATCGTTTATCCCTACTGATACGGTTGCCCGACTGTTATCCCAACAGAATCCTTCAATTATCCTTTCATATATGTGATATATCCATCCATTTATACGTATATATATATATATATATATATATATATATATATATATATATATATATATATTCCATATATATACACGCATATATATACATATTCCATGTATATTTGATGTTAATCCATGATAACCACCTCTGATATACCGTTCCTGTTGTTTAGGAATTATCCATTGGGCCGTTTGGACGTTCCTTATCTGATTTCCCGTGTTTTAAGGAGTTCTGTGATAGCTGGTATGTTTTCTGGGAACTGTCAGGGTTCACGCAATTGAACCCCTGTTTGATCGCCTGCCACCCAGTTGAACCCCTGTCCAGCCATGAGTGCAGCACTACCCCTATCCAGGGTTCACATACTCGCACCCCTACATGTACATATCCCAAACCAATCTGTCAGAATCCTTATTTTCAGTCTATTCCTAAGGCATAGTGGGCCAAAACACCCGTACATAGTTCAACCTATCCCTCCGTATCCGCATTATTCGAACCCGTAACCTTAATGGGCCTTAAATCAAGCCCAAGGCGGATTTTGGGCACAAAAAATACCCCCCGGTTCCTTGTAGCCATTTGAATGCAAAAAGGAACCTAACATCATTCATTCCCTAGCCACACCTTCATCCCACATGAACCCCTAAGCCTACGTGAGCGTACTCATTGTAGGAAACAAGGGATTCAACCATGAAACTCCTGTGCTAACAATTGTACCCTCTAATTCACACTCTGGGGTTCACATATCTTCACCCTGGGCTACCCCCATCGAACTCCTTAGACCACCAGCTTCCGTGCATATATCCATTTTCTCTGGAATCAAAAAATCATATTTAGATAAACACTCTTCTTAAACGATAAACCCCAGAATAACAAAAGTCCCATTCGAACTCCAATCTACTAAAACTTCAAATCTCGTAAGAACTCTAATATTTTTAAAATTTAATTTTCACATAACCACTTCATTTCATCCACAAAATCCCATGTATTAAACCTTCCACCCGTCCAAATTCAAAATCCTTATATTCCCAAAAACCCTGTTCATAATTATCTCTATTCTCCAACCTTGCACGCGGGCCGATAGACATTGAGACGCGTGGCATGACTGCTCATATCCCCATACGCGTATATATACACATCCCCTTATGCCTCCGCCCTTTTCACCTTTTTACAGAAAAGATAACATCAAAACCCTCTTCAAGCGTTTCCTCTTCTCGAAGTCAGTTCCGGCGGAAGCTCCATCTTTTCGGTCATTCCCTTCAATACAGAGGTATTATCCGTTTCCCTTCTTGTTCTAGTTTCTTATTTCCATTTTGTTGGTCCATTTGTACCAGTACCAGAGTTTACACGTACATCGAGGTGTCGTGCTTGTATTCCTCCATGCCTTTTGTATTTTGTACATCTTTCTAAGTGATTTACTGACTTGATCCGTTTATGCATGCCATGGTTAATGTTTATATCAACTAGACTAATTTGTTCCTTTTGATAATCTAAACCACCTCTGTCCATACTTGCACACACCCATGTATACACACGCAGCTAAAACCTCCCAATTGAACACGGGCGTCGTTACTTTTTGCTTTTGTTTACCCTTTAATCAATTGATTGGGTCTTCATTACATTGCTTGTACTTCGTGTTGATTGTCTCTTGCATGTATCCCGCCTTCTTTAACTTTTAGGTTAATTTCCCTTGACCTCTCCCCGGTCTCTCACTACAGGAATGTATTGTTGGAAACCCCATTAGATAAAGGCAAACCCATCACCTCAACATCTTATTCGATGTAATTCCCAATCCATCTTTCTCTCACTGCCCCCTGGTCTCAACCATTCACATTCTGTTATGTATGAATCCTCGAATTTTGGCACCCTTGGCCTCTGCCCTCCAAAAAGACCTTGAAGTGTCATGCCCCTTGAGTAAATTGGGGGTTCCTATGTGTGAACCCTTATAGTGGTCATTGTTCCGCCCTCCTTTTCCCTTGCTATAGCCTGTATAAGTGTTGTTTTGTTACATCACGAGATAGGAGCTCACTCTGCTTTTACCTGTGCAGATGTCGAGTCAATCCGCATCTCAAGAGTCCCGACAATCCATTGCCAAAGAGGTTTCTATGACAGTGGCATCCGAAACTAATTCATTCTCCTCCCCAAGTCCCATATCTAGATTTCCTCCGATATCTTCAACCATTAGTGGACGTACCCGTTCCAAAGTCAAGATTCTTGACCCCACGACTGGTCAGATATCAATCAAATCTTACTCTTTGGGTCCCTCCTCCATAACACCTACTACAATTAGCTCAATCTCTTTAGAAACTGGGGATGAGATTGACTCGTTAGGCCACTTGCCCCATACAATTGAACCCTTCAAAGACCAGGATACTGCCAGCGAACCCTCGATCGAGACTACCCCAATCATAGCTTCCAACGTATCCATACCCCAGTACTCTTGTGCTAATACCCGTTCCTCTATGACATCTCAAAAATGATCAAACCTGCTAGGGGTCTGTAACCCGGGGTGCACATTGGTTGTACCCCAACCAGATGAAAGATGCCATGACTTTTCAAACTTCGAACCTGACCAAAAGATTCCGTGTGCCGTCCTATCTGCTCAATTCTTCAGATTAGGATTGTCTCTGCCCTTCCACCCTTTTGTCCAGGAGCTACTTGATTTCTACCAACTCGCACCTCTCCAGCGAACCCCCAATTCCTACCGCATGGCAGTTTGTATGTACATCCTTTATGACTCCTTATTTCATCTCAAGCTTACAGCCCGAGAATTAGGTTTTTTCTACCAACTTAAAGAAACAGGTAAGACCACTGGATTCTTTTACTTAACAACCTGGAATATCAATCAGGGAAAATGTATAAAGGGTAATAAGCAAGGGATGTCAAGTTGGCACAAGCAATTTCTGTATTGCTATGATTGTCCAAACTACAAAAAAGACTTTAACCCTGATCCAAATATGCCTCTCCAAACTGATTTAGAAGGTGATGAGCTGAAAAGAGCTCGCAAAGCCTTAAGAAAGTGTGCGGAGCTAGGAGACGGTACTAGCCTGCTTACCAAGAGAAAGTTACTCCGCTTAGGTTTTAGCAAAAAAAACTCAGCTCAAAGCCTCCAGGGGATGCCAGTACCCCTGTTGAGGAGAATCCTATTGACGTACCCTCCACAGAGATAGGTTCATGCTTATATCCCTGCTCGTAGGCGTATCCCTCCCCCTTTATTTGCTTTTCCCTTAGTGATTTATGCTTCACACACATTTTTTTTATTCATGCGATTTACTTGATATTTTACCGAAGAATATCTTTATTGTTGTTATGGCTTTGCTAACGATTCATGTGATAATGCAGATATGTCTTTTTCAGTGCCTTCTTTCATCACCAAGCGTTCAGCACACAAGAATGTTCCCAGATCACCTGTACCCCCATCACCTGTCGAGAGAAACCCTGCTCCCTCCGCAAAAGTCAACCCAGCTTCCACAGAGAAGAATGTTCCCTCAAGGAAGAGGCCCACACAACATACTCCTGAAATGTCTGGGGCATCTGGCTCTCGGGGAGGTAAGCGTTCCAAGCATGAGATTGAACTATGTCCCTCTGGCACCATCTCTCCAGCTCCCCTCAATGCTTTTGTTGATGCCATCAAAGATACAATCCATGTACGGTCTATCTCAGAGTGGGACAGCCTGAGTTTTGAGGAAGCTGCAAACAGGGTACCCCTAGTGAATGCTGAAAGCCTCTTCCTATCCCTGAATTATAGCAACCAGATTCTTGAGGCTTCCAAGGCTGTTGAAGAGCTTGACAGGGTACGTTCGGAGTTGAAGACCTTCCAGAATGATAAGAAGAAGCTGTTGGCCTCAAACAAGAAGCTTTATGAGAGTGAGGGTACGCTGATCCAGGAGAGAGGCAAACTGTTGAAGGAGAAGGTTACCATGGATGCTATCATCCTTAAAATGGATAAGGAGAGAGAGGATGCTACCAAAGCCAATAAGAAAGAGAAGGAGAAACTTGAGCTCAAGGTGAGATCACTCCAGGGTTCAATCGCCAAATATAAAGTCATCATTGCCCAGCAAGAGAACAAGGGATATGACAATGGCTATAAAGCTGGGGTTAAAGATTACATGTCTTCCATGTATGAGGCTTTCACGAACTTTGATTGGAACCTCCTGGGTCAAGACGCTGTTGATGCCATCAAGCTGAGCAAGCTGCGAACCCCCTCGAGGTGCATATGGAGGAAGCCCCCCAGGAGAAGGCTGAAGAGGTTCCTGCAGATGCTGTCGCAGAAGCAGCAGTTGAAGCCATAGAGACTCAGTCCGGGGAGGCTAAAGATGGGGGTCCAACCATGGAACCCCAGGTGAAGGCCACCTCATCCGATCCTGAAGTTCCAAAGACCTCTCCACCTGAAAAGAATCCTTCTGCCTCTCCACTCAAATCAGGCCAGTAATTTGATTACCAATCCTTTAAGCAAACTTTTATGAACCATTTTGGCATTAATTGCCTTAAACTTGATATTTTGAGGGTGCGGACTGCTCTGAAGGTCTCGCAAGATGTAATCTTTAACTTCATTTTCCTCGAATTCTTGTTAAGGTTTATGCACTTTATCTGCTTTTGATTAGTATATGCTTGCCATATGTTTGCTACACGATCTGATCATATGTACACCTATGCTTGTTCCTTATTCAGCATGCCATGCCTAGTAGAATATCCATGCCACGTACCTAAAATAATCAAGCATCCGCTATCTCAGGGGTTCACCTATTGTACCCCTGGAAGTTAATGAACTCGTATCCCTACGGGTATTCTACCTGTTTTATTCCTAACACGTTTTGACAGATCATGTCTTTACTTTGTGAATTTTTAGATCTGTAAGCCAAATGAAATCCTCCATGAGCCTGCCATTTCCATCCCAAGTCTTTAACCTGCAACCAATCCTTCCTTAACCATAAATCCCTTGTTAATGGGTAATCGGTGTTCCACCGGTCGTATCCCTGAGGGCGTTATTTCAGGAACACACCAAGCTTCCATCATTCTTGATTCCCTTTTCCATGTGATTTCCTCACAAGACCATTTTCCTTAACCATTCTATTTTCCCAAAAGATTAAGCCTCACTCACCCAGTTTCCCTGGGGTCGTAGCAAGGTTATTTTTCCACTTTGCACTTAGCTTCCACAGCTGTGCCCAAATCCTATAATGATGCTGGTTATCCACCACATTGATTACACGGTAATTAGGGGTTCAAATGGTTGAACCTCCCTACGAGAGAACCTCGTGATCCTAGTTACCCTAGAACCTTCATGCCTTGGGGTTCTATCCCTTTTCATGTATAAGCCATACATATTCCAATCCATGCGCACGTAATCCACGTACGTTTCCATCCAAATATCCGTATAGTCCATACATATTCCATATAACCCGTGTAATCCATTAACATAAATTCCATATGATCCGTATAATCCATTGACATATATTCCATATGATCTGTGTAATTAGTTAACATATATTCCATATGATTTTATGATCCATATAATTTGTTAACATATATTCCATACGTTTTCCATCCTTAAACATATAATCCATATGTTTCCATTCCATTACATAAATTTTGCTTTCCAATTTGCCCATTTTCAAGCCGAGTTATCTTTCCATTAATTAGTGTACACCTACTACCCCCCGAGTTCTTTAGTATAATTAGGCTTAAAATGAAGAACTAGGTTCAACAGTCGTATCCTCTATCAAACATAAATAAAGCAGGTTACACATAGCATGCATCCATCCACATATACCCATACGTTTTCATGCATAAAACAGAGATAAAGTAAAAGCAAGTTGATTCCAGTTTCATTAAATCAAATCATAATTGGTGTTCAACAGGTAGGCGTACATTCACAACCCCCCGAGCACTTCATTAACGAGAAAAGGGAAATTCCTACCCGACTGATCCTAGCATTAAGGTAGCTATAACTAGTAAGCCACTTTTATTTTTCTACACCTGAAAGAGGTCTACAAGAAATGTTACCTGGATTCAACTACTGGTAATATTTCTTAAGATGTTCGGCGTTCCACGCCCTCGGGATTAGCTTCCCGTCCAAATCCTCCAAATGATAAGTTCCTTCCCATAGGACCGATTTGATCACGTATGGGCCTTCCCAATTTGCCTCAATGGCCCCATATCCTGGGGTCCTCATGTTAGGCATCATCTTTCTTAAAACCAGATCTCCAACCTTTAAGGGTCATGCCCGAACCTTGCCATCAAAGTACTTGCGAGTCCTTTGTTGATAGGCTGCAAGTTTCAACTGAGAGGTTGCACGAACCTCCTCCACCAAGTCCAAGTACAAGCGATGATTGACTTCGTTGTCCATGGGATCAAAGTTATCCCTCCTGAATGAACCCGCACCAATTTCTACGGGTACCATTGCTTCGTACCCATACGCTAAAGTAAATAGGGATTCACCAGTTGTAGTCCTGGGTGTTGTATTGTAAGACCATAACACCATGGGAAGCTCCTCCGGCCAACATCCCTTCTTATCTTCCAACTTCGCCTTTAAAGTATGTTTAATGATCTTGTTGATGGCCTCCGTTTGGCCGTTGCTTTGTGGATGGCAAACTGCAGAGAAGCCCTTCACAATCCCAAGGTCTTCACATAAACCCCTCATTTCCTTACTATCGAATTGTTTGCCATTATCCGATATTAGCTTTTAAGGAACTCTGTACCGGCATACAATTGCTCGGAATACAAGCTCCTTTAATTTGGTTGCGGTGATCGTAGCCAGGGGTTCAGCCTCTGCCCATTTGGTGAAATAATCCACGGCTACCACTGCGTACTTTACTCCTCCTTTCCCTTTTTGGGAGTTCTCCGATTAAATCAATCCCCCAGACTGCGAAAGGCCATGGACTTGAAAGTGGCTTTAAGGGTACAACAGGGTTCCTATTTGAGTTAGCATACCTTTGGCACCGGTCGCATGCCTTTGCGAATTTGTGGGCATCCTGCTGTAGCGTTGGCCAGAAGTACCCCTGTCGAAGTATCTTATGAGCCAACGAGGTTCCCCCAGAGTGGTTTCCACATATGCCTTCGTGTACCTCCCGCATTATATATTCACATTCACTGACCGCTATACATCGTAAAAGTGGCTTGTTGAAACCCCTTTTGTATAGCTTTCCATCATACAAAGCATAACGCGTAGCCGTATACTTCATCCTTCGGGCTTCATCCTTGTCAGTTTGTAGAACCCCCTTTGTTATGTACTCCAGGATGGGAGTAATCCAGGTATCTTTCACTTGAACCTCAACATCCATACAGTCAAACCTTGGGATGCTAGGTTGCTACTGTATTTCCAAGGGTATCAACCCTAGCATGGTTGCTTCCCTAGTTGACCCCATTTTAGCTAGGGCATCTGCACTTGAGTTTTCTGCCCTTGGAATCTGTACAAGGTTTATCTCCCCAAACTTTCTCATCAGCTCCTGAGCGTACCTCATGTATAGGTCTGTGCGTGTACCCCTAGCTTAAAAGTTGCTTTTGATATGTCCCACTACCAGCATGGAATCACTATAGACAGTCATGTTTACCACCTTCATCTCAAGAGCTAGCTTCAAACCCGCAATCAGGGCTTCATATTCAGCATCGTTGTTTGTAGCCTTGAATGTAAAATGAATCAAACTTTGTAACTTGTGGCCTTCGGGGCTTATCAGGACTATGCCAACACCTGCACCATTTCCATTCACAGCTTCATCTACATACAGGGTCCACCAAGATGCACAATTTTCCGTTGTAGCATCCTTTTCTAGGGGTTCCATCACCTTCTCCTTGACTTCAACCTCGGAGGATGGTGGGAACTCTAGTAAAAAATCAGCAAGTGCTTGACCTTTGATAGCTGTCCTTGGCTTGTATTCAACATCAAATTGACCCAATTCCACAGCCCATTTCATTAACCTTCCCGAGGCTTCAGGTTTGTGCAGGACCTGCCTTAGTGGGAATGAGGTTCGCACCTCTATGGTGTGCGCCTGGAAATATGGCCTCAACTTTCTTGATGCCAGAATTAGGGCGTAAGCCAATTTCTCCATATTGGTGTACCGAGTTTCAGCATCAAGAAGCCTCTTGCTCACATAATATACAGGATACTGGGTTTGATCCTCTTCACGGACCAGAACTGAACTAATTGAGTATTCATAAACCGCCAAGTATAAAATCAAGGTTTCACCTTCCACTGGCTTTGCTAGCAATGGGGAGCTTCCCAGTTGCTCCTTTAACTTAGTGAAGGCAGCCTCACACTCGGGTGTCCACTCAAAGCCTTTCCTTCTCTTGATAGCTGCGAAGAATTCTCGACATCTATCAGATGATTTAGAGATGAACCTGTTCAAGGCTGCCACTCGTCCCTTAAGGCTTTGGACATCCTTCACACTCCGAGGGGACCTCATTTCAACCAGTGCCTTGATTTTGGCAGGATTGGCTTCGATTCCTCGGTGATTCACAATGAAGCCTAAGAACTTTCCAGATTCAATCCCGAATATACATTTTTGGGGGTTCAGCTTCATTCTATACTTCCTTAGGATGCCAAACATTTTTTGAGGTGGGTGACGTGGTCGCTTGCTTCCTTGGATTTGACCAGCATGTCGTCCACATATACATTCATAGTCCTTCCGATCTGCTCCTTGAACATCTTGTTCACCAATCTTTGGTAAGTTGCCCCAGCGTTCAACAATCCAAAAGGCATCCCAATGTAACAATAGAGGCCTCTGTCCGTTATGAAGGAAGTGTTATAACGCCTTAGAAAATTTGTAATTATAAATATTATTATTTAATATTGAATGTGAAATATATGGTATGAATTTTTAGGTTAAATGTAAGTGACACCATGTTTGCATGTTTATATGGTGATGTATGTGTGACGTGCTAGACCGTGTAATTTTTATTTGAATTTTTATGATAAAAATTTATTTAAATTATGCATTATTGATCTTCGAAAATTTTTATAAAATCATCGGAGTTATTAAAAATCACGAAATCTTTTGTAATATCATCTTTTTATATTTAATTAGTTTTTAAAATTATTGGGTGTATTAATTTGCCTATTTTGGTATTTTAAAATGATTTTAAGAATTTTATTACATTTTAAGGATCCAAACTTGTAAAATTCATATTTAATTCATTTTTTATCCTAAAAATATTTTTAAAATTTATGGGTGCTCGTAATTTTGTATTCTACATTTTAAAAATGATATCGTAATTTTTCTCAAACATTACCCGTTTATTCTCTATTTTACAAAGGGGATTTAGATTGTTTTCAAATAGAAAATTTATTAGTGAATTATTTACTCCTCCCCTTTTTATCCCCAAATCTCTTAAATCCCTATTTTTTCTTTCTAATTGAGATGGCAGTTCTGTTTGGTGTCGAAGCCTCTCTCACGACTCTCAAACAAAAAAAAATCTCTCTCTTTCATCTCTCTCAACATATCTCTCTCATTCTCTCTTTATCGCTCTCTCGATAATCTCTCCCGTTCTCTCCACTAAGCTCTCATCCTCACCTCTCTTTCTCCCCTCTCTGGTGGTCTGTACTACTGTGTATACATATATATATGTGCGCGTGTGTATGGCGTAAGTGGGTGTGTGTGTGTGGTGAGTCCGTGATTCGTGTGTGTGTGGGTATTATAACTGTGTTGTGTATGTTTAATCACGGGTGTGTGTGTGTGTGTGAAACGACTGCTGGTGTTCGCGATTGTTGGTCTTGATCAGTGTGTTCATGATTTCTCCGAGTTGAGTCACTATTGCCGAGTTAACTCGGTCCTTGCTGTTGGTTGTTAAATCTGAGTCGATTTTGTTCGACGATTGTGGTACTGTGTTGGCATATGTGTATCGGTCTGTGTTCTTCTTCTGTGGTTCCGATTTGTTTTAGTCGATGCTTTATTAAATTAAATAAGTGTGATTGTAAATTTGTCCGAATGAAATTGGTGGAAATTGTTAAGATTGTAAAAGTTATGTTAATTCGAAGTCATAAGATTGTCAAGGTTAATTAATGATATCTATAATTGTTGAATCGTTATTGTAAAATACATAAGTTACGTGTTGGTTATGAATTGTCGGAGATGTACAAAAGATGTACATTAATATAATTTGAGATGATTGTAAATTATGCTGAAACAAAGGGTTGATTAATTTCTCGTTTGGGTCGGATGTACTCCGACGGTTTAGTCTATTATGTAAAGGAGGTGTTGCCAAAATTTTTTGAAATTATAAATTTTATAAAATATTATTTACCTATTTCTGGAGTACATAAGTATATATACTACTAGTTTGGAGTAGTATTTAGATTATATTCTATTTATGTGATTATGCGCAAAATGTTTAATTGTTATACTGGTATGATTTGTGGGATATAAACGTGATTAGCCAGAATATGGGTAGTCAAGTTTATATGTGGAGTACTCAGATAATTAGAGTTATATTAATAACTTGTATCCGAAAAGTGATTGTAAGTTATGAATTGGATTTGAACAGACAGTGGAAAAGGATTGATTGTTTGGTCAGTTGTATTCCGACAGGTAGCGCGATAATTCAAAGGAAGTGATGTCGAAGTTTTGTGAGAATTATATATGGTTCTTAGAGTATTTTAATAAGAACAATCTGTATATACATTACGTGTGCATTACTGTTAAGTGCCAATACGTGCTATGTGATTATTTGGATTAGCTGATTATACTACAAGTATTTTATAAGTATAACCTTATATGTTATATATGTTATTGTGTTTACACGAACTAGGGAACGTATGGGTAGTTAGAATAATCAGTGAGAGTTTGGATGGTTTTGTACAGAAGTAGCACTTCGCCTTTGTATAGGTACGAGTAGGAGGCCAACTAAGAGCCAGCGCACATCTAGATGGAACCTCGAGGAATGGAATAATTATTGGAGTGGACGAGTGTGCTCGGGTAGAGACTGACAAGTGATAAAAGAAAGACGGACGTGTGATCGAACAAAGATCAATGTATAAAGAAGTAGAGACGGATGTAAAATGATAAAGTGTTAAAGTATTGGAAATGGAAACCCTGTGAATTGAGGCAAGTATACTATCCCTCACTTATCGTTCAAGTGATGTGAAACTGTTTCTGTTATTTATATATATTCTCTTTCAAATTCCTTTCTTGCAAGTACTTATACTCTTCATATTTATTTTGAATGATGTGAATCTGTCTTTACCAATTATAAGATTTTCTTCCAAATCATTTTGCTAGGGTCTGCATCCCTTTCTTGTGTTCAAATGACTCGAACCTTGTATTTAAATCCAGAATTCCTTGAACTGCTTATGAGTTGTTGTTCCAATTCTTATACCTTACTGTTATTTTTTTTAATTATTGTTGAACCATTTTTAACCTTATTGTTTATTCCTTTTAAATTTCAAGTGAAACACATATACCTTATTATTTACCCTATTTCCTGTTGAACTATAACCCTTGACCTCTAATTTATTCCTTGCTTTATCTTAGCCTTTTTCCTTATGTTTATTCCTTTAAACCATATCATCGTAACCAGATTTCATAACCCTTAATTTAAATTCTAGAAATCCCTAACCCTTGTGTTGTTCTTTATTAATTAACGACTCTTCGTTAGATTATGACCAATGCAGTAACCCAATTTCTCAATTAAACTTCATATTTCTTTATTCCATTAATTCCTTGTAAATGGCTGTTCAATTTCTATAATCTTAATAATTGCTTTGTTCTTTAACTGATTTATGTTCTCTTGTTGGTATATGATTTTGTTCTGCTAAACTATACCATGCTTAGTTTAAATCTTACTGCTTTGTTGTTATGATCCCTTATATCAATTGCTTCCCTGACCCTCAGTCTTTTATAATGGTAAATGAAAATGGTGTAATTGATTAAAGATGTTTTGTTTTAAAAAAAAAAATTCCTTATACTGGGCTGATCTATTATCAGTGAGTTTAAGGACTGAAAAATGAAATGTTTTAAATTATTAATAATAAATTTGTTTATAAATTGGAAAAGCGTAAGAGGCTAGGGTGGTCCTAGTCCAGAACTTTTATATAGCGTAAGAGGCTAGGGTGGTCCTAGTCCAGCATTAAAGGTCAATGTGTTGCCTAATTGGGAACCTAATTTCAAAGGAATGGGGACTTTACGTGGCTGATCACCCGTATTGTCCGTAATCAGGATAATAATACAATCAACTTAAATGCTTTTAAAAAGTTTTATGAAAAATATGTTTCAAAGATGAAAGGGTTTTAAAGAAAGGAATGTTTTGGTAGAATATATATATATATATATATATATATATATATATATGTATATATATATATATATATTTTCGAAGGTAAATGGGTTCTAGTTTCGAAATTGTGAATATCAGAGTTAGTCATTTTCTACATGATAAAATTTGGAACTCAGAAAAATAATGAGATTAAGGATGGATAGAAGTTCCCAGTTATTCCCTTCGCGAGTAACATTGTACGTTGAAAGTGGAGTAAGAATGATTGGGGAATTTCTTGACATTCTTTTTCTCGAAGTTTTATCTGAGACCGTATAGTTGAGGAAAAATGGAAAAGTTTTACTCTGTGATTGAAATTGAATGATCTCTTGAGATAAAGTATTCATTGATATTGTTCATCAATGAATTATCGTAATATCGTTATTTCACCATATTATTAACTTGCTGAGCGTTCTTTGGCTCACTCTTGCTTTGTTTTACCTAACCCTTTGCAGTTAGGATTAAGGATGATCTACTACATTTATCCCTGCGAATGAGAGAAATGATGCATTCTATACAGGATAGATTTCGGAGCTAGAGCGGGTAAGCAAAGATTGGGATTGCGATACAAAGTAGATGGTATAGAAATTTTGTATTCGGAGTAGAAATAGAAGTTGTAATAATTTGTATAATTTAGATACTTGTTTCATACCATAACCTGGAATCGATCATCGGTGAGGAATCGTTAGTGTATTAAGTTATATTTGTAATTGTCAATTGAAATTTGGTTTGGGTTGAAATACAGGTGGATAATCCGATTTATGAATACTTCATGCCGGAAATTTCTAAAATTCCCCTGTATCAAAGTCTATTTTATTATAAAAAGTATATTTTCAGTATTGGGAAGTCGGGGCGTTACAAGTGTGATCCTGATCGGGCTCGTACATCGGGATTTCGTTGTAACCCGGGTATGCATCCATGAAGCTCAGCAGGGCATGGCCGGCCGTAGCATCAACCAGTTGGTCAATGCGCAGAAGCGGAAAGCTATCCTTGGGGCATGCCTTGTTCAAATCACTAAAATCCACACACGTACGCCACTTTCCATTGGGTTTCTTTACCAGAACTGGATTTGCCAACCACATGAGGTAGAAGGACTCCCTTACCAGTTTAGCCTTCAACAACCTATCTACCTCCTCTTCCAGAGCAATAGCTCTTTCTCCATTTATAGCTCTCCTTTTCTGCCTTACGGTCTTCATCTCTGGATCAATGTTTAGGTGATGGCACATCACCCTTGGATCTATCCCCACCATGTCTTCATGGCTCCATGCAAATATATCCAGGTTGTCTTTCAAGAATGAGACCAATGTTTCCCTGATCACAGGGTTCAGCTGCTTGCCAACTTTCAACTCCTTGGTAGGAACAGCTGCATCTACCAGGATAGACAAAGTGTCTTCAGCCGCGCCGGCCTTTTCCTTTGCTTCCGGCATACGCGGGTCAAGATCGATTTCCACCGGGTTCACCTTGTTTACACCCTGATGAGGTTTCACCAACTGATCGTTGGACCCCTTTATACCTTGCAGCTTATTTTCATCTTCCAAACTCTCAAAGTCACTGTCACTTACTTCTTCAACTATCCCTTCAATCAATGTATCTTCTATCTCTGAATTTTGAATTTTTGGGGCTTCCAGCATTAGCACCCTACTGGGGGTATCCACCCCCCGAAAACTTGTAACATCTGTATAAGGCTCCTCGCCTGGATGTTGCATAATCATGATAACATTGCACATGTCTCTTGCTGGCTTTGCTTCCTTCCGACGTAGGGGTTCCTCCTCCTGCCCTACACCGGGTTCCAAGTAGCGATAACATTTCTCAGATGAACCCCCATCCACCAGAAAAAGATGTTTGCAAGCCTGCTCAGCAGTGTGCAAGGCTTTACTGTAACATTCCCTTGAATCAGATTGGCATCCCTGAACGCATCCGATTCCTCCCGGGGTCGGGAATTTCATTGACATGTGGTAGATAGAAGTTACCACTCGCATCTCCTTGAGTAACGGCCTTCCAAGTATCCCATTATAAGAGATGTCTTCATTGATTACCATGAATTCTACTACTTGTGTAGCAGTTCGGGGTTCATCTCCCAAAGTAACAGGGAGATTTACTCGCCCCACAATTTGTACGGGGTTTCCCGTAAAGCCATATAATTCGTTATAAGAGGGAGCCAATTCTTTATCTAGTAACCCCATCTTCTAGTAGGTGCTGTAAGCCAGAATGTTAGCCGAGCTTCCGTTGTCCACCAACACTCGGTGTACGTTCATACCTCCAATCGTAGCCTTAATTACCAGGGCATCATTATGTGGATGATGTACATGTCTGGCATCCTCCTCTGTGAATGTTATATCAGCCGCTTCGCCTTTGAAAAGTTTTGGTGGCCTTTCAGACAAGTTGTACACATTTGTGAGGGGTGCACCCCTCGCTTCCCGAGTGTAATTTTTGTGGGCATTCCTGCTTGTACCCCCAATGTAGGGTCCACCTATGATAATATGTATTTTGTTGGCCCTTGTACGACGTTCGCGGTTCTCCTTCTCGGTTTCTTTATTGATGCTATCATTCTTGTACCCCTTAGCTTCCTGGGCCACGAACTCAGTGAGGTAACCCCTCCTGATTAGATCTTCGATATGATCTTTCAAATGACGGCAATCCGTCGTTTCGTGCCCATTGACATCATGGAAAGCACAGTATCGCCCTTCATTTTTGTTTCCCGGAGGCCCATTTCTTGTTGGCTTTCTGAACATTCCCGCCTTGTTCCCTACGTCGTACACCTGCTCAACAGAAGCTTTGAGCGGGGTATACTCAGTATACTTGCCTGAACCCTGAGAATCCTTCCTCGAAGGATACTTATAGCTTACTGTCCTCCCTGTATTATTTGTGTTCACAGTGATAGGAGCCATTTTTTCATCACGATGTGTAATAACCCTGATTTTTGTACTACTGTAGAAAAGACCCGGATGAATAGTAACTTCGGTGTGTAAGAAAAACAAATCCCACCCATAATTATGTAATGGAAATTTGAGGATGATTAATTCATATTAAAATTATATAAGCAAAATGAGTGTATGTAAAAGCGTCAAAAATTAGTAAATCACACTTCGTAAGAAATTACGATTTTTGAGAAAACGATAAATACAAAAGCCGTGACATGGCCAAGGACTTTATAAACATGAGAATATTATGGAATAAGAATTAAGAAGATATTGGAGAAATGAGAACCACTTGAAGAGATTTTATTAAGAACATTTTTAAGGAGTGGTATAACATTGCATGGAAAATTAAGTAATAAACTTGGAAAATAACCAAGGTCAATACCCATGCAAAATCCATGCAAATTACATGCAAGGTGGTTGATTTAGCTAGTAACCAAGCCAAGGAACTAGGTAACTAGTAGTTGGTAGCATGGTTAGAAAACCAAGTAGTAGTTAGAAACAAACCAACTAGTTAGGAAACATAGTTAGCATAAAAGATGGATCACCAAGCAAATTGTGTAGGCTTTTTAGACTTGGAAAATCTTGACCAACTAGCCATAGTCTTTATACATATAAGATATTAGCACATTATTGTAGTTAAAAGAAAAAGCAAAGCAAGTAGCAAACACCACTTCTCTCTTCTTTTTTTCTGCATTCTGCTGAGCAACAGAACAAGGAGGAGAAAATAATTTTTTTCCTTGCCTTCCCCTATCTCAAATATTCCCAAATTAAATCCCAAGGTTTTTCAGAGTACTAGTGAGGTACATTTTAATTTTCATAATATTATATGAATCCTAGCATACCTAGAAAAATTGTCAAAGTTGCTTGGTGAATAGTGATCTTATGAAATCTTGTTTTTGGATCTTAAAGATTAAGCCATATATTGATCAACCAAGGAGTTTGAGAAGGATTTCAAGCCTTGTTGAGATACTTTGAACTTCAAGGAAGGTATAATTTCTTAACCCTAGTAGCCATTGCAAGATTTTAAGCTTGGTTTGATGATATCTAAAAGTTCTAGTGATAAAAATGCTGGATCAAGTTTGATTATTGGAAAATCTTGGATATTGATGAAAATTGTTGTGATGAAAAATTTTGTTATGTTATATGAAGTCATGAGAGTAGATAAAATTTGAGTTTGGTATATTTGTGATGATATTGAAGTGGGTGGAAATTTTGGAAGTTGTATGTCTTGTAATAAGTGGTTTTGACAAATCTGCAAATACCCCTGTTTCAAGCTGTGATTCGGAACCCTAAATCTACTCCC
Organism: Saposhnikovia divaricata; assembly: GCA_036435485.1. Lineage (NCBI taxonomy): Eukaryota > Viridiplantae > Streptophyta > Magnoliopsida > Apiales > Apiaceae > Saposhnikovia > Saposhnikovia divaricata. Next base: position 183,350,406 of record CM071599.1, on the reverse strand, counting down.
CTGGAAACCTACCTTATATGCTTGGAAAGGTCTTGATCTGTAGTTTTTAGAAATGTAAAGTTTAATTCCAAGGGATTTGTAGATTTTGAGTTATGGACGATTTAGTGAGATGTGTTCTGAGTAGGGAGTTGCAGAGAATTGTCCCCTTGTAAATAATTTTTGGACCCTTAAAATCGGTGTTGAACCTATGGTAAAAATTGAGTAGCAAGTTCTTACAGTGGAGTAGATGACATAAAAAGAATTAGGTGAAAATTTGAATTTTCCAATTTTATAAAAATCGTAGAGTACAAACTGCGCAGTAGGAAATCCCTGCAGGAAAGAGTATGGTTTAAGGGCTTGGTTAAGGACCTTAGAAAAATCCTTGGGATGTGTGAAAATTATATTTACACCACATTGCAGTGAAGAAAGTATTAGAAAAAGAATTTTGTAAAAAGGATTATTTTTTTCGATTTTATAAAAATGTTAGAGCGAAGTGCGCGCGAGTGAAAAATCACCTAGGAGGTTAGTTTAACGTAGTTTTAAGAGTACTCACTTGTGTTCCAAGTTTGAGGAATGGATTCGAGTCGAATGGGTAACGAATGTGATAAAGTTATGACATGGTCATATGGGAGGGTTAGTGGTCACAAATTGGAGTCTTTAAGTTGGTCTTACGTCCTTTAAAACCTTACGATTAACCAGTGTTGTTAAGGTACTAACGTACGAATATTGATCATGTATAGATCTTCATTCCACGTTGCGAGCTCGACCACCCCACCCTACCATGGCAAGCTTACTTTTCAAAACTTATATATAAGGATTTTCACTGTTGTGTTTATAGCTTCCAAACGTATTATATGTTTATGCTTTACGAGATTATGTTGAAGTTTGAGATATATGCATATGTGTTTGGACACCCTTGAACTTAGAATGAAAGTGTTTTCTTCGGACGACTCTAGCAATAGAGGTCGTAGCGGTCCAAATATACTATTGACCGGGGAGCGGTATATTATTGTATCGTGATTAAATTGCGAAAACCCGAAGGGTCATTCGGGAAGTATCGTATACTTAAGTATTTATTATTTTTACATTATTATAAATACTCAAAAATATCTATCTTGGATTAAAAGCTTATTTTAATTAAATAATTATTTTATTAATTGTTTATATTAAATCTCAAATTATCATTTATTAATTATTGTTCATTATTTTAAAGACAAAACTAATCCAAGATACCTTCATCGTTTTCAAACTCGAACTCTTTCGAACCCAAAAATTTTCGAAAACCCCCGGTCAGGTTTTGCTTCTTGTACACTTTTCAAGAATTATCGGTCGACTGAGGTCGAACTTCAACTACTCGAATTTTCTATCAAAATGATTTTTGACAAGAAAGAAAAAAAAGGGGGGACTCTGGAAGGTGTGGGAATCGTTGACGAACGATTCCCGGGATGTGTAAGCGGCCGTGAGCCAGGCGGTCCATCAATTATTATTCCGGCCAGGTGTTGCCGAAGGATGATTACGGATGTAGTTTTCATCGAGGGTGATTACGGATGTAGTTTTCACCCGAGGATAGTTATGGATGTAGTTTCTATCCTTCTACCGGTAGAGAAGACCCGCGGATTATTGGACTTGGATGTGGCGACTGATCATTGTCAATCCCTGTCAGGTTTTATGTTTTCTTCAAGTCCCATCCTCCACTTTGGAAAAATACTCAGACACTGCTTTTTGGGCCTAAGTGCCAAGTTGCCGATAGTGTGGTTTTTGATAAGAAAAATATTGACATCGTGCAGTATCTAGAACTGCAAGATTTTCTATAAAGATTGGCACGTGTTAGAGCACTCTTGCAATTATTTCAATGAATGAAATGTTTTTGAATGAGAAACCTTCTAAGCTAATGGAAGGAAAGAGGTTTGCAATGATGTATTCCCTGTACAGTATATTAACCGTAGAGTGTTTTGCCGAAAATGATATGCTCATATGTATATATTTTCAAACTTGAGATATATTGAAATGGGGACCTTATAAAGGGTTCATATGTTATTCTTAAAGCTCTTTAGTGAGTATAGATGTTTTATTCAAACTCGGACATATATATTGTCCAATTATGTTTTGAAATCTGAGATATATACCCATATAGTTGGGAATGTTTTCGAAATAAACCACATTATTATTTTTCAAAATGGTGAACTTGCTGAGCATTATGTAGCTCATTCTTGCTTTATAAAAACTTTTCAGAAAGAGAAGAATTTGGCCGATTAACTCTGCACCAGCAGAAGAGGAGTAGAAGATTTACCCCGGAGATGATTTAGTTCCTGATAAACACTACAGAGTAAGTCTGATAGGTTTTCAACTGTAATAGTAAGACTTGTCTTCAAGTGTAGTTGTATAAGTGGAAGTGCATAAGATTCTAGATTGTACAGATGAATTGTAATATTTAGTGTTACTTTTGATTATCATTTCTAAGGCTCTAACTTGTTTGTGCGTAAGATTAAGGTCTGGATGGATGTATTGTTGAGTTGTAAAGTTAATACAGGTATGATATGGTTGGATGGTGATGTGACGACTTGAATCTTTGACCTCGGATTTGGGGGCATCACAGGAATGGTATCAGAGCGATAAGTTACAGTACTCAGAAACGAGAGTGTTGAGAGTTAAGTCTAAGTAGGAGAATGACATAAGAGATCGTAGTAAACTTATTATTGGACTTCTGGAAGAGGTACCGTTGAGTAGAATGGACTGGAGTGTTTACTGGAGGTATTATACTAGGGTCGATAGAATCCTTAGAGACCTTCAGAATGATGAATAGAGGTTTGAGAGTCGTACATGACCTATCATAGGTAATGATATAGGAAGCAGAGCGCAATCTCAAGAGCAGCTGAGGTAGAGGCGATATTGCCAATCTGATCGGATGACTAGGCTGGCATAAATTTTGTGGCCCATAGTCTTCCACAGTTTAGGAGGCGGCATTTTAAGAATCAAGAAGTTTAGACTTCCCTACATAATTAAGGGTACTTAGTACTTGGAATAATGAAAGTCTTTTACTTTGGCTATAAGATCCGATTTTCGATAAATAACGGGTTTACCTGAAAGTTGGTCACTATGTCGTTGTCGATTTCATTACCCTTGATGGCGAATTTTACATGTGTTATACGAGAATATTATCATAAGACGAGCGTGCTAGATAATTCCACACATGATTCGGACGCTAGAGCATGGTAGTTCAACTTAGAGAACAAACAAGTAGAATTAACAAAGGGACTCAAGAGAAGTTGAATATGGTTGCAACGAGCGATACAGTGATCTCAGAGTCTACCAAAAGAAAAGACCAGCGGGTCTAGAGTGGGATCCTTTGATAGAGATGTTATCAGGGACTACGTATATATGTATTCTAGACCTCAATATTTTTGGTATATGTTCACATACACACACCCGCCACTGAACCTATGGACTGCACTGAGATCCCTGAGAGATCTCTTTGATCTGTTCCCAGGGGGAACTGGCCACTTGTGATTCATGTTGGAAGGCATGAAATAGGACCCTATGGACTTAGCAGGTGTCCCCGGAATGATGTGAAGCTTGGTCTTCAAAATAAAGCACGGAAATGACAGATATATTTGTGAAACCCCAACTCGATAAATGACTTTAAGATGATGATTGAGAGACGCACTAGTTGGTGTCTTGTATTACGAAGACGAAGAGATGGAGTTACCCTCATAATGGTGATAATGAGATGCACGAATGATCATTAACTTATTTTGGTAACTACCGGCAGGTGCACTACTTCATTTTAAACTGTTCATTAACCCTGTTACCTCGATTAGTTTATATCAGGTAACCCTTCTAGCTTTCTACTTCATACTTGTGGAATAACAACCAGTGAGATACTTTCCCTAAAGCAGGACTTATCCGAAGTAATTTTATTTGATCCATGAACATTCTATTCAAAAATTCATGATGATCTTGTTTGGCTCAGGCCTATTTACACTTTCTTTCAATTATCCAAGGAAGGTTCAACAAATATTTCCTTAATTAATCGATGAATATTATTTAACGAATATTGACATTTGATTGCTTCTTTCATACTTGCACTCTTCAGTTGAGCTCATAAATATTTAACAAATTATTGAGGACATGGATAATCTAATGTCCAGACATCCTTCATGAATTCTTTTCTACTATTCGAGATGAGATGGTACATCGTACATTGAAATCATAGTAAGGATATCATTTTTATATCGGTAAATTTAATTCTATTGTAGGATCTGATAAAGCATGTGTACGGAGGCACCCTTGGGTGGACCGTTTCACTGGTAAGTAATATTTGATGAGAGGTTATCGATTGTTCCGATACCTAGAACATTCTCTTCAAATTTTATAGTTTTCTTTTTCAAACTTAATAACTTCTTATTTCCATTCGTTGTCCAAGTAGCCTAAAGTTTCTTCAGTGGCTACGGTGTTGAAATTTCGTTCTAGCCAATCGAAACCGGCTAGTTGATATGTCAATATGAATGACTAGTTGATTGTTCTGACTAGTCACCAATGTGTCATTATGAAGAACATTTAGCTAACTGTCCTAGCTAGTGGTGATGTCTCAAATAGGTGGACTAGCAAATTTTGTCTAGCTAGTTGCTAGTGTTTCTTGAAAAGGACCAGTTATTGTTTCACTGGTCCAACTCCCAATTTAATTTATTCAGCAATTCTGCCATGCATTTTGCCTACGGTAAAGCATGATGATGAAAGTTCGATGAATAACTTGATTGAGACCTAGTGAGGTCGCCCACTCGACTTGAACTCTTACCCATCTTCGTATAAGACTTTATATCGAATATTTTATTCTTTCATTCATACAATGAGAATTCATTTGAAACCATTGATTACTTGGATGACAAACTACTTCATTCTTTAATTGTCATGGAGTAGAATTGCTTTCTATTGGCTGACCTTCATCAATGCGACTTTAGATTTCCTCTTATTATTCAGGAGGAAAAGTATCCACCCGATGTAAGAATTGTATAAAGACCGTCTTTAAGACTTTTGTATCCAACAATCATTGCCCTCGTGCAACATTCTCTATGATATCATATTACAGAATTATCAGGACCTGAAGGAATAAACCTTGTTGTACTCTTTCTGTCTATCCTTACATCTCTGAAAATCGAGACTCCTAGTATTTGGAACCATCAACATTCTTGGAACATCCAATGTGGAATTCTTATTGAAATTATCTATTGGACCTTGTTATTTTGAAACCATTCCTTTCAAAGTGATTATTCTAAGGTGAACGGGAGGTACAATTATGAACCGTTACATCAATATGAGATCAAAAAAAAACCAAATGTTGTAATTGTGCAGCCAGAGCATTATGCCGAGTAATTATTTAAAGTAGGAGTAACATATCGGGGCATACCACAAGGACCTTTAATATTAGTGTAAGGGAGGTTATAAGAAATGATGAGGTGGTTGGGAGTACGCTCCTACCAACTGTTGTCAGGATGTTATATTAATGAATTCTGGAGTTACCAAGCCTTTTCCTAATCCAAGAAATGCAAATCGATTGCAATGTAAAACATATCCTTAGAGGAAACTAACATGGAAGTGAGATGGACAAGAAAGGAAGAAATATCGTGGCAAGAATGTGAAGCTTTATTTAGCTTAAAGGGATTGATGCACATAGAGAGACATAAAGTTTAACAGGCCCCTAATAGCAAATGGATGCATGGATATATGCCAATGATCCTTCGAGATTACCACCTAATCAAGTTTATTGGGAATCGCAGTAGCATGCAGGCCTCAGGCTGATTGGCGCCAATGGTGAAAGAGGACGAGCGTATGACATCTTACATATACCATCAAGAGCTGATACCCTTATCGGAAATGGAGGAATTGTTGACTAGTTAAAATGCGTAGTTGTTTTTCAAAGATAAGGTTAAAAAGCGGGTTTCACCAACTCAAGATCGACCTCTGTACTGTGTCCAATTTGGCATTTCACACTAATATAAACGTTATAAAATTATGGTAGTATCATTTGAGTGGACTAATGAGTCAGAAGCATTTATGGATTAATGAACAAAGTTTTGGAATGAAATGAGATATGAGCAACAACCTCGTTGTTAGCTATACTTGATGATAAAAAGAGGACTTTGAGGGTCACGATGATGCGTCTTTCGAGAGTTTAAGAGGTGTGCTGATGCAGTAGAAAAAGGATGATAGCCTATACTTCTAAACAACATAAAGGTTACGAGATAGCACTAACCGTGAGTCGGGTATTAGTCATGATAGCGTTCACGCATAAAACTGAGACGTTAACTTTATGAGAAAAGTGTGAAAATTTTTCCACAAGTGCCATAAGTATATCTTCATATTAGAACTAAACATAATAAAGAGAAGGTGACAAAAGGGAGCAGGGAGTATAATGGAGAAATCTGTTATTACCCAGGAAAGGCCAGTGTGGTGGCCGATACCTATAGAATGGATTATTCGAAATTGGAATTCAGTCAGTATTGATCGAGAAAATAGAGTATATACAATAAAGAATAATGTTAGAGGAAATGACTAAATTATGGGGAGGGACAAAGATGTACAGAGAATTAAGAGAATGTTTGGCAAACGGATGTGAAGAATGGTATTGGCAAACTATTAAGTACAAACGCAACATGTCAAAAACAAAATGATAGAGATCTAGTGGATTAATTCCGCCTGTAGAAAATTTTGAACTTGGACAGAATTATAATGAACTTCATGAGTAGGTCGCCGAAGACCGAGCCAAGAGATGGCCCTAGTTGATTTATAATTGTTGGACCAAGTGATTTACCTACGAGAGACCTTCCATTTAGGAGATTATCGATTTATATACGGAAGAGATGGTGGTGCAATATAAAACTTCTGCAGTGATTACGTCAGATAGAGACTTAAGGTTAAACTTCGAATATTGAAGGTGCTTTCAAGTATAATTAATAAAGAGATTGAGCGTATGTACTAATTTGATCTGTGGCTGACGGACAGGGAAGAAGAATTATCCAGACGATCGAATTTATATTTATTGTCGTGCCTTAGATTTCACGGGGCAGTCGAGAATAAAAACTTATCCATGAAATGAATGTTGTTATCACGATCGTCACCATGCGAACGTAAGGACGTCTCTTGTAAAGCGTACTACGAAAGAAGAAGTTTCGCTTTTCTTGCGTTACGAAGAAGTCAATGAACGAGGGATATAGTAGCGGAACTGGTTCGACGTATACCGAAGATTATACAGTATCCATAGCAAGTGGTAACGGCTGACGGGAGGCAACACATGCGTGCTAATCAAGCCAAGGAATATGAGGAATACCGTGCATATTGACGTTGTCTCAGATTGTAAAACACGACCACAAAGTATTCACGGGCTAACGATACAAGGACTCAACATGGATACTATGAACAAGGTAGAGGAGGAACGTATAAGTAGTGGGATAGAAATTTTCATTCATAGAACAACCGATAAGGAATACAGGTCGAGGAGAGTATGCGTTGAGAAACAACATTAAAGCGTTGGTGAGACCAAGGGAGAGAACAATAGGGTTAAAGTGTCAACCTGAGAGTTAGAAAGGGTAAGGTTGGGATTGTATCCACAACTAATATCCTTAGGTTCTTAAGATAGAATCCTTTTAAGGAGATGAGACTGCAATAGCCCTAATTTTTGTGAATATTCGAAACCTGGATGAATAGTAATTTTATGGGTGGATAAGAAAATTTCGCAATCACGATATGTATGAATTATTAAATGAAGATTTCGAATTGATATTACGTCCTTACGGTACAGACGAGTGTATGTAAAAGTCATTAGATTTTTTTTTTACGAAACTCATTATTTCGAATGGTCAAATTTTATGAGATATTAAAGGAGTATGAGGTGGGAAACTTCGTGATGCTAAAGGTATCCCCTGGAAAGGATTGATGCGGTTTGTTAAGAGAGAGAAGCTAAGTATGAGGTTTATTGGACCTTTTGAGATTTTGAGGCGTATTGGGAAGTTAGCCTACGAGTTAGCCTTGCCCCAAGCTTACATCAAATTCATAATGTGTTTCATATGTCTATGTTTCGACCCTACCACACCGACTATCGGCATGTGATAGAGTACAACCAAGTGGACCTATGACCCGACTTGACCTATGTGGAGCAACCCGTGGAAATCATGGATAGAGAAGGAGCAAGTGCTAAGGAACAAGGTGGTCAGACTAGTCAGAGTATTGTGGCAGAATCACAACGTAGAAGAATCAACTTGGGAATTTGAAAGTGAGATGCAACAGAAGTACCCCCACCTATTCTCGACCTGATTCCGGGACGGAATCCTTTTAAGGGGGGAAGACTGTAATAACCCTGATTTTTGTACTACTGTAGAAAAGACCCAGATGAATAGTAACTTCGGTGTGTAAGAAAAACAAATCCCACCCATAATTATGTAATGGAAATTTGAGGATGATTAATTCATATTAAAATTATATAAGCAAAATGAGTGTATGTAAAAGCCGTCAAAAATTAGTAAATCACACTTCGTAAGAAATTACGATTTTTGAGAAAGCGATAAATACGAAAGCCGTGACATGGCCAAGGACTTTATAAACATGAGAATATTATGGAATAAGAATTAAGAAGATATTGGAGAAATGAAAACCACTTGAAGAGATTTTATTAAGAACATTTTTAAGGAGTGGTATAACATTGCATGGAAAATTAAGTAATAAACTTGGAAAATAACCAAGGGCAATACCCATGCAAAATCCATGCAAATTACATGCAAGGTGGTTGATTTAGCTAGTAACCAAGCCAAGGAACTAGGTAACTAGTAGTTGGAAGCATGGTTAGAAAACCAAGTACTAGTTAGAAACAAACCAACTAGTTAGGAAACATAGTTAGCATAAAAGATGGATCACCAAGCAAATTGTGTAGGCTTTTTAGACTTGGAAAATCTTGACCAACTAGCCATAGCCTTTATACATATAAGATATTAGCACATTATTGTAGTTAAAAGAAAAAGCAAAGCAAGTAGCAAACACCACTTCTCTCTTCTTTTTTTCTGCATTCTGCTGAGCAACAGAACAAGGAGGAGAAAATAATTTTTTTCCTTGCCTTCCCCTATCTCAAATATTCCCAAATTAAATCCCAAGGTTCTTCAGAGTACTAGTGAGGTACGTTTTAATTTTCATAATATTATATGAATCCTAGCATACCTAGAAAAATTTTCAAAGTTGCTTGGTGAATAGTGATCTTATGAAATCTTGTTTTTGGATCTTAAAGATTAAGCCATATATTGATCAACCAAGGAGTTTGAGAAGAATTTCAAGCCTTGTTGAGATACTTTGAACTTCAAGGAAGGTATAATTTCTTAACCCTAGTAGCCATTGCAAGATTTTAAGCTTGGTTTAATAAGATCTAAAAGTTCTAGTGATAAAAATGTTCCATCAAGTTTGATTATTGGAAAATCTTGGATATTGATGAAAATTGTTGTGATGAAAAATTTTGTTATGTTATATGAAGTCATGAGAGTAGATAAAATTTGAGTTTGGTATATTTGTGATGATATTGAAGTGGGTGGAAATTTTGGAAGTTGTATGTCTTGTAATAAGTGGTTTTGACAAATCTGCAAATACCCCTGTTTCAAGCTGTGATTCGGAACCCTAAATCTACTCCCCTGGAAACCTACCTTATATGCTTGGAAAGGTCTTGATCTGTAGTTTTTAGAAATGTAAAGTTTAATTCCAAGGGATTTGTAGATTTTGAGTTATGGACGATTTAGTGAGATGTGTTCTGAGTAGGGAGTTGCAGAGAATTGTCCCCTTGTAAATAATTTTTGGACCCTTAAAATCGGTGTTGAACCTATGGTAAAAATTGAGTAGCAAGTTCTTACAGTGGAGTAGATGACATAAAAAGAATTAGGTGAAAATTTGAATTTTCCAATTTTATAAAAATCGTAGAGTACAAACTGCGCAGTAGGAAATCCCTGCAGGAAAGATTATGGTTTAAGGGCTTGGTTAAGGACCTTAGAAAAATCCTTGGGATGTGTGAAAATTATATTTACACCACATTGCAGTGAAGAAAGTATAATAAAATGAATTTTGTAAAAAGGATTATTTTTTTCGATTTTATAAAAATGTTAGAGCGAAGTGCGCGCGAGTGAAAAATCACCTAGGAGGTTAGTTTAACGTAGTTTTAAGAGTACTCACTTGTGTTCCAAGTTTGAGGAATGGATTCGAGTAGAATGGATAACGAATGTGATAAAGTTATGACATGGTCATATGGGAGGGTTAGTGGTCACAAATTGGAGTCTTTAAGTTGGTCTTACATCCTTTAAAACCTTACGATTAAGCGGTGTTGTTAAGGTACTAACGTACGAATATTGATCATGTATAGATCTTCGTTCCACGTCGCGAGCTCGACCACCCCACCCTACCAAGGCAAGTTTACTTTTCAAAACTTATATATAAGGATTTTCACTGTTGTGTTTATAGCTTCCAAACGTATTATATGTTTATGCTTTACGAGATTATGTTGAAGTTTGAGATATATGCATATGTGTTTGTACACCCTTGAACTTAGAATGAAAGTGTTTTCTTCGGACAACGACTCTAGCAATAGAGGTCGTAGCGGTCCAAATATACTAATGACCGGGGAGCGGTATATTATTGTATCGTGATTAAATTGCTAAAACCCGAAGGATCATTCGGGAAGTATCGTATACTTAAGTATTTATTATTTTTACATTATTATAAATACTCAAAAATGTCTATCTTGGATTAAAAGCTTATTTTAATTAAATAATTATTTTATTAATTGTTTATATTAAATCTCAAAATATCATTTATTAATTATTGTTCATTATTTTAAAGACAAAACTAATCCAAGATACCTTCATCGTTTTCAAACTCGAACTCTTTCGAACCCAAACATTTTCGAAAACCCCCGGTCAGGTTTTGCTTCTTGTACACTTTTCAAGAATTATCGGTCGACTGAGGTCGAACTTCAACTACTCGAATTTTCTATCAAAATGATTTTTGACAAGAAAGAAAAAAAAGGGGGACTCTGGCAGGTGTGGGAATCGTTGACGAACGATTCCCAGGATGTGTAAGCGGCCGCGAGCCAGGCGGTCCATCAATTATTATTCTGGCCCAGGTGTTGCCGAAGGATGATTACGGATGTAGTTTTCATCAAGGGTGATTACGGATGTAGTTTTCACCCGAGGATAGTTACGGATGTAGTTTCTATCCTTCTACCGGTAGAGAAGACCCACTGATTATTGGACTTGGATGTGGCGACTGATCATCGTCAATCCCTGTCAGGTTTTATGTTTTCTTCAAGTCCCATCCTCCACTTTGGAAAAATACTCAGACACTGCTTCTTGGGCCTAAGTGCCAAGTTGCCGATAGTGTGGTTTTTTATTAGAAAAATATTGACATCGTGCAGTATCTAGAACTGCAAGATTTTCTATAAAGATTGGCACGTGTTAGAGCACCCTTGCAATTATTTCAAAGAATGAAATGTTTTTAAATGAGAAACCTTCTAAGCTAATGGAAGGAAAGAGGTTTGCAATGATGTATTCCCTGTACAGTATGTTAACCGTAGAGTGTTTTGCCGAAAATGATATGCTCATATGTATATATTTTCAAACTTGAGATATATTGAAATGGGGACCTTATAAAGGGTTCATATGTTATTCTTAAAGCTCTTTAGTGAGTATAGATGTTTTATTCAAACTCGGACATATATATTGTCCAATTATGTTTTGAAATCTGAGATATATACCCATATAGTTGGGAATGTTTTCGAAATAAACCACATTATTATTTTTCAAAATGGTGAACTTGCTGAGCATTATGTAGCTCATTCTTGCTTTATAAAAACTTTTCAGAAAGAGAAGAATTTGGTCGATTAACTCTGCACCAGCAGAAGAGGAGTAGAAGATTTACCCCGGAGATGATTTAGTTCCTGATAAACACTACAGAGTAAGTCTGATAGGTTTTCAACTGTAATAGTAAGACTTGTCTTCAAGTGTAGTTGTATAAGTGGAAGTGCATAAGATTCTGGATTGTACAAATGAATTGTAATATTTAGTGTTACTTTTGATTATCGTTTCTGAGGCTCTAACTTGTTTGTGCGTAAGATTAAGGTCTGGATGGATGTATTGTTGAGTTGTAAAGTTAATACAGGTATGATATGGTTGGATGGTGATGTGACGACTTGAATCTTTGACCTCGGATTTGGGGGCGTCACACGATGGGTGGTCCTGATAGAGGATCTTCCACCATAGGAGGTTCGTTTGTGGTACCCCCTATCCTTTGGGCTGTATGACCTACGCCTCTTGCTCTTGCTCCACTCCCTTGAGCTTCGACTTTTTTCAAGTTTAGCCATCGATTCCTCAATTATCTTTTGAGTTTCTGCCTTTGCATAGAAATCTGCCAAAGTCTTAGGTTTCGCCCCTTGTAGCTCCTTCCAGAAATCAGTACCTGGGCGTACGCCCGCAATCAAGAAATTCTTGTAGGTTTCATCAGTGGTCTTCCTCACCTTAGGGACCTCCGCATTGAACCGTTTGAAATACTCAGTAAGAGTTTCATTCTTGTCTTGTTTGATGTTCGCCAGAGTGTTGGCTGGGGGTGCGAACGCAACTGAAGCCCAGAACTGTGTAACAAACAGTTCACTCATTTGTCTCCAAGATCGAATGGAATTTGGGCGTAGCCTCTTGAACCATTGGTGAGCACTTTCCCTTAACGTGGCCGCCAACAAACGACATTTTTGTTAAATCTTTCACCTGGTATACCTCCATTTTCGTGTCAAACCGACTAAGGTACTCCATTGGATCGGTGGTTCCACTAAATTTCAAGTCTCCTACCCCCCGATATTTTGGTGGGAGTGGCAAATCCCTCACCTTTTTGGTGAAGGGTGAAGCTACTGTTAAACCCTCCAACGACTGTTTTTCCAACTTTAACTTTTTGAGTGCTTCACGCAGGTCCTTCACCTTGTAATGTTCATTCTCACCATCTGTGAATTGACTTCCATCGTCACTGGAATTCCCAGTTGAACCCTGGCCATCATCACGGCGCTGAGGGTTATGCTGAGAGCTATAGCTTCGCTCATCATCACCCCCTTTGGAAAGCCTGCCGGACCGAGAAATAGATTTGTCCTTTCTGTGACTTTGCGATCCTCTCGACTGAGACCTCATATCCTGAGTTCTCCTAGTCTGCCTCTCCCTTTTTCCATCGAGTTTATGACGCAAATCCTTGCTAGTCATTTTGTTCCCCAGTCTATCGAAGACACTCAGGCTGCAAGTGGGTGAACCCTGGGACTGTTGAGTTTCTTCGTCCCCATCCTTCCAATCCGGATTTGTCTGATTAGTCTCCACATCAGAAAATCCCTTCTGTGATGCCTCCTTTTCCGACTCTTCCCCATCCTCATTACTGTCAAAGTCCAAACGAACCGGTGTAACCACCTTCTTTTTCACCTTTCGGTCCGTGGAACCGTGTTTTTGCTTCCACTTTTTAAGCTTCTCCGATTTCTTTTCCAAAGAAGTGATTTTCTTTTCCATCCTTTTGACCTTATTCCTTAGCTCCTGGTTCGTCCTTCCTTCCTCACGCTGTTCATCATCCTCACTTCGACCATCCTCCAGTGTGTGCACATCACCAGAACCCCGTGACATCTCTTCCCTCAAGAGATAAAGCCTCCCCTCCTTCTAGCGCCACAAATGTTGTGAGGGAAAATTGGTACAACACTTCAATAAGAGAATTAGAAGAACAAACCAAAATAATCCAATAATAATGATTAAACAAGCCGAATTACAAGCCAAAACCCTAGTTTCATAAACCCTAATTCGGGAGGATGAATGATGGATATCGGGACTGAGTTTGCAAGTACTCCCAGCTATCCTGATCGAATATGACCTATTCAATCAATAACCAGCAGCTAGGAGCAAGTGTTAGAGGTGTAAAATGTGTGTCTCACCTTGCAAAGTGCCTACATACTCTTATATTTATAAGAGATCAAGTCCCATGTAGTTCTTGAGAATCCTCCACCATATGATGAGCCTTATCCTCCATAAACCACCTGCCTTGATCGTTTATCCCTACTGATACGGTTGCCCGACTGTTATCCCAACAGAATCCTTCGATTATCCTTTCATATATGTGATATATCCATCCATTTATACGTATATATATATATATATGTATATTCCATATATATACACGCATATATATATACATATTCCATGTATATTTGATGTTAATCCATGATAACCACCTCTGATATACCGTTCCTGTTGTTTAGGAATTATCCATTGGGCCGTTTGGACGTTCCTTATCTGATTTCCCGTGTTTTAAGGAGTTCTGTGATAGCTGGTATGTTTTCTAGGAACTGTCAGGGTTCACGCAATTGAACCCCTGTTTGATCGCCTACCACCCAGTTGAACCCCTGTCCAGCCTCAGTGCAGCACTACCCCAATCCGGGGTTCACATACTCGCACCTCTACATGTACATATCCCAAACCAATCTGTCAGAATCCTTATTTTCAGTCTATTCCTAAGGCATAGTGGGCCAAAACACCCATACATAGTTCAACCTATCCCTCCGTATCCGCATTATTCGAACCCGTAACCTTAATGGGCCTTAAATCAAGCCCAAGGCGGATTTTGGGCACAACAGCTGCCTATTAAGAGATGATAATGGGATGTTTGTAGCAGGGTATGGAGGTGTTTTTCTGGGGGATCTTGATCCCAAGATTGCTGAGGCTATGACGTTCCGTGAGGCTTTGTCTTGGGTGAAGGGAAAGAAAATGGTGAATGTGGTTTTTCAACTTGACTCCCTGCTAGTGGTTCAAACTTTTAGACAGAAGGATAGAGATCAAATGTATTTTGGTGATATCATAGATTATTGTTATAATAGTTTTAAGGACTTAAGGTCCTCTAAGATTCAGTTTGTCAGAAGATCAGCGAACATGGCAGCTCATAGGATTGCTAGAGAGGCTATTTCTATGTTTGATCGTAAGGAGTGGACTTCGGTCCCTTCTTTTCTTACCAATGTAATCTCTAAAGATTTTGATTAATGATTAATTTTCCCTTTCAAAAAAAATAATTAAGTTTATATATCTCATAAATGAGTATTTGTTCTAACAAATTTCGAAGGTGATTTTGGTAGTTTACTTTTTATTTTATTAATTACAAATCATATTGCAAGATTTTATTTAAGCCATATCAGATTTTAATGTGATTGTAAAAATATTTAAATTATATATATCTTAAAGTTGTACAAAAATATTATAAGACAAGTATGTAAGTTATATTCCTCGTTTGTTTTGTCAATTTTTTAGTTACATAGGAACTTGAACTTCCCTTTAACTAAGTTACAACCAAAAATTCCAAGGTAATTAAAATGTTTGTGTTTGGTTTATAACCATGTAACTAGAGGTTACATTGTTAATTTTGGTAAGTAATTAATGATTTTGTATTAGATAACTATGTAACTTGTGGTGACCATGGTTACCCTTGGTAACTACGTTCCCATGTTTCAGGGTACCCTTGTCATTTTATAATATAACGAACCAAACACTGTAAGTCTGTAACTCACTTTTAATCCAAAGAACTTCGAGTTACATAGTTGGGTTACATCGAAACAAACGAGGCCTATGTTTTTAGAACATATCCAATCATGAATAACCCTTAGCTAAAAGGAGATGTGGACTGCCATACATAAATTTTTCGGAGAATATGTAAAAAATATTCATCTCCATTGACCATTTCATGCTGACTATATTTGTCAAACCTTTAAATACCAGTACTGAAACTCCACATCATCTATCATTATAGTCAATTCTGTTGAAGTACAATACCTTACAGATTTAACAAACTATACATAATCAATATTTAATTTTATATCATTTTAGCCAACGGATGCTTTATTAGAGCATCTACAATGTGGTTGGCTAAAAATGATTAGCTAAAATAATATTTGCTGAACCTGTTAGATATTTATTGAACCTGTAAAATGTTGTAATTCAATGGAATTGGCTATAATGATTGACTATATTTTAAGTTGTTAAAAATAGATTATATTATTCCAATATGGTAATTGATATTTTATTATTATTTTAAGTTGTTAAAAATAGATTATATTATTCCAATATGGTAATGAGTGATGTGGAATTTTGCTCCAGATGTTTTCAGGTTCAGCATATATAGCCAACATGATGGGATCTATATATATTATAATGGCAGGAGATCGAAAATGAACCAGGACAGTTTAAGGTATTTTTCTTGAATTTTCGTTTTTCTATTTTTTTATTGAAATTATTTTCTTGCATTAAATAACTATTAATGACAATTTAATTAGTCATTAATTACATCTATTAAATATCTATTCAATTTATTCTATTTAATTTTTTTTTAAATTAGCAAATTTATTTGAACATTATAGTTATTATTTCAATGTTAAATATTAATTATATACAGTTAAGTTTATTTTTAGGTAAAATGACGACTAACAATTGTTTATATTGCGTTATTTTTTATTTCCTATTCAAGATCATTATATTTTCTTTTCGGATAATTATAGGATAGACGGCCTTAACTTCTCAAGCAATTTTTATTATCAACGATTGTGAAAGTCGTAATAAATTATGGAAGTACAAGATATCTACTTAATTTTTGGAATTATATACAAACAATACATACACATTTTTAATTTTGCGCATGAATATATTATACATGAGTTATGATCAAATCAATTAAATTTAACAAATCCAACCATTTATCGGAAGAAAAATTGATAAAAAATCTATACACCCATGGTTTCATTACATTGTGTCGAAATAAAATTTTATTCTAATTAAACAAATTTTTACACTATTATTGAATATGTATATTATGAGAGATGTGTCGACTTTAAAAAAATGTTATTAACCAGAACTTCTCAAGCATTCTTTATTATCAATGATTGTGGAGTCGTAATAAACCAGGAGATCGGAGAGGCTTTCACTCAGAAGTTTCAAAATATTTTTCTTGATTTTCACATTTTTGATTTTTTTATTAAAATAATTTTCTTGCATTTAATAGCATTCTAATTAGTCATTAATTGTGCATATTAAACTTATATTAAATACACTTTATATTATACTTAATATAAAATTTTTGCAATCTTTACTAGAACATTATAATTATTATATTAATATAAAATATTAATTATCTATCTAAAAGTATAATTATTTCAAGGTAAAACGATAAAATAAACTTATTTATATCGTCCATTTCTAATCCTTATTCAAAATTGATGCAATTTTTTTCGTCAATAATATATAGACGATTTTAACTTTTCGATTAATTCGTAATCAGTAACCGTGAGAATCATGATAAGATACGGAGGCATATAAATTTTCCAATTAACATCCACAATCTAAATACAAGCAATATTGTATAATTTACTTTTACACATGAACAATTTACACATGGGGTGTGATCAACTCGATTAAATTGAACCAATCCAACATTTTTCTTTACTGATTAAATCAATGAAAAAGTTATATATTCGGTGTTTCATTATATCGTGTTGGATTAAATTAATATTCTAACTACACAAATTCTTATACCATTACTAATGAATTAATCATGCATGTATGTTATGAGACGGGAATTAATTATGCATGTGTGTTATGAGACGGGCGTAAGTCAATCAAATCTCTTATCACATTTACATTTTGCTTCTTTTTTCATCATACAAACAAATTTATCAACAAACTAAGCAATCACGTCTCTCATAATGCCACTGACAGCAAAAATGATATAAAAATGTTATTTTTAGTTATCAATTTAGTTATCAATTGTTGAACTTTACAAATGTTTATCAATATTGGATTTCAAAAGCATTTTTTTATGTAACAAAATAAGTGTCGTCAATATATTCGAAAATATTATTATTAATACTTAAGAGTTTAACTGAAACATGTTTTTTTGCTAATTCTTTTCTCTATAATTCTTTAACATTCAAATTTAGTTACATTTTACACAAGTTTCAGTTCAGCATATCAATTTCAGATAGTAAACCTCAACAAACAATGATGTTATATATACAATTTTAAAAAATGTTTTCACGCCGCGCGTAGCGCGGCTTTACTACCTAGTTGACTATAATTATAGATAAGAAAATTGTCCCATTGGAGTGAATTTCTTTTTTACACAATCTCTATAATATCTATTTATGGTATTTTTTATTAAAATTTAACTAATGATTATTCATCATTGGAGATACTCATATACAATAGAGTACTTGATTTCACTGGATCAAAATCTGTTTCCTATGGAACAAAACCATGTTGAGTGGGGTTAAAAAGAAGTGTAAGAACCCTAATTTTTGGTAATATTTTCTTTTATTTAATATCTTGTGACATTATCATTATGGAACCTTTCTAGTCATCCCTGTTGATTAATAGAATTGATTGTCTGAGAAACTGCGTTGTTGCATTTATTATGTAAGATATACAGAGAGATTGTGAAGGCAAGAGTTTTACTGTTAGTAATATTTATTAAACTTGGGATTGAGAATGGTTAGAATATTAAAGGATTTATTAAGAGTTAAGACGAGGAATTATGAACATTCGAGGAATTTACACAATAAGTACTTAAGGAATTATAGGGGAAATCTCTACGCGACGAAATATTATTACGAGAGAATAATTAAGATACGATACGAAGTAAGGATTAAATGACAAGCATTGGTGGGAGAATAATATTACAAGGAAAGAAATTACATGCAAGTGCCATGTAACTAACTAGTTAGGAAAAGGAACTAGAAAGCATAAAAGTAGAGGTGAATAGTGACATGTATGATGGGTGATGTACCTAGGGGACAATAGGGCATGGGAGGCAACCTACACTCTAGCTTGGCAACATGTGACTACTCTTAATACCCACAATAATACACATCCTACTTATCATTTCTTACCATTCAAAACAAAACAAAGAGAAAAACACTCCCCCCCCCCCTTAGAAAAAGCTCTCGGCCGAACTACTAGGAGAGAGAGGGAGAGATTTTCTCTCCAACATTTCTTCGTCTACAACCTCAAGCAAAAATCCTAGGGCTTCCTTGCATCATAATAGAGGTATGGTATCAATTTCATAGCCTTCCATCCATTGATTCTTGAGATATAAATTGTTGAAAGTTTAGAGAGGTGTTAACATAAGTTGTTATCTTTTAGATCTTGAAGGATTAAGGTTTGTGAGGGCTCATACAAGTGTTCTTAGTTGTTGTAAGGCTCATCCAAGGTCTTTAGCAACTCAAGAAGGTATAAAATCTCAAACCCCCCTTGGTTATGTATTGTTCATATAGTATGGTAGTAGATCCATGTGTTTTAGGACTTATCTTGGATGTATATGTATTGGATAGCATGGATCTTGAGTTTTGATGTTGAGATTGTGATTTTTATGACTATGGTTAATATATATATCTCCATGAGTGTTATGAGTCATGATCTAAGTGTATTAAGTGGTGATTATGTTATGGAAGTATGAAAAATGGTTGATCTAAGTGACTTGAGCTTGCTGAGTTTGTCCATGAACTTTGATCTGTGTTGTAGCACGATTTTGAACCCCCAAATGATGTCCCCTGATGTCCTACCTTATATTGTTGGACAGATAATTGAATGTAGTTTCTGGAAATGTAAGGTTCATAGCTAGGTGATGTGTGGATTTTTAGTTATGGCCGGAGGAGTGAATTTTGTTTCTGGACTATGGACTGCATTAAGTGACCCCCTTGTGAACCTTGTTTAAACACCTTAAAATATATTTGGGATCATGGAAAAATTTGAGAATGTAGGTAATGCAGTGGTGAAGACCACCCAAAAGGAATTGGATTAAAATATGAATTTTTGGATTTTATAAAAATGCTAGAGTAAAATTCGCGCAATGGAAAAAGTCGATTAGTGGAACATTATTCTAGGGTTAGTGGTTATGATTCGAACGTGGTAACTAAATTAAGTCGAGTAAGTGACGAGCGTAAACGAGTGATGACATGGATCTATAGTGGGGCTAGGGAGTCATAAGACGAAGTCGATAAGTTAATTTCGTACCCCCTTAAAACCCCGTAATTAAAGAGAAATTGTTAAGGTACTAACGAACGATTATTGTTTATGTATAGATCGTTCGAATCCGCACGCTCGACCACCCCAACCAAACCAAGGCAAGTTTACTTTTCAACACTTATCCCTATACAAGGATTTTCACTGTTGTGTTTGTAGTTTTCAAATTATATCAAATGCTATGTTTATCGAAGTATTGATGCAATTGAGATTGAACAAGTACATGTATGCTTTTACCCCTTGAACTTAGATTGAAATGTTTTCTTCGGACAACGACTCTAGCAATAGAGGTCGTAGCGGTCCGTATATACTATTGACCGGGGAGCGGCATATTATTATATCGTATCTAGAGTACGAAAACCCGAAGGGTCATTCGGGTGGTATCGTATATTCAAGTAACTATTGTTATATCTTCGTAAATACTCGAAACCCTATCTTGGATTAAAAGTTTATTTTATCGAATAATTATTTTATTAATTATTAATATTAAATCTTAAAACATTATTTACTAATCACTGTTCATTATTTAAAGACAAGTTAATCCAAGATACTTTTTAAGACTTCAAACTCGAACTCATTTGAACTCAAAACATTTTCGAAAACCCCCGGTCAGATTCTGCTTCTTGTATGATTTCAAGAATCATCGGTCGACTGATGTCGGACCTCAACTACTCTGTTTTCAATCAAAATCAAGTTTTAAAAGAAAAGAAAAAGGGACTCTGGCATGTGTGGGAACCGTTGACGAACGATTCCCGGGATGTGTAAGCGGCCGTGAGCCAGGCGATCCATCACTTATTATTCCGGCCCAGGTGCTGCCGAAGGATGATTACGGATGTAGTTTTCATCGAGGGTGATTACGGATGTAGTTTTCACCCGAGGGATAGTTACGGATGTAGTTTCTATCCTTCTACCGGTAGAGAAGACCCGCGGATTATTGGACTTGGATGTGGCGACTGATCATCGTCAATCCTTGTCAGGTTTTTATGTTTTCTTTAAGTCCCATTCCTCCATTTTGGAAAAATGCTTTGACACTGCTTCTTAGGCTTTCGTGCCAAGTTGCTGATAGTGTTCTATTTTGATGAGAAAGATGTTGATTCAATGCAGTATCTAGAACTGCAAGTTTATTTTGAAAACAAGGGCACAAATTGTTGCACCTTCGAGATTTATCGATTATGACAAGTGATTTTATAACTGATTGATACAAACAAGTATATCAACTACCAAACATATGAAATGTTATATTGCTTATCTTATACATATATTTCTTGCTGAGCTATAGTTGCTCACTCTTGCTTGTTTTCAAACTTTACAAACACAACAGCTAAGCGAAATGGCAAGACCCAGGCAGACTGTTCGAAAGCAGGTGACTAGGCCCGAGCCACCACTTGAGATTCCACCGGTAGGCCCCATTAGCCGGATTGGTTGGCAGCTTTTGTTAGTACGTTTTATTTATCAGCATGACTGGTGCAAGGCAGTGTATCGTAACAAACTTTCAAGCCGCCAACTTCGCTTCATATCGAAGTGTTGTTGGTAGCATAAATACTATTTAATTCGGTCTGTAAAAACTCTGATAACTTTATTACTGCTTAATCAATGTGTGACGTTTCTGAGGCTCTAACCTGTGTGTGTGAGTGTGGTGTGAGTTTATTGTGGGGTCGATGGCTGTGTTATATATATTATGTGCAAGAACAGGCATGTTACTAATGGAAAATGGACCGTGAGCGCCTAGATCTCCGACCCCGGATCTGGGGGCGTCACAAGAAGTCTGATTTAATTTTTTTTCTTTCTTTCTAAACTAAAGCATTTAGCTTCTTTATATTGATAGAATTTTTTTACATAAATCTTATATATTTTAGATCATATATCATAATTTTCGATATATGATGCAAATGCATATAAGTTCAGTGACGGACCTAGAGCATAATGCAAGGGGTCCAAAAATTCTTAAAAAATTTGAACCGTGTGAAATGCGGTTTTTTTTCCCACTAAATAATGCAAAAAATGAAAAAATTTCACTAAATCATACAAAAAATGGATATTTTCCACTAAATCATACAAAAATTGATATAAAAGAAGACAAATAAACCATTTAGGAGGGATCAGGGATAAGTAAATGACAGGACACACATAAATTTTTTGGAAAAAAAATTAAAATTAAAATTTCCCCAACCTAGGAGGGCCCCGGGACTCCCGGATCCCCCCGTTCCGTCCCGATATAAATTAAATAAAATCTCATTTCAGCTATATACCACACCATATGTCTTTCATAGTGAATCAATAATTCGATCGATAAACCACCACACGCACATTGTAATTACCTGTAAAAAAAATTCACACCATCCATAAAGGACAAGTTTTTCATCAAATATTTTATGTATTGGAAGAAAAATCCTTTATATTGTGTAACACAAAACAACTTTTATATATTTTTCTTAAATATATATGTATCATAAATGAATAACCATATAATATCATTTTTCACACAACATTGGTTAAGAAAACGAATCTCAAGTACAATTTGTAACATTGCATTTCTTTTATTTTTGCATTTCACTAGTAATCTCTTAAAATATTTATATCCTTTCTCGTAAAATAAGATAAATGCACAGCACCTAAACTAGTTAAATACATAATGAATTTGGTTGATAAACTACAAATAATTGTGTTTTAACAAATATATTAGAAAAGACATAATTTACTTCTAAAATAAAAAATTTACAAATATTTCAGACTAGGGTCGAGCTTCTTTGATTTTATCCATACTGTCAAACACAAACTGATTCAGTGGATTCAAAACACAGTTTGCATTGCAACAGTGAAGCCCAATCTCGGCATCAGCCCATATTAACAGACCCCTGGGCCCTGAACCACCAAAAAGCTTAAGGAGGTGTTTCGAATCTGATTTGAGCTCTTAATGAAGCTCTAGAGAAGTACTGCAACATTAACTCTGTGTCAAGACCTTTGAAATGGCTGAACTTGACAAATTTAAGATGATCTAGAGTACAATCTTCCGAATCTTCCATCCAATAGTTCATGATATTGTCTCCCTTGACAAGATACTGGTTCTCACTGCATCTCGTATCGGTAGCAAACATATGATAGTTTCTAGCATCTTGCTAGGCAACTCACTGATTATATCTTTTCCAATGCGATGGACCTTACTCGTGCTAGATTCCACCATTCTCTCTGCAACAAGAAAATAATTACTGTTATGCCATATATAGTTTTGTTATAATATCCCAAAATTCCAATAATTTCTATGATTTTAAGATTGATAATTACTTGGTGACCAGGTTTTCAGATTAATGATTGCATACTTGGGTTGTGTTCACCTGGGAAGAATGGAATGAGGTAAGAATGAAATGAAAATTGTAAACAAAATTTATGAAGATAGAAGGGATGTTTGGGAAAATAGTGAACAAATATGAGGGAGAAGAAGTTTCTTATGATGAAAATTGCAAGGAAAATGATGATGATGGAGAATGAAGCATTCCTTATTTGAGTATAAATTTCATTTCATTCTCTCCCATTCCATTCAAGTGAAGTGAACATAGCCTTAGAGCATCTCCAATGATGCACACCCCTTACCAATTTTAGGGATTTTCTTCCAAAAAACACTCTCCAACCACTTCTCCCCTTCCCAATATATTTTATAGACAAGTTGGATGTTTGAGTTTTATGAAATTAAGGAATACATAGAATTTATTGGCATAAAAGGTACTAGCAGATGGAACTTGAAATTGCTTTATTAACACAAATTCAAATTATGTATTAACATTTTAAATTTATTTAAATACAAAATTTAGTTTAATTTTAAAAATTACAGCAATTATTCCATTCACATAATTGTTGAGCTTAAGAAGAGACCCATGACTTAGGAAAAGACCACTGGCAACTGATTCATCAGCTTGACTCGAGCATTATCTCCACGACATCCCCAAAGCTCTTGAAGAGGTTGATAATCTTACAGTTGCTCCTTGCATTGCAAACGACCAAGACCGATGAGATGGAGGACCTTGCATTACCGAACTGTCGACTTGAAAGTGCATGACACCCTTATAAAGTCCTCTGATTCTGCTTTGGATAGTACACTATCAATTGAAATTTCAAGACAAGCTACTTAAGATTTAAGAAAATTACTTCAACAAAGTAACACTTAAGTGACAAGAACATGGGTCCATAAAGGGTAGAAAGG
Source organism: Saposhnikovia divaricata (assembly GCA_036435485.1). Taxonomy (NCBI): domain Eukaryota; kingdom Viridiplantae; phylum Streptophyta; class Magnoliopsida; order Apiales; family Apiaceae; genus Saposhnikovia; species Saposhnikovia divaricata. The sequence goes on along the minus strand of CM071599.1, from coordinate 183,326,154 downwards.
TTAGCTACTTATAAAGATACACATGTAAGAAATAATAAAAAGTTTTTGTATATGGCAAAAAGAAGCATGAGCCAGAAGCTGACTGAACAAGGTTAACAATAATGAAGATAATAAGCACCGAAATCATCCATCTCAACTGGGTGTTTCAAGCGTCTAATTTGCGCTGTTGAAGAAGCTTTAGAATATTGCAACATCTCTTTAAACATCGTTAATGTTGCATCCTCTTTCAAGGTTCCACTATAGTTGATGAACATTGTTTTCAGCAATGGAGAGCGGGCAAGTAGAAACTTGACCAACTCCAACTCAGCTCTGAGACCTTTGAAGTTACTGAACGTGACAATTTCAAGATGATCCATAGTACAGTCTTCAGAGTCTTTTATCCGATATTTCTTGAGATCCCCTTCAACGAAATACTCAGCCTAATATTGAGAAAATACTTCAGAATTGGCAAACAGTGGCCAAGTTGTTGTAATACACCATAAGTTGAAGTGCATGACTCACCGAGATATTTAGTTTGCACAAGTTGGGAGCACTCCGAATCAAACAAAGCAAACAAGAAACCTCAGAAGATTTATTAAATAATATATCAGATATATTTAGTATCTTTAGGTAAGGCAGTGATTTCGTAAGAGTTTTTGGAGAGCGTCCTGCGGCCAAATACTTTGAAACATGTTGCAAAGAAAGAGCACAAACAATTAGAAATTGATGCATTTTGCAAAGTTAGAATAGACAATGTAAAGGGATCCGAAAATTACCTGCATAAATTCCATTGCTATACAGAACTTCTCAATTTTTGGTAAGCTAACAAGAATCTTATCGACATTGAATTTTTTTGCCAATGTCCTCGACTTCTCTAACAAACCGAAAGAATATTCTGACAGGTTTTCTAACCCAGCTAAAGAAAATTCTGAAGTTATTTCATCACATAATTGATGTACGCATATGAGTTTAGGAGCACAGAAGTTGGTAGGGAAGATTCCATCGCAAAGTATCAACTTTAACTTCTCGAGCACAGGGCAATTAAAGATTTTTTGTTTGGAATCAGCAAGATCGATTAGCTCAACTTGAACTAACTCAAGATTTGTCAGATAAGGAAATGTTCCAAATGTAGGTGCATAGGGAAACCAAAATTTTGTAAGCTTCAAATGAGTTAGATCTATAGAAGAAAAATGATGTGCTGAAAATTCTCCAAGCTCAAGGTCCTCTAAATCAAGTTGTTTGGTACCATTCCTTGACAATAGCGGAATCCATTGATCAATATAATCATGAATTATTTGAAAATTACATTCATCGTCACAACTATAGAAGAAGAATTTGAGAATTGGACCATTATGGAGTAGTAGAACTCTATTTATTACACTAACCAGTTTATATGATTTCACTTCTGGATCATCACACTGCCTTAATTTATCCAAGATTCCATCAACGAATTCATCATCAAAGATTAAATCTGGAATCATAGTCCAGCAATGCCTCCATTTTCTTGACAAGACACTGGTTCTGACTGCTTCTCGTATTGGAAGAAAACCTACAATAGTTTCTCGTATGTGCTGAGGCAACTCACTGATTATATCTTCCTGAGGCACCTCATTCATTATATCTTTCTTAACACGAGGTACCTTTCTTCTACTAGACTTGACCATTCTCCTCTACAAAAGGAAACACCAACTTCTCAGTTATTTAGATTTATCCAACATATATTAACTAGCGCCAACTACTTAATTTTACAGAAGAGCTCACTCCATCATTATATCCACTTACCAACTATCAAGTTTACAGCAGACCAATGTAGATACATAATTTATATAAACACGCACAGATAAATCAAAATCAGATACATATACATATACTAGGTTCCAGACGCATAAGTCATATTTACAAGAAACATTGCAATTCAAGGCTTTCCTCATCTAATACAAACTCTCGAATCTTACTTTACAATATGCGATATGAAATTGCTCTGATGTAGTACATTCAATATAACAGAAACTGAACCTTTACTTTAAAACCATACAACATAACTTTTATTTAGTTACACACAGATAAAATGACTTAGCCACTAGTTTTCGAGATTATTAGTACTTAAACTTGTACACTGGACTTTACGAAATCAGTTGAGAGTACATAAGAAGACTTTCTAATAACATATGGGATGTGAGTATCAAGTTTCTTGATCAAAATTTAGATGAAAGCTAAATCACATGAAATTATGAGACTGTGAATGATTCTACTGTTGAAGAATTAAAGATAAAATAATTATATTAAATCAATTAGTAGCGAATGAGATATAGTGGTAGTGGAAATGTAAAACTTTGGTAGGGATTTAATAGACTAACCCCTTTGTTGAGCTTTGACGAACCCTAATTTACAATTTGATGAGTAGCCTGGAGCAAGAATACCAATTGAGCTCCACTCTGGTCTCTAGGCTTGCCCCAATTTTTTTTAATAAAAACTTTTCACTTTAACTTTTTTGTAAAACAAAAACAGTAGTTAATATCATTTGTTGATATGCGGAGCAAGAATACCAATTGACATGTGTACGGTTGTAAAAAAATTCGAAAAATTTGATATTCGTCACAAAAATTTGTATTCCTATTAAAAAAATAGGATATCTTTCTCTTAAATGAAATTTTTTTCATTTTGCAAAAAAAAAAAAAAAACAGAATAGAATCCGAATATCCGAATCCGACATATCCGAATCCGAAAATGGAAAAATTAATATATATTTATATAAAATATTTATAATTTATAATATATTTATAATTTATAATATATTTATAATTGATAATATATGTCTTTGTTCATTATTTAATATAACTTTAAATATGAATCTTTAAACCAAGTTCATAAGTTTTTTACTCATATTTAAAGTTTTGTTCTTTTGAAAATTTGGTATATTTAAATGTGCAGTATTGTTAGGTCCAAAATAGTTTGTAGAATGGGGATTGAATACAAACTATACTGTTTTATCGAAATTGTTCTTTGGGTATATATTCATTTTCAAATATATTCATTTTCAAACAATTCGATGTGGAATAAAACAAACACCAATATTTCAAGTTAAATATAAAATTATATTAAACTTGGAGGGGTGTGTCTAAATACACGGGTATAGATTACAAGGTTTGATAACCAAACTAATTATTACAAATTCTATAGAAAATTCGACATGAACTTTTCTATATTTGTAATAAAAAGATCGAATGCTAAAAAGATATTCGAGAGATAAGTTCTAGTGAACTTAATCCGCTAGATAGTTCCAGCAATACAAGTAATCAAACTCTAGCCGTTAAGATATTACAATGAATCCTAGAGATGAATTTACAAGTAATTAAAACTAAGTTGAAGCTCTAGAGGGGAGAAGAAAATAATTCTATGTTTCTCTCTTTTCTCCCCTATTTTTCTCTTTTGGTCTATGTCTGTGTCGATATGTTGTGTTCGTGTGTGTGTCTGATGCTTCTGCCTTCTTTTCCTTTTATAACCAACTAAACAAAGTTGCTGTCTGAGCATTAAATCTTTTCTCTCGATATGACTTAAAGTTTCTCCATGACTTAACAAGCAAATGGATTCGGTATGACTTAACAAGTCATAGTGGCTTCAAGCTTTTGTTTGGTATGACTTAGGAGTCATATGGCTTTGGTATGACTTGATCAGTATGACTTAATCAGCATGACTTAAATCAACTATGACTTAATCAGCATGACTTAAATCAGCATGACTTAACCAGCATGACTTAAATCAATATGATTTAAATCAGCATGACTTAAATCAGCATGACTTAATCAGCATGACTTAAATCAATATGACTTTAATCATCTCCATGACTTAGCCAGTATGACTTAAAATCAACTTTAATCACCTGCCACTTTTCATTTCTTTAACAAATCAAGCTCCTGACTTCATTTCTTTTTCACGCGCCTGCACTTTGTCAAATTCATAAATGGTGGCCCGTAGAGATGCTTTTTAACCCGCATAGCTTATAATCTTTAATTAATAAATAATTAATTTAATTCAGAAATTATAAAAATAAATATCTAATATTAATTAGATATTTATAAATATAACTTTCTAATTAAATAAAATATTTATTAATATAAATAAATCCTTACGGTCTAAGCTACGGTCTCCTTAGGGTCTGGAACCGGACTCCTTTTGCTTATCAAAAAATATATCAATTCCAACCAGGGTTCTAGCTTTAAGAAAATATCACTTTGCATTTCTTTGTGATAATTCTTTTTCCTCACAGTCAGTCCACTTGATATTAAAATCATTGTGGTTAATGAATTTAGCACTCCTGTTGCTTTCACAATGATTTTCCCTCATACCAGTCTTGATAGCGTGAACCACTGAAGGTAATGACGAACAACCACTGTTTAATGTTGACACCCGATGCACGGTCTGGTTCATGAGTGACTAACCGTAATGATTGTTCTTCATATATTGACTTAAAGCTGTGGTTCCTGTCATCCTTTTCTTCACTCTTTATTCAAACCTTTATAACCTGTATTTTGTCACTGTAGGAACCTCTTGTCACTATAAATAGAACCTACTGTCTTGATTACTCCACTGATGCTTGATCAACTGAATGAACTTCTTCAAGTGTAGTATACCTCAAAACGGTAGATTGTCTTTGTCTTCTTTCTCTTGACAGTTAAGCATTTGAGATCCCTTTGACAGTACATATACTATTTACTATTACATTCTTGTTTGATTTGAATCCTCGATGTTTACAAATAGGCTAAACATATTACTTACAAGTATTGTGTGTTTCTATAATTTTTATTATATTAATACATTCAAAATATTTGCATGGATCGCCATCAAATTTTCAATCAATTTTTCGAAAATATATTAAAAATTTATAAACACTTATTTCTAGCGACCGTTATAAATCATTAGATTGTCTCTAAAAAAAGTTGCATGCTTCAACGATATGAGAAAGGATCACTACTGTGCAAGATCCATTAAACGAATGTAGTTATGATCAGTGTTCTAAAAAGCATTAAGCGGATCTAAGCTGTAACACCCTCACTTGCCAACAATAATATTATAAACTCTTATATTCAGTTAAACATTAATATAGGGGAAATCTTAGAAATTTCGGCATGATGTAATCATAAATCGGACTAATCACCTGTTTAAGCAACTAAGTAGAATTAAAAACAGTCCACAAGCACCAGTCATACTAATCCATAAGAAAATAAAACCATTACAACCCAGACCGCACACAGGTCACTGTATGAAACAACTATCAATAGCGATTACAACCCAGGACTGAATCAAATAATATACAACCCATTAAATAAGATAATCTGCCTACTAATACAACATAATATAAACAAAGGTACATGTCACTACCCAACCAACCGCCTCGACCCTCTGACTGCCTCGGTGACTACCCCAACCCGACGGGCCACTTCTTCTAGACATCTCCTGGCTTAGCTGAGGAAACAGAATTAGCAAGCAAATGAGCCAAATGCTCAGCAAGTATATATAAATGAAATTAAAACATCAACAACTGATATGTCTGCAAGATTGTCTAGAATCAGCAATCAACAATATATATAAGCTCATCTGAAAATTTATCATTTGTCTGAATCACAAACTAGAAGAGGATTGGACTATCATGCATTTTTATAATAAAAACAATTATAAGGTTAGGCTGCTGATCAGTCACGCACTAACCCCGGACAAACGCACACAGCAATGTCCTTTAATGGATCCACGGCTCACATTGGCCTTAATTATTTCTGACCACGAATCTGGTCCGACCCTTACGGTCCACATTTTAAAAAAAAAACTAACAGTCCAATCCTAACTAAACATTAGGTGTCGGAACAATCGACTACCTCACTGCCAAACACCCTGGACACTTTCGTTCCAGGTTAACATCTCAATTTCACCAAATAAAACAAGGTTGGGTAATCTCTGAATTAAATATCAACAAGTTCGATATGGCAAAAAGGTCTTGATTTAAGTCAGGTCACAAAAAGGATTAACAAAAACGATATAGTCAACCTGGGGTATAACAATTGAATATTCATAATTAATGGAAATTATCAGAGCAAGTATATCAAGGATAAATCAATTACATAAGAATCAAGTTATGATAATCATAATTCGCTGGAAATATAAGTGAAGCGATTTACTTGAAAGAAAGGTGGAACAAAATGCTTGCAAGGGATATGGATGTAACCAATTCACTAAAAGAATCATCCAATCAATAGAATCAATTTAGGGTATAACCATTAGGTATTCGCAATTTCGGGAATTTAACAGAACAATTATAGCAAGAGGAATTTAAATAAGCATATGAATCAGACTTTCATAATCATAACTCATTTGAAAAGTAATTGAAGCAATTTACTTGCCTTAAATAGAAAGTCACAGAATCCGAAGCGTCTTTACGTCCTCAGCTTTAGCCTTTCCTTTATCCACGGAATCTACACACAATATAACACTATTTCAGAATCCTGTTTAATACCCGCTAATCAATATAAACATTTCGCTTAGTCTACCCCTGCGAATAGTTCCCTAATTTATGTTTATTTAATCATATAATATCAATACATAAACTACAGACAAAAGTATTTAATCACATAGCCACATAAGCACATACCATATAGATTTTAAAATATGAAGCCCGACTCACGACTCGTATAAATTGTATAGTTATACATATTCTTTATCAAGAAATGATTTTAATAATTTAGAAAAATTTTGACGGCATCCCCTTTATACGAGGGACTGCCAGTCGGGATACAGCCGACACAACCAACGTAATCATCAATTAACAATTAAATCCGTATCTCAAATAACGTTCCCAATTCACATTTCCAATTTACTGAAATCCCAATTCATTATAGATCAAATAATTAATACCAATTTAATAATAAGGTACAATTTATTAGATAAATAACAAATATTAATTATTAAATAAGTTTTGGCTCAGAAAATAATCATCATCGCCGTTTTATACCCTCGACTCAAATAAAATCATCGTCGAGGGGGCAAAATCCCGAGGGTGCCCAATTTAGGGTTTCCAACCCGGAATTCTACGCTTACTATTTTATACGAATAATTTACAATTTCGGTAAATAATTCCATAAGGCTTCGACTTTAATCGATATATAATCACAGAACGGATTTCACTTAGGTCACTGTATCATCACTAATTCAATATCGATGACCAAATCTGACAGCCACCGAATTAGATTAAACAGAACATTGAGTCGGAATCAACACAACAGGCGCATCGGCTGAGACTTGAAATCAGCACAAACCACATTACCCAACATTTACATACACACAGTATGTATACACAACTCGCTGTTAACACATACACTAGCTATCATCTACAAGAACACAACAAGTACGACCACATCACACAAATACCAGAACAGGGGAGGGGAAAATCAATTCACAGCCATATTTACAACTCGTCTGGATACCCACACATCACTCACACATAGCAGTTACAATAACACACACACCACTTACAACACCTTCACTGAACACACACACACGCACACTGCTCTTGACACACACACACAGGCTGCCATAAACTCACTCACACAGTACACACACGCCCCTTGTTTACACACGCACGCACGCACCACGGACACACACACACTACCTCTGTACAACTTCGCCACTCACGGCCACACAACACCGATGCAACGCAGCGCCCAGAGGGAGGAAACACAGGGGAAAGGAGAGGGTTTTATGCCCGAGAGAGACAAATGAGAGGAACGAGAGATTTAAAGAGAGGTGGAGAGAAGAAAATTGAGAGAGGAAACTAGAGACTTCGAGAGATTGAGAGAACTGAGGTTTATGCCCGGTTTTTAAGAATGAAATTAGGGATTCATTCCTAAAGCAATTGGGGGAAACGGTTTTAAAAAAGGGGAAAAACAAATTTTCATTCCACATTTAACCAAATCAAAAAGAAACAACTCGAAAAAAAATATGGAATAAATAAACAATATCTGGAAAAATCAAATTTTTTATTTTTAAAACGTAAAGAATAAAATTACCTACCTCCCCACATTTTTTAAAATATTTTTAGGATCAAAAACGAATTAAATATGGATTTTACAAAATTTAATCCTTATATTGGAAAATAATTTGTAAAATCATTTTAAAATCCTTGAAACCCAAAAATAATTCACCAAGTATTTTTAAAAGTCATATAAACTAATAAAATCAATAATGAAAAAGATTTCAGGATTTCTGCTAATCCCGAGAATTTTATAAAATTCACAGAAGGTAAATATAACGCAATTAAATAGGAAATAAATCCCAAAAATATAATTAAAATAGTCGGGCTTACATAACACATATAAAATATCTATCTGACCTCCAAATATTATTCCACGGACACATCACCTCCACAACAATTATATACGCCACATAATTCATATTTAATAATAAAATAAATAACTTTTAATAATTAAATAATCTGAAATTTCTAAGGCGTTATAACCTTCCCCCCTTAAAAGGATTCTGTCCCCAGAATCTCACCTAAGAGAATAATTGAGGATACTTTTCCAGCATATCGCTTTCCAACTCCCAAGTTGATTCTTCCACCTTGGGGTTTCTCCACAAAACTCTCACTATAGGAATTGTTTTATTTCTCAAAACCTTTTCTTTTCGATCTAGTATCTTGATAGGCTGCTCCACATAAGATAAATCTGGCTGAATCTCTATCGGCTCATATTCAATGACATGTTTAGAATCCAGATGGTACTTCTTAAGCATAGATACATGGAACACGTTATGGATATGTTGCATATGAGGCGGTAGAGCTAGCTCGTAGGCGACTTTCCCGACTTTCTTCAATATCTCGAAAGGCCCAACAAATCTTGGACTTAACTTTCCTTTCTTGCCAAATCTTACTAATCCTTTCCACGGAGATACTTTCAACAGTACTTGCTCTCCTTCTTCGAATTCCATATTCTTTCTGGCCAAATCAGCATACTTCTTCTGTCGGTTCTGAGCTGTCACTAACCGTTTCTGAATAAGTTGAACTATTTCCTTGGTTTGCTGAACTAACTCAGGTCCGAGTATCTTTCGCTCACCGACTTCTTCCCAGTATACTGGAGATCGACACTTTCGTCCATATAATGCTTCATACGGTGGCATACCGATACTTGCATGAAAGCTATTATTGTATGAAAATTCCACTAACGGCAAGTGTTCATCCCAACTTCCTGCAAAATCCAATGCACAAACTCGGAGCATATCTTCAATTGTTTGAATCGTTCTTTCACTCTGACCATCAGTCTGAGGATGGTATGCAGTACTCATTTTTAATTCGGTGCCCAAACATTCTTGAAAACTTCTCCAGAATCTCGAATTAAATCTTGGATCTCGATCTGAGACTATTGATACTGGAACTCCATGTCGCACCACAATCTCTTTTATGTATAAATGAACCAATTTGTCTAATGAGAACCTCTCGTTTATCGGAAGGAAGTGTGCAGACTTCGTTAAGCGATCAACAATTACCCAGATAGCATCATGATTAGCTCTCGTCCTTGGCAATCCAACCACAAAGTCCATTGCAATATGTTCCCATTTCCACTCGGGAATCTCTAATGGTTGTAGCATCCCACTTGGCCTTTGATGTTCTGCTTTTACTTTCTGACAGGTCAAACACTTACTTACCCATTCAGCAATATCTCTCTTCATATCTGGCCACCAGAAATTTCTTTTCAAATCTCGATACATCTTCGTACCCCCTGGATGAATCGAATATTTCGAGCTGTGGGCTTCCTGTAGGATCTCATTCTTCAACTCTGTCACATTGGGTATCCAAATACGTGAAGAAAATCTTAATATCCCCTTGTCATCTACTTGTGTGCATATTTCCTCACCCGTTAGCTTGTTCACATCTCCGCTCATGACTTCCTCCTGGCATCTGCGAATCTTTTCTAATAATTCTGGCTGAAACGTCATAGTGTACACCGTATCTGTACTACCTGCAGGCATACACACCTCTATCTCCAATCTTTCAAACTCTTTGTATAATTCCTCAGGCATTGTCAACATACTGATTTTCTCCTTCCTACTTAAAGCGTCCGCCACCACGTTTGCCTTCCCAGGATGATAGTTGATGGTACAATCATAATCCTTGAGTAATTCCAACCATCTTCTCTGTCTCATATTTAACTCCTTCTGGGTGAAAATATACTTTAAACTCTTGTGGTCCGTGTAAATTTCACACTTTTCCCCATACAGATAATGTCTCCAAATCTTCAAGGCGAAAACAATCGCGGCTAATTCTAAGTCATGAGTAGGATATTTCTGCTCGTGAGGTTTCAATTGTCTCGAAGCATAAGCAATTACCTTACCGTGCTGCATTAGTACACATCCCAAACCTTTGTGAGATGCATCACTGTAGATCACAAAATTTCCCTTTTCATCTGGTAGTGTCAACACAGGTGCAGTCACCAATCTCTTCTTCAATTCCTGGAAACTTTCTTCACACTTCTCATTCCACACAAACTTTTCATTCTTCCTTGTCAACTTTGTTAGTGGGGTGGCTATCTTCGCAAAGTCTTGAACAAATCTTCGATAGTATCCCGCCAATCCTAAGAAACTTCGAACCTCTGTGGGTGTTTTAGGTCGATCCCAATTCATCACGGCTTCAATTTTAGCAGGATCCACCTTAATCCCTTCACTGCTGATGACATGCCCTAAAAACTGCACTTCTTTCAGCCAAAACTCACATTTGGAAAACTTCGCATACAGTTTCTCCTTCCTCAACGTTTCTAAGGCTATTCTCAAATGCCCTGCATGCTCTTCTTCGGTCTTCGAGTATATCAGAATATCATCTATGAACACAATCACAAACTTATCCAAATACTTCTTGAAGACTCTATTCATTAGGTCCATGAACGCTGCTGGTGCATTGGTTAGCCCAAAAGCCATCACCAAGAACTCGTAGTGCCCATATCTAGTCCGAAACGCTGTTTTTGGAACGTCTTCCGGTCTAATCTTTAATTGAAAATATCCTGACCGCAAATCAATCTTCGAGAAACAAGTTGCTCCTTTCAGTTGATCAAATAAATCGTCAATTCTTGGCAAAGGGTATTTATTCTTAATGGTCAGCTTATTTAATTCCCGATAATCGATACACAGTCTCATACTTCCATCCTTCTTCTTTACAAATAATACCGGAGCTCCCCACGGCGATACACTAGGTCTAATAATACCTTTCTCCAGAAGATCTTGCAATTGAACTGCCAATTCCTTCATCTCTACAGGTGCCATTCGATAGGGAGCCTTTGACACTGGTTCAGTTCCGGGGGCTAAATCAATGGTAAATTCTATTTCTCTATCCGGAGGTAAACCGGGAAGTTCATCTGGAAAAACATCGAGAAACTCATTCACCACTGGAATTTCCTCTATTTTAGGCACCTCTTGACTAGTATCCATGACATAAGCCATATAGCCCTCGCATCCTTGCCTCAACAACCTCTTTGTTTGAATGATCGTTAAAAATCTCCTATCTTGCCTCTGACCCCTAAAGGTAACCTCTACATTATCAGAGGGTTTAAGGATCACCTTCTTATTCTTACAATCAATTTGGGCATTATTCTCGGTTAACCAATCCATTCCTAAGATAACATCGAATTCACCTAACTGAAATGGTATCAAATTAGCGTAGAAACAATGCCCTGAAATATCAATCTTGCAACGAGGGCACACTTGCGTAACCGGAATTCGTTCTGAATTAGCTATTTCTATAACTATAGCTTCACGTAACATGCATACTTCACAATTTAACTTTTGAACAAATTCTTTGGATATAAAGGATTTCGTAGCCCCGGAGTCAATTAACACTTTAGCTTTGACAGAATTTACAGGGAGCGTACCTGCTACCACATCCGAATTCTTAATAGCTTCGTTCAGAGTCATGTTGAAAGTCCTTGCCACTGGTCTGATACTTGATGTTGGGGGTGCTGCTTCAATTGCTTGCAGTATTGGATTAGCCAGAACGGGAGGCTTTACTACAGGTACTTTACAGTCTTTCATTATATGTCCTGGCTTTCCACAACGGTGACACACAATTCCTGCCTTGCATTCCCGAGCATAATGACCTTTTTGATTACATTTGAAACACGTCACCTCCAGCTTTGTACATACTCCAGGATGCCTCTTCCCACAAATTTTGCATTCTGCCAAGGGTGGCCTAACCAATTTCTGTTGACTCGCATCTTGAATTCTATTTCCTTGGCCCCCATTCCCTGATCCCGGCTTCTTAGGGTTTCCATACTTTCCTGGCTGGAATCCTGGCTTTTTATTTGGCACATTTTGAGAACTGCCTTGCTCTTGTCGTTCCCCCATTGACCCAGCCTTCCTTTTCTTTCCTTCTTTTTGCTTGAAGTATAATTCGCTTTCCCCTTCAGCTATCATGGCCTTTTGTACCACTGCTGCATAAGTCTCCAACTCCAAAACTGCTAGTTTAGTACGAATCCACGGTTTCAATCCTTGTTGAAACCTCTTAGCCTTCTTCCTCTCCGTATCCACATAGGCCGGAGCAAACCTAGCTAGTTCCGTAAACTTGGTTTCATATTCTGTCACCGACATTTTCCCTTGTTTCAGCTCCAAAAACTTCATCTCCATCTGGTCTTTCATATAGTCGGGGAAATACTTTTCCAAAAATAGCTCTGTGAACCTCTCCCAAGGAATCACCTCAGTAGCTTCCAACATCTTCACTGACTCCCACCAGTAAGTAGCTTCATTCTTCAAGAAATAACTTACATATTCAGTTTGCTTGTCTGCTGGAACCCCAACCAGTGCAATGGCTTTTTCCATTTCTTTTAACCAAGACCTCGCCTCCACCGGGTCCGCTGTCCCTTTAAACTCAGGAGGTTTTACTGCCTGGAAAGACTTAAAAGTAACCACCGGAGGAACAGGTGGCTGCTGCTGCTGCTGCTGTTGTTGTTGTTGCTGTTGTTGTTGTTGTTGCTGTTGTTGCTGTTGTTGCTGTTGAGCCAACAACTGCTGCTGTAATTGCTGCTGTTGCTGTGCCAGAGTAGCAGTCTGTTGAACAAGAGTTTGTAATATCTGTGCTAAGGCAGGGTCCATCTGACCAACAGGGGGTGGATTAGCTTGCTCCCCCTGATCGGTGGTTCGGGTATTTTGTTTCTTCTTTTTGGGTGGCATATTTCTGAAATCAATGAACAATTATATTAGATTCAGGTTCAGAAAATAATATCTCAACATGCTCCAACTTAAGCAAACAATGCATATATTACTGAAAGGTAATTCGAGGTCTCCAACCAATATTCCGGTCAACAATTGATTCACAGGGTGCAATAGGATATTAATCCAAGGTTACACAAGGTATTCACAAACGTTCAATAGGTGCAATAAAGAAACAATAGTCATAATGCTAAGGTCAAACATAGTATCGAAAGTAAAAACAATGCTAGAAGGAAATGGTGCTGAAAGTAAATATGAAACGAACAGTAAATAAGATGCTTAAGTAAATGACAGTATAAGGAAATTTAACACAGTCCTGCAAAAGTGATAATGATATATATAGATAGATCAGATACAAGCGTAAGAACAACGCTTCGATAAGGGTACAACATAATACTAAAAGAGAAGACTGCTATCATCTAGTCACAGTACAACAGATATATACAACAAAACTGGTCGCACTGCGAATCCTGACGTACTACTACTGCCATAACATGCCGCTAAATACCACATCATCATACTATCCTAATCATCACTGGTCATCATCGTCATCCGACTCTCCCCGCCAGGCTGATCCCAAAATGCTCTCCAACTCTGCCGTCACCAGACCTAGGGTCACCTGCTGTGTCACAAATGCCGGCTCATCTCGGGATCTCATCCGTCCCCGCCTAATAACAACACGTCTAAGAGCTCGTACTCGCCTCCGGACATCCTCCAGCTCAGCCACCGCTCTATCTCTGTCTCTAGCCCGCTCGTCCTCCCCAGCCCTCATAGCCCTCCACTCTGCCATCTGCCCTAGGAGATAGTCCCTCTCGCGGGCCACTCGCTCGTACACATGGTATGGTACAGGCTGAGGAGTATACTGGTATGCTAGCCCATTCACTGAGCCCTGCGATCCCACGAATGGCTGCATCACCCCTGGGGAAATCTGCTGCGGAACAGAAGCCCCTCCTTCCGGATCCTCGTCCGGGTCTGAATCGGAACCAGAAGCAGGTGCCTGAAGTATACATATATATATATATATATAATTAGACTTCCTATCTCTCACGAAATAATCCTAACCTTTCTTATAACTCTACCCCGACTCCCCACCTAATTGTTTCAGTGACTGTGACCTGTGGCTCTGATACCAACTTGTAACACCCTCACTTGCCAACAATAATATTATAAACTCTTATATTCAGTTAAACATTAATATAGGGGAAATCTTAGAAATTTCGGCATGATGTAATCATAAATCGGACTAATCACCTGTTTAAGCAACTAAGTAGAATTAAAAACAGTCCACAAGCACCAGTCATACTAATCCATAAGAAAATAAAACCATTACAACCCAGACCGCACACAGGTCACTGTATGAAACAACTATCAATAGCGATTACAACCCAGGACTGAATCAAATAATATACAACCCATTAAATAAGATAATCTGCCTACTAATACAACATAATATAAACAAAGGTACATGTCACTACCCAACCAACCGCCTCGACCCTCTGACTGCCTCGGTGACTACCCCAACCCGACGGGCCACTTCTTCTAGACATCTCCTGGCTTAGCTGAGGAAACAGAATTAGCAAGCAAATGAGCCAAATGCTCAGCAAGTATATATAAATGAAATTAAAACATCAACAACTGATATGTCTGCAAGATTGTCTAGAATCAGCAATCAACAATATATATAAGCTCATCTGAAAATTTATCATTTGTCTGAATCACAAACTAGAAGAGGATTGGACTATCATGCATTTTTATAATAAAAACAATTATAAGGTTAGGCTGCTGATCAGTCACGCACTAACCCCGGACAAACGCACACAGCAATGTCCTTTAATGGATCCACGGCTCACATTGGCCTTAATTATTTCTGACCACGAATCTGGTCCGACCCTTACGGTCCACATTTTAAAAAAAAAACTAACAGTCCAATCCTAACTAAACATTAGGTGTCGGAACAATCGACTACCTCACTGCCAAACACCCTGGACACTTTCGTTCCAGGTTAACATCTCAATTTCACCAAATAAAACAAGGTTGGGTAATCTCTGAATTAAATATCAACAAGTTCGATATGGCAAAAAGGTCTTGATTTAAGTCAGGTCACAAAAAGGATTAACAAAAACGATATAGTCAACCTGGGGTATAACAATTGAATATTCATAATTAATGGAAATTATCAGAGCAAGTATATCAAGGATAAATCAATTACATAAGAATCAAGTTATGATAATCATAATTCGCTGGAAATATAAGTGAAGCGATTTACTTGAAAGAAAGGTGGAACAAAATGCTTGCAAGGGATATGGATGTAACCAATTCACTAAAAGAATCATCCAATCAATAGAATCAATTTAGGGTATAACCATTAGGTATTCGCAATTTCGGGAATTTAACAGAACAATTATAGCAAGAGGAATTTAAATAAGCATATGAATCAGACTTTCATAATCATAACTCATTTGAAAAGTAATTGAAGCAATTTACTTGCCTTAAATAGAAAGTCACAGAATCCGAAGCGTCTTTACGTCCTCAGCTTTAGCCTTTCCTTTATCCACGGAATCTACACACAATATAACACTATTTCAGAATCCTGTTTAATACCCGCTAATCAATATAAACATTTCGCTTAGTCTACCCCTGCGAATAGTTCCCTAATTTATGTTTATTTAATCATATAATATCAATACATAAACTACAGACAAAAGTATTTAATCACATAGCCACATAAGCACATACCATATAGATTTTAAAATATGAAGCCCGACTCACGACTCGTATAAATTGTATAGTTATACATATTCTTTATCAAGAAATGATTTTAATAATTTAGAAAAATTTTGACGGCATCCCCTTTATACGAGGGACTGCCAGTCGGGATACAGCCGACACAACCAACGTAATCATCAATTAACAATTAAATCCGTATCTCAAATAACGTTCCCAATTCACATTTCCAATTTACTGAAATCCCAATTCATTATAGATCAAATAATTAATACCAATTTAATAATAAGGTACAATTTATTAGATAAATAACAAATATTAATTATTAAATAAGTTTTGGCTCAGAAAATAATCATCATCGCCGTTTTATACCCTCGACTCAAATAAAATCATCGTCGAGGGGGCAAAATCCCGAGGGTGCCCAATTTAGGGTTTCCAACCCGGAATTCTACGCTTACTATTTTATACGAATAATTTACAATTTCGGTAAATAATTCCATAAGGCTTCGACTTTAATCGATATATAATCACAGAACGGATTTCACTTAGGTCACTGTATCATCACTAATTCAATATCGATGACCAAATCTGACAGCCACCGAATTAGATTAAACAGAACATTGAGTCGGAATCAACACAACAGGCGCATCGGCTGAGACTTGAAATCAGCACAAACCACATTACCCAACATTTACATACACACAGTATGTATACACAACTCGCTGTTAACACATACACTAGCTATCATCTACAAGAACACAACAAGTACGACCACATCACACAAATACCAGAACAGGGGAGGGGAAAATCAATTCACAGCCATATTTACAACTCGTCTGGATACCCACACATCACTCACACATAGCAGTTACAATAACACACACACCACTTACAACACCTTCACTGAACACACACACACGCACACTGCTCTTGACACACACACACAGGCTGCCATAAACTCACTCACACAGTACACACACGCCCCTTGTTTACACACGCACGCACGCACCACGGACACACACACACTACCTCTGTACAACTTCGCCACTCACGGCCACACAACACCGATGCAACGCAGCGCCCAGAGGGAGGAAACACAGGGGAAAGGAGAGGGTTTTATGCCCGAGAGAGACAAATGAGAGGAACGAGAGATTTAAAGAGAGGTGGAGAGAAGAAAATTGAGAGAGGAAACTAGAGACTTCGAGAGATTGAGAGAACTGAGGTTTATGCCCGGTTTTTAAGAATGAAATTAGGGATTCATTCCTAAAGCAATTGGGGGAAACGGTTTTAAAAAAGGGGAAAAACAAATTTTCATTCCACATTTAACCAAATCAAAAAGAAACAACTCGAAAAAAAATATGGAATAAATAAACAATATCTGGAAAAATCAAATTTTTTATTTTTAAAACGTAAAGAATAAAATTACCTACCTCCCCACATTTTTTAAAATATTTTTAGGATCAAAAACGAATTAAATATGGATTTTACAAAATTTAATCCTTATATTGGAAAATAATTTGTAAAATCATTTTAAAATCCTTGAAACCCAAAAATAATTCACCAAGTATTTTTAAAAGTCATATAAACTAATAAAATCAATAATGAAAAAGATTTCAGGATTTCTGCTAATCCCGAGAATTTTATAAAATTCACAGAAGGTAAATATAACGCAATTAAATAGGAAATAAATCCCAAAAATATAATTAAAATAGTCGGGCTTACATAACACATATAAAATATCTATCTGACCTCCAAATATTATTCCACGGACACATCACCTCCACAACAATTATATACGCCACATAATTCATATTTAATAATAAAATAAATAACTTTTAATAATTAAATAATCTGAAATTTCTAAGGCGTTATATAAGCGGTGAAAAGACCTTATAGCGCTTAATCGGCTAAGCTAACGCTTAAACGGAATTTTAAGCGGATCATTAAGCGAATTAATAAGATATATTTGAATTTGTAAATACAATATTATTATATGAAAAATTAAAATCATGCAATAATTAAATAGTAAGAATTTAATGCGAAAAGTTCTTAATTAAAAAAGTTTTTTTTAATATTCTTTTATAATTGTTGTCATATTATGATAAATATTAAAATTTTAAAATTAAAAAAATTAGCAAGTCAACATCATTTTGACCGTAATCCGTTTAAAAACCGCTTAATCTGTCTAATAGGTCGCTTAAACTTCAAAAACGCTTAAGCATCCGCTTAGTATGAAATCGAGACGCTTAGTGTCCGATTTCACTTAATCGTCCACTTAAGGCTTAAGCGGTCTCTTAAAACGCTTTTTAGAACACTAATTATGATAAAGAAAAACTTTCATCTAATATAGTTTCATATGTTTTTTCCAATATCATTTTACAAATTTTATGTACTTTTATTAGTGAATTGTATAGAAATAAGACATCATCAATCAACCAAACAAATCCAATATATCTCCATTCGAATACAGTTAAATTATTTTAAAGTAATATTTTTGGGATTCAAAAAAATATTATTTTATTGTATTTATTACTATATTAATATAATAATAAAAAAAATATCGATAAAGTAATATTTTATTATTATAAAGAGATATATAGGTTTGATTTGTTATCATATTTTATAGTTTGTAGAGATTTTTGGTATAAATTGACATATATTTATATTACGATAGTCAATGTACACATTTACACCAACTAGATAAAGAAATTTTAATCACTTGAGCATTAGTCATTAACACATATTAGATACATTGTATTTATTTATAATATAAAAATTGTAGTGATTGTAAAATCACTAATAAGTAAAATTATTTAATGGATCATAACAGAGTACATCAATAGTTGTCATCTTAAATGATTAAAATAAAGGAGTCCGATGATAAATACGATACTCAATTATTTATCACACTCCTAAAAATATATATAAGAGATAAAAATTATACATTTTTTATGAAATATTAAGAATAAGATTTATTTGGAATATGGCGGAATTTAAATAAAAATAAATATAAAATTCACTTTTAGAAAGGAAATGAACATTGTATAATATATATGAACATAAAATTTAATAAATATTACTTTAATTTTTATTGGATCCTTAAGAATGGTTTTAAATATTATCATATTATGCATTTAGCGAAAATATTACTTTATCCTAGTGATCCAAATCTGGACCGGAAAAATATATTACTTAAGCGAGATTATCACTTTATCGGTCGATGTTTAATTGCAATACTTTTTTATTGATGATATTTATGTCACATAATATATATATTGATATAACATTATCAGAAAGAAGATGTAATGTTTAAAGTCAGAATACCATTGAAATTTGATTTTTAAAAGAAAATTTGATATAGTTATAAATTAAATATTTGTAATGTTTTAATAAAATTTTATTTCAATATATAAATCAATATAATATATAATTTATTAATTATTCTTTGGTAAATATGTATTACTATATTAAAGATATTGCATTTTAGTATGATAACATAATTAGGAATTTAATATTATGTTGTAATAAATCTTAACAATTTTTGTTTTTTTTTGACGAGAAATCTTAACAAAATTTTAAAGGTATAATAAAATCAAGAATCAAGATGTAATTATGACAAAGAGATATAAATTACAAATAAAACTATTATTTATACGTAAGCAAAGTACATAAATATATAATGGTGAATTTATCTGTTCCTATTATACTTTTGCCAAACTTGCTGGGTTAAGTTATTGCTGGTCAGGGTGGATCAACATCAACTCATCATAATTATGTTTAAGATGTTGTGTTAACGTTATCAAATGAATCGGTGTCTGGTCACTTCTAATATTATTTTCGATTTAATGATCTTTCATTTGAATGACATGTTTATCTTGCCAGTTTAAATATTGTACAGACTTAAGAACAGTCGATTTACAGCCCCTGTATCTGTCTAGCGCCAAATGATAGAGAGTTAATTGTCAAGCGATCGTAATAATAATAACAATGATAATCATAGAGAATAAATCTAGAGTAAGGTGAATTTAATATTCACTTAAATGTATCTCTCTCTTTTTCAAGAGGTACAACTCTCTAATTCTTAATTGCCAACCCCTTTACAAGTGGGGTTAAATGTATATTTATAGGGGTTCCTTGTGGGTCCTCTTATACCTAATTGGTTTGCTCTAAGTTTACACTTGTGGGTTTCAAAACCCTAAAACAATTACAATGTTTAATGGGTCTAATACAATCTAAGTTAGCTCTTTAATACATAATGTTTAACTAGCATTAAAACCCGTACGAGGCATGGGCCGCTAGCTTAAATTGTATTTTTTAATTAAACTATTCATGATCAATATCGTTTGAAATATGTGACTGATTTTTATAGAGTTCTTTTTGTTACTGGCATATGTGATTATTGTGTACTTACTTAAATATGTTCAAGTTTGTATATTGGAAACTAATACGAGTACTATTGATAGCAATCATGTAAGTTTTTAATTTTGTTGTGGGTCATAGAATATAATTTGAGTGTTCTATGGGTGTTGTCTAATTAAGATTATTTTTCAGAGCACCTACAATCCTAAACTTTCTTAAAAAATGATGCATCCATTTAGCTGGATCTACAATGTTATTCAAGTTAGAAACTTAATAGTCTTCAAGATGTTGCATTCTAAGAGTGTAGGTTTCAGTCCTGCATCTAACCAAAAACTTCGTAAATCTTCTAAAACGCTTCTCAGGTCTTGCGTTTTTACTTCTTAAAACTACATTTCTAACTCTTTTATTTGTTTTATTCTAATTTCTTCATTTTAAGCATTTTTTGCCTTTATTTCTCTTCCGGTGTCCGTATGACTTTCATTGAGTTATCCCCATAAATAATATATAATATATGATCCTTTTTTTTAGAAAATGTCATATTTTAAATTGAACATTGGCTAATTTGTATGTAAAAGGTAATGTGTTATTTGTAGGATTCGTCTTTTTAAAGCCAAATATTTTTAAGACCCAAATATTTGACTAATAAATTATTGTATCTTGTTTAGTAATATACAAATTTCATTTTACGTTAACACCTAAATATTTTATACTCTAGTATATTGTTAGATAATATCCATTACATTAATTACAATATCGTTTTATAACCCAATTGTCTATTTTACGTAATTCTTTAATCGATAAATGATAACCATTAAAGAGTCCAAAACTCATTTAAAATCCAGTAATATTTAATTAATACTATTTCATCAATATCACACACATACATATTGTATGTATGATTTAAAATACATGTGAATGTGTGGCCTAATGGTATGAAGATGCACCATTTAACCCGGTGATCGAAGTTCGATTACCATTGATAATAATACTTCTATCTATAAATAGGTACTTAGGGGTAAATTAGTGCTTTCAAATCAATAATAAAGTACTTTAGTTATTGAATGAATCTTATATTTAATATTTTTCATAAAAAATACATTATGCATTTCATATTTTTTCTTTATATAAAACCAAATATTGCTCTGCTTAAGCGGTACACACAAAGATATCATGTGTATTATTGAAAACACGTATAGATGAGTGCTTAGGTTGTTTAAGGGAATAATAGTTATATTGTAATTTTTTTTTATTATTATGTTGCTTATTATTGTTATTACGATTTTATAATATAAGCAAACCATATATTATGTATCAATAATTGATATTTTAATATAATATATTATAGTCCAAATCAATAAATGTAAAAGTAAAATCATAACAAAAAATTGTTAATATGTCGCAATAATTAAAATAAAAGATATTTGTTGCACTCAAACAACACACACATGCATATATATGGTTTATGATTTAGAGCATATGTGATTAAGTGGTGTAGTGGTACAGAGATTTGTGAACTAACTTGGAGACCCAAGTTCAATTCTCACCAACCACAATTTTTTCAAAAAATTGAGAATAGAGGAATAAATTAGTAATTTCAACAGATGAGGACTATTATACTTTTGCCAAACTTACTGGGTTAAGTATTGCTGGTCAGGGTGGATCGACTCATCATAATTATGTTTAAGATGTTGTGTTAACGTTATCAAATGAATCGGTGTCTGGTCATTTCTAATATTATTTTCGATTAAACGATCTTTCATTTAAATGACATGTTTATCTTGCCAATTTATATATTGTACAGACTCTCTCTCTTTTCCTCAGCCGCATGAGAGTCCACCGCCGGTGACTCCGCCCCATTTCTTCATCTCCTCTTCCCCATCCATCCATCCATCCTCCGACTCTCCCCCCCCAATCTTCTATTCCCCCTTTGTTTTTCCAGTTTTCAATAAAAATCGAATCAAAGCCAAATATCTTAGAATTTATTTCTCAGATCTATCTTGGTTTTGAGTCCGAATCCCCAAATAAAAAATACCTTTAGATTCAAATTGTCCTCCTTAACATCATATCATAATTTGGTGTCATTCCGAGGTATTTGAATTTTTGGTTTTTCGTCTCGCCTTTTGGCGTGTGTCTCTCCTTTTGGAGTGTTTTTATGTATTTAATTAATTATGTATCTCTATGTTCGTGGTCGAATCTGCTGAGAATAATTTTGTTGATGTCTTGGGGGATCTGGAAGGACTGCATCGAAGTTAGGACGGTGAAGATTATTGCAAGAGCTCACCACTCACAACCAAAGATGGTTCATCATATTTTGGAGGTTTTCACTTTCGGCATGTCTATAGCTGGTATCCGGCATGTAGATAGCTGGGGTGCTACTCATCCTTTGGGGGTTTCCATGTTCGGCAAGTCTATAGCTGGTATCCGGCATGTAGATAGCTGGAGTGAGGATTCTGAACACTGGGGTATCAACAGTTCTTATGTGATGTGGTCAATTGTGATAACGCTGTTTTCAGGGATTTTGGCGCAGTTTGGATCGCTTGAGATGTTTTCGAATTTGTTTTTAGCTTCAAGAACTTTTATGTTCATCTTGTTAAACGATCAGAAAACAATTTATTTGTTTCTCAGCCTGGTCGTAGTGACAGTCGGGGGTTTGTCCCGATGTTATTTTGAGTTGTTTGATCGAGTAATATAATTCTATGTTTTTCGTCAAAAAAAAAAAGAAGAGCCGATTTACAACCCCTATATCTGTCTCGGAAATGTTCATATTTTAATGGTGTAAAAATATGAACTCCAACATTGCGGAGGACTAACAAATTATAGTACTAATGATCATCAATTACATACCATAGTTAGAAAAAGAAAAAAAAAATCAATTACATACCAATTCATTCAAGGATCAGGCACTCCAATAGTGCTGGGCCTAAACCTTTTGGGCCGGGCCTTGGATATCACCACAATTATACTAATTATTTTTGATATAGAAGCCGGGTCATTTGTTAAAAGAAATGGAACATACTTCTCGTTTCTAGAGACCTCTTTACTTTTTCAAACAAATTTCTTTAATTTACTACACATTTCTGGAAGAAACCAGAGAACCCTGGCGATGAAACTCACAGATGACAGCCCTGATAAAGTCCTATAAATATCTCCCATTCCATTCATCAGAGGCATCATCTAAGCATAAAAACAAGCTAACAGCAATCAAATTCTTTACATTAAACGTTATTCTACAGGCTAAGCCAATGTCGATCATTCCAAGCTTTTTTGGAGGCCGAAGAAGCAACGTTTTCGACCCTTTCTCTCTCGACATCTGGGATCCATTCCAGGACTTCCCTCTAATCACCTCCTCCGGGACTTCCTCTGATTTCGGAAAAGAGACTGCAGCATTTGCAAACACGCGCATTGATTGGAAGGAGACTCCGGAGGCTCACGTGTTTAAAGCTGATCTTCCGGGCCTCAAGAAAGAAGAGGTTAAAGTAGAGGTGGAAGAAGGGAAGGTTCTTCAGATAAGCGGGGAACGAAACAAAGAGAAGGAGGAGAAGAACGATAAGTGGCACCGCATGGAACGCAGCAGTGGCAAGTTTCTCAGGAGGTTCAGGCTTCCAGAGAATGCAAAGGTGGATGAGGTGAAAGCTGGTATGGAGAATGGGGTGTTAACTGTTACTGTTCCAAAGGTGGAGGTCAAGAAGCCCGAGGTCAAGTCCATTGATATTTCTGGTTAACTAAATCGAATTGTATTGCATTGTATGTAATTGGGTGTTAGTCCATGGATCTTTGAACAATAAATATCTGTTTTGAGTCTGGTGTGTGATAAAAAATGTAACGGCAACGAATATTAATTGAATATAAGTTTCTTTGGCAATATGTGACTTGCAGTCTGTGAATGAAGTCTCCTGCTCATCTTAAGATAATTATGTGTTGCAAACGCTCTAACTAGCTTTTCAGGCATGGAAAATCTCCGACGGTATTTAAGTACTTGCAAAAATATTATGTGTTGGAGAAGAATCAACATTTTGGTAAAAGAAATTGCAGAGAATTACGATAAAACAAGAGAATGAAATATTTATCGGGGAGTGAAAACGGAGATTTATTGCTGAATGGAAGGGGCCATTAAACTGGCACTACAAAGAGAACTGAATAAAAACATATAACACTGGTACTATCAAGCGCATTATTTTGATTGCTTCATGGTTTGCTAAATCTCTTGTCTTTCTAATTTACAGTAAAGAATAATGTTTTAGATATATGTTGAAAAGGCATTATTATTTTGCTAACTTCCACACCAGGTGCATAACTGGCATATCAAAAACCATTACGATCGAGGAACCCATGGCACACACACTCCAGCAGACAAGGCACAAGAAAAGGCTGTTGGAGGGATGTATATATAGCTTCTCCCCGCATCAAAATCGAAGCTTATGCAATCCACGTCGGAATCTAAAAATTGAAACTAGTTATTACAACTTTGAAAACATGTTATATAACAAGTTTCAAAAATTAGAAGCATCATTTCTTAGCTTCTAGTAATGAAACAATATTACAATATAGCGATTTGTGTTGAATAAAAATGTTATATAGAATTTCTACTCATATGCTATGCAATCTAATACAAGTATAGAACTAAACATAAGACCTCCAGATCAAAAACTAAAAATTTATAAGATTCTCAAGTCAGTAGAAGAATTTCATAGTAACATTATATTGGTAAGTTATGCACCTGAAAAAAGTAGAAAGTTTATTTGTACTTGTATTAAGGATGAGTTACCTTCCACATAGCTGGCTAGTAATTCCGGGAAGTGATCTGTGGCTACCTCTGCAATGCAATGGCTTCATACCTTTCACAGCAACCAGGCTAGGAGTATAGATAAAACTACAAGTACCGTATGTTATGTTGTCGTAACATCGACCAAGGACCTTGATTTCATTCAAGTGGGGAACATGCATTCTATTTTTGTCGAAAAACACAATCCCATCAGCAGACTTAAAACACGTTATATGTGATAAGGAATACGTAATATTGCTGATGTTAATACTAATAGTGTACATCTTATTCCAAAATCCATGTTCCTCATCATAACCATATACATCCACATCTGTAGCTTCACCGGGTCCATACTCTATCCGTGCAAGGCAACCATTCATATTGACGAGACTATAACATTGACGAGCAGGAAAAACACTGGGAAAAACACTCAAACATGTGAACTTGTTACATCTAACCTCAAACTTGAAGATATTCGTACCCGAAGACCAATAAGGAATGCCCTTTACAATAACATCGGGCGCCCAACATCTACAATCATGAGTAAGCGAAGGAAATTGGACAGCCCAACATCTACAATCATGAGTAAGCGAAGGAAATTGGACAGGGAGAACTTGGGTATTCCGAGTCCAGCGTTTTGTTTTACACGAGTAGACTTTATTAAATCCCCAAAGAAACTTATCTTTAACTACTAGTTTGTAATCATTGGTCACAGAATCCCAACCAAATCCAATCAGGTACCCACGGCCTCTTAACCGATTCATATACCTGGGTAATTTAACTTTCATAAATATATGAATAGCGGGGTTCCATAATATCAAGTGATTGTCGAAGGAGAGGGCAACCATGCAAACTAAACCGTTGATGGATCCAACCAAGTGTATATCATGCAAGATGGACATAGGGCAAGGGACTTGGTTTATGACAGTTTCGGACAAATTAGTACGGGAGAGGATCCATAGAACATGAGAAAACTGAGATTTACTGAAACATAGGAGATAATCGCCTCTGCAATAGAGTTTAGGGTTTTGCGAGATACAATAATTTAGTTTGGATTGGCTAATGTTGGAGTTATAAATTAGAGAATTCCACAGTTTACAAACGGCAAGACACCTAGCTAATGATTTAAGGGGAAGTCGAGTAAATATTTCTGCAGATAGTATATCTTCGGGAAGATTAACAGGAGCCTTTATTGGCTTGGGAAGAAAGCACAAAGAGAACATACTGTCGTTCAATAAAAAGATTGTCGATTACCAAGCAAACCTATAATAACTTCAATCGATATATCATCAATATCAATCATCAATCAATCATCAATATATATATATATAAAGGAGGATAGCGGGAGTTTAGGTGGCGCTCTAATATCGTCTCAATCGATTTTTCTAATTTTCTAGAATTTTAAACACTAATAAATATAAAATTTCAATTATAAAGGAGAAGTTCGAATTTATAGGGAAGACATATGATTAAAAGTTCTATTGGAAGTATAATTAGTATTTATAAGGCATACGATTAAAAGTTCTATTGAAAGTAGAATAGGAGTTCGAATTTATAGTGAATGAGAGTTCGAATTTATAGAAAAAATATATAAATAAAAGTTCTACTAGAACTAGAATAGGTGTTTGAATATATAGAGCAGACATATAATTAAATACTTTATAGAAAGTACGATCTTCTTAAATTATATATTTTTTTATATAAGTTAATTATAATTATATTAAGAAAATTTATTCATAAATCCAATACTATTGTCATGAAAAAAGTCACCGAATTTAAAAAGAAAAGAATGATGTGTTAACATAATAAAAGAACAATGAGTAAAAGAACAATCTCATGCAGGAATCCTAAATAAATACAGGAGTATCTATAATATAAAGAGAAAATAAGATGTGTTTTCATCTTTTAAAACGCCAAAACTTTTAGAAAATCTAGAGAAAGTATAAATTGGAATTCACTCTATTTTTTAGGTTTTGATTTTAAGGAAAAAAAAAATTTGTGTAAGATAAGTAACATCAATAATATGTAATGAAGTTAGAATTTTGATCCCAAACGAGAGCGACTCGAAACGTGTTTAACGGGAAGACGGCTCACTATAAAAGATTGTACTAGCTATTAAAATATCATATGAGGTTATAAATTTTATTTTATTTTTAGGATTTGATTTTTATGGATAAACATTATCATACAAGTAATATATGTAAAAGTTAGGTTTTTGGTCTTAACGAGAGAGCGAATCAATAGTAATAACTGTGTTTAATAAGAAAACGGTTCATTAGATAAGACCGTATAAAAGATGTTTAAATATATAATTAATACATAAAATAAATTGTTTTATTGGAAGTAGAATACGAGGGCGGTGGAGACGTCTTATACGATTTTTTAAAACTATACATCTTTTTTTCAAGAAATCCTTTATTTTAACTTTTTTATACAAGTTAATTGTACTTGCATTACAAAAATATATCCGTAAATGTAATATTATTCCCGTAACGAAAAGTCTTCGTATTTTAATTTTTTTTTATATGTTAACATAACAGAAAGACATTTCCATGCGGAAACTGTAAATAAATACAAGAATATATATATATATATATATATATATATATATATATATATATATATATATATATATATATATATATATATATATAAAGGAGGATAGCGGTAGTTTAGGTGGCGCTCTAATATCGTCTCAATCGATTTTTCTAATTTTCTATAATTTTAAACACTAACAAATATAAAAATATCAATTAGCATATTAGAAGTAGAATAGGTATTCGAATTTATAAAGGAGAAGAGTTCGAATTTATAGGAAAGACATATGATTAGAAGTTCTATTGGAAGTATAATAAGTATTTATAAGGCATACGATTAAAAGTTCTATTGGAAGTAGAATAGGAGTTCGAATTTATAGAGAATAAGAGTTCGATTTTATAGAAAAAATATATAAATAAAAGTTCTACAAAAAATATATAAATAAAAGTTCTACTAGAACTAGAATAGGTGTTTGAATATATAGAGCATATATATAATTAAATATTTTATAGAAAGTACGATCTTCTTAAATTATATATTTTTTATATAAGTTAATTATACTTATATTAGGAAAATTTATTCCTAAATCCAATACTATTGTCATGAAAAAAGTCACCGTATTTAAAAAGAAAAGAATTGATGTGTTTAAGTAATAAAAGAACAATGAGTAAAAGAACAATCTTATGCAGAAATCCTAAATAAATACAGGAGTATCTATAATATAAAGAGAAAATAAGATGTGTTTTCATTTTCTAAAACTCCAAAATTTTAGAAAATCTAGAGAAAGTATAAATTGGAATTCACTCTATTTTTTAGGTTTTGATTTTAAGGAAAAAAAATTGTTGTGTAAGATAAGTATCATCAATAATATGTAATGAAGTTAGAATTTTGATCCCAAACGAGAGCGGCTCAAAACGTGTTTAACGAAAAGACGGCTCACTATAAAAGGTCGTACTAGCTATTAAAATATCATATAATGTTATAAATTTTATTTTATTTTTAGGATTTGATTTTTATGAATAAATATTATCATATAAGTAATATATGTAAAACTTAGGTTTTTGGTCTTAACGAGAGAGCGAATCAATAGTAATAAATGTGTTTAACAAGAAAGCGGTTCATTAGATAAGACCGTATAAAAGATGTTTAAATATATAATTAATACATTAAATAAATTGTTTTATTGGAAGTAATACGAGGACGGTGGAGACATTTTATACGATTTTTTAAAACTATACATCTTTTTTCCTAGAAATCTTTTATTTTAACTTTTTTATACAAGTTAATTATACTTGCATTACAAAAATATATCCATAAATGTAATATTATTCCCGTAACAAAAAGTCTTCGTATTTTAATTTTTTGTTTATATGTTAACATAACAGAAAGACATTCCCATGCAGAAACTGTAAATAAATACAAGAATATCTATAATATACAAAAAATATAAGATGTGTTTTCATCTTTTAAAACTCCATAAATATTAGAAAGTTTAAAGAATATAAAAATTGGAACTTACTCTCTTTATATAATGAAGTTAGAATTTCGGTTTCAAATAAGAGCGGCTCGAAACGTATTTAACAGGAAGACGACTCGCTAGAAAAGATTGTATTAGCTATTAGAATTTGATACTGAAGTCATAATTTTTTTTTTTTTTTTTTACGGTTCGATTTTATAGATAAAAAATATTATATAAGTTGTTAAAAAGTTGGGATTTCGGTTTTAACGAGAGAGCAGCTCAATCGAAAGAATCGTATTTAACAAGAAATTGATTCATTGGAGAAGATTATTTAATTATTAAAATTTAATATTAATATTATAATATAACGTAAATGTATTGAATTTTTTAAAAAATATTGTAACGCCGCCGCGAAGCGCGGCTTTATCAACTAGTATATATAAATAAAGGAGGATACGCGGGTGCTTAGGTGGCGCTCTAAGATCGTCTCAATCTATTTTTCTAATTTTTAAAATTTTTCAGTTTTAAATAATAATAAATTTAAAAATATTTTTTAACATATTAGAAGTAGAATAGGTGTTCGAATTTATAGATGATAAGAGTTCGAATTTGTAGGGAAGTCATATAATTAGAAGTTCTATTGGAAGTAAAATTGATATTTAATTATAAGGCATATGATTAAAAGTTCTATTAAAAGTAGAATAGGAGTTCAGATAAATACTAATAAATATAAAAATATATTTTACGATATAGAAGTTAAATAGGTGTTCGAATTTGTAGATGAAAAGAGTTCGAAATTATAGGGAAGACATGTAATTAGAAGTTCTATTGGAAGTATAATAAGTATTTATAAGGCATATGATTACAAGTTCTATTCGAAGTAGAATAGGAGTTCTAATTTATAAAGAATAAGAGTTCGAATTTATAGAAAAAACATATAACTATAAGTTCTATTAGAAGTAGAATATGTGTTTGAATATATGAAGGAGACATATAATTAACAATTTTATTGGAAGTAGAATACAAGGACGGTGGTGACATTTTTTACAATATTCTAAAATTATATATATTTTTTATACAAGTTATTTATACTTCTATTAGGAAATTTTTTCATAAATCCAATACTAATCTCATAAAAATGAGTCTTCGTATTTAAAAAGAAAAGAACTGGTGTGTTAACATAATAAAAGAGCATTCTCATGCGGGGACCCTAAATAAATACATGAGTATCTATAATATAAAGAGAAAAGATATTTTTTTATATTTTAGAACTCCATAAATTTAACACTAATAAATATAAAAAAAACTTTTAACATATTAAAAGTAGAATAGGTGTTCGAATTTATAGATGAGAAGAGTTCGAATTAATAGGGAAGACAGAAAATTAAAAGCTCTATTGGAAGTAGAATATGTATTTAATTATACGACATATGATTAAAAGTTCTATTAGAAGTTGAATATGTGTTAAAATAAACACTAATAAATATAAAAAAATCTTTTAATATATTAGAAGTAGAATAGGTGTTCGAATTTATAGAAAAGAAGAGTTCAAATTTATAGGGAAGACATATAATTAGAAGTTCTATTGAAAGTAGAATATGTATTTATAAGGCATATGATTAAAAGTTCTATTGGAAAAAGAATCGGAGTTCGAATTTATAGAGAATAAGAATTCGAATTTATAGAAAAAACATATAATTATAAGTTCTATTAGAAGTAGAATGGGTGTTTGAATATATAGAGGAGACATATAATTAAAATTTTTATTAGAAGTAGAATACAGGGACGGTGGTGACATCTTTTACGATATTCTAAAATTATATATTTTTTATACAAGTTATTTATACTTCTATTAGGAAAATTTCATATATCCAGTACACATCTCATAAAAAAGGTCTTCGTATTTAAAAAGAAAAGAATTGATGTGTTAACAAAATAAAAGAACGTTCTCATGCGGGAACCCTAAACAAATACAGAAGTATCTATAATATAAAGAGAAAATAAGATGTTTTTCTATTTTTAAAACTCCATAAATTTTAGAAAGCTTGGAGAAAATTAAAAATGGAATTCACACTATTTTTAGGTTTTGATTTTAAGGAAAAAAGTTGTATAATGATATGTAATGAAGTTAAATTTCGATCTCAAACGAGAGCGGTTCAAAACATATTTAACGGGAAGACGTCTCACTAGAAAAGATTGTATCAGATATTAGAATTTAAAATTGATGATAAAAATTTTATCTCATTTTCAGTATTCAATTTTTATGGATAAAAATTATTATACAACTAATATATGTAAAAGTTAGGGTTTTGTTCTTAACGAGAGAGCGATTCAAAAGGAATAACCATGTTTGACGAGAAAGCTATTCATTAAAGAAAACCGTGTTGAATATAAAAATTTAATATTGATGATATAATCGAAAAAATATATATAATTTTTTTTTGAATTTTAGGATTTTAAATATTAATAACTAAAAAACTATCTTTTAACATATTAGAAACATAATAGGTGTTCAAAAATAAGAGTTTGAATTTATACGGATGACATATAATTAAAAGTTTTATTGGAAGTAGAATAAGTGTTTGTATTACATATAATTAAGAGTTTTATTGTAAGTAAAATATGAGTTCTAATTTATAAATTAGAAGAGTTTGAATTTATAGAAAATACATATAATTAAAAAAATTAATTGGAGGTAGAAAATATGTTTTTATATATAAAAAATATATATAATAAAATATTTTATTGAAATTAGAATACGAGGACGATGAAAATGTACGTCTTATACGATTTTTTAAACTTTATATCTTTTTTTCCTAAAACTCTTTTATTTTAATTTTTAATACAAATTAATTATACTTGCATTAGAAAAATATGTCCATAAATTCAATATTATTCCCGTAATGAAAGTCTTCGCATTTAAAAAAATTAATGTGTTAACATAATAGAAAAATAATTCCATGCAAAAGCTATAAATTAATAGAGGAATATCTATAATATACAGAAAATATAAGATGTATTTTCATCTTTAAAACTCCATAAATATTCGAAAGTTTAAAGAATGTTAAAATTAGAATTTTATCTCTTTTAAGGTTTTAATTTAAAGAAAAAAAATGTTATTTCATAAGATAAGTGCTAATGAAGTTAGAATTTCGGTTCCAAATAAGAACGGCTCGAAACATGTTTTAACGGGAAGACGGCTCACTAGAAAAGATTGTATTAGCTATTATAATTGGATACTGATGTCATAATTTTTATTTTTATTTTTAGGATTCGATTTTTATGGATAAAAATTATTATATAAGTCTTTAGAAAATATGTTAAATGTAACGAAAATCTATATTGATTTTTTTTAAATATTGTAATGTCACCACGAAGCGCGGCTTTATCAACTAGTTTATTAATAAGCAAAACGTTTTGTATCAATTCGCACTATAGAATGATTTCACCTCTGAAATCTTATTTTTTCTAATTTTTTTTGTTATTTTTTAAAAAATAGAATAAAAATAGAAATCCTATTATAATTCTAATTCTTTTGTTTGTAATTTTTTTTAATAGAATCCTATTTCTCCTAGAATACTATATTTCTTTAAAAAAAATTAAAAATAGAATTTTTATGATAATTATAATTATTTTGTTTATAATTTTTTGTACTAGAAAAAGATAATTATGATCAAAAACCACTAATAAATAGATGGTAAACAACAACGAATACAAAATATAATATAGAATTAATTGATATAATTTTTTGTAAAACACCAACCAATACCCGATTGTATAACATTTTATAAAACACTAATGAATCTATAACATTTAGTAATAAATCCCTTTTTAATGGTAATTTGGTAACAATTTTTTTTTGTCAGAACTTTGGTAACAAATTTGGTTCAACCCTTATATGGGTTTCATCTAGATTCCTACTTCCCCTAAAATTCATATTATTTTCTAAAATAATTGTTTGAAATTTTGTTATAATTATAATTCTGTTACTATTGTTATAGGGAGAATCTGGTATAACAATAATTGCGGAGGTTGCTGGAATCACGGAACAAAATACAAATATTTTGTTAAGAACATGAAGAACACATAATGGAGATTGACAATTTTTGTGGCTAATCTTACTTGTTGATTCGTAGAATGTTAGAGAAAAAGTGTTCATTCTCTCTTGCTGCAAATTATCAATCAATCCTAACACGCAGTTCTTGGAGAACAAGTTACCTAGACGGGTTATGGTTTTGGAGTTCTATTAAGGCCCAGGACCATGGACCTTCATGGGCTGGCGTAAATAATCCCAGAACTGATCATGGCCCATAGCTTAGTAGAGTTATGTGAGGCTATCATGATAGTGGAGTGGCGAGGCCTCATCTGCGAGGCTGGTGAAGAATCTTATGAAGGCCTAGCATGCGACCCTGTGGGTACAGACATGCGACCCTACGGTACAGGCATGCGATGCGGTCTAAGTATATTGTGCATAAGGATGCCTCCACTCATGTGACCCCTTGAGGCTTAGTCATGAGCCTTCACATAGCGATAAGAAACTTAATAAAATTATTTAATGGCGATGCGATCCCTAGGTCAGGATTGCATATAGGTGAAAGTTAATTCCGCCTCTGGATGTATAATAGAATGTGATCCCCGATGACCTAGCATAAGAATCCTAGAGGCCTAACATGAGAATCCTGGAGGCCTAACATGAGACCCCTAGAATTAGTCTGGCCATATGCCTTCTTTCTTTGATGTCATGGAATGTTTTGTAGAGATATGTAGATATGTAGATGAGACCCCAAGCATGAGATCCTTCTAATAGCAATTGAGTCCCGTAGGGATCTTGATAGGCGACCCCATAGCGCCTTGCAGTCATAAATTATTATAATTATATCGTCTATCCAACTGCCATGTGGCTCATGTACCTATCTCTTCATGTTTTCTTAAAGTATGATGAAAGCACTCTCCTCTGTTCCTTGTTATTATGATGAGAGGACTCAAGTTGAGAGGACTTCCTTTTATGTTGAGAGGACTTCTTGTAAGTTGAGAGAACTCCCTTTATGTTGAGAGGAAACCAAACCAAACCAAACATACCCAGTATATCCCGCTCAGAGCAGGGTCTGGGGAGGGTAGGTTGTACGCAGACCATGCCCCCACTTTTTAGGGTAGGGAGGCTGTTTCCGTGAAGACCCTCGGCTCTGTGCACGACATATACGGTGTGTGATATAAACAAAGGAATCTAAAGGATATGCGATAACGTTCACAGCAATACCTGAGCCCATGGCTTTCTCCACACGGGACTTACCTACCATGCCCCCAGATACCACCAAGCGAAGCTCCCTGCACCTGCACCTGCACAACCGGGAAACATATGATAGTAAAAGTAATAAATGAAAATGGAAAAAGAAATCGGAAAAAGCCAAACTCCTATGATAAGGTTATCCGAGACAACCCGACTCTGAGGTTCTCCACTACAGAGCCGTACCCTAGAAGGGAGTCCACCACTCTGATTTGCCGCCTCCACGAACACCTGTCAGCTGTCATGGTCTCACTTATGTTCAAAGCCTTCAAATCCAACTTAAGCTGCTCTTCCCATGACCTCCTCGGTCTGCCTCTCCTCCTCACCCCAACAACCGAAAGACTCTCGACCCTTCGCACTGGGGCTTCCGGCCGCCTTCTACGGATGTGGCCGAACCATCTCAACCTCCCTTCCCTAACTTTCGCAGAAAGAGGCACCACTTCGAGCTCGGTCCTGAACACCCTGTTAGGGATTCTATCTAGCATCGTGTGATAAGTGGATTTTATATCCACTTGGAACATTCTATATCGGCTTAAATTGATTGTTTTGGACTCAAGTTTGTGTAGTTTTGATGTGTTTTGTGTAGTTGTGCAGGTTTGCAAGAATATCTAAGCTTTTGTCGTTTTTGGAGATTTAATTGATTAAAATTCGGATTTTCCGGGAAGGCTACGCAGCTTATACTGTTTTGGCCATATCTGGAGTTCTAGAAGTCCGTTTTCAGCGATCTTACTGCCCACGCGAAGCTTGAGAGATTTTCTACAACCTGGGATAGGAAACAAGTGCAAGAAATATGCTGAATTAAATCGCGCACGTGATCTTTTAAAAGAAGGCTTTAGATTTACTGTTTTGCACTTTTTCTGATTCTAATTGTATTTTGGGCAGTTTTGGGTACCTTCTTTAAATCCAAATTGTAATAGAAGGAAATTTCTTGTTGGGCAAGATTTGTAGAGCCTATTTAAACACATCCTACCATTGTAAATCATAACAATTTATAGCTTTTAATCGTATCAAGGTACTTTCGATCTTCAATTCTTTCTTCAATATTATGTTTTCATTCATTATCATTATGTTTTCTTTATTAAATATGCGTAACTAATTCTCTAATCTGAGGATTGGGTAGTATTCCTTGGTATTCATGCATTCTTGATTATGTGATTTTCTGCTTTGCTGATCTGTTAATGAGATCTTAACACAATTAGGGGAGTCATGAACCTTTGATTATATTCTAGGGATTGTAATAAGCTTGGGAGAGAAGTTGCAATCTTAGTACATGATTTAACAGACATAATTTGAATATTAGATCGGGAGATTAATAGGAGAATTGTGAGACATATAATTCTTGGTATTTAACAGTTTATAGATATACTTTGATTGTATCACGGGAGTGACAATTAGGGTGTAGCTGCAGCGGCGCCAATTTGTTAGTAGTATTTTTGTGTGTTCGTTCGCAGGGAAGGACTGAATGTAATATCAAGTTCAAGTATCCTATCTCTCACAATTTAGAAGTTTAGAAGAATTTTTGGGTTTGTGTATTAACTAAATTAACCAAGAACTAATTATAAGCACTAAGAATTGATTTTAAACTGAGATTCAAATATGTTGGAAAACAATCTAAGAACTGGGGTTCTTCACTTGGTCTCAATACATGCTCAATATTAATGTGATATCTGTGTTCCTACCTTGCTGAAAACAATTCTTCTAAAGTTATACTGTACCCTCCCAGGCTACAATATAGTGCTTACAGCTACACCCTAATTGTCACTCCCGTGATACAATCAAAGTATATCTATAAACTGTTAAATGCCAAGAATTATATGTCTCACAATTCTCCTATTAATCTCCCGATCTAATATTCAAATTATGTCTGTTAAATCATGTACTAAGATTGCAACTTCTCTCCCAAGCTTATTACAATCCCTAGAATACAATCAAAGGTTCATGACTCCCCTAATTGTGTTAAGATCTCATTAACAGATCAGCAAAGCAGAAAATCACATAATCAAGCATGCATGAATACCAAGGAATACTACCCAATCCTCAGATTAGAGAATTAGTTACGCATATTTAATAAAGAAAACATAATAATAATGATAATGAATGAAAACATAATATTGAAGAAAGAATTGAAGATCGAAAGTACCTTGATACAATTAAAAGCTATGAATTGTTCTGATTTACAATGGTAAGATGTGTTTAAATAGGCTCTACAAATCTTGCCCAACAAGAAATTGCCTTCTATTACAATTTGGATTTAAAGAAGGTACCCAAAATTGCCCAAAATACAATTAGAATTAGAAAAAGGGCAAAACAGTAAATTTATAGCCTTCTTTTAAAAGATCACGTGCGCGAATTAATTCAGCATATTTCTTACACTTGTTTCCTATCCCAGGTTGTAGAAAATCTCTCAAGCTTCGCGTGGGCAGTAAGATCGCTGAAAACGGACTTCTAGAACTCCAGATATGACCAAAACAGTATAAGCTGCGCAGCCTTCCCGGAAAATCAGAATTTTAATCAATTAAATCTCCAAAAACGATAGAAGCATCCACTTTAATCAACATTCTCGTAAATCTGCACAACTAAGCAAAACACATCAAAACTACAACAACTTGAGTCCAAAACAATCAATTTAGGCCGAACGGAGGCTTTCCCAGTGGATATAAAATCCACTTATCATCGTGCGGCCACACGACCACCGCAACATCCTCATTTCCGCTGCTTCCAACGTGCTTACGTGAGTCTTCTTCGCTGCCCAGCACTCAGAACCATATAACATCGCCGGCCGGATAGCCGCTCTATAGAATCTCCCTTTCAACTTTAAAGGAACCTTCTTGTCGCACATCACCCCTGACGCTGCCCTCCACCTTAGCCACCCAGCATTGATACGATGCTTGACATTGTCTTCAACCTCACATTCCTTCTGGATGATCGACCCCAAATACTTGAACTTATCCGTACGCGGGACGATCTGATCTACGATCTTAACCTCCACTCCTTCGTCGATGGCCTCGCCACTGAAGTTGCACCAGAGATACTCGGTTTTAGTTCTACTCACCCGCAAGCCTTGTGACTCCAAAGTTGATCTCCAAAGTTCCAACTTCTCGTTGACCTCCCCCCTTGACTCCGCCACTAGCACAATATCGTCCGCGAAGAGCATGCACCACGGGACGGTGTCTTGGATCCCTCGTGACATGACATCCAGGATAAGTGCGAAAAGAAGAGGACTAAGGGCCGAACCCTGATGAAACCCAATTTCCACAGGAAAGAAACGAGAGTCACCCACTGGGGTCCGGACGTAAGAACTAGCTTGGGAGTACATGTCCTGAATCACTCTTACGTACGACGACGATACCCTCCGCTCTACGAGGGTCTTCCATATCGCTTCCCGGGGGATACTGTCATATGCCTTCTCGAGATTTCTCATAAATTGAGATAACTCCCTTTATGTTGTGAGAACTCCTCATAAACTCATATTATGAAATGCATGTTTTAAAATTTTAATTCAAATTAAAGAAAAAGTAATTATATAATAAAAAAATGCATGCATCACACGGATTTTAAACTAGTAATTTTATTAAAAAAATAAGATTAAATAATATTTTCACTAATACTAACTTCTAATATATTTTCTTCAAAAATATTTTTTTATTTATGAACTAAATAAATAATGAATGAGATTCTATTTGAAATTGGTATTAAAAAATTAATGTGCAATCATAAAAGATGCCAATAAAATAAGATTATTACAGAAAATCATATTATGATTTGTCAATATTTATAACATGGACATGTTTTGGGTTCTAACATAAAAAGAATATTTTTGGAAAGGATTGATTCTAAACCAACTTCTCGTAAAAACTAAACACTTTTCGAAAAAATTATTCTTAAAATTTAACAACAAATTGTTTACTTTGTTAAAAGTAATATTCCTTCCGTTGTTTTTATTTCTTTATAAATTTTTTCACTAGATGTATCTTTTTTTTAAAAAAAAATTTCATTAGTTAGCATACATTTTTATTTTTAAGATGTATATAAGTATAATTACCTAATTTATTTTTAAAATTTTCTTTTTCTTAATTCAGAAGAAAAAAAATAAAATAATTTATGTAACTATAAAACCCTCTGTTAAAGAACCTAGTAGTAGGACAGGGGAGTATCAAACTGGGCTTAAGTACTGAAAATGGTAGCCTAAGCTGCAGCATAATTGTTAAATATGTACAAGCAATGAGCAATGATCTTCTCTCTCTCTCTCTCTCTCTCTCTCTCTGGTAAGCTCGATGTGTGGGCGTCTGAAGAAGAAAAGACGCCAGTGGACTGTGCGGGGACAGAGGGCAATGTTGCAGAGGTACTCACCATGTGTTTGGTCGTTTGTTTTCTCTTGGTAAATGATTGCTCTGTTCATTATATGTTTATGCGTGATCATTACTTATTTTAGAGTAGTAATTTGTTAGTTGGATTAATGATTCTCATTACTAACATCCTTCTGAATGGTTTGCATTATAGTCTTATATTAAGAGACTTGATCATACAATACAAGTAGCTTGTAACCATTTATCTCAACTGTAACTTCATTTATATTCCTTTTATCTTCCAGGAAAGCTTAGAGTGAGGGGCCTATTTTCTTTTCCGTTGATGCGCAGGTTCGCATTGGCAAGGCACAATGACCTGATAGGTAAATGCACTTATCACTGGACCTGGTAATTTTTAAGTTGACGACTATTTCGAGGCAGAATTTATGTGTTAGTATTTACCTATTTGACAGGATCCTAATTCCCTTATCGGAAACTATATGTATCAATTATCAATGACGAATTATAAAAAGAATGCATAGTGTCTTTGTCACTTTAATGCCTATAAAGCGGTGCATCTTTGGCACACTTGCTTAGTATCTAGGCGTGATCATTTAAATAAAAAATAATTACTATAAACATGGTAGAAGCTCACCCATACTAATATAACATACTGAGTAAAACAAAGATCGTTACTAGAAACAACTCATATCATTTACTAGGAACTGATAATAAAACAAAGATCATTACGGTTTCCTGGAAGAGGTTGTCGAATACTTTATGTATTTCAATGACACATGGGAGTTTTATGGCGCTTGGGGAGTCTGGTACACCAATTGGGCACTTACGTCATTGTTGCCTACTTTGCAATTATACATGGCTGTGCTGATTTGGATGTTCTTATTTTTTATAAATTGATATAAGTAATTGAGATCCCCACTCCATATCATATAGCATATCTTATTTAGTCTAGTGCTATTAGTGGTCAATTCAGCTTACTTGCAATGGGAACACTGGATCCACTCTACTCTAAATGGTTAGTTTAACTGCAATGAAGGTCAATGTAGGTTCCATCATGCACTGATTCAGACAATGGGCGAATACTACAGAATCTCAGTCTACCCACCTTTTTTCTTTATTCTTTGATATTGTATTATCAAATTGTTCTCTCCAGGTGACCGTGAGCGCGAGATTTCCTTTGGCCAACTCTGGCAATAGTCTTAATGTATAATGCAGTGTGCAACAAATAATTCTACTGGTAACAACATTCCTGAGTGATAAATACATTTTTGGACAAGGTGGAGTTCTCTTAGAAGCCCCAAGGGTTGCCGTGAATTGACTTAATGACTATAAGTCCCGTGTACAGGCAGCCTTACACATGAAAAATTTATCTACAAGCGTTGTAAGAAATATAATGTATAAATATTCGAGTTAAATTGGAGGCATGTGCCTTGCACGGGATTTGGAGCTATTTATTTTTCAGTAAACAAATGCAGTAATTTTTACTTATATTCTAAGCCCAATTAAAATAATTTACGAAATACGGGGGTTAATAGGTCGCCAAACAGGCCTAAACAAGCCCATTACCATCAAAGGGCACACAGATAATAAAATCGAATGAATTGATTTATGAAGGCGGTGTTTATCTAGTGTCTAGACCAGCAATCGGACGGGAATCAGTGAATGTGTGGGGTTTCTTCCTTCTCTATGTCCACAACTTCTATGTAGAGAGTGGTATGTTCTTTTTACTCTGTCTTTGCTTCTATCAATCGTTAGGCTTTATATTTGTTTGCTTTTGGCGCATATCATATTCGTATGCTTGATTTTATTTATTAAGATGTTGAACATTTTATGAGATTCGGTTAACATTTATGTTTTATCTGTATACTGTACTTCAAAAGACTAGAAGATTCAGTTGTGTAGATACTAGTTAAATTCACCAACTGAAACTGTTGAAATGCGAAACCCCTAAAAAAATTAGGTCACAGAGAACCTAATTGTTGTACTATTTAGTTTTTGTTACTTAAATTTTCGCGATTGGATGGCTGATTTATTTTTTCTCCAAGACAAACCTGCCGTGAGTTTTTTTTCCTAATCTTAAACCGAAATGCTGATTATCTTTTATAGTCGCACCATCTGTTTTAATCGAAAGATGTTAGTTTCTTTATTTGTATTGTTATGCTCGACTATCTCAATATGATCTGGTAATCTTGATTTGTATAGTGGGTGTTTTGAGGAAACATTTTCTCCTCTTATACGAATACAAAATGCCCAACCAGAAAGGGCATAGTGTTTGTTTTGCGTACTTATCTTTAATATATCAGGCAGGCAAAATATATTTTTGTTAGATATGTTGGGCGAGTCTAATAAACTGAAAAAGGCTATTCATTTTCTTGTTCCAGAAAAGAATGGAAGAATCTAGTATGAGAAATATTGATCATATTTATGAAGATAGAATTAGTGAGCTTCCTTTGGACATACAAGAAATTATCCTGTGCTTTCTGCCTATACAAGATGCTGTGAGAACCAGTGTCTTGTCAACGAAATGGAGACATTGTTGGACTACCATTCCACATCTAATCTTTGATCATCGGTTTAGCATCTTGGACAAAATAAGTCAATGTCGTGATTCACGAGTGAAGGCGTTTATATTGGTTAGCGTGATAGATAAAGTTCTATTACTCCACAATGGTCCAATCCTCAAATTTTCCCTCACGTTTCATCGAAGTTACGATTGTGATGCTCAAATAGTTAATGATTTTGTTGATCATTGGATTCCAATACTCGCAAGGAATGGTATCAAAGAACTTATTCTCAAGGAAAATGATGAGTATGGAGAATTTACAGCACATGAATTTTCTTCTTTAGACCTAACTTATTTGAAATTCACAAGAGGTTTGTTTCCCTATAGACCTGCATTCGGAGGATTTACTAATCTGAGGGTTCTTGAGCTAGTCTTAGTTACTTTTTATTTTGGACAAAGCATTTATGATTGCCCGGCGCTTGAGAAGTTGACCTTGATATTTTGTACAGAACTCTTCCCTATCAACTTCACTGCTCCTAATCTCAAATGCCTACATCATATATATGACGAGAAAAACGTGGAGTATGCTTTACCCAGGTTACACAACCTTGAAGAATATATTTGCCTTATGCCAGAAACCTTGGAAGTGTTGCAGACAGAAACATCCAATGCGTTGCAGACAGAAGCATCCAATGCGATGCAGACAAAAACATCCAATGTGGTCAAGGTTCTCGGTAGCTTAGATAAAATTGAAAAGTTCTCAATAGGAATGTGTTTTCCTGCGGTAATATTTATACTCTCTTTATATTGTCTTTTGTAACTTTATATTACCCATCAATGTCTAATTGTTTTTGCTTTGTGCATGCTACTTGTTTCAAAGTACTTGGCTGCAGGAGGTTCTCCAAATAGGCTTTCTAAACCACTACCTTACCTAAAGACCTTAAATATGTGTGATATAAACTTCGCTCATTTGTCTGAGGTTTCTTGTTTGCTTTGTTTGATTCGGAGTGCTCCCAACTTGCGCGAATTACATATCTCAGTAAGTCATATGCACTACAACACTTTCTATATCTCTGTATCCATTGCATTAAAATCTGTAATATTTTATTTTATCTCTGATAATTATCTCAAGAATTATCAGACAAAAGATTCTGAAGATTGTACTATGGATCATCTTGAAATTGTCACATTCAGTAGTTTCAGGGGTCTTAAAGCTGAGATGCAGTTAGTCAAGTTTCTACTTGGCCACAGTCCGCTGCTAAAAAAAATTTCCCTTCACCGTAGTCCAGACATAAAAATGGATGTAGCATCCGCATTGGCAGAAGAGATTTTGCAATATACTAGAGCTTCGACAACAGTGCAAATCAGTGAGTTGAAACACCCTGTTATCGTTGATGGTTTTGATGATGAATTCTGGGATTTGATTAATAATTTTATATAAATTGCCTTTGTTGCCGCCAGCTTATGGCTCATGCTTTACAAATGTATTTGTATTGGTTGGCTGACTTAAAATTATTTTTACAGCATGTATGGATACATCAAGCAATTAAATTTTTATTTTTTGTATCCAAATAATATTGCCGTTAACTTTTAATTTTGTGTCGGAACTTATTGATATTTTCACTCGTATATTATATAGAGCACATATGTACCAACTCTTTGATTTTCTTTTCTCTTGTAATCGTAGTGCTAGAAGCTGCTTCTGATTGTGCAAAGTAAAATATTAAAAATAACTGGGCAAGGAAAGGATAAGCTCCTATAGTAATGTTGGAGATTCTTGATCCATCCACCGATTATGCTCAGGCAAACAGTTGGTCCCGGACCCCGGCTATTTTTATTTCAGTGCCTAATTTAAGAATATTAAGCTTGTCCTATTTTGGGTCCTATCGATCCTTCCATCCAAAGGCTTAGGTTTCTTTCATAAGTTTGGATCAAAACAATCTCAATGATTCAGTTCCAGAGTTTTTGGCAAACTTGACACATTCTATACTTTTGTGGCTCGAACGCTTCGGTTTCTTTCATAGGTTTGGATCAAAACAATCTCCATGATTCAATTCCAGAGTTTTTTGCAAACTTGACACATTCTATACTTTAGTGGCTCAAAGGCTTCGGTTTCTTTCAAAGGTTTGGATCAAAACAATCTCAAGCAAACTTGACACATTCTATACTTTTGTGGCTCGAGTTTTGTAACTTGCAGGGGATGTCTCCTAAAAGGATCACACAGATACCCACAATAAACGTTCTAGAACTGTGGGACAGCATAAACCTTCATGGTTTTTTGCCAGAATTTCTAGAAAATGGATTCCTTCAGAGATAGGTGCTCACCTTAACAAATTTTCAGGTAGGCCACCAGAGTCTATTGCCTATTGACTATGTTAAATTCAATAGGAAACCTTACAAGACTCACTTGTATCCCTTCGAGATGATCTGTATTAGACTTTTCAGATTACCAGATTGGTGGAGCAATACTAAGCTGGATCTGAAATCTCAGGAATGGAGCTCTCACATATTAAAAAATCTCTCAGAACTAGTTAGTGAGTTTCCAAGAACTTTGTGCTTTGCCTAGTACCAAGTGTTCAAATAGATAAAGATTCTTCAGATAAGTAAATCTTCCACATGCAGGTATATAGGGAAACCTAACTTTAAAAATTATCTTTTTGATCCCAAATCTTTAACTCAAACCTCTAACAACCAAATACTCGCATTAGAGGTTTCATTTTGTCAAACCTCTAATCTATCCCAAACATCTAATTTGACCCCAAACCTCTAACTTCCAAACACCCCCAAAATTAATTAGGGAATAAGACTATAATCCATTAAAAAATTTTAATCCCATATTTGTTTGTAAAAATTTACTTGGGATTAGATTAAGGATTATATTCCTTTAAAATGACAATATCTTGTTTGTTTGGGTGGAATAAGGAATAGGATTATAATCCTTTCTAATACTTGGTCGAACGAGAGGTATTATTTAATCTCATTCCACAAATCATTTTTTTAAAGGATTATAGTTGATTATAATTCTTCCTAAAACAAACATAGAATTAGAAATTTTAAAGAAATATAATCCAGTCCATAGTTTATCTCTCAAAACAAACATAAGATAGGATAGGATAAGATAATTTAAAGGATTATTTTTTTAAAGGATTATAGTTCAATTCTAAACTTAATATTTCAGAACATACATGAAATAGAATAATTTAAAAAAATTATAA
Organism: Saposhnikovia divaricata; assembly: GCA_036435485.1. Taxonomy (NCBI): domain Eukaryota; kingdom Viridiplantae; phylum Streptophyta; class Magnoliopsida; order Apiales; family Apiaceae; genus Saposhnikovia; species Saposhnikovia divaricata. The sequence goes on along the minus strand of CM071599.1, from coordinate 183,281,791 downwards.
TTTTAAGGATTATAAATGATGAAATTATAATCCTAAGAATTATAAATGATTGCATTACTGTATTGGTATTATTATCCCGGGATTATAATCTGGCCGAACAAACATGGCCGAAAGGAAACTGTTGTATCTCGCTGGCCGGCCGACGGCGATGGAGCAAGAAGTCCTCAGCAACTTCCTCCACCTCAGCGGCAGCAATACACCTCCATCCAAACACGCCCTAACTCTTGCTAGATCACTAATCACTAATCCTTCAACTTCAACTTCAGCAATCTCCACAATTTATCAAACCCTAACACTCTCCCTCACCCCAAACCCTAACCCTAATTCCATCTCTCTCCATCACATTCTCTCTCTCCTCTCCGACCTCTCTCTCCACCACCCCCACCTCCGCCGCCTCATCTTCTCTTCTCTCCGTTCTTTCTCTCTTCTCCCCAACAATTCGCCTCGCCTCGTTGTCGAATCCCTCTCGATACTCGTATCGATTGCGGAGGAAGACTCGGAGCTGGTTGAGTTGGTTGAGGAGTTTAGTGAGAGTGTGTTTTTGTCAGTGTGTTTTGGTGGTTGTGTTAGTGTGAGGAGGTGGTTGTTGCTGAATGCTAAGAGGATTTTGGTTAGGCCTGCGGTGTTGGTTACGGTTTTTTTGGGTTTTAGTAAGGATCCATATCCCGAAATTAGGAAAGTTGCCTTGGATGGATTGAGTTGGTGTGTTGGGATTGAGGATAGGGGGATGATGGAGGGGTGTTATTTGCGTGGTGTTGAGATGCTTTCTGATACGGAGGATTGCGTTAGATGCTCTGCTGTTCGAGTTGTTAGTGAGTGGGGGCAACTACTCGTGGCATCCAGTGAAGGAGATAGTAAAAAGTACTGGTCTGATGCGTTATTTGAAAAGCTTTGTTCAATTGTCAGAGACATGAGTGTAGATGTAAGACTCCAAGTTTTTAATGCCATTGGGAAGATAACGATGGCATCTGAGAATATTCTACTTCAAACCCTGTCTAAGAAGGTACTTACTAAATCACAAACATCTAATGTTGCTGGAGCTTTTGTACATGGGTTGGAGGATGAATTTTACGAGGTACGAAGCTCTGCTTGTTCTTCCTTGAGTGCACTCTCCATCCTTTCTTTCAACTTTGCTTGTAAAGCCTTAAATTTGTTGATGGACATGCTGAATGATGATTCAATAGTTGTCCGACTACAAGCATTACAATCAGTGCATCATATGGCGCAACATGACCATCAGGTTCAAGACGAAAACCTTAACCTGCTGTTTGGCGCTTTGTTTGACACGTCTACCTCAATAAGGTCTGAGGCAAGGAGAATAATTCTGTTACTTAAGCTGCATAGTTTGAAAATGTTTAAATTATGTGTTAATGGCCTCGTTGAAAATCTGGAAATTTATCCGCACGACGAATCTGATATATTTTTTGTTCTGTTTATTATTGGTCGAAATCATGGTAGTTATGCTGTCAGCATCGTCGAGGATAATTCTCAAAATATAGACGACTTTTTCGAAGGCAAGTTGGGATCTAATGGTACGAAAACTGCATTAATTCTAGTACTGGCCATCTCAGCTTCACTCTCACATGAGATAAACATTTGCAAAATCCCGCCTAGAATGTTTTCATATGCAGTTACTCTTCTGGGGAGAATATCTTCTGGTTTAGCTTATGCTTTGGATCACCATGTACTTTTCTCTTACTTGTGTGCTTGCAGTAGATCCACATCTGTTTCTGATTCAGACTTGATTAATGGGGAGGAGATTTTACAACATATAGTAAATGATTCCTTGGGTAATCAGGAATCATGGGAACCGAGCAGAGCACAAGTCTCATGTGCAGATTGTCAGCAGGAGGGGGTAGAAGTAGTAGCAATAGTGAATATCATTCTAGCACAAAGTAATAACATCTGGCAACTGATGCAAGTTGGATGCATCGATGAAGTACTTGAGACTTTGAGGAGATGGAAAGAAGAGCTTGAAAGCTTTAATTTCACATCACCCCAATCTTTTGGTGTTTTGGTTTTTGCAATGAAATATATACAGGTTTTAGAACTTTTTGGAAAGGTGTGGACAAACTTAATGTGTCTGAAGAAATTCCCGTTAACAGGGGAGATGGAAATCAATTTTGGAAAAATAGACTATAAATTAAGAGTGCTGGTTCATTTGTTCTTAGGGGTGGATAAAGAAGTGACAGTCCACCTCCTGGAGTTAATGCTGGTGTCTTGTACACTGAAGTTATGTAGTGTGGAGCCTTGGTGTTATGAATCTACACTTAGAAAGCTTTCTTCTATATATTCAGTCGTAGAATTGCTTCTCGAAAAGGGATCCATTGAGCCTTCAAAATTTTTGGTAGAAGTTGGAAAATCTTTGCACGAATTTCAAACCTCAACTGGGGGGTTGAGTAACTTGTTTCAGTTTAAGAAGTTGCTTGAATTATTCTCTCTGAAGTAGGTTGAGTTGCCTGGAGGGCTGAAACATGTAAAGGCGGAGTTGGACATTGTCAACAATACCTGTGAAACTCCTCTTTTCTTTGTCTCAGGACTGCCTGTTGGAATACCGTTAGAGATCACCTTGTACAACATGGTCGTTAATAACAACAGGTTGTGGGTGAAGTTGACTGTGAATGAGGATTCCTATCAATATGTTTATCTAGATCTGAAACACCTCGGAGATTGTGATACAGTAAAGAAGTTTAAATTTGTTGCACCATTTTACAGAACCCCTAAAGCAAATTTTTTCAAGTTGACTGTTACGTTAGGTATGGAATGTTTGTATAGTGACAAGCTTATGTTAAGGAAGTGTAGGGGACCAAAGCATGAACTCATGTACCTTTGTGACGAAAAAGAAGTGTTTCTTTCCCTGATTGTAAAATAGGTGCAAAGCATTAGTTTTGTGTATCCAGCAAATAAAAAAAACGATCAAATTGATTTAATTTGATCCTTTTATTGACCGTTTAAACCATTAAAAAGCCGATATTTGATTGGGTTAAAATTTTTTTGAAACGACTTAAATGGGTTTAATATAAATTTTATATTTTTTCGGTAAACCCAACCTTCTTCGTTTTCGATGAAAAACAAAGAAAATATCGATCTCGAAAAGAAATTTATTTGATAATTTAATTTAAATCTATATATTATATGCAAATATGCATTACACAATATATCATACTTGTATTTATAGATGTATGATTACATATGGAGTGTATATATATGATTTACGGTATAATTTACATTACTAAAATTTTAATATTAATCAAATTAAATATTAACAATAAAATCGTAAGTTATACATAATTTTTAATTTTACCTAAATTCTCAAAATGAGCGATATTTTGTGGGTTTTAAAATTTTTATAAAATAATTTAATCCATTCAAATAGAACCAAGCCGATATACGATTGCTAGGATTGGGTTACGAAATTATTTTATACGAATTATGTTAAAATTTTTGAAATCGATTTAATTGGATAGGGTTGCAAAAACATCACCAACCTGACTACCCCGATCCGTAAACACCCCTACCCACTTCTATCAACACGATTTCTTCACCCCTACAAATTAAACTAATTGATGCTTCAAAGGAGAAATGTTAAAATTACCTTGTTCTGCGAATTAAACTAATTGTTCAGCAAAAAATTTATTACGTTTTGCAACTAAAATATTGTCCTGCAATGTATTTAGCATCATTTTGCAGAATGGATAAATTGGTTTGTAATTTGTGTTTGATGAAACGTTAAAAAGATAGGTAGCAGAAGAATATATTGCAAAATCAATTCATTAGATTGTTGGAGCAATACTAAGCTGGATCTGAAATCACAGGAATGGAGCTCTCACATATTAAAAAATCTCTCAGAACTAGTTAGTGAGTTTCCAAGAACCTTGTGCTTTGCCTAACCAACCAAGTGTCCACTGACTTGCAGTCTAACCAACCAAGTGTTTATATCCAGTACAGCCTGAAATGAATGTAACTGATACTACATTTATACAGGCAAGAGAGTTTGATATGAGACCAGAAAATGTTAGGAAAAACGACAGCTCATTATCAGTTCTACAAAAATATCCAGAATTTTTTTATTTGTTTACAATATCAAATTTGGCATGAATAAGAAAAGTTTAAATTCCAGCGATTTTCATTTACTCACTAATTCTACCACTAGTTCAGGACGACACTGATTTATAGTTCGACCACATGGGTTCTATAGCTGGCCGTTTGTGAGTTCTGATCATGGCAACGAAGAGAATGTATACACAAGCATGACTAAACATAACAAAACAAGCAACTAAATTTCACGTCAGTTGTTTATGTCCCTTGCAACTACATAAATTTTAACAGGTTTGAGATCCCTGCAGAGTGGAGAAGTTATGAGCAAAAACATGATGCTCTCAGACTTGGCGAAGGCTTTAATGTGTGTACAAGGCTAAATACTATTTCCAGTATTTAGAATTTTCTCAATGGGGTATCATCATCTTTTCCAAGTAGTACACAATATTTCTGAATGGTTCATAGTTCCCTGAAAATTTTAACTTTATCCTTGCTGTCGAACAACGCCAATGAAATGTTATACAAATAAAAATTTCATTTTAAATAATGATGAATCACAGATACATTAATAAAAGTACTAGATGAAGAAAGAAACACAAAAGCATTGGTCATCACTGTAGCAGATATAAAACATAGAAAGTTTCCGACTTACAAAATTACATTGGTAGAACTGTTTAAAGACATGGCTGTTTTCATCTTATTGTGTTACTCCACAGAGAAGCATGAACCAGAAACTGACTGCTACAGGGCTAACTCCATATATCAGAAAAATTCATCATCAACATTAACACAGCACTTCAAGAGTTTGATTTGTGCTCTTGTTGAAGCTCTAGGATATTGCAATATCTCCTCTGTCATTGTAAATACTACACCTTTTTTTCTGCTTTCATTATGGTGGATGAACATTGTTTTCAGCAATGGAGAGTGAGCAAGTACAAACTTGACTAGCTCCAACTCAGCTTTAAGACCATTGAAATTACCAAACATGACAAATTCAAGATGATCTATAGTAGAACAATCTTCAAAATCTTCTATCCGATAATTCTTAAGATCCACTTCACCGTCACAATCTTCAGTCTAATGAAAGAGAAGATATTTTAGAATTGTAAAACTGTAGCTGAGTGAAACAGAATGAGTTAAAGTGCATATGACTCACCGAGATATATAGTTTGCACAAGTTGGGAGCACTCCGAATCATACATAGCAAACAAGAAACCTCGGACAACTGATTAAAATTCACATCACAGACATTTAGAGTCTTTAAGTAAGGCAGTGGTTCAGAAAGTCTATTTGGGCAACCTCCTTTAGCCAAGTACTTCAAAACAAATTGCAGACAAAGAGCACAAACAATTAGACTTTCATGAGTTATGTGAAGTTAGAGCAAAAAATCTAAAAAAAAATCTAAATGTTACCTTCATAAATTCCATTGCTACAGAGAACTTCTCAATTCTTTGTAAACTACCAAGAACCTTGACCACATTCGACGTTTTGGTCTCCATTAGTGTGCCTACAAATACCACCCTGAATGCATATTCTTCAAGGTTTTCTAACCCAACACATGAAATGTCGAAATCTATTCTGAAATACATTTGACATAGGCACTTGAGATTAGGAGCACGGAAGTTGGTGTGGAAGAGTCCCCTGCAGACTGTCAAGGTCAACTTCTCAAGCACAGGACAATCTAAGATGCTTTGTCCGAGATTAGAAGTAGCATCACATAGATACAGATTCTTCAGATAAGTAAATCTTCCACATGCAGGTATATAGGGAAACTGAACTCCAAAAAGGCTCAAATGAGTCAGGTCCAAAGAAGAGAAATCATGTGCCTTAACTTCTTGAAGCACAGAATCCTTTAAAATAAGTTGCTTAATACCTTTAATTGACAATAACAGAATCCACTGATCAATATAATCATGAACTATTTCAGCATTGCAATTATGTCGTCGAGGTACAGTGAGCAAAAATTTAGTAATCGGACCCTTGTGGAGTAAAATAATTTTATTCATCACACTAACAAATTTATAAGCCATCAGTTCTCCATCACCACTATATCGTTTGAATTTATCCCAAATTCTACAAAAGAATTTCTCATCGAAAATTAAGTGTGGCATCATAATCCAACAATGCCTCCAGTTCTTGGACAAGACACTGGTTCTTACGGCATCCTCCAACGGGAGAAAACAAAGAATTGTTTCTTGTATGTTCCGAGGCAGCTCACTAATTCTATCTTCTGCCATTCTCTTCTGCAATAAGAAAATGTCAGTTAAACTATTGTGAGTTAATTAAGTCCATCTAAATCCTACACAATTGTTAAATATTAACCTCTTTTTTAGGGTTTCACTTTTTGATAGTGTTTGTGGCAAAAAATTAGTGGTATATGTTTAAAATCCTAAAAAGAAAATCAGCATTTGAATTTGATAATAAGTTTAGCAAACATATACACACATGTTTATAAGCAAACACAGGGTTAGAAACATACCAGGCGTTTATAAAAGAGAGAACCAATCCATCCACCGTTTCGCCGCCGATGAATGGTTTACTTGCATTCACTAAGACATAGGATGGGCATCGCCGCATCTGTCACGATCTAGCACACGAATGATACTACTAGTAGTATTGGGCCTGTGTCTAGTCCAAAAACAAAGCCCAATAGCTATAATCCAAGAGCTCAGTTTCCACTGTCCATCTTAACCTCAGTATGTAAACTGATTATCAAATGAATGAGAATTTTTATTAATCTATTTATTTATAGAAAGAATGACAAAACTACCACAATTTTAATAAGTTTATACCAAAATAACGAATTTGGTGATGATTGGCCAATACTACCCACCAGTTATGCATTTCAAAAGGGGGTAATACAAAAAACCAAAAGATTCTTCTATTACCCATGTAATAGATGCGTAATACATATCAAAATTTCAACCGTTACCCCCTTGGAGAATACGTAATAGTCATTACTCATCTATATATTCTTAATGAGTGGTGTAACCCATATAAATTTACCCATGGGTAAAAAAATTTACCCGAGTCTCTCACATATTTAACCCGTTTCCTAAATGGATAATCCATTTAACCCACCCATTAAACCTACCCTATTTTACTGATATTAGAATAACTACATTCCATAATTGTAGCAGTTTTTATAAATTTGAACGTAATTTAAACGTAATGATTGACAGCTATACAAAATTTCTCTGTTTTTTAAATTTTGAACGTAAAGATTGACAGCTATATTCAAGGTAACAAATTCAAGGTAACAAAATCATTATTGAATAAAAGAGATTTGTTTTCTGAATTCTCGAGGAATCATTCTCCAAAAATCATCAGATCAAAAACAGAGACAGGCCATGCCGTAATCGAAATCATCAATCCAGGTCATTGAATTTGGGTCGTGCATTTTTTGGACGTCTTTGATCCTTATATCGTTCAACCACATGGATTTATCATGTCTAAAATCATATAATAACCAACAATCAGGTAATATCATTCAATTTTGGATCCTTACAGATGTTCATTCTATATGAATTTTTGTTGTGTATTTTCTTACAGTTGTTTTGTATTCTCTTTTTGTTGTGTTTGTTGTTAGGTTCAAAACGAACATATCTTGGTCATGTTGTTGATAAATCCGTAGTAGTCAAGAATCAGACAATAGCTGTTGACACGCAAAATCCATGTAGCCGTCATAATGTCGAGAACCAGGATCCCAACATATCAAAACCATCATCCATAAATTCATCAGCAGCATCTCCATTCCCGTTGTATAATGATTCAACAGGTTTGTTCTTTATCAAAACTGTTGCTTATCGTTCATATATGGAAAAGATTGTTTTACAATGTATTGTACAGTATATGAAAGGTTGGATTAACAATTTTTTATGTCAGGAACAAAGCGTAGAGTGCGTGGACCTAATGTTAATAAGTCCTTTAGTATGTTTTAGTAACCGTTATTCATTCAAGTTGTAGTCAAGCATTAATTTTTTTAACACTGATTAATGCAACTTTTTCCATGTATAGGTAATTCGATAACACCTTCAAGAGTTTTTGGCAATTCAGGTAATGTTCTGTTTTCACCTCACTCATTAAACTATTGTCATTTGCTGTGTTTATTCTATTTTTGTTTTACAGAAATATGATAATTATTTCAATGCAGTTAGTTCATCAGTATTAGAGGGAGGGTGTAATTCAAGTAACAGTACTGGTATTCTTTCAATCCATTATGTTGATTCATATATTTTTCACCATTGTGTTACTGATATTAACACATACTTTTAATTCAGTACAAGGTCAAAAGAAGAAGACACGTGGACCTAATGTCAATAAGCTGCAATGTACAAGATAATCACAATTTTGACTTTATCAAACTTTGTCTTTATTTGAAACATAATTTACATTCTTAATTTTTTTTCATTTTTTGTAGTTGATCGAATTCCTCTACAGTCAATAGATTCAAACACTGATGGTATTTCCTCTATTTACAATTAGTTAAACTCTGATTGTATTTACATGGTTCATTAATTGTTCCACAATGTTTTTACCAGTTGTCAAGCGTCGTGTCCGTCGTCCTAACATTGAAAAAGAGTTCCAACGTAAGATGGAAGAAACTCCTCGATCTTTTGATCAAATGCAATCTGTTCTTACATATCAACAGACGCTATGTAAATTAAATGATGGAGATGTTGAAGTTCCACCAAAAGGAAATGATGCAAGTAAGAAATTACCTGTTGATTTTTCAAGTGGGATACGGAATCTCCAAGCAGAATTTGATGATGCTGGTATGTTTGTTTTGCACAAATTTTTGATTTAGATAATTTTTTATTTACATACCAATGTCTCTTACTATTTGATCTGACAACAATACAGATTCATTTTCCCATTGCTTCAATGTTCCTACTGATCACGACGATCCTATGAATGATTCCGATAAAGATAATGATGATGTTGAGGGAAAAAACAACATATTCAAAAAACAATCAATCAATTATGGTGAATCTACCATGGGAAATAGGATCCCATATAAAGAATCTATCACGTTTGATCAAGGTATATACATATTTTTTTTTTAAAATTCAAACATGATATGTTTTCATTTTAGTTTTGAAAATGAACACTACAGATCAAAATTATGAAGATATGGATGTACCTCCTGATTCCGAAGATCCCATGATTAATGAAGAAGAAGATGAATTCATTCCTAATCCTGATTTATGGAGAGGGTACATGGATCTTGGTTGCCCTGATAAAACATGTCAAAAGTGTAATGCGACTATGTGGAATGAAGAGCGTAACAATAAAAGTTACAAACAGAAATACCCAACATTTTCACTTTGTTGCCGGAATGGACAGGTTCTACTTGAGAAGGAGCCACAACCTCCTGAACCACTTGCTTCTCTACTATATGGTGGTGATAAATCAAAACATTTCAAACAAAATATCAGAGTATACAATTGCATGTTTGCTTTCACCAGTACAGGTGGCAAAGTTGATAAGGGTATCAATAGAGGGAGAGGTCCTTATTGTTTCAAGATAAGAGGACAGAATTATCATATGCTTGGAAGTTTGGTTCCTATTGATGGAAGTACGCCTAAATTTTGTCAACTTTATATTTATGATACGGAAAATGAAGTTGAGAACAGAATTAACGCTCTTGGAGGAGATAACGACAGTGTTGATCCTGATATTGTAGAATCACTTCCTGCTATGCTTGATCAAAATAATAAGTTGGTTCAGCATTTTCGTATGGCTCGAGATAGGTTTGAGAATAACGATCTTGATGACTTTAAGTTGGTTCTTATTTCATCCAGTTCAGCGAGTGGTAGACCAAATCCCATTGGTCCATCTAACGAGATTGCTGCTTTCATTGTCTCTGATAATGCAGACAGTGGTGGTACGAGAGACACTGTTGTGAGTACTAAACAGAATGGTTTGAAGAGGATATACAAAACCGATCCATTGTTCATGCAATTTCAGTATCCTTTGTTGTTCCCACATGGAAGGAAAGGTTTTCACTTACACATTCCATTGCAGAATGTGAAAACTCTTGTACATGTACATAACAGTGACGATGACCAGGATCCTGAATCAAAATCTAGGGAAACAGTATCTCTGAAGGAGTATTATTGCAATAAAGTCATGATACGTACATCTCAGGGTATTATAAGTTTATAAGTCAATATAATTTTTTTCCAATTGGTTATATCCAATATTTTTTTAATTTATTTTTTTTCCCAATTTTATAGGTCTAACTCTTCATCTTGCTGGCCGTTTGTGGCAACAATATATTGTTGATGCCTTTACTGCTATTGAACAATATCGTTTGGATTGGGTTTCCACACATCAGAATACAATTCGAGCTGATTTATATCATTCTGTACGTGATGCTTTACGTAAAGGAGACCATGATCCGAATTATGTTGGTAAAGCTGTAATACTTCCGGCTTCATTTACCGGGTCTACCCAATATATGTCTCAATACTTTAAGGATTCATTGGCCATATGTCGTGCGATTTGTCATCCTTCGTTGTTTCTCACCATGAGATGCAATACAAAATGGCCTGAGATTCATAAAATGCTTGAGATCCTACCAAATGTGGATGTTGTTGATGCCCCCGACATCATTACAAGAGTTTTTAAGTTAAAACTGGACCATTTAATTGATTTGATAAAGAAAAAAAACTATTTTGGCAGATGCATTGGAGGTATTATTGTTTTACATTTATTTCCTTTAATATATTTTATTAGTAAAACATATTGCTGAATTTTGTAAATTGTATCCCTTCAACAGTTATGCATGTAATTGAGTTTCAAAAACGAGGACTACCCCACGTACACATGTTAATATGGTTAAATCCAGATGATAGGCCAAACAACATCGAAAAGATTGATCAATTGGTATCTGCTGAAATACCTGATAAAGTTTCTGATCCAATAGGATACCATGCTGTAATGAATTATATGATTCATGGTCCCTGTGGTATTGACTGCTCTTACTCTCCCTGCATGGTTAATGGGAAATGTATTCGTCATTTTCCAAAGCGGTAAACATTATTAGTTTTTTAATAGTCCTTATCATATACGATTGTTTTAGCCTTGAGTTTTTGATAATTTTATTTTTTCAATGCAGATATAATGGAAATACTTTCATTGATGATAGTGGTTTTCCTGTATATAGGAGGCGTAAAGCATCATGTTTTGTCACGAAAAAAGGTGTAAATATTGATAATCAATATGTGGTACCGTATAACAGAGATTTATTGGTTCGCTTTCAGTGCCATATAAATTTAGAGATTTGTAACAGTTCAAGATCATTGAAATACCTTTTTAAGTATTGTCTGAAAGGACATGACACTGCCACAATGATGATTAAGAAGAATAAAGGTACTTTAACCTCAAACGATAAGCAGAACAAGAGCAAAAGTTTGGATGAAGTTCAAAATTACCTAGATGGCCGATATGTATGTGCTTCTAAAGCATCATGGAGAATATTTGGTTTTGATATTCACAGCCGTTGGCCAAGTGTGGATCGTTTACCTGTTCATCTTCCTGGTGCCAAATATATCAATTTTAATAATTCTTCTGATTTGAAAAAGGTTTGCGACAGAGCCAAAAAGAAAACTTCTAAACTTGAAGGTTGGTTCATAGCTAACAGGGATATTCCTCATGCTCGCAATTATACATAGGTGGCCAAGGAATCTAGGTGGAAGATACGCCAAAGAGGTGACGTAGTTGGAAGGTTGACAGAGGTGCACGCAATAGGTGGGGATACACTGTACCTTCGAATGCTTTTGTTACGAATCCGAGGTGCGACCTCATTTTCCGATCTCCGTACCGTAGATGGTGTTGTTCATCCTACATATAAGGAGGCATGTGATGCTCTTGGTCTGTTAACTAATGATCACCAATGGCATGAAGCATTGGTTGAAAATTCACATTCTGGTATGCCTTCTCAACTTCGTGCTTTGTTTGTCAACATTTTGGTTTATTGTTCAGTATCAGATCCATATTCTCTATGGGATGCACATTGGCAAATCTTATCAGATGACATTTTATACATTCGACGTAAACTGTCTGAGAATCCTAAACTTGATTTGTCCGAGTACGAGATTAGAAATTTTGCACTTGCAGGTATTTAACATTCCATTAATGTGTTTTTTTCTCAGTAATAATATCTTAATATTAACTTTTTCATTTAAAATTCAGAGATTGAAAAGCCGTTGAATGATATTGGCAAGAGCCTAAGAGGTTTTCCAATGATTCCATTTCCCGATGAGAATTACTTCGGTAGTGCTTTAAATCGCCTTATTCTTGAAGAAACAGGTTATGATAAAGAAGAGATGAGAGTTATGCATGAAAGAAATCACGGGAGACTTAATGCAGAGCAGAGAGAAGTATATGATGCTGTTATTTCTAATATCGCTAATGGTGAAGGAGGCATGTTTTTTGTTTACGGTAGTGGTGGATGTGGTAAAACCTTTTTATGGCAAACACTATGTTGCCGTTTACGATCCGAAGGTAAGATTGTACTTCCAGTAGCAAGTTCAGGAATTGCTGCTACATTGCTTCCAGGTGGTAGGACAGCTCATTCAAGATTTCATATTCCTCTTAATCTTGATCAATATTCTACATGTGGAATAAAGCATGGTACCGATATAGCTGAATTGTTGCAACAATCAAGTTTAATAATTTGGGATGAGGCACCTATGCAACATCGACATGGTTTTGAAATTGTAGATCGTACATTACGTGACATAATGTCTACCATTGATCCATCAAGAAAAAATAAGCCATTCGGTGGAATCACAATTGTTTTTGGTGGTAATTTCCGTCAGATCTTACCAGTTCTAACAAAGGGTACTAGGGCTGATATTGTTCGTGCTTCGTTGAACAGATCTAAATTGTGGAACCATTATAAGGTTTTCATACTCCATCAGAATATGCGATTACACTCAGGCAATTCGGAAGTTCAAAACAAAATTATAGCCGAATTCAGTGAATGGCAACTCAAAATTGGTGATGGCAAGATTGATTATATTAATCCTCAAGATGTTAATGGTTATCCTGAATTTGTTGTTCCTCCTCAATATGTTGTTACAAGTGGAAAAGATCCTACAAAGAATATCATTGATATCATTTATCCAGATTTCTTAAAAAACATGCATTGTCATAATTACTTGAGATCAAGAGCAATTCTGACTCCAACTAATGTCGTGGTCGATGATATTAATTCTCAAATTCTTGACAAGATTCCAGGAAGGATGCATACTTACCTCAGTCAGGATTCCATAGACGATAATGGTGGAGAGGATAATGAATTTGATGCATCTTTCCCAGTTGAATATTTGAATTCTATTAATATGCCATGTCTTCCTAAGCATGAGTTGAAAGTCAAGATTGGTGCTGTGGTAATGTTAATGAGGAATTTGAACCAGATCATGGGTTTATGCAATGGCACCAGGATGATAGTGATTGGATGCCGAAGAAATAGTATAGAGTGCCAGATTCTATGTGGTGCTCACGTTGGTTCTAAACATCTAATACCTAGGATTGATATGATTCCAACTGATACAAAGTGGCCTTTTGACTTCAAGAGGACTCAATTTCCAATTCAGTTATGTTTTGCGATGACTGTGAATAAGAGTCAAGGACAGTCTCTTGATACTGTTGGATTATATCTTCCGAGATCCGTTTTCAGCCATGGTCAGCTTTACGTTGCCATTTCACGTGTAACTTCTCCAAGAGGACTCCATATATTAATTGTAGATGATACAGGTTCCACCACAAACATTACATCTAATGTAGTTTTTGAGGAGGTTTTCTACAACCTTCCAAGTTTGGGTTAAGCTTTATAGTTATTTACTTTATACTATGTTTTCCACATTTTATACAAACTTCCAAATTGGGCGGAAGTTGTAATGTTAATAATGTACATATTTACATATAATGTTTTCGTTAATTTGGAAGTGATAACTAAGATAACTTTATGTCTGTTCCTTTTAAAATTGTACGAAAAATTGAGCAATCATTTATTATGGTACACAATTTTTGGTTTTGTTATGTAATTGATATAAAAGGTTATCTAAAATCTGAGTACAACCAAAAATTATACCGGATAAATTGTAAAAACAAATTGTGACAAAGCATACTAATTTATCTTTGGCATTTGATTTAATCAATTATAGAGCATAATAATTTATATTTGGCAACGCTGTAATATAACTAATTATCAACACCATATTATATAGAATCAATCATGAGATATCCCATTATCATTCTTTGTGTGAAATCCTAACAAACTATTATGATAATTGCAACCATGATTTACAATAATGTTAATGTAAATCATGTTCTAATCTTATGCTAATCTAAACTTATCAACATGTATATATAGATTACATGTTTCAGTCCTTTATCAATTTTTTACCAGTCTTTATTCCTTGATTATGCTTACAATCTGATTAATTACGTGCAAACATGGAGGAGAACCTGGCATTACTGAATAACTCCAGAATAGATTGGATTATCCGTGTATGGATAACTCGCATGTGGCCTTCTTTTGGAAACAATCAACATTTTTTAGGTTTTAATCTCATATTGCTTGACTCTGAGGTAATGTATTACATATTATTACGATCCACCACTACCTTTTTTCATTTTTAGTGTTTTTGTACTGAGTCTTTGTTATATGGGTATTTTTACAGAACTATCATGTACTTGCTTTCATGTATCCAGTTGTTTGGCATGCAATTGGTAATACTATTTATGAAGGAAATTCTTATGAGATTGAAAACTTGATAGTAAGAGAACCATTAGGACGCATGAGGCCTGTATCTTCGGACAAGGTTGTTGTTTTCACAACATTCACCAGGATACTAAATTTTCCCATACCTGTTGCCACTATTCCGAGACATAAATTCGAAATTCAACCATTTTCTGAAGTTCATGAAATTGCAGCATGTTTTTCACATTCTTTGTCTCCTTTGTATGCTATAGGTATTGTTAATTTTTTTGTTTTGTTTTGTTAAGTTATTACCATGTTTCATTTATATATTTCCTCATAAATCTAATTTGAATTGTGATATCAAATTAGACATTGTTGGAGTTGTTCAGAACATTGAACCAGTTAAAGAGGTTCAAACCCCTTGGGAAGTCAAAACTTTTATGCTCTTTGAGTTATATGATGGAAGGTAATGAATTTGTGTAGCAATGTGAGTTATGACTAATGAGCCATGTCTAATATTGTTTTTTCATATATGTTGATTATAGCAATGTAATCAATTTAGTAGCTTGGGATGAGCATACGGAGGCTTTTGCTTCAATAGTTGAAGGGAACTTTAACAATCTTCCTATTGTGGTTATAACGTCTGTGAGGCCACGTATATTTCATGGTAATATGTTTTACAGTACAAATATTTAAATTTTACCTTTGATTTATAAATTTGATTACTATGATACAAAATTTTTATTTTGTGAATATGTAGATTCCCTTCAAGTAAGTACTTCAAATTCGTCCAAAGTTTACATCAATATTGATTATGAAGATGTTCGAGTGATGAGGCAACGGTATACCTTCCAACATACATATCAGCATATTTCACAACTTACATATTTTGCTTTACACAAATTTTTGTTTATGCAAAGTTTTTTCGTTTTTTTGGTTTTATTTACAGGTTACTTGATCAAGCATATGTCCCTAATATATTTGCTCCATGATGAAGACCTTTTTTCTCGAGTGGTAGACCAAAAGTGATGATTTCCAAACATTTTTTTCTTTAAATTAAAAAGGATTTTATCCTTTAATCAGTAATTTTGATTGTCATTTGCATAGATGGTATATCTTATTTTGCACATTTAAGTTGTATTCATTTCCTGAAACTTATATTATACATTGTTTTTTCCATTTTCGGTTTTTAGTTTAATATTTTAACATTATCTTTATATAATGTTAAAATGGTTATTTGTTTTTTCCTCAAATATTACTTAAATAATTCCTGTTAATAATTATAAACCAAATAATTATAAAATATTAACCAAATAGATTAAAGTATCAAAGGGAATGAAATTAACAGTAGTAGTCTAGGGTTGTCATAAATTACCACATATCCCCCATTCGATTACACAATTCGATAAGTAAACACTTCCAAACATAATGATTTAGTATTAAGAGGAATTCTAATGTAACTCTATTTCGAAAATAGCTCCATTTTCCTCTTCTTCAACCAGAATGAATGTCAAAGATTGCTCATATATCAGCTCATTGTCTTTTGCAAACTTATTCCATCCTGCAGATATTCTTGGCAATCCGTTTGAAAGTACTATTTTGACTTGCCATTCTCCATTTTCTAATCTTAGCGTAATCTTTTCATTTTCCATCCATTGACGGCCATGAGGAGTGATACTATTAGGTATGTACTGAAAGGAAAAGAGTAGCAAATCAGTTATCAATTACTTTATGAATTTAATATCACATAGCTTGGAGTATAGTAATGTAAGGTGTAGATGATATATTACTAAATTTACCACTCCGTGTGAAGAGCTATTCACATTTGATATATTCATCACTGCTGTAAACTCTTGATGATAATTTACTATATGTTGGTCAGGTTCTGCATTCTCCATATCATCATCTAAATTATTGTTTGATTCTTCTCCAATTATAATTTCTTGGTTTGCATCTGCAATTTAAGTACTTGGATTAGTGTCCCATTGTAAACTTTAGAAGATTGCAGAATTAAATTAACATAATATTATAATCAGATTTATCAAGGTAAACAAAATGCATGTTAATTTGCAGACTACAGATTTCTTACCATTTCTATCTCCAAATTGCTTAATTGACCTTTCAATTTTGGATTTATCAAAAACTACAATATCAAATTGGTCGTTCCCCCAATATGTACACATTAAGGCATCATCCATGTCAAGATTATTGTATGTAACAAGATCCATAAGACCATATAACATACTCTCACTTTTTGAGTATCTTCCTTCAAACATTTTTCCATTTGTCAGAGCACAAAGAACAACAAATGGAATATCTTTGCCAAAGCGTTTGATGAATGGTTCTGGTATATCCTGAATAAACATAAGTTTCGAACTTTGTAATTTGTAGCACTTATAATTTTTGCTACTAACATAGTAATTGAGTAACTAAAAAGACAACTGTACATTTGAATTTCAAATGTAACTCACAACTTCTCCATCATAAAGTGTACACTCATCAGCAAATGTGAAAAACTTCCACCCAATGTCGTTAATTTTGTCTGTTGGTAAAAAACAAGTCAGCATATATCAGGATTCTTCATTGTGAGATATTACAAAATCTGCATAGCTTTTAAGATAGTAATTGAATGAATGATATACACTACACCAAACTGGCAAATTATTAACAGATAAAAAAAGCCAATAGTAACGGATATATCCGTTACTAGTAACGGATATATCCGTTACTGATGGCATTAGTAACAGATATATCCGTTACTAATTATTAACGGATATATCCGTTACTAATGTGTCAGATATCCGTTACTAATTAGTAAAGGATATATCCGTTACTAATTCTATGTATCCGTTACTAATTAGTAACGGATATATCCGTTACTAATATTAAATATCTGTTACTAATTAGTAACGGATACATAGAATTAGTAACGGATATATCCGTTACTAATTAGTAACGGATATATCCGTTACTAATTCTATGTATCCGTTACTAATTAGTAACAAATATATCCGTTACTAATATTATATATCCGTTACTAATTAGTAACGGATATATAATATTAGTAACGGATATATCTGTTACTAATTAGTAACAAATATATCCGTTACTAATATTATATATCCGTTACTATAGAATTAGTAACAGATATATCCGTTACTAATATTAGTAACGGATATATCCGTTACTAAGGAATAATATATCTATTACTAATTTAATACTTTTAAAAGATTTATATTATAAAATCACATCAAATAAGCTTGTAATTTTTTAATTTTTTGTGTATATCACTAAAATCATTAGATATTAACAACCGTACGGTTAGATCGTCGAAAAAAGATTTTAAAAATATTGTTTTGTGCAATCGGGACGATACTAGATATCGTGAGTATTGTTTTTTGGAGATTTATATCATAAAATCACATCAAATAAGCTTGTAATTTTTTAATTTTTACTAAAATCCTTAGATATTAACAGCCGTACGGTTGGATCGTCGAAAAAATATTTTAAAAATATTGTTTTGTGTAATCGGGACGATACTAGTTATCGCGAGTATTGTTTTTCGGAGATTTATATTATAAAATCACATCAAATAAGCTTGTAATTTTTTAATTTTTTGTGTATATCACTAAAATCCATAGATATTAACAACCTTATGGTTGCATCGTCGAAAAAATATTTTAAAAATATTGTTTTGTGCAATCGGGACGATACTAGTTATCGCGAGTATTGTTTTTCGGAGATTTATATTATAAAATCACATCAAATAAGCTTGTAATTTTTTAATTTTTTGTGTATATCACTAAAATCATTAGATATTAACAACCTTATGGTTGCATCGTCGAAAAAATATTTTAAAAATATTGTTTTGTGCAATCGGGACGATACTAGTTATCGCGAGTATTGTTTTTCGGAGATTTATATTATAAAATCACATCAAATAAGCTTGTAATTTTTTAATTTTTTGTGTATATCACTAAAATCATTAGATATTAACAACCTTATGGTTGCATCGTCGAAAAAACATTTTAAAAATATTGTTTTGTGCAATCGGGACGATACTAGATATCGTGAGTATTATTTTTTGGAGATTTATATTATAAAATCACATCAAATAAGCTTGTAATTTTTTAATTTTTTGTGTATATCACTAAAATCCTTAGATATTAACAGCCGTACGGTTGGATCGTCGAAAAAATATTTTAAAAATATTGTTTTGTGCAATCGGGACGATACTAGATATCGCGAGTATTGTTTTTCGGAGATTTATATTATAAAATCACATCAAATAAGCTTGTAATTTTTTAATTTTATATCACTAAAATCCTTAGATATTAACAGCCGTACGGTTGGATCGTCGAAAAAATATTTTAAAAATATTGTTTTGTGCAATCGGGACGATACTAGTTAGCGCGGGACGATACAGTTGGTTGAGGGGGTGTTCTACCTCAGAGGAGGTCAGGGGTTCGAAACTTTACTTCAACAAATCTGGAAAAATTGAGGTTGGGTGAGAGGTGGGGCGGTTGTGGTGGCAGCCTCTGATTGGCTGAGAGTACAGGTGGCGCGATGTGATTGGCTGAGAGGTGGGGGCGGCTGTGGTGGCAGCCTCTGATTGGCTGAGAGCTTATTAAATTTTTTTAATATTAGTAACGGATATATCCGTTACTAATTCTCAACATCCGTTACTAATTAGTAACGGATATATCCGTTACTAATTCTCAACATCCGTTACTAATATATCCGTTACTAATCGTCCGTCACAATTGCTTTTTTTTTAATTTTGTAACAGATATATCCGTTACTAATTAGTAACGGATATATCCGTTACTAATTTGTAACGGATATATCCGTTACTAATCTATTTGTAACGGATATATCCGTTACTAATTAGTAACGGATATATCCGTTACTAATTCCAGATATCCGTTACTAATTAGTAACGGATATATCCGTTACTAATCTATTTGTAACGGATATATCCGTTACTAATTAGTAACGGATATATCTGTTACAAAATTTAAAAAAAAGCAATTGTGACGGACGATTAGTAACGGATATATCCGTTACTAATGTCATTAGTAACGGATATATCCGTTACTAATGGCCAGTTTTGGTGTAGTGATACCTTGATGGCAAACAGTATTCAAATCACAGTTTTTTGGTAACATGTACTCTATTTATGTTCCCGATTCATTGAGTATGTATACCAAAAACATACCATCGCCTTTATAAGAAAACACAAGAATATACCCAGGTGCTTTTTTACAATCATTCATTATGTTTGAAAGTTTAACCAGACTTTCACTTTCCTTTCTGTATTGAACATAGATGTTATGACCATTTGGTAGCTGTAACCGAACTTGGGAAGGTATTTCATCTGTTAGTTCAGAAACAAAATTTGATGGTAATCTCTGTTTCAATTTTTAAGAATTCAAGATTAATATAGATAAATCAAATGATCATATTAAATTTCCAAAAAAGAGATTTAATTATTTACCAGAATGTCACTCTCACATTGTTCATTAGTGAGGACAACAATAAAACGCTTGAAAGCATCTGAATCAACAATCATCTAAATATAACAATGAGCAATGTAATTAGTAAATCAGCATAAAAAACATACATATAATACATACCATCCAATATAAAAGAAATATCAATATTAGAGTTGCGATATATGCAGATTCTACTTTATTGAGCACACAAGGTGTGCATAATTAACAATGACTTAATTTGAAATGCTTCACCTGTTTAATACCCAATTTTCCCTTGATATATAGTAACCAGTGGGGATTCAGTATGAAGACCAATCAATAAACTCTATTCTACGGTGATTAGTCCTTTGTTAGATTACACCGATCAATGCAATACTCTTATGTCTTCTTACGAAATCCAAGCATCAACATAACCTATCTTATACAAAATTATTGAAATATAGGTATGTCTAATATAACGTCCTAGAAAATTTCGAATTTCGAATTATTTATTTTAATAAATTATGAATTTTATTATGTGAGTATTGTTGTAAAGGTGAAATGTATGTGAAAATTTTGCTTATGTGCTTATATGATGATTTGGATAAGTGGTGAAGGTCAGTATATTTTTATTTTTATTTTTGAGGATTTAAGTATATTTAAATCGTGTATTTTTGATCCTCTGTAAATATTATAAAATTATCGGAGGGCTTAAAAATCATGAAATCTTTTGTAAAATTATTTTTGTATATCTATTGAGTTTTTAAAAGTGTTGGGTGGATTAATTTGGGTGGTTGAGTATTTTACAATGATTTTAAGAGTTTTATTTTATTTAAAGGATCAAAGTTTGTAAAATTCATATTTAATTCATTTTTGATCCGAAAAATATTTTAAAAATATGTGGGTGCTCCTAATTTTATATTTTTTATTTTAAAATGAAAAGTTTAAATTTCTGAATATTTTACTTAATTGTGATTTATAGAAGTCGTTTATTAGTGTATAATTGGGCCGAAAAGAGAATAAGGTAGTAATAAAAAGAAATGGGCCAAGCCCATTAAGAGATGAGCAAAGCCCAGCAGATAGAAGCATCGGGAAAAATCGAGAAGAAGAAAGAAAAATAGAAGAGAGAAAAGAGATTGGGGGAGAATCAAATTGGTGGGTTGAATTGATGAAAGAGGGGGTGTGTATACTATATCCGTGTGTGTGTATGTGTGTGTATATACATGTGTGTGTGTGTGTTTTATGCGTGTATATATGTGTGGGTATGAGCAGTGGGTCGCGAGGGGGGGGGGGGAACCACCGCGTGCAGCGGCAACGGTAGCGCGGTAGTGGCGGTTTCCGGCGAGATGAGGTCGAGGAAGGTGGTGGAAGGAGGAGAGCAGGTGTGGTCTGTATGTAATGATGCAGTGGGTGTGTGTATCTTGTGTGTATTGATGGTGGTAGAGAGAGAGAGGGAGAGAGAGAGAGAGAGAGAGAGAGAGAGATTTTGGTGGAACTCAGAAAATCGGAAAGAGGTATAAATTTCTTATCTTATTTATTTAATTTATTTTTCGATATAATTATTTAATTCGCATATTTGAATAAATTGTGTAGTATTATTGTTCAATGGTCGTAATTAAATTAGATTTAATTTCGATGTTATTGTTTTAATTTTCGTAGTTTAATTCGGAAGTTTGTTATTATTAAATATAATTGTGGGATTAATTGTGAGTTCGATAATATGCTTTGGTAATTGTTATCTGCAAATTATTATTATTGTTGTGAAATAATTAGAGTTAATTTGGGGATTTGATGTATGTCGAAGTTGTATATTTTGTGTTAGTTGCTAACTCTAGTGGATAATTTATGTTATTGGTTGTGGTATTTAGTTTCAATATATTAGTCTGAATTATTAAATTGGTGGATGTCGTAGCTCCCGATAATTTAATGTTGGTTCAGTCGGGAGTATTATGATTATTAGTTGTTAATCATTATTTGTGGTATAATAAAGTTATTTGAGATTGCTAGTTGTAAATGCTTATGTGCTAAATGTTGTAAGTTGAGTTATAGTATTTGTTGGATGTTATGAGATTTAAATTACGGATTGGAATAAGTGTATATCTGGAAGATTAATTGTTAGATTTATTTTATTATGTGTTTATCTGCGAGGAGTTGAAATGAGATCTCGAGTCTTAAATGTCAATATTTAAGTACTTGTGTAATTCTCTTCAACTAGTTCCTCGGGCTTACGAATATCCATGATTAGCTATCACGAGTATAATTTATATACTTGAGTGATGTGATCATCGATATAGCGTAAGTAATAGTTAGTGCTAGGGGTTGTTCCCTAGGGCTTACGAACATCAATGATTGATTGTCACGTGTATCATTAAAATGCGTGAGAAATACGATCATTGGTGTAGCGTAAGTAGTAGTGTAATGTAATTTCTTATGTGCTAGTTACCGCATGTTCGGGCGGGTACTTTTCATTAATTGTTTACTTTTATGTTGCTGCAAGTTGAGGCAGCTTTATTTTTGTAAAGGCAGGGTTGAATTGTTTTTGATTGATATTGAGGGGCTGTGCCCATAGTCCGATAAACGAATACTTCATGCCGAAATTTTCTAAAAATCCCCTGCAAATCTATTTAAAACCTATTTAACTTATTTAATTTCAATGTTTGAAGGTGTGTTATGATTACTAAGGGTTAAGTATATGTATCAGTGGCTTATTTCGAGAATATATCGTGGTTGAAATATTAAGTGGCTGTGTTATTTTGAAATGGTTATGTGATGTGTTTATGTGACTTGGTTGATTATACTAAGACTACTATATGGATATAGTTGGATATGTCTATATGTAATTGTGTATATTTGTATACATGAGTATAAGCGTTATAGGACGCGTATGGGTAGAGTAGAGCAAATAAGAGTTTGCTTGATTTGACATTGAAACGGTACTTGAATTTGTAAAGGTACGAGTAAGAGACAAGTCCGAGCGCAGTGCAAGGACAAGTGGAAATTGGAACAAAATGGTAGTAGCGAAGTCGACGAAGGTATGGATGTGAAGTATCAAATTACCAGTAAGGACTGATGTGAATTTGAGTCGAGGATCGATGGTAGGATCAGGAACTTCGTAAGTCGAGGCAAGTGTTATTGCTTGTCACTTATTGTTCAAGTGATGCAATTTAGTTTATTTATTGTATTGAAATGAGTTGGTTAAGTATAGTTGAAAAATGATATATATATATATATATATATATATATATATATATATATATATATACCTCTTTAAATTACCATGATGCTGTTTATTTTCCCCACCCATAATTCACATGTCGATTTTACAAAGAATCTTATACATAACCCTTTTTCACATTTGGACAAAGGAATGCCTTTTCTTCCATTTTCGTCAAATACTCTTAAGAATTTTCTAAACAAGGAAATCCAAGTTTTCTTAACTATTATGAAAACCTGCCGGAAAAATCCGATTTATCATATTTTTCACCAATGGATTTCCAATTGATCAATGTTTCTCTAAGCTGATCTGAATCTTTACATGTTGAGACTGTTTTGCAATTATATGTTCTAAACTATTTTCCTCGCTTATGAAAGCTCAAATTCTTTAGTGTGTATAAGTTTTGTTAAATACCCGATACTTGACCGTATCCTTGTTTCAGTCTAGAATTTTGATGGTTGAAAATCTTATTGCAATTCATACCCTTACTCTTGTTCAAATGAAATTTTCTTTAGATAAGTTGCTGATGTTATGAATCTATTTATTCGTATCGAACTTGTCGATATCTTTTAAAAATCTTGATTGTTCGTTTGCTCCCTGTAGTGTATCGAACTTGTCGATACAAAATGAGGTTGTTGTTTCTTATTAACTCTTAATCTTGAGTTATTATTCTGGACGTGAGTTTCCAGTTGTTTGGAGATCAAAGGTTGTCGATTGTCCCGACACCTAGTGTGGATGATTTAGAATTGGAAATGTTTTTAAATGTGGCCCTTGGGGCGTAAAACCCTTCGGGGTGGGACCTTATTATGGTCGGAAGTTAAGGCCAATATGTGCCATGGATCCAATTTAGGACATTACTGTGCGCGTTTGTCCTAGGACATTGCTGTGTGCGTTTGTCCCCGGGTTAGTGCTGACTGATCAGCAGCCTAACTTTGATGTTTTTTTTAAAATAAATAAAAATTCCAATTCTAATCTATGATCTGCGGCTGAGATGTTAGTATTTGACTCTTTGGAAGTCCGTTTCAGTAATATTTTGACACCAGAACTTTTATCAGTTCTAGTTTCTGTTGCACATTATAAATGGTGAGTTATTGGCCCTCGTGGCAATTGAAAAGTTGATATAATTGTTCCTTCATAAAATGAGATGAAACTCTGTTGCTTATCAAAATTATTGTCGTTATTGAAATTGTCACCACTATTATTACTTGCTGAGCATTGTTGGCTCACTCTTGCTTCTGTTTATTTCTCTAGTTGTTAGAGGTGATCAGAGAACCTAGTGGTCAGTTGGTATAGCTCTATAGACAGCGAGAGGAGACGTTCGAGTTATGGACTTTTCAAAGAATGGATTGGGAATTGTTAAGGTTGGATATTTAGTTAGACAGTGATTTTGTACATTCATGAAATTGTATTATATTCTTTTATTCTGAGATTGGGTTGTATTAATGATATTCGATAGTTTGTTTCATACCATAACCTGTATGCGATCTTGGTTAAGGGGTTTTATTATTAAATGTTGTTTATATTCAGAGATGTATAATATTGTTTATAGTTAGTGGCCCCATATCTGTACCCCGAATTTTGGGATGCTACAAGTTGGTATCAGAGCTACAGGTTATGGTCACTGAAACAGATTAGGAGGGTTAGGGTACGAGTATAATATAGGAGTCGGGTAGAATGGTTTAGGATAAGGATCGTGTTAGGATACTTCGGCAAGCGTTGCGACGTTAATCGGTCTTTCGGCATATCGCGCGAGTAGAAGTTCGAATCGTTTATGGATCGAGCTGTCAGTAAAACAGTGAACCTGAAGCGGCCTAAGCTAAGTGGGCAGCTGGAGTTATCAGTTCGGGAGACGTTATCTCGAGATTTTTGCGTAGAATTTAGGACATCCTACGAGATTAATTTCGATGTGAAAGTTTCGGAGATAGTACGAGAATGGTTAAGAATGCGAAGTGAGAAGCGAGTATAGCAAGGATTAAAGGTTAAGCATAGTTGTGCACCCCTAATTATTGATTTGTTCAAAGTTATTACCTGAAGAAATTTCATATTCTTTCTTTGAATTGTCGTAAATTAATTCCCGGTTAGCATCGTTGCTGCGGCATTCGTTGCGCGGTGACGGTTCAAAAATCAAGAATGAATTGAGATCTTCTTATTTATTCAACTCATTAATGTCAGGCCGGTTTGGCAGCTAAGTATAGTAGTGCTTAGTGGACAAGAGTGAGACTGAATAATTAGGAATTTCTTAAATGTTTGCCTAATCAGTAGTTGATGCTACAGTTGAAAAAGTCTAATACCCATCAATTGATGATGAGTTTCGTACATCAAATTTATTCGAATTTAATTCCATTCTTTTGGAAATATTTATATTTCCAGATGATACTTGATCCATCTTTACAGAAAGATTTTTGAAACTCTTGAATCCTTTCCATTATCATGAATACTTGATTTTCTCTGTTCCAGATGAGATGAACAACCTATGCAGATAGGGGATTCAGGGACATCTTATCTTTGCGATAGAAGTCCAGTGGGACGCCACTGATTGTGTTTTCATGAAAGTACTAAGGACTGGCCATCCTTATGTACTATGGTGGTTAACCAAGTGACAAATGCAACCTGAAGATAGTTCAAAGATCATATTGATCTCTCGGTTAAATTCCTTTATAAAAGTTTTATCAAACAAACTCAGTCCATATTCATATTTGATGCCCCATTCAATTTGTTGACCTCCTATGTCGGAGATTCGATGATTTCAGAATTACTAGCAATGAAAAGATGTGAAGATAGACGCGATGACGTCTTAAGTGATTGAAATTACAATTATGTTGACGAAGAATTGGTTGTGCAAGTTTAAGAATTTGGTGACTAAGACAAATATGTCATGTTAAATTTGATTGTTTACTGGACCGATAAGACGTAGACAAGATTTGAGGCTAATGAGAATTGAATAAAGGAAAAGAGCAGTGAATAAGAGCACATTATCGCGGATATTGAAGATGTTGGTATAAGACATCCCATGTAAGGCGGAGGTAGTAGATGGAATACAATAAGATTTTGAATATTTTGAACCCGATGCGGGACATTAAATGGTAGAATCAAGGAGAGATGATTTGAGTAAAACAGAGCAAAGTAGAATGAGAAGGTTTGTAAGGATTAGTAAGAAAACAATCAAGACTGAGTGAGGGGTAAGGTGAATACGTGGAGTAAATGACTTATGCAAGCCAGTGTAGAAAGTCACGATTATCAAGGATGGTGGAAAGTTAATCAAGATGAAATAAAATGTCAGTAAGGTGGAAGGCAGAGAAACCAGAGAGTTTCCAGAAGTGATTAAATAATAAGACATACAGGATTTAGTTAAGAAAAGAATGTGGAATCCCGAAGATGTGGAGTTAGAAGAGAAAAGGCACCGTAGTTGCCTATAGAAAGAGAATTAGCAGAAATTAACGAGATCCCATGGTCAGAAGGTAAGATTTCGGGAGTAAAATCCCTAGAGATTTTATTAAGAGAAATGTGGGAAGTTGTGGCTGTAACCAGAAGGGCAGTATGATGACAAGTAGTAGAGTCAGAAGTCGAAGCTATGTGTTATAAGCTTGGAAAGATGGAAATTTTTGCCAGAATAGTATCATATTAATCTTAGTGGAATTATAAAGAGAGTAATAAGACTACTGTTATAATTATCAAGAATCGAGAAATTCAATGCGATTATAAAGTAAGTTATCAGGAAATGGATGGTGATGACTATGAAGAGAGTCAAATATGATTCAGGATTAGATTTATTTCCTATTAATGAAGGGGATATTTTGATCTTAAGAAATGTGAAAATGATGTTTGAAGTCGAAAGCGGATATAGAAGTCTTAACAACCAAGCAGATCCAGAAATGGTGATATTAAATGTCGAAGTCGTAACGGGTAGAGTCAAATCTGAGGACTCGTCAAGTATGCAGAGTGAAGAATTGAAGTTGACTCCAGAAGGAACGGATTAGCGTATTACGAATAAGATATATATGATTTAAGGAGAATGGTTATTAGTTCGAAATGGTTGCATGGTAAAACAATGAGATGAAGGATGGATAAAAAATTTTCCGATTATTCCCTTCTCAAGTAATATTGCACGTGAAAGAGGAGTAAGAATGGTTGGGGATTTCTTGATATTCTTTTTCTCAAAATTTTAGTTGAGGAAAGTTCGTTTTAGGAAATGTAAATAAGTAGTGGTGCATGTAAAGTGGAAGATTCATGTGACAAAAGTGGGAACTTGTTAGAAATTGTTAAAGAACTGTTTCATGATTAGTGTCGAGTGAAGTTGTGATGGTAGAAGAATTGGTAATAAATGGGATATTTCAATCTTGTGGATGTATTGAGTGAAGTCACAGTCAAGGTGACAAGTATATTAGTTATCAAAGCTGATAATAATCGAGGCTATGTCCTTCACAAGACTTAGCAAACCAGAATATTTTGTAAGAGTGAGAATCGAGTGCGAGCTGAAGTATGCTTGATGTACGTCTAAGAACGTGCATGTTAATTATTATATTCGATTGCAAGGATGCGACTGAGAATGAACGAGATGATGTTAAGTTTCCAAAATGGGTATTCGGTAAGAATATGGGATTAAAGACAAGAAGAAACTTTTAATTATTCCCTTCTCGATCGACATAGTACTTGGAAGCGATCCGAGAATTTCTTGAG
Source organism: Saposhnikovia divaricata (assembly GCA_036435485.1). Taxonomy (NCBI): domain Eukaryota; kingdom Viridiplantae; phylum Streptophyta; class Magnoliopsida; order Apiales; family Apiaceae; genus Saposhnikovia; species Saposhnikovia divaricata. Next base: position 183,253,671 of record CM071599.1, on the reverse strand, counting down.
ATTCTTTCTCGAAGTTCTAGTTAAAATCGTGTAGTTATAAGTAAAGCATGGAAATGGTGCTAAGTGTACGTTGTCGTGAATCAAGGCGGATTACGCGTTTGCATTATTGCGAAGAATTGGGCGTGGTGATATAGTTTTAACGCAAGGTATGGTTGATTATGCGAGATAGATATATTGATTGTCGGGGAAAGATATTTGTTCCCGTGAGTTAAGCGTCTAGAGTTAAAGGGACTTGGAAGTCAAAGTTTAAGGTTATTTCAGAATTGGAGGGCTCACAGAATGAGCTTATTAAATTTTGAGTTGATATGATGGAATCCTAGGGGTTGAAAGATACAACCTGGGGGTGGAGTGGGATGCTTGAGTAGCGTTGATTCTGAGGACAGAATCCTATTAAGGGGGGGAAGGATATAACGTCCTAGAAAATTTCGAATTTCGAATTATTTATTTTAATAAATTATGAATTTTATTATGTGAGTATTGTTGTAAACGTGAAATGTATGTGAAAATTTTGCTTATGTGCTTATATGATGATTTGGATAAGTGGTGAAGGTCAGTATATTTTTATTTTTGAGGATTTAAGTATATTTAAATCGTGTATTTTTGATCCTCTGTAAATATTATAAAATTATCGGAGGGCTTAAAAATCATGAAATCTTTTGTAAAATTATCTTTGTATATCTATTGAGTTTTTAAAAGTGTTGGGTGGATTAATTTGGGTGGTTGAGTATTTTACAATGATTTTAAGAGTTTTATTGTATTTAAAGGATCAAAGTTTGTAAAATTCATATTTAATTCATTTTTGATCCGAAAAATATTTTAAAAATATGTGGGTGCTCCTAATTTTATATTCTTTATTTTAAAATGAAAAATTTAAATTTCTGAATATTTTACTTAATTGTGATTTATAGAAGTCGTTTATTAGTGTATAATTGGGCCGAAAAGAGAATAAGGTAGTAATAAAAAGAAATGGGCCAAGCCCATTAAGAGAGGAGCAAAGCCCAGCAGATAGAAGCATCGGGAAAAATCGAGAAGAAGAAAGAAAAATAGAAGAGAGAAAAGAGATTGGGGGAGAATCAAATTGGTGGGTTGAATTGATGAAAGAGGGGGTGTGTATACTATATTCGTGTGTGTGTATGTGTGTGTATATACATGTGTGTGTGTGTGTTTTATGCGTGTATATATGTGTGGGTATGAGCAGTGGGTCGCGAGGGGGGGGGGGGGGGAACCACCGCGTGCAGCGGCAACGGTAGCGCGGTAGTGGCGGTTTCCGGCGAGATGAGGTCGAGGAAGGTGGTGGAAGGAGGAGAGCAGGTGTGGTCTGTATGTAATGATGCAGTGGGTGTGTGTATCTTGTGTGTATTGACGGTGGTAGAGAGAGAGAGGGAGAGAGAGAGAGAGAGAGAGAGAGAGAGAGAGAGATTTTGGTGGAACTCGGAAAATCGGAAAGAGGTATAAATTTCTTATCTTATTTATTTAATTTATTTTTCGATATAATTATTTAATTCGCATATTTGAATAAATTGTGTAGTATTATTGTTCAATGGTCGTAATTAAATTAGATTTAATTTCGATGTTATTGTTTTAATTTTCGTAGTTTAATTCGGAAGTTTGTTATTATTAAATATAATTGTGGGATTAATTGTGAGTTCGATAATATGCTTTGGTAATTGTTATCTGCAAATTATTATTATTGTTGTGAAATAATTAGAGTTAATTTGGGGATTTGATGTATGTCGAAGTTGTATATTTTTTGTTAGTTGCTAACTCTAGTGGATAATTTATGTTATTGGTTGTGGTATTTAGTTTCAATATATTAGTCTGAATTATTAAATTGGTGGATGTCGTAGCTCCCGATAATTTAATGTTGGTTCAGTCGGGAGTATTATGATTATTAGTTGTTAATCATTATTTGTGGTATAATAAAGTTATTTGAGATTGCTAGTTGTAAATGCTTATGTGCTAAATGTTGTAAGTTGAGTTATAGTATTTGTTGGATGTTATGAGATTTAAATTACGGATTGGAATAAGTGTATATCTGGAAGATTAATTGTTAGATTTATTTTATTATGTGTTTATCTGGGAGGAGTTGAAATGAGATCTCGAGTCTTAAATGTCAATATTTAAGTACTTGTGTAATTCTCTTCAACTAGTTCCTCGGGCTTACGAATATCCATGATTAGCTATCACGAGTATAATTTATATACTTGAGTGATGTGATCATCGATATAGCGTAAGTAATAGTTAGTGATAGGGGTTGTTCCCTAGGGCTTACGAACATCAATGATTGATTGTCACGTGTATCATTAAAATGCGTGAGAAATACGATCATTGGTGTAGCGTAAGTAGTAGTGTAATGTAATTTCTTATGTGCTAGTTACCGCATGTTCGGGCGGGTACTTTTCATTAATTGTTTACTTTTATGTTGCTGCAAGTTGAGGCAGCTTTATTTTTGTAAAGGCAGGGTTGAATTGTTTTTGATTGATATTGAGGGGCTGCGCCCATAGTCCGATAAACGAATACTTCATGCCGAAATTTTCTAAAAATCCCCTGCAAATCTATTTAAAACCTATTTAACTTATTTAATTTCAATGTTTGAAGGTGTGTTATGATTACTAAGGGTTAAGTATATGTATCAGTGGTTTATTTCGAGAATATATCGTGGATGAAATATTAAGTGGTTGTGTTGTTTTGAAATGGTTATGTGATGTGTTTATGTGACTTGGTTGATTATACTAAGACTAATATATGGATATAGTTGGATATGTCTATATGTAATTGTGTATATTTGTATACATGAGTATAAGCGTTATAGGACGCGTATGGGTAGAGTAGAGCAAATAAGAGTTTGCTTGATTTGACATTGAAACGGTACTTGAATTTGTAAAGGTACGAGTAAGAGACAAGTCCGAGCGCAGTGCAAGGACAAGTGGAAATTGGAACAAAATGGTAGTAGTGAAGTCGACGAAGGTATGGATGTGAAATATCAAATTACCAGTAAGGACTGATGTGAATTTGAGTCGAGGATCCATGGTAGGATCAGGAACTCCGCAAGTCGAGGCAAGTGTTATTGCTTGTCACTTATTGTTCAAGTGATGCAATTTAGTTTATTTATTGTATTGAAATGAGTTGGTTAAGTATAGTTGAAAAATGATATATATATATATATATATATACCTCTTTAAATTACCATGATGCTGTTTATTTTCCCCACCCATAATTCACATGTCGATTTTACAAAGAATCTTATACATAACCCTTTTTCACATTTGGACAAAGGAATGCCTTTTCTTCTATTTTCGTCAAATACTCTTAAGAATTTTCTAAACAAGGAAATCCAAGTTTTCTTAACTATTATGAAAACCTGCCGAAAAAATTCCGATTTAGCATATTTTTCACCAATGGATTTCCAATTGATCAATGTTTCTCTAAGCTGATTTGAATCTTTACATGTTGAGACTGTTTTGCAATTATATGTTCTAAACTATTTTCCTCGCTTATGAAAGCTCAAATTCTTCAGTGTGTATAAGTTTTTTTAAATACCCGATACTTGACCGTATCCTTGTTTCAGTCTAGAATTTTGATGGTTTAAAATCTTATTGCAATTCATACCCTTACTCTTGTTCAAATGAAATTTTCTTTAGATAAGTTGCTGATGTTATGAATCTATTTATTCGTATCGAACTTGTCGATATCTTTTAAAAATCTTGATTGTTCGTTTGCTCCCTGTAGTGTATCGAACTTGTCGATACAAAATGAGGTTGTTGTTTATTATTAACTCTTAATCTTGAGTTATTATTCTGGACGTGAGTTTCCAGTTGTTTGGAGATCAAAGGTTGTCGATTGTCCCGACACCTAGTGTGGATGATTTAGAATTGGAAATGTTTTTAAATGTGGCCCTTAGGGCGTAAAACCCTTCGGGGTGGGACCTTATTATGGTCGGAAGTTAAGGCCAATATGTGCCATGGATCCAATTAAGGACATTACTGTGCGCGTTTGTCCTAGGACATTGCTGTGTGCGTTTGTCCCGGGGTTAGTGCTGACTGATCAGCAGCCTAACTTTGATGTTTTTTTTAACATAAATAAAAATTCCAATTCTAATCTATGATCTGCGATTGAGATGTTAGTTCTTGACTCTTTGGAAGTCCGTTTCAGTAATATTTTGACACCAGAACTTTTATCAGTTCTAGTTTCTGTTTCACATTATAAATGGTGAGTTATTGGCCCTCGTGGCAATTGAAAAGTTGATATAATTGTTCCTTCATAAAATGAGATGAAACTCTGTTGCTTATCAAAATTGTTGTCGTTATTGAAATTGTCATCACTATTATTACTTGCTGAGCATTGTTGGCTCACTCTTGCTTCTGTTTATTTCTCCAGTTGTTAGAGGTGATCAGAGAACCTAGTGGTCAGTTGGTATAGCTATATAGACAGCGAGAGGAGACGTTCGAGTTATGGACTTTTCAAAGAATGGATTGGGAATTGTTAAGGTTGGATATTTAGTTAGACAGTGATTTTGTACATTCATAAAATTGTATTATATTCTTTTATTCTGAGATTGGGTTGTATTAATGATATTCGATAGTTTGTTTCATACCATAACCTGTATGCGATCTTGGTTAAGGGGTTTTATTATTAAATGTTGTTTATATTCAGAGATGTATAATATTGTTTATAGTTAGTGGCCCCATATCTGTACCCCGGATTTTGGGATGCTACATCTAACATACAAAACTCAATCTTATACATCCGTAAAAATCACATAACAGACATGAATTGGTTTAAATAAGTTGAGTAATGTATTATCAGAGTCAATAATTAGGAATATAAGATAAATATAGTAATTTAAGAACATATAGTTACATGTATGAGTTCGAATTACAAACCTCCATTGTTTGAATCTGTGTGTAAGTAGCAGGTTGTATGTAAGAATCAATAGTTTGTGCTTTGTTTCTTCACTTCCTGTTCTATGAGTAGAAATATGAGGAACTCAATTTCTGCATGTGATGATTTGATTGTGATGTGATTGTGTTTCTTGGTTTTAACATAGTATATACTTTTTTGGGTATTACAACTCTTTATGTCTCTATTTCTTTAAAAATTTAATAATAATCCCATTTTATTATCATACTTATGTTGATTAGAAATTATTTAAAATTGACCAAATGATAATTATAAAATATTTTATTTGAAAAAAATTATAATTATATATATTATGAGGTCTTAACATTTTTGTATTTTTTGCAACTATGTAGATTGATATGATTTTATTCACACCATAAATAATTTAAGAAACATATTTATTTCTTCCTAGATCTAAGATCTAATTATTACATAATTAATAATCCAATTTTTATATGTGTTTTAATTATGTAAAGTGATATAACAATAATTTTATATAATGATTAATGTAAAATAGTTTTGGAGAAATAGATTTAAGGTACACATTTATACCGTACACAAATAAAAAATGAATTGTATGGCATATCAACAAATTTAAAATAATGTAATAAATTTTGTTTTTTTAATAAAGATAAAGAGTAAAGTTTACCAATATATTGTAATAATTTTTTGTATAATCAGTAGTTCCATTATAATAGTAAAGTTCAAAATTTGATTTGATTTGTCTTAATAATATGTTATATCTTTCGAAAAAGTTGAATGAGATTACATGTAGTTTTTTAAATCATTTTAATTTTAAAATGATCAGTGCACTATACGTAATATTTTAATTTATACAATTTTCATACTCAAAATATTAGATTTGATTTTTGTTGATAATATCTTAGATCTTTCTAAAATCTAAAAGGAGATAGCATGTATTTTCTTTCTATCATTTCTAAGTATTGTCTGAAAGGCCATGTCACTTCCACTATACGTCATTTTATACATACATATCTTAAGTTTTAAAGATTAAAAAAGGCAGAAGTCGAACAGTCTATCTATCTATGCATGTGAACTGTTGAGTGGAAGGAAGTATCTCATTAACTACACCTTTTCCCATTCTCCAAAGAACTTCTGAATAAACATTTATTAAAGAGTTTGTCTTAGATTAATCACATTTTCTCTTATTTTCTCACATACCAAGCTCCTGAAACATTTTACATTCAAAAACATGGATGGTAATAATTTGCAAAATGTACGACGTGATGTTATTAGCCAAATCTTCAACTTCATTATACTTGAAGAACAGAACTTCCACACTTTTTCCTTCATGTTCGTACGTGGGTTTTAGGTCAATCCAGGCAGACTATTAAGGATGTTTTGGAGAGGCTAAACTGGGATGCTCTTTACCAGTTTTACAATGAGCCTTCTGAAGTTGTACGTGATAAATTTTATGGTTTCATACAATATACTGTTCGGTATGATGTTGAGCAAGCAAATTTTTTAAACTCAAGTCGAAATCTTCTGCTCAGACAGGATGTTGATCATCACCTCTCTGTTTTGTCTGATTTATCTGGTAACCACTTTCCTTCGAGATTCTCTTATTTATTTTTTAAAGCAATATATAGGACCTTTGAAAGGAATCAAACAGCTGAGGAGATGTCTGTCTTGCTTAATACAGCTCATCTCAAGAATAGGATAATCGAACAGATTAATTTTCTTTGTGATATGTATTTTGGCATGTCTAAATTCGATAACCTGTTGACTGTTTATAAATTTTGCCCAAATGCGAGGAATCTTAATCCTATATATCAGATTGAGGGTATTCCTTTGGGGGATGAGCTATGGTTCTCTCTCTGTCCTAGAACAGTTGAAGATAACTACATTGATTATTCTCATCCATGGGGCAAGAGTATCACTATGAAGCACATGTGGGATACAGATTGTGTTCATTGCAAGCTGCAGATCATCCTGTTTAGAGTACTCTTATGTTCTGTTCAACCTTAAGTATTTAAGTTTTTTTAAACTTTATATTGTTGGAATGATGTTCAAATGTGTATTTCGTATTGTTTTTTGAATTGTAGACCAAGTTGTTGCTTTTCTGAATCTTATTATTGTGAATTGAGGTTTCTGTAGTTTTCTCCGTTTCTATATATGTTTAGATTTGGTACTAATGTGAAGTCATTATACTTGGTAATACCAACATTGATATCTTTTGCCTAATTAAGATCAAGAAGTTAAGAATCAAGTAGTTAGTTGTATTAACTTAGAACTTCACATGCACTTCATTTCCCAAGCAAAATGTAGCAGATTGAAATTAATCAGATGTACATAGGTGTTCCTATACATGTATCAAATGTAAATAGGGTATCAGATGTTATCGACTCAAGCATTGTTGGTATAAACATGTGTGTACAGGACTGCCAGTATTAGTTTTTAGTAAATAGTTATGCAGTAATATAAACACATATTGTAATTAACTATGAATCATATTAAAGGTTTCAACATATGATTTAATCTTATATTTCATGTTTAGACCCTTAAAAGAATGTTTTTATGTCCTTGAAATCTTTATACCAATTTGTACACATTTCCATGTTATGGACATGGATATTTTGGTATGCGTAAATTGGAAATCTAAAGTGAGGTAATCATATTTCATGATTAGATTTTACTCTTACAAGCAACATATATAATTATTCTATGCTTTGATTACTGTGCTACTAAGAAGCTTAACCCACCTTTTAGTATTGCATGCATTGGGTTTTGTGTATTTTTAGTAATGTAATTTACTAGAGCATACATTAATTTATTGCATACTTTCTAACTCTATCAATTAGGCATTAATCCATTTTTCAACTTATATCTCCCTTATGATTCTTAAAGAATGGTGAACAAATAACTTGATATAATTTTGGACAAAAATGAACTAACATAGACCAACTAATTTAATAACCAATGACAATAATCCAAACATGAATGAGATGCTACATAATTCCCTTAGAGACATATTCCTAACTTAAATCAACTGAGATAAAACATCATGTTATGAATATAGAAATCTATAATTTCTAACATACTATATACTATGGCTGAAATCTACAAGCTTTGCACTCATTTCTGTTCTGCATTTCTTAATTTCACCAGCCTTGCCTATCCATCCATTAATCTTTTGTAGCCATTCTCCTTCCAATTTCTTGAAACCTGTCAGCATTTCTTCCAGCAACTCTTTAAACTGTTTTACATGGCCATCCAGAGAAGTTTTAGTATCCTCTACAAATCTATATTCTCTTCCTGCATAAGCACTCTGACTCTGAACATTCCTTTGAGATGATTCTCCAACTGTTCCACCATTGTTTCCGTCTAAGACTTCAGAAATTTTCCTGGAAGAAAGAACAGAGTTTAATTATATAAAACACAAGAATAAACATTACTAATAAACATCACTTAAACAATAATTGTTGTTTTCTAAAACAAATATATTTATAAGTATTTTTCCTCTATGCCAAGAGTTCGAGCAAACAATTCGTTCTGCCTGTCTGCCATGCTCTTGAAGAACAGTCCAAAATCTTCATTTGCTAAACGCATATGTTCATTTAACTCTGCTGAAGTAATATTGATGTTGTTTAAGTCATTCACCACCAAATTCTTCATGTCTGAGTACCTTTTTCTTTTTGCAGATCTTGAAATCATTGTTTAACATATGCAGTGTTTCAACTGTGTACAATGAAATGTTTGTCAGAGTCTTACTAACGTATTTATAAACTATAATAAGTTTGATTAGTTGCGGTTACTTGACAATGAAAGATCATGTCCAACATGTTTCAAATATTTGCGGCTATTTAACCAGTAAACCACGTCCATAAAACTACCAAGTCACATCCTTAGAAACTGCAGTGTGTGTTGATAACTTAAAAACTACATGGTAGTTATTGTTTTATATTTTTTCTATATAAATTTTTTTTGAATACACAAATGTTAAAATAGGAAATGTTAATAATTTCAAGCATAGCAATAGCAATTGAAACATATTATGAACCTATATAATAATTTATATCATAGCAATAACATTTGAAACATATGCATTAATAATTTAAAATTATTTCATCCTATACTTTTTTCAAAATAAATAGTAATAGACACATTATAAACACCACAAAAAATATGAAATAAATGTGTTAATGGCTTTGGCCATTGCAGCATTAAATGATATTTATAGTGTACTGATATTTTATTACCAAATTTATACATCAATAAATATATTTTATGATTTTTTTATTCTCAAATTATAATTTTAAAAAATTTTAGTTGTTTGGAAAAAAAATAGTTTAAACATTATTTTTATCATATTTTATTATATTTTATGGAATTTTTATAGTTTGTACAAATGATTCATGTAAAAATGTGGTATTTATATCCAACTTGTCATTTAGTTGAATGTTTGGTGTACTACATAATTTATTAACTTAAAGTTTTTTTTGAAATAAATGTATTAATAGCTTTGGCCAGCGTTAAATGATATTTATAGTGTACTGATATTTTATAGGGAAATTTATACATCAGTAAATATATTTTATGATTTTTTATTCTTAAATTATTTTTTTAAAAATTTTTAGTTGTTTGGACTTAATAATATTTTTAAAATTATTTTTTTTTAAATTTTATTATATTTTATGGAATTTTTATAATTTGTACAAATGATTCCTGTAAAAATGTGGTATTTATATCCAACATGCCATTTAGTTGAATGATTTGTGTACTACATAATTTTTTAACTTAACGTTTTGTTTGAATTGGAATATTTAAATATTTAAATACATTTATTGTAACACCCTATTATTATAACAATTAAAGCTACCTCTTAAACAATTCCAAATCATAATAAGCTCCAATAAACCAAGTCAATAATCCAAATGAAAATACGAAGTCTAAATATCCAAAATAACGAAACTAATAAAGTTCGAAACCAACTAAATGAGTTCTCAAGATCAATAAATCTACTAATGACTGGGTGGCACTCATCGCTCTTCCCGCTTTACCCCTATTTACCTGCGGAAAGGAAACAATAAGGAGTGAGCCAAATGCTCTGTACGAATATAATCTAAATAATATATGAAATTTAAATATGAGTGGATTGTGTCTTACCAACACAAAGATACAACGAAAGATGGTATAGAGATCAACAATATATTTTCGAAACAATTATCGATGTTAAACGAATCAACAGGATAATAATTTAAAACAGCTAGGTTAACAATGAAACTGAAAATAAGGCCGAATAGCAAGTAAGGTGGGTACAATATGGGTCTCTTACACAAAACTATACTCGCTAACTCCAATCACCAGCGAAGTACAGGACAATGGTTCCTTCTTCGGTAATCCAGAAGAAGAAATAAGGAATGTATAAAACATCCCAACAATGCAATAACGATCATGATCTAATCACATCTCATACCCCAGAGACGTGCTCGTATACTCACCCACCGATACGAGTAGGTGCCTAGTTCACCTTTACTCCGAACTCCATGTGAACATTGTCTGTGATTAACCCACACAGATCGGTCTAAGAGCCCAACAAATAGGTTACAAAGGTTGTTTGACTCGTTGTACGAAACGAAACAAAATAAACAATGTCGCAAGAAAATGCGAAATAAAACAATATGTACGAGTCAAGGCAACAATAAATCCAAAAATAAGGGATTCGAAACGAAATTGAGAATTCGTACAATAAGGTACGCATAGAGTACAATAAGGTGACAATTTTAGAAAACGAATCCACAATAAATTTAACGAATATTTATTAATTAAAAGAAAGAGCCAAGAATTCGTACCTGATATTAATATTGAGTTAACCGTAAAATATCCGAAATCAGGTGTACAGCTAATAGTCCTTATTTGAATCTAAAAATGAATTTCGTAACCATATATTAGTATTAAAACATAATAACGATTCTACTATTAAATATGAAGGCCAATAAGTAACTAAAGAAACAACTGTACGTACATAAAAATATGACTACAAATTGACTATATAGAATATCACCAACCGAAGAAATAATAATAAAAATAACGTAACCAGAGTCGCTCGGTCATGCATCAGAAATCAATAAACCACAATTCAATATAACAAATTAAAAGCGATAAATACAAATATCAATATAATAATAAAATAATTACAATAGAATCAAACAAGCAAAATACCAATTAATAAATACAATCACTCACAGAATACTTAACTAGTAGAATTACTGTGCTGACCAGTGAAAGAAGCTCACGCCACAAATTAGATAATCATGACGTATTTATAAAATAATTTGTATTCCTCTAAAATCATTAAATTCATGAAAGTGATAATTGAATAAGTATCATAATTATATGACACAAGCTAATTCACACGGAACATGATTGCACCAACTCAACCTCACAAAATACACCACTAGATATTGTGTGCATCGGACAACACACCAATTTCATTAAATAAAATAAATCAAATAAATAAGTAAATACTAAGGTCTACTAGTATCAATCATAAAAACAAATGTCAACAATATAGCCTACTAGTCTACTACCGAGGCTTCACAATACATGCATGCATGCTCAAGTAACTTGGTAAATTAACTATAATTAAAATAAATAACACCGAGACTAAAATTATACAAACCAATAACCAGGGAATATTAGTACTAACAAAATACATTAACCTTAAAAGGATGTTTAGAGCACGTATTTTATTTATAAGTATCATTTTTAATTACAAACAAATGACATATAAATATATGTAATCTCAACATTTAATGATTTAAAATCACTAACAATAATATTAATAAATAAACAAATCTACACTTAATATTAAAGATAATAAAATATCCGACTCCTCACAAAATAGGATACACCCATAATCATCAAAATCAATATTTGAACCTCTCTCAAAATGAAGTGGACACATAATTAAATAAGATATACAAATTGACATATTAACAATACAAAAGAGTAAGGTAAAACTTACAATTAATTATATGGTGTGGAATTTAAAACCCAAACTAACAAGTACGGACTGAGAGATGAGCACTTTCGTTTAGTACACATTATTACCTAGCTATGCCTCACGTTTGATCATCCAGATCCCGAGAGTAACTCCTCGACACGGCTGTACACCCCCCTCATATGAGAATGTTTTCCTATATTTATACATCTATATCGATAAGTATGAAATGATTAAGTTTAGGTTACGGAACACTCTCAAGCAAACTAACTTGGCCTTATCAGAAATTATTGATTAGGATTCTATAAGTATTTTCTAGATCATTCTAGAATTATAAATATAAGCAAAAATAATTTAACACATAATTCACATAACCGAAGTCTCAAAAAGTCTCAATAACTAAATTATTAAATAAAAAAAAAAACCTTGGTTATTATATTCTTCCCCCCTTAAAAGAATTTCGTCCTCGAAATTTAAAGAACGCACCTGTTTTAAAAAGATATGGATATTTTGTACGAACAGAATCCTCCATCTCCCACGTAGCTTCCCGAGCATCATGATTTTTCCAAAGTACTTTCACAAAAGGAATCGTCTTTTTACGCATAACCCTTTCCTCTCTTGCCAATATAGCTTCAGCTTCCTCTTCACAAGATAAGTCCTCGTCGAAGGTGTCTAAAGGATATTGAACAATATGATGTGGGTGATAAACATACTTTCTCAAAACCGATGCGTGAAATACGTTGTGTACCCGCGATAACTGTGGTGGCAAAGCAACCCTATATGCCACTACTCCAACCTTCTCAAGAATCTCAAAAGGACCAATAAATCTCGGACTCAGTTTACCTTTCTGACCAAAACGTTGAATTCCCTTCGTCGGAGATACTTTAAGAAAGACCTTATCTCCAATCTTAAACTCATACTCTCGTCTACCCTTATCTGCATAACTCTTTTGTCTGGATCGTGCTTGTCTAAGTTTCTCCAAAGCAAATGTTACCTTATCAGTAGTGATCTGAACCAAATCAGGACCTTCCAAAAGTTTCTCTCCCACTTCATTCCAACAAGTCGGTGTCCTACACTTGCGCCCGTACAATGCCTCAAAAGGAGCCATACCAATGCTTGCCTGCCAACTATTATTATATGCAAATTCAACCAACGGTAAATACTCATCCCAATTTCCAAACCATTCCAATGCACATGCTCGTAACATATCCTCTAGAGTCTGAATCGTCCTCTCTGACTGACCATCTGACTGCGGATGAAAAGCTGTACTATAGTTCAACTTGGTACCCCATGCCTTTTGAAATCCCTGCCAAAATTTTGAAGTGAATCTCGGATCTCTGTCAGATACAATCGAAACTGGAATACCATGAAGTCTAACAATCTCATTCCTGTAGGCAAGTGCTAAACTCTCTAAAGACATGTTCCCACGAATCGCCAAAAAGTGAGCAGATTTAGTAAGCCTATCTACAATCACCCATATCGCATCATTTTTCTTCAATGTTCTAGGCAATCCAATCACAAAATCCATGCAAATGTTTTCCCATTTCCAAGTAGGCATTTCCAAAGGCTGTAACAATCCACTCGGTCTCTGATGCTCAATCTTCACCTGTTGACAAGTCAAACACCTCGAAACAAACTCGGCTATATCACGTTTCATACCTCTCCACCAAAAGTGTTCTTTCACATCATGATACATCTTTGTTTCACCCGGATGAATAGAAAATGGTGATCGATGGGCTTCCTCCAATAGCTCCTCTCTAAGTTGCTTATTATTAGGCACGCACAGTCGGTCACCCAACCAAACAATACCGTGATCATCACTGCGAAGTCCTGGTTGCTTCCCTGCTTCACTATCTCGTACTAGGTTGCACAATTCCTCATCACCATCTTGAGCTGCCTTAATCCTAGAGATAAGACTAGGCTCGACATGCATACTTGCCACAATACCATCTGAGTCATGACGGTAAAACTCTAAGCCAAACTTTTCAATATCACACTGAAGAGGTCGTTGTTGTGTCACCAATGCTGCCAAATTCCCAAAATTCTTCCTACTCAATGCGTCTGCAACCTTATTAGCTTTGCCTGGATGATACTGAATGCTCACATCATAGTCCTTCAAAAGTTCAATCCATCTTCTCTGCCTCATATTAAGTTCCCTCTGTGTAAAGATGTACTTCAAACTTTTGTGATCCGTAAATATCTCACATTTATCACCATACAAGTAGTGTCGCCAAATCTTCAATGCAAAGATCACAGCTGCAAGCTCCAAATCATGTGTCGGATAGTTCACCTCGTAAGGTTTTAGTTGCCTCGAAGCATAGGCGACCACCTTTCCATGCTGCATCAGTACACAACCAAGTCCCTTCTTTGAAGCATCACTGTAAATCACATAACCACCCATTCCCGATGGTAGCGTCAAAACTGGAGATGTCACAAGTCTGTTCTTCAACTCTTGGAAACTAGCCTCACATTCCTCAGTCCATATGAACTTGCTACTTTTTCGAGTCAACTGTGTCAATGGCATGGCAATAGTCGAGAAACCCTCAACAAAGCGACGATAATAACCAGCGAGTCCCAAGAAACTCCTAACCTCAGTCACGGTGCTAGGTCTTGGCCAATCGGTAATAGCCTCAACCTTAGCAGGATCTACTTTGATTCCATCTGCTGATACGATGTGTCCCAAAAAGGCAACTTGCTCGAGCCAAAATTCACATTTCTGGTACTTTGCATATAACTTGTTCTTCCGCAATATCTCCAATACAACTCGCAGATGCTCCTCATGCTCTTCTTTAGACTTTGAATACACCAAAATGTCATCGATAAATACGATCACAAACTTGTCAAGAAAATCTTTGAATACCCTGTTCATCAAGTCCATGAAAACTGCCGGTGCGTTAGTTAACCCAAAAGACATAACAAGAAACTCGTAGTGCCCGTAGCGAGTCCTAAATGCGGTCTTCGGGATATCACTTTCCTTCACTCTCAACTGATGGTATCCTGAACGCAGATCAATCTTCGAAAAATATTTTGCTCCTTGTAGCTGATCAAACAAGTCATCGATCCTAGGCAATGGATACTTATTCTTCACAGTGATTCTGTTCAACTCCCGATAATCAATGCAGAGCCTCATTGAACCATCTTTCTTCTTAACAAATAAGACAGGTGCTCCCCAAGGTGAAACACTTGGCCGAATGAAACCTTTCACGAGTAGTTCCTGCAGTTGTTCCTTTAACTCTTGCAACTCTAGTGGAGCCATGCGATACGGAGCCTTAGAAATAGGTTGCGCACCAGGTAACAAATCAATAGAAAATTCCACCTCTCGCGGTGGTGGTAGTCCATCCAAGTCGTCTGGAAATACATCTGGAAATTCACAAACAACACTAACATCTTCAACTTTAGATTGTTCTTTGGAAGAATCAATCACATGAGCTAAATATCCCTCACAACCACGTGCAAGCATCCGTTTGGCCTTGATGGCCGTCACAAATTTCCCCAAACCACTGGGCGTAGAACCCTGGAACTCGAACTCAGGTGAATTTGGATCACCGAAAATTATTCTCTTTCCCTGACAATCAATAGTAGCCTTATGTCGCTCTAGCCAATCCATCCCCAAAATTACATCAAAGTCTCGCAACGGAATAGGTAAAAGGTCCACAAATAATTTTCTATCCTCAACTATAACTACACAATCATGATACTGAGAGTTCACAAACATATTTCCCCCAATAGGGTTGCCAACAGAAAATTCTGATGATAACGTAGTAGGTGTGATGCATAGATGTTTAACATAAGATGTAGAGACAAATGAATTTGTAGCACCAGTATCAAATAAAACTGTAGCATTCCTATCGCCAATAGAAAGTGTTCCTGTAATGGTACCTGGGGTATTTGCAGCATCCTTTGCGGTGATAGAAAAGACACGTCCACCATTTTTCTGATTATTCTTCCCACTCTGATCATTCTGGTCTGCAGATTTCTTCAACGGCACCTTGCAATCTCGAATAGTATGGCCTTTCTGGCCACAGTTGAAGCATGCTCTAGTAAGCCAATAACAGACGCCACTGTGCATCTTCCCGCAATGCTCACAATTAGATTTTCCTCCGTTCTGATTCCCAGCTTGAGTCCCTGACCTGTTCTGCTGGTTACCCTGATTTCCATTCCTCTGCTGAAAACGAGTGTTATACCTCTGCTCATTCTGTTTAAACCTGCCTACAGCTCCTCCATTTTTCTGAAATCTAGAAGAATCATCTTCTCTCTTCCTTTTCTGGTTCTGCAAGTCTCTCTGTTTACGGAAATCAGTTTGATGAAGCTCCTGGTCTCTGGCACTGTCTACTAAACTGTCCATAGTAGTGTAGCGGTTAGCTATGATGTGATTACGGATCGAAGTCTTCAAAGCCCACTTAAATTTCATGATTTTATCTTCCTCTGTACCAGCAACGGACCGTGCATAGCCAGCTAACCTCTGAAACCTGATCTGAAAGTCCGCCACAGATTCATCCTCCTTCTGGGTTATGCTTTGATATTCCCTGACATACTCCTCACGAATGCTGACAGGAAAGTACCTCTGATCAAACTGTGCCTTAAAAACATTCCAAGTGACAGTATTCTCGTATCCAGCTGCGTGGGAAGCCACCACTGACTTCCACCAAATGCTAGCATCCCCCTCAAGACGGTAAATGCCAAAACGAGCCTTTTCTAGCTCAGAACAGTTAAGTACCCGAAAGATCTTCTCCATATGATCAATCCACGCTTCAGCATCCATAGGGGTCTTAGCCTCCTTGAAGCAATTAGGCCTTTGTTTCATAAAACGATCAAACATAGTCTGGCCTTCTTGATTCTGTGTGTTACCACCAAGATTCTGCGTTTGCTGAGCTGCCACCTGCTGCACCATATTCATAAAAGTGGTTTGATCCATCACAATTTGCTGAGTAACATTTCCCCCAGTGTTTTGGTTTGTATTAGATCTCCTTGGCGGCATTCTGCAAAAATTTTCGTGAGTGCACATACGAAACAATCATATCACAGGTCGATATTAAAAGTCATAATTCTACCCATGCGAAGTAAACCCAACTCACAGGTCAATGCCTAAAGGACAGTCTACAGAACCTATAACCTTAGCTCTGATACCAACTTTGTAACACCCTATTATTATAACAATTAAAGCTACCTCTTAAACAATTCCAAATCATAATAAGCTCCAATAAACCAAGTCAATAATCCAAATGAAAATACGAAGTCTAAATATCCAAAATAACGAAACTAATAAAGTTCGAAACCAACTAAATGAGTTCTCAAGATCAATAAATCTACTAATGACTGGGTGGCACTCATCGCTCTTCCCGCTTTACCCCTATTTACCTGCGGAAAGGAAACAATAAGGAGTGAGCCAAATGCTCTGTACGAATATAATCTAAATAATATATGAAATTTAAATATGAGTGGATTGTGTCTTACCAACACAAAGATACAACGAAAGATGGTATAGAGATCAACAATATATTTTCGAAACAATTATCGATGTTAAACGAATCAACAGGATAATAATTTAAAACAGCTAGGTTAACAATGAAACTGAAAATAAGGCCGAATAGCAAGTAAGGTGGGTACAATATGGGTCTCTTACACAAAACTATACTCGCTAACTCCAATCACCAGCGAAGTACAGGACAATGGTTCCTTCTTCGGTAATCCAGAAGAAGAAATAAGGAATGTATAAAACATCCCAACAATGCAATAACGATCATGATCTAATCACATCTCATACCCCAGAGACGTGCTCGTATACTCACCCACCGATACGAGTAGGTGCCTAGTTCACCTTTACTCCGAACTCCATGTGAACATTGTCTGTGATTAACCCACACAGATCGGTCTAAGAGCCCAACAAATAGGTTACAAAGGTTGTTTGACTCGTTGTACGAAACGAAACAAAATAAACAATGTCGCAAGAAAATGCGAAATAAAACAATATGTACGAGTCAAGGCAACAATAAATCCAAAAATAAGGGATTCGAAACGAAATTGAGAATTCGTACAATAAGGTACGCATAGAGTACAATAAGGTGACAATTTTAGAAAACGAATCCACAATAAATTTAACGAATATTTATTAATTAAAAGAAAGAGCCAAGAATTCGTACCTGATATTAATATTGAGTTAACCGTAAAATATCCGAAATCAGGTGTACAGCTAATAGTCCTTATTTGAATCTAAAAATGAATTTCGTAACCATATATTAGTATTAAAACATAATAACGATTCTACTATTAAATATGAAGGCCAATAAGTAACTAAAGAAACAACTGTACGTACATAAAAATATGACTACAAATTGACTATATAGAATATCACCAACCGAAGAAATAATAATAAAAATAACGTAACCAGAGTCGCTCGGTCATGCATCAGAAATCAATAAACCACAATTCAATATAACAAATTAAAAGCGATAAATACAAATATCAATATAATAATAAAATAATTACAATAGAATCAAACAAGCAAAATACCAATTAATAAATACAATCACTCACAGAATACTTAACTAGTAGAATTACTGTGCTGACCAGTGAAAGAAGCTCACGCCACAAATTAGATAATCATGACGTATTTATAAAATAATTTGTATTCCTCTAAAATCATTAAATTCATGAAAGTGATAATTGAATAAGTATCATAATTATATGACACAAGCTAATTCACACGGAACATGATTGCACCAACTCAACCTCACAAAATACACCACTAGATATTGTGTGCATCGGACAACACACCAATTTCATTAAATAAAATAAATCAAATAAATAAGTAAATACTAAGGTCTACTAGTATCAATCATAAAAACAAATGTCAACAATATAGCCTACTAGTCTACTACCGAGGCTTCACAATACATGCATGCATGCTCAAGTAACTTGGTAAATTAACTATAATTAAAATAAATAACACCGAGACTAAAATTATACAAACCAATAACCAGGGAATATTAGTACTAACAAAATACATTAACCTTAAAAGGATGTTTAGAGCACGTATTTTATTTATAAGTATCATTTTTAATTACAAACAAATGACATATAAATATATGTAATCTCAACATTTAATGATTTAAAATCACTAACAATAATATTAATAAATAAACAAATCTACACTTAATATTAAAGATAATAAAATATCCGACTCCTCACAAAATAGGATACACCCATAATCATCAAAATCAATATTTGAACCTCTCTCAAAATGAAGTGGACACATAATTAAATAAGATATACAAATTGACATATTAACAATACAAAAGAGTAAGGTAAAACTTACAATTAATTATATGGTGTGGAATTTAAAACCCAAACTAACAAGTACGGACTGAGAGATGAGCACTTTCGTTTAGTACACATTATTACCTAGCTATGCCTCACGTTTGATCATCCAGATCCCGAGAGTAACTCCTCGACACGGCTGTACACCCCCCTCATATGAGAATGTTTTCCTATATTTATACATCTATATCGATAAGTATGAAATGATTAAGTTTAGGTTACGGAACACTCTCAAGCAAACTAACTTGGCCTTATCAGAAATTATTGATTAGGATTCTATAAGTATTTTCTAGATCATTCTAGAATTATAAATATAAGCAAAAATAATTTAACACATAATTCACATAACCGAAGTCTCAAAAAGTCTCAATAACTAAATTATTAAATAAAAAAAAAAACCTTGGTTATTATATTTATTATGTATCAATATAATTTTTAATAGTAAAGAAACATGATTTTGTTTAAATTTAACGCTTTTTGAAAGTCCATTGTGGAATTTTTGAATTTATAAATATTATAATTAATTGAAGAAATTTTAAATATAAGGTTAAGCAATGCAACGTATAACATAGTATCCGGCATTAAGCATATCATTTAATTGAGGAAGAGATTTCAAATATATGATTAACATTTGTAAAAAAGGAAATGTTTAACTTCATCTTACTAAAAATATTACAACGTATAATATAGTATCTGGCATTAAGCATATCATTTAATCCAATAACAAACTCTTAGACGTTGATAAGGTAGTTTGTTATGAAAATTAATTTATAGTTATCAAATCAAACAAATCACGGTGTTATCAAAATCAAATCAATAAGTTTGTTAGAATTGATATTTCATATTTTATCTCTTTTTGGAGTGCTTTATATACAGACATTTAGAACGTGTACTATCAAGCATCCACATCCCGGACTTTCAAGTCTCTACTCATAAACCTCATTATTGTAATACTCTTAGTACATATTTCTTTATAGTTTAGATGTTGTTTGTAATATATGAGTTTCATTTACATATTTTCTGTCTTTTGCAGCGTGTTAATCAATGGCTCAGCTTTCGTTTGATCGTCTCCACAATCTCGAAAAATCACGGATGGACTGGAAAATTAAGGTTAGGGTAACCAGGATGTGGCCAACTGTTACACCAGATACCGGAATAACCAAAGGTCGTAACCTTATACTGCTTGATGATGATGTAAGTATGGAACTTTAAACATCTTAATAGAGTTTGCACGATTTGTTTTCACACGTTATTATCATATTAGCCTCAACTCATTATGTTTTATATATTTTTTTGTGTAGAATACACACGTGCATGCTTTTTCTTATGTGGATACATGGAATGCTATTGGCACAAATGTTGTTGAGGGTGGTGTTTATGTCATCCGAGATTTTGCAGTTAAGGATACTGCTGGTAACCTCAAACCTGTGTCAACCAGAAATACCATAAGGTTCAATAATGGGACTACATTTGAGCCTTCGGTTGATAATTCCAAGATACCCCTACACAAGTTTGAATTTATAGACCTTGGTGGACTTTATAATATTGCAAGTCTCTATGAGCCCAATGAGAATCCTGAATTTGCAACAGGTTAGAGAAGTTTGTTTTTTGAATCTAGAGTCCCAAATACATAGTCGTTTAACATGTTTAATATTATTCTATAGATGTCATTGGAGTTGTTGAAGATTTTGAAAAGCTTAGGATGATCAACACTAGGTTTGGAGATAGAGATATTGTTCGTTTTAAACTATGTGACGGAAGGTATGAACATTTTAAAATCTATATTTATTTGTATTTATATAATTCAGAATCCCAATATATCATAGTAACATGTAAAACGTTATGTTTGATTGTAGTGTTCGTCACAGAGTTGCTATATGGGGAGAATTAGCTAAGTCTGTGAATGATGACTACCATCCTGAACTGGAGAAACCTGTAATCGCAATACTCACCAGTACCAAGTTGACTACGTACAAGAGTAAGGATTTTCTTATATTATGTTGATAATTGCACATATTGTATCATAAAGTAGTTTTTGATTTGAGGTTTCACATAACTACTCAATGTCTTTATGTCTTTAGATACCGTGCAAATTAGTACATTGCCATCATCCAAAGTTTACTTTAATCTAGAGAATGATTATGTTGTGGACATGAGGCAGAGGTATTATACTAAATTCTGTTTTATTATTGGATTTCAGTGTTGTCATGTATAGTGATTGTTACACATTTATATTGTTGTATTTATTCATAGTGTTGTATTTATATTGCAGTATTTATTCATTTTTTCAAGGCTTGAGGAGGAAGGATATAAGTCATCTCATAATGAGGATGACTTCACTAATGATATGAGGATTGTTAACATTTTTGAGGAAGTTACTCTTAAGGAGTTAGTTGAGAATCCAAAAGAAAGAGTCAAGGTATTTAGAATTAAACTTAACTTTGTTAGTTTAGTTCAAGTGCATATAGCATCGTTTATGAATATGAATTTTTTGGCAGAAGAATTTTTTTTGCACTTTTGTCATTGCCAAAGTTGAAGAATACTATTTCTGGTGGTATAATTCGTGTAATTCATGTAATTCGCAAGTGTCAAAGATTGAAAGAATATTCAAATGTCTTGAATGTGATAGGAGCATTCCAGTGGCGGATAAGAGGTAATCAACCTTTTTTAGTACTAAACTTTAATTTTTGGCCTGTCTTATTAAATATTGATACTCTTATGACCATATATATTTCTTTTATTTTAGGTATCGTGTTTTGGTAGTTGGTGAAGATCAGACGCTTTTAACCAAAGTTTTTCTTATGGATCGTGTTGTTAAGGTAATGATTGGAATCAGTGCTTCCAATCTTAAAAAATCTACGGACAATGTAAGCAGATTTATATTTACAATTATCAAAGTTAGTCATGTTTGCACGACCGTAGTACATGTATAGTTTTTGTTATTGTTCTTTTTCATTATCATATGATTTTGTAATGTTTGACACATTGGTTTTTTAATATTTTAAAGGATCCGAAGATGGTTCCTGATGTTATTGCGCGACTTGCTGGCAATGAGATTACTGTCACTATAGACGTTATTGAAGACAGTACTGATGAGAGTGGTTTTGTTTTTCATGCAACTGATCTATATGAGAAAAACAAGACAAGCACATCCATTACTATTGGTTCACCTCCTCCAGAAATCCCAATGATTACATTGACTGATGTTAGTATTTGCCATACACATTTTACATTTTAATAGTTCCAATTCCCAATTTTGGCATTTCTGATATTGGAATTGTTCTTATTGCAGTCATTGGATCGAAATGATACAGCCAGGACTCCTGGATCTGCTATGTCAGTGAATAAGAAGATAAAGATGGTACACTTGATACTTTCTATTACATTCCCGTTTTTTCGTTTATAATCATGGAGCAACAATTTTTCTATTTTTCTAATACTGAGTTGCTTTATGTTCTGATCAATTTGCAGGAGAAGTAACTACTACTCATTGGAGAACTGATCTTCTACTTTCAGATCTCTCAATATGACTTGCTTGCCCAGTTTTTCCTTTCAATAAAATTTGTGGAGATTATGATCTTAATAGTTTTGATTTTGAGTTTTATCAAATTTGGATTTGGTTGGATTGTTTTGATTATTGATTTTTGTCCATCATTTTACAAATGGTTTGAATAAAAGTTTATGCATTTTGTTTCCGCTTTGTATTGATTGTTAATCATTGTGTATTTAATTACTTCTTTTATCACAATGAAGTTGAGATATCGTTTATACATTATATTATTTAATTACTTCTTTTATCACAGTGAAGTTGAGATATCGTTTATACAATGAAGTTGAGACAATTTCCTTACAATTCAATTGGCCATACTCCTAATAAATCATGTTAACTGCATGATCTCATTTCACTTCACTGTCTAAAAATTTTTGTAACATCTATCCAATACCTATGTATAAACCTTAGATGCCAATCAGAAAGTTTTTGCATAAACTACTATAAAAGTCATTCTTAGTGCACACGGTTTAATTATTCCCAAAGTCATTTATTCACAATCAAACTACATTATTCAAACATTATCATATTCAGAACAATAACAAAAGTACGTTAAATTTTGGATACGTTACGTAGTGCTTTAAATTGTCCAAACTTCCCAATGTAATCTTTAAAAACTAAAGTACGTCAAATATTAGTTGGACATCTGTACAATAGAAGGAATAATGTTCATCATAATAAAGGTTGAGAAAACTAAACAAAGAAATGACTGTACATTGCCTTCAAAATTCATACCATGAATACGCCATGTTAATACAGAGTGACTTTCCAAAATCGAAAAATACAAGCAAAAGCATTATGGTGTTACTGAATCTGAACAGTAAATGTCCAAATTCCTTGGATATTCCCTAACAGAGTGAAACGAAGTCTGTTGTTCAATTCTATTTCATTATCTCTAATGAACTTATTCCATCTGGCAGAAATTCTTGGTGATTCATTAGACATGACCAAACCAACTCTCCAACTTCCTCTTTCAGTTTGCAAGATAATTTCATCTCCTTTCATCCAATTACGGTTGCTTGGGGTTATATTTCTTGGAATGTACTGTAAGAGATTAGATAAAATTGTGTTTAGTTAATGTTTACAATGCAGTAGAACAAAGTTTGAGGATATTCCAAAATGTTGAGATTTCAGTCTTACCACACCATGACATGTATTGTTCACATTTGAAGTAGTCATAACAACTTGAAAACCAGCACCATTGACATTATTATCATGTTCCAGTTGATCTTCTGCCAGGTCCTCGATTTCTTCATCATTTCCGCTTTCATTTTCTGAAACTGCAGAGTATTTAAAAATCATACAACAACTTGGTTAATGATATTTTTGAACTTAAATATTACTATATCAGAAGAAGATTGATTTTTAAGATTACCATAAATGATTTCAGGCAGCTCGAATAATCGTTCGACTTTTGTTTTATCAAACACACTTAGCTCAAAACGACCATTACCACAATATGTGAACATTAATACATCAAACATTTTGACAAATTGTTTCCTATATAAAGGTGCAAGACCATATATTCTTTTGTCCACCAAAGATAGTTTTCCAGCTAAGACGTCTCCATTGTTCAGTATAATAGAAACATCCTTTGGCATTTTTCTACAAAACATTTGTTGGAATGTTTCTGGAATGACCTGTTATCATTTGTTAAACATTCGATATTAAGCGAATGTGAAATTGGTTAATGAGTTTATAGGATTGCATTTAGAATTTCTTACAGCTCCACCATGTGTCTGCATGAGACCAATGCTTAATGACAGAAAGTTCCAACCTACTCCTGTTTTCCTTTCTGGTATGAAATGAGAATTCCAAAAGTATCAGTAAGTTGCACCAAATGAAGATTTCTATAACAGATAAAATTTCATATATAACATACCTTTTAAGGTCACC
This sequence comes from Saposhnikovia divaricata, assembly GCA_036435485.1. Lineage (NCBI taxonomy): Eukaryota > Viridiplantae > Streptophyta > Magnoliopsida > Apiales > Apiaceae > Saposhnikovia > Saposhnikovia divaricata. The sequence goes on along the minus strand of CM071599.1, from coordinate 183,229,045 downwards.
ATGTCACGTGGTCTTTGTCTTAAAGAGTTATAGTCGTACTCCGTATAGGATTCATTGAAAACGTGTATTAAGAAATTTCGACCACCTATATAACATAGTACAATGACCCCTCTTTCCCTAATATCAAAATCTTTGTAAATTTTGCCAAAGTTTGTAAAACAGAGCTCTTTTTTACTGTATTGCACATGAAACTGTTGTCCATATGGTGTATGGAATTTGACAACTGAATTCAGCTCTTTTCCATATTGATTGTCATAATCCTATTCGACTCTCTAAAACAGATAAACGTAGTAAGATAATAATGCTAGAAAACAATCAAATAGGTTATAGATACTTAAAAATCCAATTTGTTATCATACCATGATATTGTTTTCAATTTCATCCAAGTGTACGTATCTCAAGAGTTTAGGAATTCTTCCATCCGGCGTAACCATGATTCCAGGAATACTCTTTGGATTGCAAGAAAAAAACATTTAAATGTAAGAATCTATATGTTCTCTTATATGGTCAGGAATATAAAGCAACCAATATCGGTTCATAAGAGAACATTTCAAAGGTATGTAACCTATTTTTGCCCAAATCAAAAATATATCACTCATTTTTCCAAATCAAAGAGCACAAACACATTGGAAAGCATAGTTCATGAAAATCTATTAATTTCTACATGATTGTCTCACATTCAGAAGAACATGTTTGTACAATACATTAAAGTACATATGACTTAGAGTCCATAACACATCCAAATATACAAAACCCAGAAACAAATTTGGGATTTTATTGAGTTGAAATATGATCCATAACAATACATAACGCTATGTATTCCATATTTTGTAATTGTCACGCACAATGAAAAGCACAAATCTAACATACACCGGTCAATAGAGATAACTTTGGTAATCAAAATCAAAGCATTACATACATAATATATGATGTATTCAAGGCATAAAGTTACCTCAATCGATGCTTTCCGTCTTGCCCTGCTCGATCAAAGATCTATGCTCGATCGTTTTGCCCTGCTCGATTAAAGATTAAGGAAGAAAGGATGTATACAGAAATCTTCCGTACATATAAGTGTATATATATGCCTTATGTTCTAAGGTTTTGGGGGTTTTTTGATTTTTTGGTCTTTTATTTCATTTTCAGGTTAACAAAACATTTTTTATATGACTTTTTTTTAACTTTTTTTAATTGAATTTGATTTTTATAATATAATTAAACTAAATTTTTTTTTATGAATGTTAAATATTAGTCATTTTACAAAAAGTGGAGGATGCTGAATAAGGTTTTTTTATGATTTGATTGAGATGCAAAATATTTTGTTTTCGTTACATTCTAATTTAAACTTTTTTATGTAATTAATTATTATTAAACATATTAAGAAGAATAATAAATTTTATAGTATTTTAATAAAAATAATAATTTTTTCAGATCGCATGCGTATCGCGGGCAAAGTCCCTAGTTCTCCAAATGCGTAATAGGCACCACCAGGGAAACCCATTACCCTTTTTTCAAATGCGTAACTAGTATAAACCTATTACCCCTTTTCCAAATGCGTAATAGATTGGTATTTATGGCCATCATCACCATTTTGTGGTATTCTTGTAATGGGTTAGTACTGTTTGTGGTATTATTGGCCTTCACCCTTTATTTATACTAGGTAACAAAGCCGCGCTACGCGCGGCATAAAAACATTTTTTAAAATTGTATATATAACATCATTGTTTGTTGAGTTTTACTATCTGAAATTTGATATGCTAAACTGAAACTTGTGTAAAATGTAACTAAATTTGAATGTTAAAGAATTATAGAGAAAAGAATTAGCAAAAAAAAACATGTTTCAGTTAAACTCTTAAGTATTAATAATCATATTTTCGAAGATATTGACGACACTTATTTTGTTACATAAAAAAATGCTTTTGAAATCCAATATTGAGAAACATTTGTAAAGTTCAACAATGGATAACTAAAAATAACATTTTTATATCATTTTTGCTGTCACTGGCATTATGAGAGACGTGATTGCTTAGTTTGTTGATAAATTTGTTTGTATGATGAAAAAAGAAGCAAAATGTAAATGTGATAAGAGATTTGATTGACTTACGCCCGTCTCATAACATACATGCATAATTAATTCCCGTCTCATAACATACATGCATGATTAATTCATTAGTAATGGTATAAGAATTTGTGTAGTTAGAATATTAATTTAATCCAACACGATATAATGAAACATCGAATAAATAACTTTTTCATTGATTTAATCAGTAAAGAAAAAGGTTGGATTGGTTCAATTTAATCGAGTTGATCACACCCCATGTGTAAATTGTTCATGTGTAAAAGTAAATTATACAATATTGCTTGTATTTAGATTGGATGTTAATTGGAAAATTTATATGCCTCTATATCTTATCATGATTCTCACGGTCACTGATTACAAATTAATCGAAAACTTAAAATCGACCATATATTATTGACGAAAAAATTTGCATCAATTTTGAATAAGTATTAGAAATGGACGATATAAATAAGTTTATTTTATCGTTTTACCTTGAAATAATTGTACTTTTAGATAGATAATTAATATTTTATATTAATATAATAATTATAATGTTCTAGTAAAGATTGCAAAAATTTTATATTAAGTTTAATATAAAGTGTATTTAATATAAGTTTAATATGTACAATTAATGACTAATTAAAATGCTATTAAATGCAAGAAAATTATTTTAATAAAAAAATCAAAAATGTGAAAATCAAGAAAAATATTTTGAAACTTCTGAGTGAAAGCCTCTCCGATCTCCTGGTTTATTACGACTCCACAATCATTGATAATAAAGAATGCTTGAGAAGTTCAGGTTAATAACATTTTTTTAAAGCCGACACCCCTCTCGTAATATACATATTCAATAATAGTGTAAAAATTTGTTTAATTAGAATAAAATTTTATTTCGACACAATGTAATGAAACAATGGGTGTTTAGATTTTTTATCAATTTTTCTTCCGATAAATGGTTGGATTTGTTAAATTTAATTGATTTGATCATAACTCATGTATAATATATTCATGCGCAAAATTAAAATTTTTTATGTATTGTTTGTATATAATTTCAAAAATTAAGTAGATATCTTGTACTTCCATAATTTATTACGACTTTCACAATCGTTGATAATAAAAATTGCTTGAGAAGTTAAGGCCGTCTATCCTATAATTATCCGAAAAGAAAATATAATGATTTTGAATAGGAAATAAAAAATAACGCAATATAAACAATTGTTAGTCGTCATTTTACCTAAAAATAAACTTAACTGTATATAATTAATATTTGACAAAATGACAGTTTGTAACCCCTATGTATATGGGTTTTGTCAAATTGGTCCAGATTTACGTTTTTTAGCAGTTTGCAACCCCTATCTTCAAATCTAGCTTCATATTACAGCCCCTATCTTCAAAAATGATAGTTTGTACCCCTTATGTATAGAGGTTTTTGACTAATTTTTGCTTGTAAAATAGGTCAATTAGACGGGAGGGGTTGTAATATGAAGCGAGATTTGAAGATAGGGGTTGCAAAGTGCTAAAAAACGTAAATCTGGACCAATTTGACAAAACTCATATACATAGGGGTTACAAACTGTCATTTTGTCTTAATATTTAACATTGAAATAATAACTATAATGTTCAAATAAAGTTTGCTAATTTTTAAACAAATTAAATAGAATAAATTGAATAGATATTTAATAGATGTAATTAATGACTAATTAAATTGTCATTAATAGTTATTTAATGCAAGAAAATAATTTCAATAAGAAAAATCAAAAAAAAAATCAAGAAAAATACCTTAAACTGTCCTGGTTCATTTTCGATCTCCTGCCATTATAATATATATAGATTATTAAAAGCCCAACATGGGGCATGACTAAAAAAAATGGTGAGACAGAAAAATCTTGTAAAAATCGTGACACAATTTATTCGAGATGAAAAGACGGTGTTACCCTTCTAATTTGGTTGCTGACATCGCATTCTAAGTGTTCAAACATTGCCTTCTCTCAATCGAGTTTTTGTGTGCCCATAAAAATTATTTTGCATCCCTGGACTTATCCACCGTTCCTGGTTTACCCACGACCGTCGGTGTTTCTCGATTGTAGAGGAATAATCCTTCAATTTATGTTGTATGTGGTGCACGACCTATTCTTATATCTGAAGTTCGGGAATCGAGACTTGGGATTTTGAGAATTGGAGAATGGGATATAGAACTTCCGGCTATGTCTCATTGAATGTATGAATTCTACGCCTGCTCCTGGTAATTACATGATTTATTTCCATGTTTTTTTATTCTTTTTGTATCGTTTGAATTGTATCCCTTCTAACCTATGTGGAATTGTAATGATGTTTGGAATTAAGATTCTTATTCAAACTGTATACATGAAATATTCTAATAAAACAGCATTGACATTTAGATCTCTGTAGTGTTCTACAACATCTAATGTGATTTTAAATCAGGGTAACCTTGTAATTAATTTACAGATTTACAGGAAGAGTACTCTGAGCAGTGGGCTCTGGCATGTGGAGAAATCTTGCGAATTTTAACTCACTATAACCGGCCAATTTACAAGGTTGATCGACACCATAGTGAAGCAAATAAAAGTAATAGTGGCACTCATGCTACAACAAGTAATTTTGTAGATGGTGAATCAGTTTTACCACCAGTGCAGAATGAAAAGAAACCATTGTGGCCCCTGTCCCCCTGGATAACTAATTTATTACTTGTTGCACCACTATTAGAAGCGATTACTTTCGTTGGTAAGTGATCACGATGACCTGACAATTACAAGCGAGTCTATTACTAATGAATTTCAACTACGTGGTCATAACTCTCATTCTGGAAGCTCATGAATATTATTATGCATTAGGTGTGGTGGTGTGATGGGGAAATATGGCTGGAGAGCTTAAGCCACCATCTATCTCTAAGTGCCTTTAGATCATAAAATATCTAATATATGCCAAGGCTCTTCAATATGTTTCTAACCTGTTTCTGCAGAAACATGTTAATACCGATATTAGTTCCAAATCTCCTACAGAAAAGTTGATTTATTATTTATTTGTATTTACTAAGAACTAAGGGAAGGTGGTGATTAATTTGATGCATTAGGATACATACTCTCTCCAAAAGCGACACCTCTCCTGCACCAAAAGTAACTCACATATTCATGTTTAGCTTTTTTCTGTATGAGCATGGTTGCAACTAGAGTTGTTATATGTGTTGCACTTCTCTGGGATTTTTACAACTGAGGTTCTTAATAACCATAAATACCAAAGAACAAAATGTAATGGAGATTAAATAAAACTGAACATGGTAAACAGTGTAGTCTCAAGTCGTAAATGTATTACTACTTACTTTAAAAATTAGATAAAATGCAATCACGTCTTTATTTATCTAATTAATTTTCTTATATATTTTCAGTGATAGCCACTTCACGGGGAGCTGGAAAGTACCCTCAACTAATTCCATCGACTCCTAAATGGGCTGTCGCTAATGGTACTGGTGTGATATTGAGTGTTTGTGATGAAGAAGTGGCTCGCTATGAGACTGCTACTTTAACTGCAGCCGCTGTTCCTGCACTTCTTCTCCCTCCTCCGATGACATCTATGGATGAACATCTTGTAGCAGGGCTGCCAACACTAGAGCCATATGCCCGGTTGTTTCATAGGTAAATTTGTCAACCATTATAGGTGGTACATTTCTTTGTAGGCAAAAGACATTCACTGCATCCTGGTGTACGTTTTCATGAAAAAAAAAATTAAGTTTTCATTTCTTTTGGTTAGTTATGAGTCTTGTTGTACAAGTAGCGGACTTTGGTCTTCAGGTTTATCAATTCTGGAGAATGTATAGAACAACTTTGTAAAAATCTCAAGATAGAAATATCATTTGAGATTTTTTAAACTAACAAGTGCAGCTAATGTATCACTCGTATTCCCATGAAATACCATGTCATTGAGATTTAGACTTTTTAATACTACTTTGCTAATACATTTTGTTCCACGTTACCCCTTTCATACATACATATAGAGAGATATCCAATATGACCCTTTTTATTCTCTCATGCACAATGTTGTTCGCCTCTTTTTTAAAATTTAACAGCTGAGATCGGTCTAAGAGCTCAACCGAAAGGTTACAAAATATTGCCAAACTCATTATATCAGGTAAGAATTCTTTATGATCATTCTTGAAAATAATAATGAATGTTTTGAGTGTATGATTGTTTGAGTCTATTATAATTCAATTATATATTGAAATTAAATTTATTGATGCTAATGATCCTACGAGATAATAATTATACTCCCCTTAATGACATTGTATAGAGATTAATGCTTGCCCATCACCTCGTCATGCAACGGCCTGCTTTCCGTCGTAGCCTTTGGTTGTGATATTATAATGGAGGTTACTAACCTCCATTATTATCCTATATTGTTGCTTTATTTCTCGACCATTATAAAAGCTTGTGATGCTTCTTTTCTTGGTAAAAACAGAGGGGCCGCCACATGGTTCAAGTGACGCTGCCTCTGAAGGGAAAGATGTCGGTCCGGTCCTGTTACACGTGCGGGAGGAAGTGCATGAAGTATTTTCTTCTACCCAAACTTTTTCCTGATGCGTCATTCACCGTTTTGGCCCGTGTCCTTACTTTAATTAACATAGATACATTTACAAAACTAACTTATACTGTGCCTGCACTAAGTCACAACACATTTATAGACTTTTGTATCATAAATTACAAAGTTGACGATGTACTATATAAGAACATCAACAAAAATAGAACAAAATTAGGTAGAAAAAAAAAAGAACAAAATTGGATAATTTTCGTATACTTATGTATGTAAAGAGACCTTGCCGAATTTGAACAAAAGAGATTAGCATATGTGTTTTAAGGATATTGTTTGTACCTGTGTCACATATATATCTCAAAATTGTTGGCTGAAATGGATAATACCGGTTAAAATGCTTTTGCACATTGGCTTTTAGTCACCAATGAACCATCCTAATCTTAGCCAACCTTTTACTCATTACAACATTACTAATCAAGATAGATATCAAAGAATATTACCTACAACTCAGTGTTAAACTTTAGTTAATATTTATTACAATCTTGCAAGCGTAGGAATTGTGTCTAATTCAGATATCAGACCTTGTATATAGTTTTTTGAAGTCTTCTGTTTTAACAGGTGCTTGTGTCTTATTTTTTTCCTCTCCTTGCTTTGTTTGAGTGAATTCTTTTGCTCTTCTTTAAGTTTGATTCCAAGTAATTCAATTACTTATTTCTGGATATTAGATTGCACAGTCAAATTGTGACATGGTACTTACGCTTTAAGCTATTTAGGTATTTTTATGGCCATCTGGATAAACAGTAGAAATCCAAGGGTTAAAACTTGAAACTTCTCCAGCTAAATTTTCTTATCTCCTAAAGGTAAAGATTTCTCTTTATATTTTAAAAAGCACATGTGTATGCAACTTCATTTAGCTTGTGTGTGTTTATCATGTCTGCATGACTTTCTTTGATTCCTACTAAAAACTGTCGACTTCTAATTTTGCTTCTTTCATTAGATTAATTTATATATAAAATGATTCCATTGAATCAGATAAATTTTAAGTGCTTAACCCTATTTCCCCTCCTTTTTTGCCATATGGTTTCACTTTGTCATATCTGCAACTGTGCTGGCAATGCACTAGAACTGAATATAAGGACCTGGCACTACGACTATTTATATGGTATCTTTGATCGATACGGAAGCTGAATTACGTATCAAGACTGTAATGCTATAGGTATACGATTTAACTTTACTTTTTTGTCTTTCAGTTCATCTTTTTCCTTTAATCTCTTATACTATTGTTCTATGTCAATTATGTATATACATGCCCAGCAGGCAACATGTAACCTCCTGTCTATATTCATGTTGTCTATTTTATGTATTATTGGAATTGATTATTTTATATAATCTATGATGTTGGAGGACAACCTCGATTTAGAGAACTGGCCCTTGTCATCTTAATCTGGTGAATGAAAATTGGAACTTGATATTAGTTATCACTTATGAAATGTGTCTGTGAAACCAAGTACAACTTAAGAATAAGTATGACTGCTTACATAGGGTATCTTTGTGATTTTTTGTTACGTTATGCACTTACCACACATTCTTTCCTATGGCTAACATTATCTAGAGTACTGATGAGCTATTGGTTGGCTACCTTACACATCCTTTTGGAGTTAAAATGAATTATAAAAAGTAACGTGATATTTGCAGGAAGGACTTGCTAGACTAGTGCATCCTGCATAAACAAAACAGTCAATTGATGAGTTAGACAACCACTCTTTTCGACTCTGACTCTGACTCTCCGCTCCAGTCTTTGTTTTTCTTTCCATTGCTTTGAAAGTGGCTGCTTCAGATTCAGAATTTGGATGAATAAAAGAACCAAGCAGCAAGATCAAACAGTAACCAATAGGTTGAAGAAACCAGCGGCTACCACACATTCTACCTAATACCATGTTAAAATATAGAGGTTGGGAACTTAATTGCTCACGATAAATTTGCTGTATACAATGCCTAGATATCATTTCATAAAGCTTATTTTTGGCAGACTTGCTCCGAACTCGCATGCCTACATATAACATATGAACTTGTTTTTCACTCAGTTTTTCTACTTTTGATTCAATATATTGCCGGTCACAACAACTTAGGAGTATGGTGAGATTGTGTTTGCTGGATTGACTGAGACTTTCTGGTACTTCAAAGTAGTAATTTGCTATATAGCAACTAGAACTTATGATTTATTTTATCAAATAGTTGTCCCTATCAAATTACAGTTGAAATAAACTGCTCGATTACATCCAGCCCCATTATGTATTTCTATTTACTGTACAATCAAATATGCCCTGGTCTAAGTGGACATTGATATGTTCATGAGTTAGCACATTATATGTTTCATATGCTACATTGTGTGATATTGATATTGCTCATCAGTTTAGATTTGAAGAGAAAGGAAAACATAACACATATATGATCGAAGTACAAACAATTAAAATTAGAAATGTGTTCCAATGGACAAAAGTACACGAATATGGGTCAAATGCTAGAAAGTAACCCGTGCAACGCACGGGTTATTGTGCTAGTTTTATCTTTTATTTTCCAACATTTTCTTTCCTGTTCGTAATTCTTGTTCTTTAGGTTAGTTTTATGTTAGTTTAACATGTCTGATCATGACAAATGGTATCAGAGCCAATGATTCTCGGACACGATGAATGCTGCTTTTGGTACCTTTAACCCATGGTATTACCCTGTCACTTATCCTTCGTCATACCCATTTTATAACCCTAATTTTTATCATCCTCCTGACTATACTCCACCTCCAACACCACCTCTTGTTTTCCACTCTCCTCAACCACCACCATATTATACACCTCCTACGCCTTACACAAACCCTTATCTTCCAGACAATAATGGAATATCTTGGTATTCTTTTTACCAGCATGAAATTCAAGCTCGTCCAAACCCATATCACCCACCTTTGACTTGTTTTACGAGTCCATTTATCACCACAACACAGTTTCCATTTGGAGTTATCGATGAACAACAACCTGAATTGGTCGTGTCCAAGGTGTTCGATGAAAGTCCTCACTCACTGGAGCTGATTTCCAACTCCAGTAATGATAACTACCACCAGATGGATGACAAATTCACTTAAACAATTCAAAAACTGGAAGAGATGGGGAAGAACCTTGCAGATCGATCAAGGATATCTAAGGAGATGTACTCAAAGAAGGTAAGCCAGTCTTCTCATACGCTTACTCATGTTCCAATTGCTAGTAATCTGGATAAAAGTGATATAATTGATAAAACATGGAATGTTGGTAATAAGCAACAACTTGATATACTTGCTCCTCACATGTTTGATGAAAGTCCCGAGAAGGAATATGTTACACTTGATAAACATTCTCACACTACTCTCTGTACCGGACAAATACATTTCGATGTTGAATCAAAGGTAGTGGAAACTTCAGTGAAAATTTTGAAGTATGCCAATAGAGTGTTTGATGTGAATTCTGGGAGGAATGTAAATGAAGGGAATGTAATTATGAAATCGTTTAGTGATGTTAATGATGTCTCTATTGGTGATGAAGGTAAATCATAGGGTATTGTCAATGAAGTTTGGAAGGAATTTGTTGATGATAAAGGCAGTGACTGTACCTTAAAAGATACTGATAATGACAAAGAAACTCAAGGGGAAATAGTTGATCCTAGTGTGGGAGAACTAGATGTTATAGAGAGAGATGAAGGTAATAGTAGTGTGCTAGCTTTGGATGGTGTTTTTGTTGTAGTTGATAGTGTTGACTTTGATAATAAAATGAAACAGGGTTTTGAAGAAACTGAGCTGAAAGATATCGAGGATAGGAAAATATTAAAACCTGATTTTACGTTAGCCTTAAGCTTTCTAAGTATGGTAAGCGCCTGTGATAATGGTGGAGGTAGAAGTGGGAAAGTTTTAGAAGTCAGTTCTTTGAAAGAGGTGCTAGAAGAAGGTGATATGAAAAAGAGTGAAGAGGAGAATGCTTCTTGAGAAGGTGAAAATCTTTGGGATCAAAGTTGTGAGGCATAATATGTGTTACCAAAAATTAATGGTTTGGATGATCTGTCTAACATTGTAAGTGACAGAATTTTAATCATCTTTGATCTTGGTGGTTATAAGAGAAATGTGGCATGTGTCGTTATCATGTTAAAGGAAATGAACAGGAGTTCAAAAGTGGGACTAGATGGCAATGCAAAAGTAATCTCAGCTTGTAGTGTTGTCAATGTTAGAGAAGATATGGGCGCAAAGGTTAAGAATTGGATGAAAAGATTTGAGAGTAAAAAAGGTATTAAAGGTGGCGGTGCTACACATGATTGTTCCCATTTTGTAACTCTGCTTGGAGACTTGAAATCTATCAAAAAGATTTATGACGAAATGTATGACACATATAACGAGGACAAAAAAGCAAGAATTTCAGTCATGGGCAAGCAAAGATATGTTGGTGAGTCATTTGAGGTATTTGACTACATGTATAAAAAGCACCTCTATTTCTGGAATTTAAGGATGACTCGTTATAGCAAAATGAGGAATATGGAACCAGCTTGGTTATTGTTTGATGACAGTTCAGGTAAGAAAGTTGAGCCGGAGAAGAAGGTGCGTTTTAAGTCCAATAGCATAAATTTACTGAGTATTCTTAGTATTGGTAGACATGGAGGTTTTGATATATGAGCTTCAACCTTTCAGTAAGATGGTCACTGCATGTGGTATGGTGTCTGGTATTAAGCTCTATGGGTGCTTCATTGACATGCCAGGAAGATCTGAAAGGCTTAACGAGGCAGATAATAGGACTATCGATTTCCTGAATAAATTAGTAATTGTTGTTTATTGGAGAACTCCACGAGTTAAGATGGGAAAGAGAGTTATAAGAAGGATACAGAAGATGGAGGTTAAGTATGTTAATACCGATATTAGTTCCAAATCTCCTACAGAAAAGTTGATTTATTATTTATTTGTATTTACTAAGAACTAAGGGAAGGTGGTGATTAATTTGATGCATTAGGATACATACTCTCTCCAAAAGCGACACCTCTCCTGCACCAAAAGTAACTCACATATTCATGTTTAGCTTTTTTCTGTATGAGCATGGTTGCAACTAGAGTTGTTATATGTGTTGCACTTCTCTGGGATTTTTACAACTGAGGTTCTTAATAACCATAAATACCAAAGAACAAAATGTAATGGAGATTAAATAAAACTGAACATGGTAAACAGTGTAGTCTCAAGTCGTAAATGTATTACTACTTACTTTAAAAATTAGATAAAATGCAATCACGTCTTTATTTATCTAATTAATTTTCTTATATATTTTCAGTGATAGCCACTTCACGGGGAGCTGGAAAGTACCCTCAACTAATTCCATCGACTCCTAAATGGGCTGTCGCTAATGGTACTGGTGTGATATTGAGTGTTTGTGATGAAGAAGTGGCTCGCTATGAGACTGCTACTTTAACTGCAGCCGCTGTTCCTGCACTTCTTCTCCCTCCTCCGATGACATCTATGGATGAACATCTTGTAGCAGGGCTGCCAACACTAGAGCCATATGCCCGGTTGTTTCATAGGTAAATTTGTCAACCATTATAGGTGGTACATTTCTTTGTAGGCAAAAGACATTCACTGCATCCTGGTGTACGTTTTCATGAAAAAAAAAAATTAAGTTTTCATTTCTTTTGGTTAGTTATGAGTCTTGTTGTACAAGTAGCGGACTTTGGTCTTCAGGTTTATCAATTCTGGAGAATGTATAGAACAACTTTGTAAAAATCTCAAGATAGAAATATCATTTGAGATTTTTTAAACTAACAAGTGCAGCTAATGTATCACTCGTATTCCCATGAAATACCATGTCATTGAGATTTAGACTTTTTAATACTACTTTGCTAATACATTTTGTTCCACGTTACCCCTTTCATACATACATATAGAGAGATATCCAATATGACCCTTTTTATTCTCTCATGCACAATGTTGTTCGCCTCTTTTTTAAAATTTAACAGCTGAGATCGGTCTAAGAGCTCAACCGAAAGGTTACAAAATATTGCCAAACTCATTATATCAGGTAAGAATTCTTTATGATCATTCTTGAAAATAATAATGAATGTTTTGAGTATATGATTGTTTGAGTCTATTATAATTCAATTATATATTGAAATTAAATTTATTGATGCTAATGATCCTACGAGATAATAATTATACTCCCCTTAATGACATTGTATAGAGATTAATGCTTGCCCATCACCTCGTCATGCAACGGCCTGCTTTCCGTCGTAGCCTTTGGTTGTGATATTATAATGGAGGTTACTAACCTCCATTATTATCCTATATTGTTGCTTTATTTCTCGACCATTATAAAAGCTTGTGATGCTTCTTTTCTTGGTAAAAACAGAGGGGCCGCCACATGGTTCAAGTGACGCTGCCTCTGAAGGGAAAGATGTCGGTCCGGTCCTGTTACACGTGCGGGAGGAAGTGCATGAAGTATTTTCTTCTACCCAAACTTTTTCCTGATGCGTCATTCACCGTTTTGGCCCGTGTCCTTACTTTAATTAACATAGATACATTTACAAAACTAACTTGTACTGTGCCTGCACTAAGTCACAACACATTTATAGACTTTTGTATCATAAATTACAAAGTTGACGATGTACTATATAAGAACATCAACAAAAATAGAACAAAATTAGGTAGAAAAAAAAGAACAAAATTGGATAATTTTCGTATACTTATGTATGTAAAGAGACCTTGCCGAATTTGAACAAAAGAGATTAGCATATGTGTTTTAAGGATATTGTTTGTACCTGTGTCACATATATATCTCAAAATTGTTGGCTGAAATGGATAATACCGGTTAAAATGCTTTTGCACATTGGCTTTTAGTCACCAATGAACCATCCTAATCTTAGCCAACCTTTTACTCATTACAACATTACTAATCAAGATAGATATCAAAGAATATTACCTACAACTCAGTGTTAAACTTTAGTTAATATTTATTACAATCTTGCAAGCGTAGGAATTGTGTCTAATTCAGATATCAGACCTTGTATATAGTTTTTTGAAGTCTTCTGTTTTAACAGGTGCTTGTGTCTTATTTTTTTCCTCTCCTTGCTTTGTTTGAGTGAATTCTTTTGCTCTTCTTTAAGTTTGATTCCAAGTAATTCAATTACTTATTTCTGGATATTAGATTGCACAGTCAAATTGTGACATGGTACTTACGCTTTAAGCTATTTAGGTATTTTTATGGCCATCTGGATAAACAGTAGAAATCCAAGGGTTAAAACTTGAAACTTCTCCAGCTAAATTTTCTTATCTCCTAAAGGTAAAGATTTCTCTTTATATTTTAAAAAGCACATGTGTATGCAACTTCATTTAGCTTGTGTGTGTTTATCATGTCTGCATGACTTTCTTTGATTCCTACTAAAAACTGTCGACTTCTAATTTTGCTTCTTTCATTAGATTAATTTATATATAAAATGATTCCATTGAATCAGATAAATTTTAAGTGCTTAACCCTATTTCCCCTCCTTTTTTGCCATATGGTTTCACTTTGTCATATCTGCAACTGTGCTGGCAATGCACTAGAACTGAATATAAGGACCTGGCACTACGACTATTTATATGGTATCTTTGATCGATACGGAAGCTGAATTACGTATCAAGACTGTAATGCTATAGGTATACGATTTAACTTTACTTTTTTGTCTTTCAGTTCATCTTTTTCCTTTAATCTCTTATACTATTGTTCTATGTCAATTATGTATATACATGCCCAGCAGGCAACATGTAACCTCCTGTCTATATTCATGTTGTCTATTTTATGTATTATTGGAATTGATTATTTTATATAATCTATGATGTTGGAGGACAACCTCGATTTAGAGAACTGGCCCTTGTCATCTTAATCTGGTGAATGAAAATTGGAACTTGATATTAGTTATCACTTATGAAATGTGTCTGTGAAACCAAGTACAACTTAAGAATAAGTATGACTGCTTACATAGGGTATCTTTGTGATTTTTTGTTACGTTATGCACTTACCACACATTCTTTCCTATGGCTAACATTATCTAGAGTACTGATGAGCTATTGGTTGGCTACCTTACACATCCTTTTGGAGTTGAAATGAATTATAAAAAGTAACGTGATATTTGCAGGAAGGACTTGCTAGACTAGTGCATCCTGCATAAACAAAACAGTCAATTGATGAGTTAGACAACCACTCTTTTCGACTCTGACTCTGACTCTCCGCTCCAGTCTTTGTTTTTCTTTCCATTGCTTTGAAAGTGGCTGCTTCAGATTCAGAATTTGGATGAATAAAAGAACCAAGCAGCAAGATCAAACAGTAACCAATAGGTTGAAGAAACCAGCGGCTACCACACATTCTACCTAATACCATGTTAAAATATAGAGGTTGGGAACTTAATTGCTCATGATAAATTTGCTGTATACAATGCCTAGATATCATTTCATAAAGCTTATTTTTGGCAGACTTGCTCCGAACTCGCATGCCTACATATAACATATGAACTTGTTTTTCACTCAGTTTTTCTACTTTTGATTCAATATATTGCCGGTCACAACAACTTAGGAGTATGGTGAGATTGTGTTTGCTGGATTGACTGAGACTTTCTGGTACTTCAAAGTAGTAATTTGCTATATAGCAACTAGAACTTATGATTTATTTTATCAAATAGTTGTCCCTATCAAATTACAGTTGAAATAAACTGCTCGATTACATCCAGCCCCATTATGTATTTCTATTTACTGTACAATCAAATATGCCCTGGTCTAAGTGGACATTGATATGTTCATGAGTTAGCACATTATATGTTTCATATGCTACATTGTGTGATATTGATATTGCTCATCAGTTTAGATTTGAAGAGAAAGGAAAACATAACACATATATGATCGAAGTACAAACAATTAAAATTAGAAATGTGTTCCAATGGACAAAAGTACACGAATATGGGTCAAATGCTAGAAAGTAACCCGTGCAACGCACGGGTTATTGTGCTAGTTTTATCTTTTATTTTCCAACATTTTCTTTCCTGTTCGTAATTCTTGTTCTTTAGGTTAGTTTTATGTTAGTTTAACATGTCTGATCATGACAAATGGTATCAGAGCCAATGATTCTCGGACACGATGAATGCTGCTTTTGGTACCTTTAACCCATGGTATTACCCTGTCACTTATCCTTCGTCATACCCATTTTATAACCCTAATTTTTATCATCCTCCTGACTATACTCCACCTCCAACACCACCTCTTGTTTTCCACTCTCCTCAACCACCACCATATTATACACCTCCTACGCCTTACACAAACCCTTATCTTCCAGACAATAATGGAATATCTTGGTATTCTTTTTACCAGCATGAAATTCAAGCTCGTCCAAACCCATATCACCCACCTTTGACTTGTTTTACGAGTCCATTTATCACCACAACACAGTTTCCATTTGGAGTTATCGATGAACAACAACCTGAATTGGTCGTGTCCAAGGTGTTCGATGAAAGTCCTCACTCACTGGAGCTGATTTCCAACTCCAGTAATGATAACTACCACCAGATGGATGACAAATTCACTTAAACAATTCAAAAACTGGAAGAGATGGGGAAGAACCTTGCAGATCGATCAAGGATATCTAAGGAGATGTACTCAAAGAAGGTAAGCCAGTCTTCTCATACGCTTACTCATGTTCCAATTGCTAGTAATCTGGATAAAAGTGATATAATTGATAAAACATGGAATGTTGGTAGTAAGCAACAACTTGATATACTTGCTCCTCACATGTTTGATGAAAGTCCCGAGAAGGAATATGTTACACTTGATAAACATTCTCACACTACTCTCTGTACCGGACAAATACATTTCGATGTTGAATCAAAGGTAGTGGAAACTTCAGTGAAAATTTTGAAGTATGCCAATAGAGTGTTTGATGTGAATTCTGGGAGGAATGTAAATGAAGGGAATGTAATTATGAAATCGTTTAGTGATGTTAATGATGTCTCTATTGGTGATGAAGGTAAATCATAGGGTATTGTCAATGAAGTTTGGAAGGAATTTGTTGATGATAAAGGCAGTGACTGTACCTTAAAAGATACTGATAATGACAAAGAAAATCAAGGGGAAATAGTTGATCCTAGTGTGGGAGAACTAGATGTTATAGAGAGAGATGAAGGTAATAGTAGTGTGCTAGCTTTGGATGGTGTTTTTGTTGTAGTTGATAGTGTTGACTTTGATAATAAAATGAAACAGGGTTTTGAAGAAACTGAGCTGAAAGATATCGAGGATAGGAAAATATTAAAACCTGATTTTACGTTAGCCTTAAGCTTTCTAAGTATGGTAAGCGCCTGTGATAATGGTGGAGGTAGAAGTGGGAAAGTTTTAGAAGTCAGTTCTTTGAAAGAGGTGCTAGAAGAAGGTGATATGAAAAAGAGTGAAGAGGAGAATGCTTCTTGAGAAGGTGAAAATCTTTGGGATCAAAGTTGTGAGGCATAATATGTGTTACCAAAAATTAATGGTTTGGATGATCTGTCTAACATTGTAAGTGACAGAATTTTAATCATCTTTGATCTTGGTGGTTATAAGAGAAATGTGGCATGTGTCGTTATCATGTTAAAGGAAATGAACAGGAGTTCAAAAGTGGGACTAGATGGCAATGCAAAAGTAATCTCAGCTTGTAGTGTTGTCAATGTTAGAGAAGATATGGGCGCAAAGGTTAAGAATTGGATGAAAAGATTTGAGAGTAAAAAAGGTATTAAAGGTGGCAGTGCTACACATGATTGTTCCCATTTTGTAACTCTGCTTGGAGACTTGAAATCTATCAAAAAGATTTATGACGAAATGTATGACACATATAACGAGGACAAAAAAGCAAGAATTTCAGTCATGGGCAAGCAAAGATATGTTGGTGAGTCATTTGAGGTATTTGACTACATGTATAAAAAGCACCTCTATTTCTGGAATTTAAGGATGACTCGTTATAGCAAAATGAGGAATATGGAACCAGCTTGGTTATTGTTTGATGACAGTTCAGGTAAGAAAGTTGAGCCGGAGAAGAAGGTGCGTTTTAAGTCCAATAGCATAAATTTACTGAGTATTCTTAGTATTGGTAGACATGGAGGTTTTGATATATGAGCTTCAACCTTTCAGTAAGATGGTCACTGCATGTGGTATGGTGTCTGGTATTAAGCTCTATGGGTGCTTCATTGACATGCCAGGAAGATCTGAAAGGCTTAACGAGGCAGATAATAGGACTATCGATTTCCTGAATAAATTAGTAATTGTTGTTTATTGGAGAACTCCACGAGTTAAGATGGGAAAGAGAGTTATAAGAAGGATACAGAAGATGGAGGTTAAGTATGTTCGTTTGCATCAATATGAATTTGGTAAAGAGGGATCGAGCATATTTTCTGAATTATATGAGATTTGGTCCTTGCGGGATGAGTTTACTCATGGTAGTTTACTTATAGGCCATGCTCTGAATTGTCTTGATGCATTGAGTTTGCGCTCTGAGTTAGTCACAACAAAATCTAATGACGAATATCAGTTTATATGTGGATTCAAAGTTGGTGGACCTTTCATTTTTACCAAAGCTATTTCTAGCAAGTTATATGGAAGGGGTGACTACAAGGAGCTGACCAGTTTGAATGATTATGCTATCAAAATTAAGGTTTCTCAGAATGACATAAAATACGAAACTGGAAATGACAAGAACAATTCTTTGGAATACAGAAAAGGTGGAGAAATCATTGCCACACATGGGTTTGCTCAAGTGACATATGATATGCTAAATGAGATGAAAACTACTAGGATCACACTTGATGAGATCACTAACTCGTGTATTTTGAGTGCTTGTGCTTGTAAAGGACCTGTGAAGGAAGGTGTGTGTAGCTTCCTAAATCCGATGTGTAGCTTGATGATTATTATGAAGGAAGGTTGGTGTTTCTTTGTGATTTCTGGTAAAGATGGTTTGCACCTTAATATAGATATATCATTCACAAAGATTCTCCAGCGTATGTCCATCATTAGTTTCCTGGTGGTAAATCAGAATGTTAAGAATCATGAGGAGATATATGTTGTCAATGAGACTGGAAAAGAGAACGTTAGTGCTCGTGATTTATGTGGAAAACTTTTCTCTGTTGCTGCATGCTATTTTGTTATTCATTTGGATATTAGAAATGTTAAACTGAATGATGCAGGTGCGTGTAACTTCCTAAATCCATTGTGTAGCAGATCAGAGCTTGAAATGTCTTCTGTCAAAATTGGTAGTCTCGATTGGACATTTAAATGTGTTGAAAATGCTCTGTCCCTTGAGACTGTTTCTGGAGTGCCAATTGTAGATGGTATTTATGCACTCGTTGGCCAAGATGAATATGAAAATGTGCTCAATGAAGTTGGGTTCTCTGCAATCAATCTTCATAAATTTGTTCAGTTTTCTTCTTCTGTCTATGAGAGAAATTCAAATGCCATCTATACTGTTACTCCAATATGTCATGAACAAATATCGTCTACTGTTGGACCTGTTCCAGTGCTTTGTTACAAAGGAATGCGCGATAGAATCTGGAACTTTGAAAAGATATTAAAGCTTATGAATGATAATGGAACAATGGTGCTTGAAGAAGTGACATGGCAGATATGGAAAAAGAAGTTACTACTAGAAAAAGTTACATGGAGCAGTGTCAATTTCATCCTTGAGGACAAGGATGATTTTAAGAGGGGGTATTTGTCACGATCTAGCAAACGAATGATACTACTAGTATTGGGCCTGTGTTTAGTCCAAAAACAAAGCCCAATAGCTAGAGCCCAAGAGCTCAGTCTCCACTGTCCATCTTAGCCTCAGTATATAAACTGATTTCCGTATCTTTCCTGATTATCAAATGAATGAGAATGTTTATTAATTTTATCTTTTATTTTCCAGCATTTTCTTTCCTGTTTGTAATTCTTGTTCTTTAGGTTAGTTTTAGGTTAGTTTAACATGTCTGATCATGACAGCATCGTGGTACTTCGGGGCCGGGGACCCCGCCCCCATCCCCGAATTCAAACCCGATCCCCGTCCCCGGCCCGATCCCCGTCGGGGATTATTTTTTATTTTCCGTCCCCGGCCCAAACGGGTAACGGGGATCCCCGCGGGGAATCGGTGAATTTCATTTTAAACAAAAATTAATATTTTAAATAATTCCAAAAACTAACTATAGTTTGAAATAATTTTTTCTTGTGATATATAGCGAAATTAGCAACTATAACTAGATTAGATGTTAAGTTACGTCTTTTCATTACCATTAATTTCATAATAAGTATATCTTCGTATTCACATGCATATATGTTATCTCTCAAAATTTCTTTTTAAAATCTAAACATTACAAAGCAGTAGCTCATATGCAATAAATTAAGAAAAAAAACTTTTACTTAAATAAGCAATTATAAATAACATTAAAATGAATTTATTTAACTGCTAAAAAGAAAAACATATAAGATTAAAATATCATTTTATTTCCAATATAAAGTATTGGAAATTCGTATATATTAATATATGATTATTAATATATATAATTATATATATTATAATATGGTAAAATCGAGTCGGAACACACTGACAACCACCTCCTCACACTAACACAACCACCAAGACACATTGACAAAAACACACTCTCACTAAACTCCTCAACCAACTCAACCATCTCCGAGTCTTCCCCCGCAATCGATACGAGTATCGAGAGGGATTCGACAACGAGGCGAGGTGAATTGTTGGGGAGAAGAGAGAAACAACGGAGAGAAGAGAAAATGAGGCGGCGGAGGTGGGGGTGGTGGAGAAAGAGGTCGAAGAGGAGAGGGAGAATGTGATGGAGAGAGATGGAATTAGGGTTAGGGTTTGGGGCGAGGGAGAGTGTTAGGGTTTGATAAATTGTGGAGATTGCTGAAGTTGAAGTTGAAGGATTAGTGATTATTGATCTAGCAAGAGTTAGGGCGTGTTTGGATGGAGGTGTATTGCTGCCGCTGAGGTGGAGGAAGTTACTGAGGACTTCTTGCTCCATTGCCGCCGGCTGGCCGACGAGATACAATAGTTTCCTTGAGGGATTTTAATTTAGATATGTATTTAAATTTTAAACGTTTTTGGATTTCAATTTGGATTTTATGTTTACCGATCCGAAACCCAAAACGTGATCCAAACCCGAAACCTGAAAAATATCCGAACACATATTTATTTATATTATTAAATATATAACGTATCATATATTTTTATAAAACATTAAACATGTTATTCAAATTCAATTAATAAATTATTATTTAAAAAAATAAAACTGAGTTATGGAACTATACTTTATATACACCTTGAAATGCGTGCCAACCAGTAAAAAAAACTGTAAAGAAATGAGAGGGACGAAGGGAGTAATATGTTAGATGTAAGTCGTATATGTGTGGCATGGCCAGCATCTCCCTAAATCGGACCGTGGCGCTATGCACTGGCTAAGGATAAAGGAAATAGGGTTGCGCCTTGCTACAAGCACCGGGGCTTTTAGCGCAGTGGTAAGCGCCTGATCCTAACAATTGGTATCAGAGCTAGGTCGCGGGTTCGAATCCCATAAGGCGCAGTGTTAGCGCAGAAGGCATTTGTGCTGTCACGTGATGTGGCGGGCAGATGCTGGGGGGGGGGATTGTGTGGCATGGCCAGCATCTCCATAAATCGGACCGTGGCGCTATGCACTGGCTAAGGATAAAGGAAATAAGGTTGCGCCTTGCTACAAGCACCGGGGCTTTTAGCGCAGTGGTAAGCGCCTGATCCTAACAGTATAACTTATTTATTTCTATTAGAAATAGTCAATTATTCAATCATGTTTTATTTTAATTATTGTATAAATATTATTAACGTTGTTTGCATGTTATTTACACTATTTTTAATTTTGATTATTCCAAAAAACCCAATCCGATCCAATACTCGACGGATTTGAATTTTGATATTGAATTTTAAATTTGAAATTTATTTTAAAACTTGAAAAAATTTGGATTTGAGATACAATAGTTTCCTTTCGGTCATGTTTGTTTGGAGAGATTATAATCCTAGGATAATAATCCTAGTATAATAATATAATTAATAATCATATATTAATATATTATATACATGCAAGAGAGTTTGATATCCAGAAATTTTTTATTTGTTTACAATATCAAATTTGCCATGAATAAGAAAAGTTTAAATTCCAGTGATTTTCATTTACTCAATAATTCTGTTAGAAAATGGAAAGTTTGAGACACATTTTAGATGTTCTCTCGATGTAATTTCTGGAAACTAACTTATGGAAGTTGTTCCTTGATATGAGGACTTAAACTTTCATGTTTGGATCTAAGACATTTTCTTAGTGGAATCCATAATTATATGTAGGCAAAGTTTCTAGTTTGGAACAAGTTTAAAATGGGTTTTTTCATAAATCCCACATTGAAAAGATTTTTAACCAAGCAACTTGAAATGTCTATATATAGAAGGCTTATGCTTGAGTTTTAGATATAAGTAATCTCAAGTGCCTACCTTGCATTCATTTATAAGTTGCATAGGTTTTTTGGGCGAATTGAGGTGCTAGTCGCTATTGATCTCTGCCGTGTTTGTGACCGGATTGATCTGAGCTGTTTTATCCTGGAAGCGATATTGCTGCAACCCATCACAGCATAAGTGGGGCAATAATCTCTTCAAGAACAGTCAAGACTTCTCTAAGCCTTGGCGACTCAACTGTTCTGTTCTGTCAGAGTTTTTAAGCTTCTGTTAGAGCTAAGTATTTTCTCCTTTCTTTTATTTTACAGTCTTTAATTGTATATTTTGTTTTGCCATCATGTTTGTTTCGTTATTCGGTTATTTGCCTATTCTTGTTGATTGTAATATAACTGTCCCATTGTTGCGTTGTTTAGTTAAATATACCCGACAATCTTGAAGAGATTATTTGTTATATTTGTTAATTAGCAAGATGGTTAATGAAACTGAAACTCCTGTTGTTGAGACTGGCTCTGGGTCGGGTATTACTGCACCCACCATTGATTGGACCACGTACCGTTTCCCACAACCTATCGATTTGTCGGGTATGCCCGATAAATTCGGTGGGGGTGTTGGTTTTTCTCGTTGGCAGAAAAAGATGAAACTGTGGCTTACGGTAAAGGGTCTATGGCCGGCGGTGCAGTATAGGAAACCAGTTGCGGTTAAGGAAAAGGCTGAAACTGTTAGGGCTTATGCTATGTGGGAGGAAAAGGATGGGGTGGCTAGGGCTGCAATTCTGGCAGCTTTATCGAACACTCTGTTTGATGTTTATTCATCAAATTCTTTCACAACTAAGCTCTTATGGGAGAAGCTGGACCAGACACATAATACTGACTTGCAAGGGTTGGAAAAGTATTCCGTGGCTCGGTTCCTTGATTTTAAACTGGTGGACAATAAATCCATGATTGAGCAGGTGCACAAGTTTGAGATGTTGGTGCATGCTTTGAAAGAGTCCGGTATGGTCCTTCCTGAGAAGTTTCAGGTTATGGCAGTGATTGAAAAGCTCCCGAAGTCTTGGGAAGAGTTTGATCTTTCCCTGAAGAGACAGAAAGGGGAGATCACGTGGACTAATCTGATGTTGGACATCTCAGTGCAGGAGCAGCATAAGTCCAAACAGGGACATGTTATGCCTGCTGAACATGATAGTAGTTCGAAGCTGAATGTAATGACTGTTGGTAAGAAAATAAAAGAATTGACTAAGAAGGAAAACACTAAGTATAATAAAGACAAGAACAAGGCTAAGAAACCAAAGGCAAAAACAAACCATGTTGGTCTTGTGGACAGGTTGGTCATTGGAGCAAGGACTGTCCTGTAAACAAAGCGAAGAAAGCTGATGTGGTTGCTCAAGCAAACACTGTACTTGGAGCTGGAATTATTGATGGGCCTATGGCTAACATGGTTATTGGTGAAGCATCTGCTTCTGTAACCAATGACGGGTATGTTACCTATAAGCCTGTTTTACTATCCACTTATCTGTCTCATGAATGGTTGATTGATACTGGAGCTAATGTGCACATTTGTGCTGATAAAACTCTGTTTGTATCTTATCAACAGATTCATGGAGTGACAGTGACGATGGGGAATGCTAGTGCTGCATAAGTGCTCGGAATAGGAAATGTGGACCTGAAGTTTGCTTCTGGGCGTGTTCTGTCCCTCACTAGAGTGCATCATGTTCCTGATATTCGTAGAAATATAATAAGTGGAAGTTGTTTAGTTAAGAATGGTTTTGAACTTTCTCTGAAGTGTAATAACGTAGTTATTACGCATACTGGTGTTTTTGTTGGAAAAGGTTACTTGTCTGATGGATTGTTTTTGATAAATGTTGAGCCTGTTTTGGGCAGTTTTATTAATGATAATGTTGCTCCTTCTGTTAATTGTGTTGAATCATCTGATTAGTGGCACTTACGTCTTGGTCACTTGAATTTTGGTGCTCTAAAGAACATGATGAATTTAGAGTTGATTCCAAAACATGCCATTGATAAGAAATCTAAATGTCAAGTATGTGTGACTGCTAAACAAACACGAAAACCTTTTCATAATGTGATAAGGGATTCATGAGTGCTAGATTTAGTTCACACGGACATATGTGAATTTAGTGGCATAGTGACTAAGGATAATAAAAGATATTTCATTACCTTTATTAATGACTGCAGTAGATATTGTTATGTTTATTTGCTTAAACATAAATATGAAGCACTAGAAAAATTCATTATATTCAAAACTGAAGCTGAAACACAAACAGGTAAAGTACTTAAACGTTTGTGATCAGATAGAGGTGGTGAGTATACGAGTACCTCGTTTAATGAATTTTGCAAGAACAGTGTTATAGTTCACGAGGTAACTCCACCATACACACCTGAGTCTAATGGGGTACCAGAACGAAAGAACAGAACCTTTAAAGATATGATCAACAGTATGCTGATTAATTCGGGGTTGCCTAATTACATATGGAGGGAGGCTCTGAATACGGCTTGCCATATTCTGAATAGAGTTCCTCTGAAACATGTGGACAAGATACCTTATGAATTATGGACAAAGAAAAAGAATAGTTTAAAACATCTTCATGTGTGGGGGTGCCTCGCAAAGGTACTTGTCCCTGAACATAAGAGAAAGAAACTAGGGCCAAAATTTGTTGATTGCATCTTTCTGGGCTATATTGAAACCACTACGGCTATGAGATTTTTAGTCTTAAAATCTGACATAGACGGAATAGTGGCTAACACTATAGTTGAATTTCGTGATGCAACATTCTTTGAGGATGTGTTTCCTATTAAGAATGGTATGCCTCAGGGTACTTCTGATGATGATCCCACTCGCACATCGAGTTCCATTCCTGATAATGTGGAAAGGATGACTAATGTGGGGGCGGATCCTAATAGTAGCTCTACTCCTGATGAAGTAGAGGAACCTAGAAGGAGTAAGCGTGCGAAGGTAGTCAAGGACTTTGGAAGTGATTTTATCACTTACAATGTCGAGGATGAACCTTTAACTTTCCGGCAGGCCATGGATTCTTCAGAATCTAGGTACTAGAAAGGTGTGGTAAAAAGTGAGATTGACTCTATTGTTTCTAACGGAACATGGGAGTTGGTTGATCTACCTCCCGGGTGTTCTACTATAGGATGTAAATGGGTTTTCAAAAAGAAGATGAACACGGATGGCTCAATAGATAAGTATAAAGCTAGGCTAGTAGCTAAGGGTTTTAAGCAAAAGGAGGGCATTGATTACTTTGATACGTACTCTCCTGTAGCTAGAATGACAACAATCTGAATGCTTGTAGCATTGGATTCCGTACATGGTCTTATCATCCATCAAATGGATGTAAAGACAGCTTTTCTTCATGGTGAACTTGAAGAAGAGATTTATATGGACCAGCCTGAGGGATTTGTTGCATCTGGTAATGAAAGGAAAGTATGTAAGTTAATCAATTCTATATATGGCTTAAAACAAGCTCCAAGAGACTGGCATAAAAAGTTTGATGAAACTGTTTTAGAATCAGAGGTTGTAGTTAATGAAAGTGACAAGTGTGTCTACTACATGGTTAAAGGAAATGAAGGTATTATTGTGTGCCTTTATGTGGATGATATTTTGTTGTTTGGAACCAATATTGAGATTATTAACGAAACTAAAAAGTTCTTGAAAAGGCACTTTGAAATGAAGGATATGGGTGAGGCTAGCGTGATTCTTGGAATCAAGTTGACTCAATCAACTGATGGAATAACCCTGTCACAATCTCATTATATAGAGAAATCTATACTTGAGAAGTATGGTTATTCAAATTGTAGAATCGCGAGTACTCCCTATGATACTAAAGTTGCACTTGTCAAGAATAGTTCAGGAGTTCATGTGTCTCAGTTAAGGTACTCTCAGATTATTGGGAGTTTGCAGTATCTTGCAAATGGTACTAGACCGGATATTTCATATTCAGTGTCTAAGTTAGCAAGATATACAAGCTGTCCAAACAAGACTCATTGGGATGCTCTTGATAGAGTACTTAAATATCTGAAAGGCACCATCTATCTTGTTTTGCATTACAGTTCCTGGAGTGCTAGAGGGATATAGTGATGCAAGTTTGATACCTAAGAAGTCTGGTTCCAATGGAGTGACTGGATACTTGTTTACCCTTGCGGGTGGAGCAGTATCATGGAAGACTTCTAGACAGACTATTATAACTCAGTCTACTTTTGAGGCTGAGTTGTGTGCATTAGATGCCACGGGGACGGAGGCTGAATGGTTACATGGACTTATGTCAGTGTTACCTGTAGTAAGCCGACCACTTCCTGCTTTTGCTCTTCATTGTGATAGCCGTACAACTATCGACAAGATTAACAGCAAGAAGTATAATGTGAAAACAAAGAGACATATCCAAATTAGACTAAAGTCTATAAGGGGTCTAATGTCTGAAAGGATTATAGCTGTTGAGTTTATTGGAACTCAACATAACCTAGCTGATCCTTTGACTAAAGGACTTGAGCATGCTGTTGTCCTTAAGTCTAGGTTGGGGATGGGACTGATAGCCCATAATGATTCATCTACAGCGGGAACCCAATACACATGAGAGGAGATCCCTCGAAAGTGTATTCAATGTGGTAATAACAAGTTGTAAGGGTGAATTGGTAGTACCTTAACTATATTCTTAGATATTCTTGTATCTGAGTCTATCCCCTGTAAACCTATAAGGTACTGTAACTGCCAGAATAGCAAGAGTTATTTGAACTCTGAATGGGGTCAAGTCATATGACGAGATGCTAGCAGTACATCTCTGGAGATGCCCAGCTAAGTGAATGTAATTGTGTGGTCGCAATTAGAGGAAAGGGTTATTCCTTGAAACATTCGATGAACAGGATCGAGACATGGCCATTAACGTCTCAAAGCCGTAGATTAGCACCATAGCCTTTGACTTGTCATCGTCTATGGAGTATGGTTAAAACAAACGGATAAAGATTCAAGGTGAAACATTCCATCTATGTCCGGTAGCCATCGAAGTAGGGGACTTAGGAGGGTTCAAACCCGGAAGGGTACCTACTCTGAAAAGCAAGTCATGAATAGAATCTGAAATGCATTTACTGTATGGATTTGTGGGGGATTGTTAGAAAATGGAAAGTTTGAGACACATTTTAGATGTGCTCTCAATGTAATTTCCGGAAACTAACTTATGGAAGTTGTTCCTTGATATGAGGACTTAAACTTTCATGTTTGGATCTAAGACATTTTCTTAGTGGAATCCATAATTATATGTAGGCAAAGTTGCTAGTTTGGAACAAGTTTAAAATAGGTTTTTTTCATAAATCCTACATTGAAAAGATTTTTAACCAAGCAACTTGAAATGTCTATATATAGAAGGCTAATGCTTGAGTTTTAGATATAAGTAATCTCAAGTGCCTACCTTGCATTCATTTATAAGTTGCATAGGTTTTTTGGGCGAATTGAGGTGCTAGTCGTTGTTGATCTCTGCCGTGTCTGTGACCGGATTGATCTGAGCTATTTTATCCTGGAAGCGATATTGCTGCAACCCATCACAGCGTAACTGGGGCAATAATCTCTTCAAGAACAGTCAAGACTTCTCTAAGCCTTGGCGACTCAACTGTACTGTTTTGTCAGAGTTTTAAAACTTCTGTTAGAGCTAAGTATTTTCTCCTTTCTTTTATTTTACAGTCATTAATTATATATTTTGTTTTGCCATCGTGTTTGTTTCGTTATTTGGTTATTTGCCTGTTCTTGTTAATTGTAATATAACTGTCTCATTGTTGCGTTGTTTAGTTAAATATACCCAACAAATTCTTCCACGAATTCAGGACGACACTGATTCATAGTTCGGCCACATGGGTTTTACAGCTGGCCGTTTGTGAGTTCTGATCATGGCAACGGAGAGAATGTATACACAAGTACGACTAAACATAACCAAAAAAACAACTCAATTTCATGTCAGTTGTTTATGTCCCTTGTAACTACTTAAATTTAACAGGTTTGAGATCCCTGCAGAGTGGAGAAGTTATGAGCAAACACATGATGCTCTCAGACTTGGCGAAGGCTTAAATGTGTGTATAAGGCTAAATACTATTTCCTGTATTTAAAAATATAGTATTTAAAAATATGACTTTTCAGAATTTTCTCATCAGTGTCAAGTAGTACACAAGATTTCTGACTGGTTCATAGTACCCCGAAACTCTTAACTTTATTACTTTATCCTTGCTGTCGAACAACGTTATACAAATAAAAATTTCATTTTAAATAATGATGAATCACAGATACATTAATCAAAGTACTAGATGAAGAAAGAAACACAAAAGCATTGGTCATCACTGTAGCAGATATAAAACATGGCAAGTTTCCGACTTACAAAAATACATTGGTAGAACTGTTTAAAGACATGGTTGTTTTCAACTTCTTGTGTTACTCCACAGAGAAGCATGAGCCAGAAACTGACTGCTACAGACTCCATATATCAAAAAAATGATTCCAATATTCATCATTAACATTAACACAGCACTTCAAGAGTTTGATTTGTGCTCTTGTTGAAGCTCTAGGATATTGCAATATGTCCTCTGTCATTGTAAATACTACACCTTTTTTTCTGCTTTCATTACGGTGGATGAACATTGTTTTCAGCAATGGAGAGTGAGCAAGTACAAACTTGACTAGCTCCAACTCAGCTTTAAGACCGTTAAAATTACCAAACGTGACAAATTCAAGATGATCTATAGTAGAACAATCTTCAAAATCTTCTGTCCAATAATTCTTAAGATCCACTTCACCGTCACAATCTTCAGCCTAATGAAAGAGAAGATATTTTAGAATTGTAAAACTGTAGCTGTAGTGAAACAGAATGAGTTAAAGTGCATATGACTCACCGAGATATATAGTTTGCACAAGTTGGGAGCACTCCGAATCATACATAGCAAACAAGAAACCTCGGACAACTGATTAAAATTCACACCACAGACATTTAGAGTCTTTAAGTAAGGCAGTGGTTCAGAAAGTCTATTTGGGCAAACTCCTTTAGCCAAGTACTTCAAAACAAATTGCAGACAAAGAGCACAAACAATTAGACTTTCACGAGTTATGTGAAGTTAGAGCAAAAAATCTACAAAAAATCTAAATGCTACCTTCATAAATTTCATTGCTACAGAGAACTTCTCAATTCTTTGTAAACTATCAAGAACCTTAACCACATTCGATGTTTTGGTCTCCATTAGTGTGCCTACTGATCCCAACATGAATGAATATTCTTCAAGGTTTTCTAACCCAACAGATGAAATGTCGAAATCTATTCTGACATAAATTTGACGTAGGCATTTGAGATTAGGAGCACGGAAGTTGGTGTGGAAGAGTCCCGTGCAGACTGTCAAGGTCAACTTCTCCAGCACAGGACACTCTAAGATGCTTTGTCCGAGATTAGAAGTAGCATCACATAGAAATAGATACAGATTCTTCAGATAAGTAAATCTTCCACATGCAGGTATATAGGGAAACTGAACTACATAAAGGCTCAAATGAGTCAGGTCTAAAGAAGAGAAATCATGTGCCTTAACTTCTTGAAGCCCAGAATCAATTAAATTAAGTTGCTTAATACCTTTAATTGACAATAACAGAATCCACTGATCAATATAATCATGAACTATTTCAGCATTGCAATTATGTCGTTGAGGTAGAGTGAGCCAAAATTTAGTAATCGGACCCTTGTGGAGTAAAATGATTTTATTTATCACACTAACAAATTTATAAGCCATCAGTTCTTGGTCACCACTATATCGTTTGAATTTATCCCAAATTCTACAAAAGAATTTCTCATCGAAAATTAAGTGTGGCATCATAATCCAACAATGCCTCCAGTTTAAGACTTACAAAAATACATTGGTAGAACTGTTTAAAGACATGGCTGTTTTCATCTTCTTGTGTTACTCCACAGAGAAGCATGAGCCAGAAACTGACTGCTACAGGGCTAACTCCATATATCAGATTGATTCCAAAATTCGTCATTAACATTAACACAGCACTTCAAGAGTTTGATTTGTGCTCTTGTTGATGCTCTAGGATATTGCAATATCTCCTCTGTCATTGTACATACTACACCTTTTTTGCTGCTTTTATTACGGTGGATGAACATTGTTTTCAGCAATGGAGAGTGAGCAAGTACAAACTTGACTAGCTCCAACTCAGCTTTAAGACCATTGAAATTACCAAACATGACAAATTCAAGATGATCTATAGTAGAACAATCTTCAAAATCTTATATCCGATAATTCTTAAGATCCACTTCACCGTCACAATCTTCAGTCTAATGAAAGAGAAGATATTTTAGAATTGTAAAACTGTAGCTGAGTGAAACAGAATGAGTTAAAGTGCATATGACTCACCGAGATATATAGTTTTCACAAGTTGGGAGCACTCTGAATTTTACATAGCAAACAAGAAACCTCAGACAACTGATTAAAATTCACATCACAGACATTTAGAGTCTTTAAGTAAGGCAGTGGTTCAGAAAGTCTATTTGGGCAACCTCCTTTAGCCAAGTACTTCAAAACAAATTGCAGGCAAAGAGCACAAACAATTAGACTTTCACGAGTTATGTGAAGTTAGAGCAAAAAATCTAAATGTTACCTTCATAAATTCCATTGCTACAGAGAACTTCTCAATTCTTTGTAAACCACCAAGAACCTTGACCACATTCGATGTTTTTGTGTATAAATAGCCTGGCTTGGCTTTGAGTTTATGCTATCTTCAATCATTCTCTCGTTTCTTCGCTTTTCACGTTTTTGCGGGTAATCGTGTTGTATTTATATATATATTTGTTCTTTTCTTCTTCTTTGTCGTCGTGTGTCTGACTGCAACAACTTGTTTTTTGGCAGGATCAATGGCAGATGCAAAAGAACTCAATGAGCTCCCGCAGGTGGTGATTGAGGAAGAAACTCCACTGCTCAATGAGCTCCCGCTGCTCGTGATTGAGGAAGAAACCCCATTGCCGCCCAGACCTTCCATGAAGGAAATTGCAGATCATCACCATCAAAGAGATGAAGGCGAAAATCGCAGAGTTGGATAGGAAGAATATTGAGTTGGAGTGGAAGCTGGAGATGATGGAGGAGGACATTGCTGGGCTTAAAGTGCATGTGGACTATCTTCGTGATGTTCTTGCTGAAGCCGCCCGTAATGACTAAATAAGAATGTGAGAATGTAATGGATATTAACATTCAATTAATATGAAAAACACAGGTTTTTATGTTTTCTACAGATTCTAAAAGTAACATCTAAACAACGTCTAATGGCAAATATTACCCTCAAATCCAAATTTCGGAAAGTACCTTCAAATTAATCCATGCATATGGCAATCCAGTGGGTGTATCAAATGCCGGAAGAAATCTTTGTCCTAAAGCCTGGGAAATGCAGTGTATTTCATATCTAGATACTTAACAAATATAAAGGAAAAACAGAGTACCTGAAAAATAACGCAGTAATAGAGGCCTTGACTGCAAGAAACCTTAATTTTTAAACCACTAATGATTTCTGGACTAAGTCATAACATCATTCAATACATAATACAAGGGTCACAATACTTCATTAATATAGAGCAGCAAAGAAGAAATATGTGAATAAACGAATATAGAGCAGCAAAGAAGAAATATGTGAATAAACGGAAGGATGAAAGAAGGTTTTTTATGAGTAATCTCATAAAATAGCAGTTCACACGACAGCAATAAACAACGAACAGCAAACAACAAACAAATTACAAACAACAATAATCCAGGAAAATAACAGTTTAATCATCATCTAGAGCAAGATCATGAATAAGATCCACCAAGGCCCATAAACTGAAAAAGGCTATTCATTTTCTTGTTCCAGAAAAGAATGGAAGACTCTAGTATGAGAAATATTGATCGTATTTATGAAGATTGAATTAGTGAGCTGCCTTCGGACATACAAGAAATTATCCTGTGCTTTCTGCCTATACAAGATGCAGTGAGAACCAGTGTCTTGTCAACGAAATGGAGACACAGTTGGACTACCATTCCACATGTAATCTTTGATCATCGGTTTAGCATCTTGGATAAAATGAGTCAACATCATGATTCACGAGTGAAGGTGTTTATATTGGTTAGCGTGATAATAAAGTTCTATTACTCCACAATGGTCCAATCCTCAAATTTTCCCTAACGTTTCATCCAAGTTACGATTGTGATGCTCAAATAGTTCATGAATTTGTCGATCTATGGATTCCAATACTTGCAAGGAATGGTATCAAAGAACTTATTCTCAAGGAAAATGATGAGCATGGAGAATTTACAGCACATGAATTTTCTTCTTTAGACCTAACTTATTTGAAATTCACAAGAGGTTTGTTTCCCTATAGACCTGCATTCGGAGGATTTACTAATCTGAGGATTCTTGAGCTAGTCTTAGTTACTTTTTATTTTGGACAAAGCATTTACGATTGCCTGGTGCTTGAGAAGTTGACCTTGATATGTTGTACAGAACTCTTCCCTATCAAACTTGGAAGAGATAGTGTTGTAGACAGAAACATCCAATGTGTTGCAGACAGAAACATCCAATGCGGTCAAGGTTCTCGGTAGCTTAGATAAAATTGAAAAGTTCTCTATAGGAATGTGTTTTCCTGCGGTAATATTTATACTCACTTAATATTGTCTTCTATTACTTTATATTACCCATCAATGTCTAACTATTTGTGCTCTGCGTGTGCTACTTGTTTCAAAGTACTTGGCTACAGGAGGTTCTCCAAATAGACTTTCTAAATCTAAACCACTACCTTACCTAAAGACCTTAAATATGTGTGATATAAACTTCGCTCGTTTGTCTGAGGTTTCTTGTTTAATTTGCTTTGTTTGATTCGGAGTGCTCCCAACTTGCGCGAATTACATATCTCGGTAAGTCATATGCACTACAACACTTTCTATATCTCTATATCCATTGCATTAAAATCTATAATATTTTCTTTATCAGCATTGTCTGGTTAATGTTGAGGAGGATCTCAAGAATTATCGGATAGAAGATATATTGTACTATGGGTCATCGTTTCAGGGGTCTTACAGCTGAGATGGAGTTGGTCAAGTTTCTTCTAAGCCACAGTCCGCTGCTGAAAAGAATGTCCCTTCACCGTAGTCCAGGCTTAAAAAAGGATGTAGCATCCGCATCGGCAGGAGATTTTGCAATAGCTTCGTCAACAGTGCAAATCAGTGAGTTGAAACACCCTGTTATCATAGATGGTTTTGATGATGAATTCTGGGATCATCTATTTGATTAATAATTTACAGTAATATGAATTGCCTTTGTTGCCGCCAGCTTATGGCTCATGCTTTACAAATATGAAAAATATGCCTTTTCTTATATCGGCCGTTAATAAGACATGTTTTCGACCTACACAACATGTTGACACATTTTGAATAACAATGTTGGAGATTCTTGATCCATCCACCGATTATTCAAATGGAAAAAAATCATTCAAAATTGGTCCCCGGACTTGCACTTGAATGGTACTTATACTTCGATGGTGTGCATGACACATTCTATACTTTTGTGGCTCGCAGGTTTCGGTTTCTTTCATAGGTTTGGATCAACACAATCTCAATGATCAAGTTCCAGAGTTTTTGGCAAACTTGACACATTCTACACTTTTGTGGCTCGAGTTTTGTAACTTGCAGGGGATGTCTCCTAGAGGGATCACACAGATACCCAACTAGACGTTCTAAAACTGTGGGACAGCATAAACCTGCATGGTTTTTTGCCAGAATTTCTAGAAAATGGATTCCTTCAGAGATAGGTGCTCACCTTAACAACTTTTCAGGTAGGCTACCAGAGTCTATTGCCTATTATCACTTGGGATTTTGTAGGTAACAAATTGAAATTCCAGCCTGAGTAGGTTAAATTCAATAGGAAACCTTACAAGATTTATTCACTTGGATTTCCCATACAATAACCTTCGTAGTCATATCCCTTCGAGATGATCTGTATTAGACTTTTCAGATTACCAGATTGGTGAAGCAATACTAAGCTGGATCTGAAATCTCAGGAATGGAGCTCTCGCATATTTAATAATCTCTCAGAACTAGTTAGTGAGTTTCCAAGAACCTTGTGCTTTGCCTAGTTCTAAGTTAAAGTGTCCACTGACTTGCAGTCTAACCAACCAAGTGTTTATATCCAGTACCGCCTGAAATGAATGTAACTGCTACTACATTTATACAGGCAAGAGAGTTTGATATGAGACCAGAAAATGTTAAAAAAAATGACGGCTCATTATGAGTTCTACAAAAATATCCAGAAATTTTTAAATTGTTTACAATATCAAATTTGCCATGAATAAGAAAAGTTTAAATTCCAGCGATTTTCATTTACTCACTAATTCTTCCACGAATTCAGGACGAAACTGATTTATAGTTCGACCACATGGGTTTTATAGCTGGCCGTTTGTGAGTTCTGATCATGGCAACGGAGAGAATGTATACACAAGCAGGACTAAACATAAACCAAACAAGCAACTCAATTTCATGTCAGTTGTTTATGTCCCTTGCAACTACTTAAATTTAACAGGTTTGAGATCCCTGCAGAGTGGAGAATTTATCAGCAAAAACATGATGCTCTCAGACTTGGCGAAGGCTTAAATGTGGGTATAAGGCTAAATACTATTTCCTGTATTTAAAATAAGGAAGTATGATATGACTTTTTAGAATTTTCTCAGTGGGTTATCACCATACTATTGTCTTTTCCAAGTAGTACACAATATTTCTGACTGGTTCATAGTAACTTTATCCTTGCTGTCGAACAATGCCAATGAAATTTTATACAAATAAAAATTTCATTTAAAATAATGATGAATCACAGATACCTTAATCAAAGTACTAGATGAAGAAAGAAACACAAAAGCATTGGTCATCACTGTAGCAGATATAAAACACAGAAAGTTTAAGACTTACAAAAATACATTGGTAGAACTGTTTAAAGACATGGCTGTTTTCATCTTCTTGTGTTACTCCACTGAGAAGCATGAACCAGAAACTGACTGCTAGAGGGCTAACTCCATATATCAGATAGATTCCAAAAATGCATCATCAACATTAACACGGCACTTCAAGAGTTTGATTTGTGCTCTTGTTGAAGCTCTAGGATATTGCAATATCTCCTCTGTCATTGCAAATACTACACCTTTTTTTCTGCTTTCATTACGGTGGATGAACATTGTTTTCAGCAATGGAGAGTGAGCAAGTACAAACTTGACTAGCTCCAACTCAGCTTTAAGACCTTTGAAATTACCAAACGCGACAAATTCAAGATGATATATAGTAGAACAATCTTCAAAATCTTCTATCCGATAATTCTTAAGATCCACTTCACCGTCACAATCTGCAGTCTAATGAAAGAGAAGATATTTTATAATTGTAAAACTGTAGCTGTAGTGAAACAGAATGAGTTAAAGTGCATATGACTCACTGAGATATATAGTTTGCACAAGTTGGGAGCACTCCGTATCATACATAGCAAACAAGAAACCTCGGACAACTGATAAAAATTCACATCACAGACATTTAGAGTCTTTAAGTAAGGCAGTGGTTCAGAAAGTCTATTTGGGCAACCTCCTCTAGCCAGGTACTTCAAAACAAATTGCAGACAAAGAGCACAAACAATTAGACTTTCACGAGTTATGTGAAGTTAGAGCAAAAAATCTACAAAAAATCTAAATGTTACCTTCATAAATTCTATTGCTACAGAGAACTTCTCAATTCTTTGTAAACTACCAAGAACCTTGACCACATTCGACGTTTTGGTCTCCATTAGTGTGCCTACAAATACCAACCTGAATGCATATTCTTCAAGGTTTTCTAACCCAACACATGAAATGTCGAAATCTATTCTGAAATACATTTGACGTAGGCACTTGAGATTAGGAGCACGGAAGTTGGTGTGGAAGAGTCCCGTGCAGACTGTCAAGGTCAACTTCTCAAGCACAGGACAATCTAAGATGCTTTGTCCGAGATTAGAAGTAGCATCACATAGATACAGATTCTTCAGATAAGTAAATCTTCCACATGCAGGTATATAGGGAAACTGAACTCCAAAAAGGCTTAAATGAGTCAGGTCTAAAGAAGAGAAATCATGTGCCTTAACTTCTTGAAGCCCAGAATCCTTTAAAATAAGTTGCTTAATACCTTTAATTGACAATAAGAGAATCCACTGATCAATATAATCATGAACTATTTCAGCATTGCAATTATGTCGTCGAGGTACAGTGAGCCAAAATTTAGTAATCGGACCCTTGTGGAGTAAAATAATTTTATTTATCACACAAACAAATTTATAAGCCACCAGTTCTTGGTCACCACTATATCGTTTGAATTTATCCCAAATTCTCCAAATGAATCTTTCATCGAAAATTAAGTGTGGCATCATAATCCAACAATGCCTCCAGTTCTTCGACAAGACACCGGTTCTTACGGCATCCTCCAACGGGAGAAAACAAAGAATTGTTTCTTGTATGTTCCAAGGCAGCTCACTAATTCTATCTTCTGCCATTCTCTTCTGCAATAAGAAAATATCAGTTAACCTATTGTGAGTTAATTAAGTCCATCTAAATCCTACAGAATTGTTAAAGGGTTTCATACTTTCATGTGCCTGAGGTCCTCGGGATTCTACCTGAGGTTAGAACAAATTTCAATACAAATTTAAGAGCATTTTTGTAAATTACTGAAAAAAGTGTGATATTTACAAAAATGTTCCTGCGGGGCCCCTTACTTTATAGGTATATTTTTTTATAACCTTAGAGCAAGTCCAACAGCTTCCCTATTATGGTTCTTAAGTTAAAATTTGGGGAACTTAGTCCAAAATAGCACTCCAACAGTGTGCTAGTGGTTCCCTAAAACACTAGGAACCCTTAGCCATTGGGGAACCACTAACCATCCCTAACTTTTTTTTTATTACTAATAAAATCATTTCCCTCCAATTCTCCTTACTTGTCACTCCCTCATTTCTAGTTAGTTTCAAATTTTATATTATAATAATGACAAAGAATGAATATAGGGAATGTTGTTGGAGTTGATGTACAAAACAAGGTTCCTAAATCACTAGCAACCATTATTTTATTATACTTTTAGGAATCAACTAGGGAGCTATTGGACTTGCTCTTAGGAGAGATACCTGAGGTTGTCCTCAGACCCAGTTTTCTCATTGTTAAATATTAACCTCTTTTTTAGGGTTTCACTTTTTAATAGTTAAAAATTAGTAGTATAAATATTTAAAAGGGATGTAGTTTCTAAATAGGGCTTGATATGCCTGAGGTTGTCCTCAGGATTCCCCGGTTAAAACATTTTCAATATAAATTTAAGGGTATATATGTAAATTACTGTAAAAAAATTATATTTACAAAATTGCCCCTACGGGGCCACATGTTTTATAGTAACAAAATCTTTTAACCTCAGGGTTCTTCCTTGAGATTGTCCTCAAACCCAGTTCTTGTATTTTATTATTATTTTTGATAATTCAATCGTACGGATGAAAATTTTATGTGAAAATAACATTGTGAACAAATTTTTATTATATTTGAAATAGGATCATTTTTATAATAATATCATTTTCTATATATATTCAACGACACAGATTTATCATAATCTTATTTTTATAAATTTATAGTTCCAATAATTAAATTACACAAAAATTTGTACATTCACGTATTTTTGTATGAATTTAACATTCGTACGATTAGATTGTTCAAATAATAAACAACTTCTCTATTTTAACATTCGTATTTTAAGCCGCACTAATAGACAACTTCTCTATTGTGTGTTTTAGATACTCTTTTCCCATATTTAAAATCCTAAAAAGAAAAGCAGCATTCGATGAGAGAACACAGGGTTAGAAACATACCAGTCGTTCATAGAAGAGAGAACAAATCAATCCACTGCTTTGCCGCCGATTAATGGTTTAGTAAATACAATCCAGAACTGAGTAGTGGAGAGTGAGATTAATGGTTGTGTTTGAAATTTATTAAGATTTTCTTTTTCAGTAAATAGGGTTATAAATCGAATCGGGTCGGAGTTCACTTTCGGGTTGTATATGATATTCTCAGTGCTGGGCTTTTTTTTTTTTTTATTATTATTAACCATGCTTTCTTTGTTGTACATATAATAATATTAATATCCAAGCAGTTAAAAAACAAAACCAAGCCTACTAGTAGTGCCGTGCCGTGCCGAATGAACGGGCTGAACGAGCCGAAAATTATAATTTTTATTCAGACGGGCTTCCGCGTGCGTGCCGAATGGGCTGCGGTTTGGAAAATATGGACTCGCGCACGGCACGTTTATTGTAGCGGGCTGAACGGGCTGGGACCGTTTGTTACTGTAGCGTGCTGAACGTGCTTTTTTGACGAATAATTCGCGAACGGTTCGGGCTGAACCGCCCGTTTGGCCACCTCTAATTCTCACTCATATAATAATTAAGAGATTCATGTGCGCCAGGAAAATCTCAGGTTCTCCATGAGTTCACAAGCTTCAATATATATATATAAAGGAGGATAGCGGGAGTTTAGGTGGCGCTCTAATATCGTCTCAATCGATTTTTCTAATTTTCTAGAATTTTAAACACTTAATATATATAAAATATCAAGTATAAAGGAGAAGTTCGAATTTATGGGAAAGACATATGATTAGAAAAAATAAACACCGTTAATATATATTAAAATACGGTGAATTTTTCTAATTCACCGTATTTTAATATAAAAAAAGTTTGAATTTAATATATCAACGAGGATAGCGGGAGTTTAGGTGCGCTCTAATATCGTCTCAATCGATTTTTCTAATTTTCTAAAATTTTAAACACTAATAAATATGAAAATATCAATTAGCATATCAGAAGTAGAATAGGTGTTCGAATTTATAAAGGAGAAGAGGTTGAATTTATAGGGAAGACATATGATTAGAAGTTCTATTGAAAGTATAATAAGTATTTTTAAGGCATACGATTAAAAATTCTATGGAACCAGAATAGGAGTTCGAATTTATAGAGAATAAGAGTTTGAATTTATAGAAAAAATATATATAAATAAAAGTTTTACTAGAACCAGAATAGGTGTTTGAATATATAGAGCAGACATATAATTAAATATTTT
Source organism: Saposhnikovia divaricata (assembly GCA_036435485.1). Classification (NCBI taxonomy): domain Eukaryota; kingdom Viridiplantae; phylum Streptophyta; class Magnoliopsida; order Apiales; family Apiaceae; genus Saposhnikovia; species Saposhnikovia divaricata. Next base: position 183,189,816 of record CM071599.1, on the reverse strand, counting down.
ATCGAAAGTGCGATCTACTTAAATTATATATTTTTTATATAAGTTAATTATATTTATATTAGGAAAATTTATTCATAAATCAAATACTATTGTAGTATTTAAAAAGAAAAGAATTGATGTGTTAACATAATAAAAGAACAATGAGTAAAAGAACAATCTCATGTAGTCTTTATAATATATGTTAAAAAGTTGGGATTTCGATTTTAACGAGAGTGCGGCTCAATCGAAAGAATCGTATTTAACAAGAAATTGATTCATTAGAGAAGATCATTTAATTATTAAAATTTAATATTAATATTATAATATAACGTAAATGTATTGAATTTTTTTTAAAATATTATAACGCCGCCGCGAAGCGCGGCTTTATCAACTAGTATCATGAAAGGACTATTGTTCAGGTAGATTCATATAAGACTCTCTAAAAACAGCAAACACAGCTCTCAACTATATACAGTAAACTAGCCGTTAACGGCTTTCTTGGTCCTACTGGCCGGCGCATCGCCGGAAATTAACTGAAACTTTCGATTCTATTTACTTATCTCTGTTTTACGTGCCTTTGCTTCTTCGTTTTTCTTTCATTTCGTGTTTCTTGGATTGGTTCTGTTTCGGTGGTTTTGTTTCGATCCTTCGGTCACTGCAACCTTCCTCCTCTCTATTCCTTACCCCACCCCCTCTTCCTTCCCCTTCACTTCATCTCCTTCACATCACCACCCTTCGAATCCTCTCCCTTCTCACCTTCCACCACCTCTTTCCCGCTCCCCCCACCACTCTCTTTTCCCACAACACCTTCATTCGTCTCCTCCTTCCCCACTCTACCCTCACCCTCCTCCTCCTCCCCCTCATCCTCACCATCTTCATCGTCAACATCCCAACTCAACTCCTCATCATCATCAACCTCGATCGCCCTCTTCATTAGCATCTCCCTCACTTTCTCCCGTCTCTTCAACGCCCACACCCTAAACAAATTCATACACCAAAACACCCCTTCCCCAACCTCCCCCAACTCAACCAACTTCCCAAACATCCCCTCCACCTCCACACTCTCCCCCCGCACCCTCTCCTCCTCCTCCCTCTTCTCCTCCAACTCAAACACCTCCCTCCTCTTCTCGCTCTCCCCCATATCCCCCGTATCCTCCGGATCCTCCGCAAAACTCCCCACATCCCTCACTACTCCCATCACTTTCTTTATCCGTATTTTCGAAAATCAAGTCCTTACCCTGCGTTTCTATCTCAGCAGTTGATTTAATCATCCCCTGCGTCACGTTGTGATTTCTCTTTTGTGTTTTTTGTTTCTTTATTTTTATTATTATCTCTCTTTTGTGTTGACCTGTTCGTTTTTATTTTGTGTTTTGTTTTGTTTTTTTGTTTTGTTTGTTTAATTTTTATTATATTTTGTTTTATTTTTGTGCTTATCTCTTTTGTTTTGATTTCGTGTTTTATTTTGTTTTATTTGTGTCGATGTCTCGTAGTTTGCGTGTTGGCAGTTTGAATTTAGGTACCTTGTCAGGTAAACTGTTGGAGCTAGTGGACGTCCTGAAGAAGCGGAGAGTGGATGTGGCATGTATCCAAGAGACTAGGTGGAAGGGGGCCAATTCCAGAGTAGCGAACGGGTATAAATTGTGGTACTCAGGTCTTGCCAACTCGAAGAACGGAGTGGGTATTCTTTTGGCGGAGGATCTAAAAGACAACGTTGTGGAAGTGAAGAGGTGCAACGACAGGATCATGTCCGTCAGGGTTGTGGTTGGGGAGAAGGTGATGAACGTGGTGTGTGCGTATGCACCGCAAGTAGGTCTGAGCGATTCTGAGAAGGAGGCGTTCTGGGTCTGTTTAGATGAGTTGGTTGGCAGTATTCCTGACGACCAATTCTTAGTGTTGGGTGGCGATTTCAATGGTCACATTGGTGAGAGGGCAGATGGCTACACCAACGCTCATGGCGGTTTTGGCTTCGGAACTAGGAATGTCGGTGGGTCCACCTTGTTGGACTTTGCTACTGCCCAGGAGTTGGTTATCGTGAACTCTGTTTTTCAGAAGAGGGATGAGCACCTCATCACCTTTAGTAGCGGGGGATACTTCACTCAGATTGACTACCTCCTTATGCGCAGTCGGGATGTCAGGACGTGCATGGACTGCAAGGTGTTCCGGAGTGAGGCGTGTGCATCCCAGCACCGGCTGTTGGCCATGGATCTGACCATGGAGGGTCGAGTTATCCGCAGGTCGCGAGAGTTCAGACCGAGAATCCTGTGGAAAGATCTGAAGGGCGAGAAGGCGGTCGAATTCAGGGAGTCTCTGGTCATCGAAGGTATTTTTGCTCGTGATGGAGATGTTAACTGTAGGTGGACCAACATGGCGAAGGACATTCGGTGTGTGGCCGAGAAGGTGGTGGGGATTTCCTCGGGTAGGTGCAGAACCCATAAGGAGTCATGGTGGTGGAAAGTGGAGGTTCAAACTAAAGTTAAGGCTAAACGTGCGCTCTTTAAAGAGCTTATGTCGATGAGTGGAGGGGCGGAGAAGAGCCGGAAGATGGAAGAGTACAAGGTGGCGAGACGGGAGGCAAAGAAGGCCGTGGTGAAAGCCAAAGGGGAAGCCTATGAGGGGTTGTACAAGCGCCTGGATACCAAGGAAGAAACGAATGCTATCTTTAAATTAGCTAAAGCTAGGGAGAGAGGGCGGCGCGACCTGGGTGCAGTAAAGTTTGTAAAGGATGATTCAGACCGAGTGTTACTTAATGAAGACGCTATTAAGGAGAGGTGGAGTTCGTACTTCCATAACCTTTTCAATGAGAATATGAGGAGTTGCGCCGGTAGGGAACTAGAGATCCCCCTTCGTCTCCTTGTGAGCGTATTACCGAGGACGAGGTCAAGGGGGCCATTCGCAAGATGGCGAAAGGGAAGGCGGTTGGTCCGGATCAGATCCCAATCGAGGTGTGGATTTGTCTTGGCGAAGTTGGCATTCATTGGCTAGTTCGTCTGTTCAATGATCTCCTCTTGGGTGCTAAGATGCCTGCAGAATGGAGGCGTAGTGTTGTAGTTCCTTTTTTCAAGAATAAAGGCAATGCTCAGAGTTGTAGTAACTATCGGGGTATTAAATTACTCAGCCATACTATGAAACTCTGGGAGAGAGTGGTAGAAGGCCGGATTAGAAGAGAAGTTGTAATCTCAGAGAATCGATTTGGTTTTATGCCGGGGAGATAGACGACCGAGGCCATCCATCTCATCAGACGCCTTATGGAGAAGTTCAGGGAGCGCCGCAAAGACCTCCATATGGTGTTCATCGATCTCGAGAAGGCATATGATAGTATCCCCCGTGTAGCGATTTGGAAGTCCCTCGTAGCGCGGAGTGTATCGTCGTCGTACGTAAGAGTGATTCAAGACATGTACTCCCAAGCCAGTACTTGCGTCCGGACCCCAGTGGGTGACTCACGTTTCTTCCCTGTTGAGATTGGGCTTCATCAGGGTTCGGCCCTTAGTCCTCTTCTTTTCGCACTTATCCTTGATGTCATATCTCGCGAGATCCAAGACGTCGTCCCGTGGTGCATGCTCTTCGCTGACGATATCGTGCTAGTAACGGAGTCAAAGGGGGAGGTCAACGAGAAGTTGGAACTATGGAGATCTACTTTGGAGTCACAAGGCTTGCGGGTGAGTAGAACTAAAACCGAGTATCTCTGGTGTAACTTCAGTGGCGAGGCCATCGACGAAGGGGTGGAGGTTAAGATCGAAGAGTAGATCGTCCCGCGCACGGATAAGTTCAAGTATCTGGGGTCGATCATCCAGAAGGAAGGTGAGGTTGAAGACGATGTCAAGCATCGTATCAATGCTGGGTGGCTAAGGTGGAGGGCAGCGTCAGGGGTGATGTGCGACAAGAAGGTTCCTTTAAAGTTGAAAGGGAAATTCTATAGAGCGACAATCCGGCCTGCTTTGTTATATGGTTCTGAGTGCTGGGCAGCGAAGAAGACCCTCGAAAGCAAGTTGGAAGCAGCTGAAATGAGGATGTTGCGGTGGTCGTGTGGCCGCACGTTGCTAGATAGAATCCCTAATAGGGTGTTTAGGACCGAGCTCGAGGTGGCGCCACTTTCTGCGAAAGTTAGGGAAGGGAGGTTGAGATGGTTCGGCCACGTCCGTAGGAGGCGGGCGGATGCCCCAGTGAGAAGGGTCGAGAGTCTTTCGGTTGTTGGGGTGAGGAGGAGAGGCAGACCGAGGAGGTCATGGGAAGAGCAGCTTAGGTTGGATTTGAAGGCTATGAATCTAAGTGAGACCATGATCGCTGACAGGTGTTCGTGGAGGCGACAGATCAGAGTGGTGGACTCTCTTCTAGGGGACGGCTCTGTAGTAGAGAACCTCAGAGTTGGGTTGTCTCGGATGGCCTTATCATAGGAGTTCGGCTTTTTCCGCTATCTTTTTCAATTTTCATTTTTCATTTCTATTATCATATGTTTCCCGGTTGTGCAGGTGTAGGGAGCTTCGCTTGGTGGTATCTAGGACATGGTAGGTAAGTCCCGTGTGGAGAAAGCCATGGGCTCAGGTACTGCTGTGAACTTTGTCTCTTATCTTTTAGATTCCTTTGTATATATCACTCACCGTATATGTCATGCACATAGCCGAGGGTCTTCACGGAAACAGCCTCCTCACCCTAAAAAGTGGGGGCATGGTCTGCGTACAACCTACCCTCCCCAGACTCTGCTCTGAGCGGGATATACTGGGTTTATTTGGTTTGGTTTGGTTTGGTTTTATCATGAAAGGACTGAAAGCAAGCGTTGCTTCAAAAAGTCAGACACTAGCCCAGCAACATAGAAAAAAAAATATTAGTATTGAGTATTGACCGGTGGAAATTACGCCAAAATATTAGAGTATATTATTTCTAGAAAGGACATTGTCTTTTTTGAGGTCAAAGAAAATTATATAGAGTTTATTATTGTTAAATGTATTCACTTATAACCCGTGACACAGCTCTTTTTAATAGTTATAATTATATATAAATTATATTATTAAATAAAGTTTTCTTAATATTTATATTTGTTTAAATTTATTAATATGGAATTTGATTTTTATCTATTTAATTTTAATTTTTTATTAAGGAAAATAGAAAACTCTTAAATTTGAAAGACTTCGAGAAAAAAAAAAACCAAATTTGAGTATTAATATATAAAAAAATATTAATTATTAGGCTTCACACGATCAATTTACAGTATTTACGCTAAATTAGATCTAGACGATTTTACGGGCCACGCAAAACTCAAGAAAATATCTTTAATTTAGTGATGGTTTAACAATTATTATTCAACTGAAACTATTCGAAAATTGAAGAAAAAATTTACGAATTTTTACATTAAGAATTTTATTCAATTTAGAAAAACCTACTTATATTTGGTTTAGATTATTAAAATTAATTTTTTCGTTTTTGAATGTAATCCTACTATCAATCAAATAAACTTACTTTCCAATATTGAACCTAATTCTATTCAATTTATAAGAACTACTTATATTTGGTTTAGATTATTTAATGTATTTTGGTATTTTAATATAATACTATTATCAATCAGATAAACTTTTTAATATTAGAACTAACATGTCATATTTAACAAATAACATCTATCTATTTTAATATTCAACGATCCATACTCTTTTGGTTAGACGATTGTACTAAAAAAACAAAAACAGGTTGGGTATTTAAATTTCATGATTGTTCTAGCTAAAGCATATTAAATTAAATTGAAATATAGTATATACATATATAAACTTCTTTACATACATAATATTAATTTACGTACGCAATTATGAAATGATAAAATGCACAAAAAAATTAGCTATAAGTAGGTTTTTCAAAATTGAATAAAATTCTTAATGTAAAAATTCGTAAATTTTTTCTTCAATTTTCGAATAGTTTCAGTTGAATAATAATTGTTAAACCATCACTAAATTAAAGATATTTTCTTGAGTTTTGCGTGGCCCGTAAAATCGTCTAGATCTAATTTAGCGTAAATACTGTAAATTGATCGTGTGAAGCCTAATAATTAATATTTTTTTATATATTAATACTCAAATTTTGTTTTTTTTTTCTCGAAGTCTTTCAAATTTAAGAGTTTTCTATTTTCCTTAATAAAAAATTAAAATTAAATATAAATTTAAATTTAAGGGTGTTTAGGTAATTTATTGAGAAAAAATTGAAATTTACAAAAATGCTCATGCGAGGCCACTTAATTTATAGGGTATTTGTATTATAACCTCAGAAAAAATTCCTGAGGACAACCTCAGGCCCATTTTTCTCAATAATTAAGGGTGTTTAGGTAATTTATTGAGAAAAAATTGAAATTTACAAAAATGCTCATGCGAGGCCACTTAATTTATAGGCTATTTATATTATAACCTCAGAAAAAATTCCTGGACAACCTCAGGCCCATTTTTCTCAATAATTAATTCATTTTTGGATAATATAACATTTAGTGGAGATAGTCGGATTCGGTTCCGTTTTTGTAAAATCCAAATTTAAATTTACATATTTTTGAGTTTTAAAATAAATTAAAATTTATATCCAAATTTAATATTCAAATTCAAATTCGTCGAATTTCGAATTGGATAGAGTTTTTTTCGAACATTCAAAATTAAAAATAATGTAATTAAGTTTAAAATCAACGTTACATCAAACAACGTTAATAATATTTATACAATAATTAAAATAAAATATGATTTAATAATTGATTGTTTTAGTAGAAATCTATATTATCTATACTATATTACAACAGCCGAAACATTAAAAGTTTTGGTACATGTTTTTAGATACTTCGTAATTTTACTTAAATACCCTTACATATATATTAGTATGTTTCTTATATCTATCTATACTATTATATTAAAGTCAAAATACTAAATTACTTATATGTTAGTATGTTTTTTACCTAAATACCATTAATTTTATCTATCTACACTATTATATTAAAGTCAAAATATTGAAAGTTATGATAAACATATTATTATAAATAACTAATCAATTTCCTTTTTTATGTACAGCATGTTACCTTTTATATTTTTTTCAATAACTAATCAATTTTCTTTTTAGTTAAAACTTACATGGTCTATTTAATAAAATATTGTAATTACTAATAACTTAACGATTACCTTCATTAGATAAAATGTATTATCTTTTCAACATTTTCTAATTAAAATCTCTCTTTTTTTGAAAATATCACGGGCATCAATACAAATTAATAAAAAATTATATAATATTAAAAAATACATGCATTACACTATGAATGAGCAAAAAACCGAATTGAAACCGAAACTGGCCAAAACCGAAACCGAACCGGTGGTTGCGGTTTTTGATTTTTAAAAACCGAGACTTTCGATTCCGGTTATGGTTATAGGTTAAAACCGAACCGAACTGATTATTAAAATAAATAAATAATAATTTATATAAATTTATATAATTTATATGTATTCTTAAAATTAATAAATATATTATATCTTAAATTATAATTAAGCTTCAAAATGATGTCGGATGAGGAAAGGGAAGATTTCGGAGCTCGATATATGTAATACAATTCTTTATCTTAAATTCTTAACTATGTATTGAAATAAAGATTCTTCATAGCGGGAGAGGTTGAGTGTCCGAGTTTTAGCAACCTAAACATTAGTTTTTTTTTCGAAAAAAAAAAAGCAACACTAGAAGAACTTCATAAGAGCATAAATACAATAAAAAATTTTTAACTCACATTAAATAAATATCCGAGTTGATTACAAACGTATAAGATTTTAGTAGCACCCAAAGCCAAAGGGAGTGTTGATTTCATCCTAATAAACAAATACCGTAGACTTCTCCTTTGCTTCGTAAACAAGAAATAATATTAATAATATGTGGTTTTAAGAAAATAGATTATATTTGCTATGCAATTTCCTCAAACCTTGAATAACGTTCACAAAAGCTGGCTATCTTATATATCTGTATAAGAAAATTTAGAAAATTAATGCAATGTCAGTAGTCTGCACATCAAACATTAGCACTAACATATACATAGAGTGTACTCATTCAACAGCTCAGTCACTTTGTTTAAAAGTCGAGAACGTTATAATTTATACCGTTAAAAACCGAACCGAGCTTTTTAAAACCGGAACCGACGGTTCAGTTATGGTTGCGGTTTTCAAATTTTAAAACCGAAGACATGCGGTTTCAGGGCAAAACCATCCCGAACAGAACCGTGTTGGCATGGGTTTTAAGCCAGTAAATAAGTTATATGTCTTACATATAAAATATTAATCCCTCCGTCCCTCTCATTTCTTTACAATTTTTTTCACTGGTTGGAACACATTTTAAGGTGTATATTAAATATAGTTTTATAATTCATTTTTTAAAATTTTCTCTTTCTAAAATAAAAATTTATTAATTGAATTTGAATAACATGGTATAATATATTATATATAAAATAAAGAATTTACCAAAAATACTAGGTTTAAAGTTTCTATTTGCAAAAATACCATCTTCTCTAATTAATGCTTATTTACTATCTTATACTTTCTTAATTGCAATATTACTAAAGTATGTTTCAAAATTGCAAAAATACTACAAATTAGGGCAACCCTTCCCCTCCTCCCCCTGCTGCCCAGCCTTCAGCCTTCTTCCTTCTTCGACACATTTTTTTTAAGGTTTGGTGATATTTTGGTGGATTTTGGTTGCAACTGAATGCAACCACATGCAACTTTTTTTTTAAGGTGGGGTGATTTTGGTGGATTTGGGTTGCAAGGCCCCGCCAGGGGCCATATTCAACTGAATGCAACCACATATAACTTTTTTTTTTTAAAAAGGTGGGGTGTGGATTTGGGTTGCAAGGCCCCGCCAGGGGCCATATTCAACTGAATGCAACTGAAAAACGAAAGTTGCATTCAGTTGCATGTGGTTGCATTCAGTTGCATAAGAAAGTTCCATTTTTCAGTTGTCATTTTCGACCTCTTTTTTGAACTATATATATATATATATATATATATATATATATATATATATATATAGTTCAAAAAAGAGGTCGAAAATGACAACTGAAAAATGGAACTTGCAATTAGAAATTTAGTTGCATGTAGTTGCATTCAGTTGAATATGGCCCCTGGCGGGGCCTTGCAACCCAAATCCACCAAAATCATCCCACCTTAAAAAAAATATGGCCCCTAGCGGGGCCTTGCAACCCAAATCAACCAAAATCATCCCACCTTAAAAAAAAAAGTTGCATGTAGTTGCATTTAGTTGAATGTGGTTGCATTCAGTTGCAACCCAATTCCACCAAAATATCACCCCACCTAAAAAAAAGTGTCGAAGAAGGAAGAAGGCGGGCAGGCTGCTGGGCAGGGAGGAAGGAGGGTTGCCCTAATTTGTAGTATTTTTGCAATTTTGAAACTTAGTTTAGTAAAATTGCAATTAAATTTTCTTAACAAAAGTAAAATTGCAAAAATTTACTTTTTTATATATATTTATCAAAAAACCTCTATAAAATAATGTGTATATATACACGTTCAGATATTTTTCAAGTTTTGAGTTCGGATTGGGTTTGAATAAGGTTTCGGATTTCGGATTGATAAACATAAAATCCAAATTCAAATCAAAAAATTTTCGAGTCTAAAATTTAAATTGATATCCAAATTCAAATCAAAATTCGGATTGGATATTCATCTGTTTGAATTAATTTACCAACCTGAGATCTTGTTTAAGTTAGAACCTGGAGATTCATTTTACGATCCTGTTTAAGTTGGAACCTGGAGATTCAATTTAATTTGTGACATATATGTATGCACACGGGATCTTATTTTTTAGTTAGGAAATATAAAAATCATAAGCATGACAAATAAGCCAACAAGGTAGCTCATTTGTTAGCAAGAGAGCCTTGTGTGGTAGGTTGCTTTAATATTTTTCAGTCTCCTCCGTCTATATTATTGGAGACACTGCTGTATGACTCTGCTTTGCTTTAATAAAATTCAGTTTGGTTTTAAAAAAAACTGGGGAAAATTTTTGGAATTTTTTTGGGGTATGTAACATTTTCCTATCTCCAATGCCACTATCAATCCCATATTATCCTCTCACCCGCTTCTATCAACACGATTTCTTTACCCGAGATTTCTTACTCTTATGTATCTATGGACTATGGCTAATTGATACTCCCTCCGTCCCACCAGATTCTATACAGTTTTTTTCACTGCTTAACACGCATTTTAAGACTCCTATAAAATATAGTTCCATAACTTATTTTTAAAATTTTATTTTTTTGTATAAAAATTTAACATACCTATTTTTATACAAAAAAAAAGAAATTTTGAAAAATAAGTTATGGAACTATCCTAAAAATGCACCTTAAAATGAGTGTCATACCCCGTCCCCCAATGTATACAATCTGGTGGGACGGAGGGAGTATTATCTTCTTTTCACTATTACATTCATTTTCACTGTCAATTTCACACAACCAAAGGTGTATGTCTCCGGGTCTTCAACTTAGTGTTGGTCTCCACTGAACCTAATTCATATAAACTTATCATTCTTTAATAAATTTGAGAATAAGCAAAAATCGAACTCGTGGATGAACTTCATAAGTCTCCACAGAGACTTATGACTTAACTACAGACTTGGAATAGTCTGCTAATGGGATGATGATGACAAGTCAAGTCAAGTCAACTAATAATTAGTCTCCATTGCTGAATACATGTGGGGATAGATGATTAACAATGTAGTTACTTGGAAATGGATTCTATGGTTCTAACAGGAACACAGTCACGCTTGAGCAAAACACGTGTATTAAACTAGCGAAAATACCCAAGAAAATACAGTTAAAGTTCACTGCAAGTTCATTATCACCAACTTATTCTCATCTTCCTCATTTGTAAAAGTCTCGAAAAATCGGAATCAAGTACATAAAAGCTACATTGTGTTTTGAGGCTTACTAGTATCTCCTCCTAAAGCATCCAATGAAGAGTATAGTCTTTACTTGGATTTTATTAATACACTTGTTCCAAATTTTTCTGGTCATCGAAATAACTTCAGTTTCTGGCCAATGTTTGGACGATAAAAAATCATTGTTGCTGGAATTTAAGAGGCTTTTAAAGTTCAACTCTACAGCGTCAACAAAGCTTGTGAATTGGAATCAAAGCACAGAAGATTGCTGCAAATGGGGAGGTGTAGTTTGCAATCAAAGTTCTGGTCATGTTATTGGCTTAGAACTGGACGGCGAGTAAATTAGTGCTGGAGTCGACAGTTCAAGTGCTCTATTCAAATTTCAGTATCTTCAGAAACTGAATTTGGCCGACAATAACTTTGATGCTGCAGAAATTCCATCAGGATTGTATAATCTAACGGCTTTGACATATCTGAATTTGGCCAACAACTTCAATTTTACAGAAATTCCGGAAGGATTTTCACGAATGACAAGGTTGAATATTCTTGATCTATCTACCTCTCGGGTATATGGAGAATCTTCACTCAAAATTGATAATCCAAACTATAAAGTAATTGTTCAAAACCTCAAAGCGCTTACTGAATTGTACTTGGATGGTGTGAACATGACAGCTCAGGCAAACAGTTGGTCCCAGGTTATATCATCTTCACTGCCTAATTTGAGTGTATTGAGCTTGCGAAATAACCATATTTCAGGCTCCATCGATCCTTTACTCGAAAGGCTTCAGTTTCTGATATAGGAAGAATGGCGTCGAAATTAGAGGAAGAAATTGAGAGGCACAAAACAGGGAGGCGCCACTAGCAGAGCACCGCGAGCAGAGCCTAGCAGCGCGCCTGCGCCCGTTTTACATTTTTTTTCTGTTTTGCATCTATTTTAATTCAGAGACTTTTGGGCTTGGGCCTTAATATTAGGGTTTTCTAATAAGTATTTAAGCATAATTGTAATAAGGGTTTGGTACGTTATTATTTATCAAAAAACCATAAGAGTTTTCTTTTATCTCTTGGTGGATTCCAAGTTTATTACTATCGAATTTAGCGTTTGCTGATTCGTTTTGATTCTTGGATTAGTGCTTGCTAGTCTATACACTTCCTACTACGTCAAGTGGTATCAAAGCTAGGCTTTTACCTTCTCTTTTCGTAGATAAAGCAGCCATGGGAGATCAACCGGTGACAAAAGCAGATCTGGAAGGGATTACGACAGCTTTTACCACGGCCCTAACTGCTTTAACCAATCAGATGACGACGTTAACTAATCAGATAGCTAACTGCAATAATAACAATAACCAGCGGGGAAATAGAAGGGAAGAACATAATAGGGTTCCTCGAGGAGGAAACAATTTTACTGGAAATTCGAGTTCTGAAGAGGAAGACCTTGTGGAGGATGAAGTTGAGGATGGGACTCGGCAGAATAATCAGAATTATCGTGTGAAGGCTGATATTCCATTATTCTACGAAACTATGGGGGTTAAAGAGTTTTTGGATTGGCAGATCGAGGTGGATAAATTCTTCGATGTCATGAGTGTCCCTGAAAGTAAGCAGGTGAAGATGGTTGCTATACGGCTTAAAAAAACTGCTGCTGTTTGGTGGGATAAGCTTGTTGTCCAGAGACAGAGACAACAAAAAAGGCCAATTACTTCTTGGCGAAGGATGAAACAGTTGATGCTAGAGCGATTCTTACCGGAGGATTATTAGCAGATCATTTACCGAATGTATATTGATTGTGTTCAGGGATCTAGGAGTGTAACAGATTATACTGCGGAATTCATACGCTATTTTGAGCGTAATGAATTGGGAGAGACCGAAAGTCAGAAAGTGGCTCGTTATGTCAGCGGTTTAAAGGTTTCTATACATGAGAAGCTTGGGTTGTAGACAATATGGACAATAACCGAAGCATCCAGCTTGGCATTAAAGGCAGAATTGATGGAGAAATCCCCGCGTACCTTTTCATCTTATCGAAGATATGGACAGCAGCAAAGTAATTATGGCCAACAGAGCAATAATGAGGTAGCAGTGGATAAAGGAAAAGGTGCAGCCTCTAAGGATACTAGCCCTAATAGTGCAATACAAAACAAAGCGCCAACGCAGAAACCAAGCAATCCATACACTAAACCAACTGGTGATAAATATTATCGTTGTGGTGGAATTGAGCATAGATCAAATGTTTGTCCAAGTAGAACAACAGTTGCCCTAGTGGAAGAAGACGAAGAGGAGGAAGAGTGCAATAAAGAGTATAACGGAATTGAGTTTGCGGAAGAGGAATCTTCTGAGCCATTGAATATTGTGCTTCACAGGATTTTGTTGTCAGGTAGAGAAGAAGGGCAGCGTAACAATCTTTTTAAATCTCATTGTTCGATTAATAACAAATTGTGCAATTTGATAGTGGACAATGGCAGTACTGAAAATTTAGTTTCTCAAAAATTGGTGGACCATTTGAAATTACCCACACATCCTCATGAAAGACCATACACCCTTGATTGGGTGAGTAAGGGACCACAAGTGAAGGTGACACGGACCTGTACAGTTCCAATTTCCATTAGGAAGCACTACAAAGAAGAGGTAATTTGTGATGTTATTAATATGGATGTTTGTCATATTTTGCTTGGTCGGCCTTGGCAGTTTGATAATGATGTTACGCATAGAGGACGTGATAATGTGTTGATGTTTAATTGAGAATCACATAAGATTGCCATGGCTCCTGTTTTGGGATTTGATAGACGTGTGGAGCATAAAACTTCAAATTTTCTAGTGATGACACGAGATGACAAGGAGATAGATGAAGCTGTTAAAGAAAATGGGTATTTCTGCCCAGTTGTGATCAAAGAGTTAATGAGTGCAGTGAAAGAAGATGAAACTATTCCGGAAGAGGTGCAGAAAATTCTCAAAAATTTTGAAGAGTTGGTTGCTGATGAATTGCCGAATGAGTTGCCACCCATGCATGATATTCAACATCAGATTGACTTGATTCATGGTTCTAGATTAGCAAATCTTCCCCATTATCACATGAGTCCCAAGGAGAATGAAATTTTACGGGATCAGATTGAAGACTTATTGAAGAAGGGGTTTATTCGTGAAAGCATGAGTCCTTGTGCAGTACCGGTCCTTCTTGTTCCTAAGAAAGGAAATCAGTGGCGTATGTGTGTTGATAGCAGGGCTATTAACAGAATTACGATCAAATATCGATTTCCTATTCCTCGTTTGGAGGATATGCTTGATGAGTTAGCCGGTTCCAAGGTGTTCACAAAGATAGATCTTAGCAGTGGCTATCATCAGATTAGAATCAAACCTGGCGATGAATGGAAAACAGCTTTCAAGAGCAAAGACGGACTTTTTTAGTGGTTGGTGATGCCTTTCGGAATGACTAATGCACCTAGTACTTTCATGAGACTTATGAATCAGGTTCTTCGTCCATTCATTGGTTCTTTTGTGGTTGTTTATTTTGATGACATCCTGATATATAGTAGAAACAAAGAAGAGCACTTGGATCATGTCAAGCAAGTTTTACAGGTTCTTCAAAAAAATAAGTTATACATCAATTTGAAGAAGAGCACTTTCTGTATTAACAAGTTGCTGTTCTTGGGTTTTGTTGTTGGTGAAAATGGGATTCAAATTGATGAGGAGAAAGTCAGTGCTATTAGGGATTGGCCTACTCCAACCTCCGTTACTGAGGTACACAGTTTTCATGGTCTAGCTACTTTCTATAGAAGATTTGTGCAAAATTTTAGTACCATTACTGCTCCTATTACTGAATGCTTGAAGAAAGGGAAGTTTCTTTGGGGTCCTGAACAAGATCAGAGTTTTGCTTTGATTAAGGAAAAGCTTTGTACCGCACCTGTCCTTGATTTGCCTGATTTTGATAAAATCTTTCAAGTTGAATGTGATGCTAGTGGAGTTGGCGTAGGAGCTGTTTTGTCTCAAGAAAAGAGACCCGTTGCTTTCTTCAGTGAGACGTTAAGTGAAGCTCGGCAAAAGTGGAGTACTTATGATCAGGAATTTTATGCAGTATTCAGAGCTTTGAGACAATGGGAACATTATTTGATTCAGCGGGAATTCATTCTATTCACGGACCATCAAGCCTTGAAGTTCCTTCATAGTCAAAAAGTAATTAATAAAATGCATGCCCGTTGGGTCAGTTTTCTGCAAAAAATTTCCTATCATTATTCAACATAAATCTGGAAATTGTAACAAAGTGGCAGATGCGTTGAGTAGGAGAGCTTCCTTGATGATTACTTTGTCACAAGAAATTGTGGGTTTTGAATGTCTGAAGGAGTTGTATGTTGATGATCCTGAGTTCAAGGAGATATGGGTCAAATGCAGTGTGAATCATCCAATTTCAGATTTTCATGTTCTAGATGGCTATCTTTTCAAAGGGAATCAGCTGTGCATTCCTGTTACTTCATTGCGAGAGAAGCTGATGCGTGAATTACATGGTGGGGGTCTAAGCGGTCATCTTGGCAGAGACAAGACCATTGCTACCTTGGAGGAAAGATATTACTGGCCACATTTAAGAAGGGATGTTGGAGCTATTGTTAAAAGGTGCTACATTTGTCAGGTATCTAAGGGACAATCTCAAAATACTGGTCTTTATATGCCTTTACCTATTCTTGACGATATATGGCAGGATCTTTCAATGGATTTTGTTTTGGGGTTACCTCGTACACAAAGAAGTGTAGATTCTGTTTTTGTAGTTGTTGACAGGTATTCCAAGATGACTCACTTCATTGCTTGTAAGAAGACTGCTGATGCAACAAACATAGCCAAACTGTTCTTCAGGGAGGTTGTGCGTTTGCATGGGATTCCTAAAAATATTACTTCTGATAGAGATACCAAATCCTTAGTCATTTCTGGATCACTTTGTGGAGATTGTTTGGAACTTCCCTCAACATAAGTTCAATGGCTCATCCCCAAACTGATGGTCAAACGGAGGTTACAAACTGAACTCTTGGAAACATGATTAGGAGTATTTGTGGTGACAAACCGAAGCAGTGGGATTTAGCTTTGCCTCAGGTCGAGTTTGCTTATAACAGTGCTGTGCATTCTGCTACAGGAAAATCACCTTTCTTTCTGGTGTATACTTCTGTTCCTAAGCATGTGGTTGATTTGGTGGAGTTGCCTAAAGCTTCGGGAAAAAGTACAGCTGCAGAGAATATGGTTAAGGAGATTCAAGATGTCAAAGAATCTGTTCGTGTTAAGCTGGAAGCTACAGGGCAGAAAAATAAAGCTCATGCTGACAAGCGTCGAAGGGTGAAAGTTTTTAAAGAGAGAGATTCTGTGATGGTGTTTCTTCGTAAGGAAAGATATCCGATTGGTACTTACAGTAAGCTGCAGCCTCGCAAATATGGACCTTTTAAGGTGATGAGGAATATCAATGATAATGCTTATGTTGTGGCTCTTCCAGATTTTATGAACATCTCTAATACCTTTAATGTGGACATCTCTAATACCTTTAATGTGGCTGATATATATGAGTTTCATGCTGATGAGGTGCTTTATCCTGAAGAGAACTCGAGGTCGAGTTCTTCGGAGGTGGAGGAGACTGATATAGGAAGAATGGCGTCGAAATTAGAGGAATAAATCGAGTTCTTCGGAGGTGGAGGAGACTGATATAGGAAGAATGGCGTCGAAATTAGAGGAAGAAATTGAGGGGCGCAAAACAGGGAGGCGCCACTAGCAGAGTAGCAGAGCACCGCAAGCAGAGCCTAGCAGCGCGGTTGCGCCCGTTTTACATTTTTTTTTTTCTGTTTTGCATCTATTTTAATTCAGAGACTTTTGGGCTTTGGCCTTAATATTAGGGTTTTCTAATAAGTATTTAATAAGGGTTTGGTACGTTACTATTTATCAAAAAAACCTTAATGTTGTGTTTGGTTGGGATGAATCAAATTGGAGGGAATGGAATGGAATTTGAATAAGAATATGGTTAAATGTTTAAAAATTTCATTCCTTACATCATTCCATTCCTAACCACATAAGCTAAAGTTTAAACACACAAATTTGAAAAGGAATGATCCATTCTCCCTCCAACCTATTTTCTTCCCAAATCCTATCATACAAAATTTGCACCCACTCATTTTTTTTTAATCTTATATCTCATGTTCATTGTATTCCTTTAATTTCTATTCATTCCATTCCATTCCATTCTCCCCAACCAAACACAACCTAAGAGTTTTCTCTTATCTCTGGGTGAATTCCAAGTCTTTCACTATCGAATTTAGCGTTTGCTGATTCGTTTTGATTCTTGGATTAGTGCTTGCTAGTCTATACACTTCCTACTGCGTCAGTTTCTTTCACAGATACGTTTGGATGAGAACAATCTCAATGGTACAGTGCCAGAGTTTTTGGC
The DNA here is from genome assembly GCA_036435485.1 of Saposhnikovia divaricata. NCBI lineage: Eukaryota > Viridiplantae > Streptophyta > Magnoliopsida > Apiales > Apiaceae > Saposhnikovia > Saposhnikovia divaricata. Next base: position 183,172,568 of record CM071599.1, on the reverse strand, counting down.
TAACTTGACACATTTGAAAGTTTTGACGCTCAGTGTCTGTCACTTGCAGGGGATGTTCCCCAGAAGGATAATACAGATACCAACATTAGAAATACTAGATTTGTCTGGAAACGGGAAACTGCAGGGTTCTTTGCCAGAATTTCACGAAAATGGATCCCTTCGGACCTTGGTGCTAAGCCTTACAAAATTTTCAGGCATGTTTCCAGAGTCAATTGGTAACCTGGAATTGTTGTCCAGGATAGAGATAACGAATTGCAATTTCAGTGGTATAATTCCGTATTCAATAGGAAACCTCACAAGAATTGATTATTTGGATTTTACAAATAACAGTCTTATTGGTCATATCCCATTGTTACAGAATTCAGAGAACCTTGCTTATTTAGATCTCTCCCTAAATAGATTATCAGGTACAATTCCTTCCACATACTTTAAAGGATTTGTCAATCTTATTCATGTCGATCTAGGATTCAATGTTTTCAGTGGGGAAATTCCATCATCTTTGTTTGCACTCCAATCGTTGCAGAAGATTAAGCTTTCCCAAAATCAATTTAGTGGTTCACTGGATGATTTTTCAGTTGTTCGGTTGCCTCATTTGGACACTTGATTTAAGTAGCAACACTTTGAACGGGTCTATTCCAGTGTCCTTGTTTGAACTCAAATCGTTAAACATCCTCTCACTGTCCTTTAACAGATTGACTGGCTCTTTGCAGCTAGAAACTGTTAAGAGGCTTAAAGATCTAACCACTCTTGATCTTTCCAACAATAATTTGTCAATTGAAACAAGCCACAACAGTTCGAGCCAGATGCTTCCTCAGTTCAACACATTTAGATTAGCATCGTGCAAGCTGAAATCTTTCCCTAATCTAGAAAACCAATCAAAATTGTCTGTATTAGACCTCTCAGACAACCAGATTGGGGGAACAATACCGAGCTGGATCTGGACTCTAGGGGATGGAAGTCTCATGTACATCAATTTTTCTTGTAACCAGTTAACGAGTTTCCAAGAACCTTATGTTATGCCTCATTTAAGTATCCTTGACTTGCATTCAAACCAACTAACTGGAAAAATTCCATTGCCTCCTGAAAGTGCTTCCTATGTAGATTATTCTGCCAACAATTTTAGCTCTTCAATTTCTCCAGATATTGGAAAGAACCTCAAGTCAGCTTATTTTTTTTCCGTTTCAAACAACAGGTTGACAGGAACCATCCCTGACTCAATATGTGAAACTGAGTATTTACACGTTCTTGATCTGTCACATAATCGTTTAACTGGACTGATACCATCATGTTTACTTGGATGGAGTGAATCTCTTGGTGTACTAAATCTTGGAAATAACAATCTCAGTGGAAATATCAGTGGTATTTATGCGGAAAACTGTGCTTTAAAAACTCTGGATCTGCATGCAAACCATTTAGAAGGAAGTGTTCCAGGATCTCTGTTCTATTGTACAAATTTAGCAGTCTTAAACCTAGGGAATAACAAGATAAATGATACCTTTCCATGTTTTTTGAAAAACTCTTCCAATTTGAGAGTACTTGTCTTGCGTAACAACCACTTCCATGGAGACATTCAATGTCCAGGGTCAATGAACAACTGGCCTCAAATTCAAATTATGGACATATCTTCAAATCATTTTACAGGCAAGATACCTCAGAAATTGTTCTTGAGTTGGACATCAATGATGGAATATGATGATGATGCACAATCAAAGGGCAATCTCCTGCGCTATGGCTTCTTAGAGTTAAATAATTTCTACTATCAGGATACTGTGACAGTGACAAGCAAAGGGCAGGATGTGGAGCTTGTGAAGATTTTAACAATTTTCGACTCCATTGATCTCTCTAACAACCAGTTTGAAGGAAATATACCAGAAACAATAGGAAATCTAAAAATGCTCTACCTCCTCAACTTATCGCACAATACTTTTACAGGCTCAATTCCGTCATCATTTGGGAACTTGAAACAACTTGAAGCTTTAGACCTCTCAGTTAACAAGATTCAAGGCATAATCCCCAGGGAGCTTGGAAGCCTAACATTCCTTTCATTCCTAAACCTATCATATAATCAACTCACAGGAATGATCCCAGCTGCCACCCAATTTTCAACTTTTGAAGAGAAAGCTTTTAAAGGGAACAAGGGACTGTGTGGGGTTCCTTTGAAGATAACTTGTGTTCAAGATGAAGCTGACCCTCCGTTAGGCTTCGATGATGATCAGCATTCAAGAAATAAAGTTGAGTGGGATATGATAGCTGCTGAAGTTGGTTTTTCTCTTGGGCTGGGCATTATCATAATGCCTCTTACATTTTACAGAAGATGGAGGATGATTTATTATGAACATATTGATGAAGCTCTATCATGGATTTTCAAAAATGTAAACCCAAGCAAGAAGACAAAGGAGAGGTAACAAACCATGTACGAGGTAAGATTGAAAACTTCGAAAATTATGAAACCCAAATTTCCTGTAACATCTGAATAAAAGTACCTTTTTTTTTTTTTGCAAAATGAAAACAGAGAGAAGTAGCTAGAAGAAGACTGTACACTTTCATGAGAACATCAGAAAGCTTAATAAATATTAATTAAAAGACAACACTTTAATTGCACTAAATTTTGAAACAACTCAGCATAATTTTCATGCCTTCAGACCAGTTTACAGTTAACTTTTGCAGTAATTTTAGTGTTGGTATAGAACTCGAAATCCATTAATGGTTTTAGCTTAGAACCAAATTGTTCCTATCCATGTTTCAAAAATGCATGCTAGCTTTTAATCATCCATTTCTTTTCATTTTTTCATCTGCATGCTTATCAAGTATAACATAATGTTATTTTGCATCCAAATTAACGCTTCATTGAAGCGACATGTTTCATTTTTATGTCAAATTAATTATAAATGTAATATCACGGAAAAAATGGATATACTTTTCAATAGGATATGTTAACAGGGCCTAGGTTTACTGCATCAAATATATAGCATTCCACAGGACAACATTAATAAGTAGACTCTGGAATCCAACTTAATTTACATGATTAACTAGATAGCTACTATTTAGGGGAAAGGATTGATAAGTTAAGGTTATACACTGATTTCTTTTACCAAGACTTTAGGGGTACATCATCAAAATGCATAGCTTGTTGAGCTCCTTCAACCAGGAACCAAGAATCTTGAAACTCAAGAAGTTGTGCCATTTCATGATCATAATTATTAGCATTTTGTCCGCAATCATTTTGAGTAATAATTTGCCTCGAATCACAATCACCGCAAGGAAGATCATAAAAAATGGCCGATGGTTGCTCATCTATAATCAAATGGTTGTTACTATTGTTGATGTTGGAACTGATGTTATGAGATTGATGAGTATGATGATGAATGAGCCACCATAACTGAGTTTTTAGAAACTTGATATAGACAATAGCTTCCTCTAACATGGAGACAGTGTCCAGTTTTGATCCACCAGGTACTAAGCTCTGCAAAATCTTGAATCTTTCACTGATTCTGTGCCTCCTTTCTCTTGCAGCCACGCTTTGAGGATCCGTCGATAACTTCACCTCTTTGCTACCACAAGTTGGTTTCTTCACATTTTTCTTCTTCTTTTTCTTCTCCAAATGTTGCATTTCATTGTTAGCACAATAGTTGTGACTAGGGTTGATGTTGTTGTTTCCATATAAAATGTAGTGGTCCATTCTTGTATTTGACTATAAATGGATTTACACTATGTGTCTATAGATTTAAGATATGGACATTGCTTGATTTGTGCCTACATGGGGTTTTTAGTTGTTGAAAGACCTGGAGAAAAATATCATGAAAGTGTGTATATTTATAAATGAGCTAGAAGGCAGGGGATAGAGCTAAAGAGTACATTATAGGAGTTTGAAGTAAATGAGCAAGGAATAAAGAATTACATATAAAATCGGCATCATATTCAGACAATCTTTTGTTTTGGATACGAGTTTATGTCTACCCTAGCTATATAATTGAAGTGCATGGCTGCAGGCTGCAGCATAAGAATCCTCTAGGCAAAGGTTTAGGTTTTTAGCTTTTCATTTACTTTCTTGATGTTTGGTATAGCTGATAGTACTATTACTTAGAACCTTGAAAATCAGAAATCAGTACACTTTTAGGTTCTAAACAACTTTAATGAAGATCAGTTTGAAGAAAAACCAGTGGATTTTGTTCTGGGACTAGGAATCCAAATTCTAACAAGATGTAACTGCAAAATCTGAAGGAAAGTTTGTGAATGGAAGAAGATAACATTAATCATGTTTAAGTATCTGCTTGCAAGTACAATAGTAACATGGTTGTAACTTGTAAGACATTACCATAATGCCAGGCCTAGCTAATGCCTAATCTCTATAAGTATTATTCACTCCATTCAAACTGTATTTCCAGTGTAAACAATCAACAAGATTTCAACAAAAGATAGCCAAGGGCCAAAGTTTAGGCATCTATGTAAAGTTTTGCAGATTTATAGTACTGCGAAAGTATACTTCTATGTATTTCTATTAAACAATCAAAGTGACAACAAAAAATAAAAAGAAAATTATCAACACAGCTGTGCAGCTGGGCTAGGAAGAAGCATCATCATTGTAACTTGTAAAAATCAAACTACCAATTTCGCTTTTATTGTCTACTCAATCATCTATCAGTCAAAAATTATAATTGATATATGTAGCACACTGAGAAGTTCAAACAAAATTAACTTACTTTATTAGACCTTGAAAGTAGACTGGTTAACATGCATATATTATCTAAAAAGAGGGTGAAGGTCCATGGAAAATGATTTATGCAACATACATCGCAAAAAAATATCGCCAAGTATGCTATATAACATACGTTTGTTGTAGACCGGCCCCTTAAAAGAAAGTAAACCCTGTTACATGTTTATTTATCAAACTAAAGCTGATCCTGTTACATGTTTATATATCAAATTAAAGCTGCTGCGTATCTTGGAGTTAGATGTTATTTTGCAGTACAATTCATTGGGCAGATAATTCTAGAACTAGTCCTATTGAAATGACCGTTAATGACACAAAAGTCATGAGTTATTTTCTGGTTCTGGTGAAAAAAGATAGAGGGTAGGTTCACTTAGTTTTTGCAGTTCTTTAGCACCATTTGTCAACTCTCTCCCTTCCTCCCTCTAATTTTATAGTATTACACTTTTTATGTGCTTGCACTTTTTCTTTCCAGTTAAATTAATGAAGGCTTAAATTGACAAATGTTGAATTTCAACCATGCCTTGAGTAAATTTTAAGTTATAAAAACATACTACTAACACAATTTCTTTCAACTAGATCAAGCAAGCACTAAAACAAGCAATGTAAACTACCAAAATTACATCAGACTTATGACTTAACTACAAATCAATAGTTCCACCTCTAGCAGGGGGAGCTGCAGTAGCAGCATTAGTATAACCAGACATTTGTTGCTGTTCCATAAATAACAATGATCCATTCCAGTTACTATGTTTGGTCGGGTCATATTTTTCTCCGTCACCCCAAAGCGCATAGGCTTCCTCACCATGGGCTGCATCGTCCCCGATCATGAGCGCATCTTCGCTCATTCGGAGAGGAATAAACAGTCCTATAGTAAGAAGAATTATTGTTGTGGAAATGATGTTCCATCCCATAATGAACAAGGCTGCAACTATTTGTTTGAGAAATTGAGCTCCACCTTTGCCCCCATAAAATGCACCCCTTGAGTCCTTTACGGGTAGTATGAGCCTGCAAAGATCTGGCTCAGCTAGTAGCCCAGTTAGAAGCCCACCTAATAGGCCTGCTACTGCGTGTGTGTGAAAAACACCTAGTGTATCATCCACCTGTTTCATATTGTGAAAGGATCCGTCAACTCATGAAGTACTCATTTATCTAAATCACCGCGGATAGATTTAATGGATTTTACTTTCACATAAAAAAATTCGATGCTAATTTTATCCACTCTTATGATAGATTACATGTTCGATTTTCCACGTCCCTTTATAATTTGTATTGCATTTGTAACTCATTTGCATTAAAATAATATTCTTATATGATAGGAATGAGATCAACTTAATTGTCCAATTTACGAAAGTCTTGGTGTAATATAATTATTTTTTGAAGACTTGCAAATTTAACCACTAAAGTTTGAACTTATCCGAAGAAAGCAATATGAAAATGAATGTTTGACTTATAAGGAGAAATCATTAGGATGTTTCATGATAAATTAATCAAGCATGCTTGAAACATGCACCTTTTGCAGAAAGATAGACTTTTTGTGAAGAATCATCATCGTGTACCATGGAATGCAACCTGATAGTATTCCCATCGCTATAGCCGCCCAAGCTTGCACTACACCTTCATATATTTTTGTACAATTATAATATTAGAAAAGCGTCAAAAAGATTTCAGAAAACAGAGTGTCTACGTGCCCCTTTCTAAATCCTCCTACATACGTGTAGCTACTACGACAATTCAGGAAAAAATACGAGTAAAAAGTTGGAGAAAAGTCAAGGGTCATTAGGGAGAGGATGAGACTTGAGAGGTCCTGAATCAAGATGGAATATATAGATCTACGCTCTAGTACCCGTGTCGGATCCTCGACACTCAAATATGCATGTTCGGATTAGACACTTATTTTAAGTTAAAAACATGTACAATTTTCAAAATGTTACCAAGTCTTATACATGAACACGTGTATTTATGCATGACACTTATAATCGAGTCCGAGTAACATAGGATCTACCTCATTTCTGTTTTCGTACAAATCATTCATTCAAGGCTCCCGTGATCATAAATAGAAAACGTACATGAACTGAAGGACTAGGCCTCAATTATTCCAAGTAACTAATAAACAGTTGTCACATGAAAGATGAAAACAGAGAAACTTTGAGTAGATTCATCGCAATTTCGTGAACAAACTAACGTAATAAATTGCATATCGATCAAAAAAGTTGTGATTAGTCTTCTAACTTCGTAAGCTAATCAGTTAACTAATGATGGATTAATTCGATTAATATTGTGCAAGTACTAAAGCTAGCCAAAAACATAAATATTAAGTAAATAAATTTACCTGCTCCTGGTGTGATGCATACAAGTCCTGTCATCATCCCTTGCACAGCTCCAACTACAGAAGGTTTTCCAAAATAGAAAACATCGAAACTAGTCCACACGAGAAGGCTCGTAGCTGCACAAATGTTGGTATTTATAACCGCCATAGAGGCGTCGATGCTTGCAGCATAAGGTGCTCCACCGTTAAAACCTGACCAGCCCATCCATAGCAGCCCTGATCCAGCAAGCATCAGTAGAACATTGTTTGGTGGAAACCTTTCTCTGTCGCTTTTCGACCTAGGCCCTACCTATAAAATACGATTCAACGTCGATAAAATGTTAGAGGTCCCAAATTAGATCGTAAAATGAGCACCAAATACATTAATTTTTCTTCATAAAGATCAGTTTGGGCAGATAGCTCGGCACTTGCCTATAAACATATCTTTGACCTAGTACCTAACATTTTTTTCGTGAATTAAATTAAAAAATCACTAATGTGAGCAAGATTACCCAATAAGCAGCAACTAAACCAGCAGTTCCGGACGAAAGATGAATAACATAACCTCCCGAATAATCAATAACACCCCAATGAAACAGAAATCCACCTCCCCAGATACTAAAAGCCCCCACCGTGTACGAAAAAATAAGCCAAAGTGGCACAAAAGCCATCCAAGCTCGAATATTCATCCGAGCCAACACCGAACCACCTAACAAAATCACTGTAATTGCAGCAAACGTAAACTGAAAATAAATCAAAGATGCCATAGGAAAAAAAGGTTCAATAGCAGGGGATTCAACGGAGCCATTTTCGTAATATTGTGTGCTTTCGGGTACTTCAGCTCGCCTGAGGAGAAATTTTTGGCCTAAAGCAGGTGCACCTTTACCCCAAAATGGAAGAAGTTTGTCGCCAAAGGCCATGCGATAGCAAAGAAGGAACCAACAGATGAGAACCGCAGCAAAGGCATAGAGAGCCATGAAAGCAGAGTTAACAGCCCATTTTTTCTTGACAATGCTCGCGTAAATGATCACTAGGCCAGGCATTGACTGAAGGCCTACGAGAGTTGATGCTGTTAGCTGCCATGCATTGTCTCCTTTGTTTAGCCATGATGGAACTGCGGGGAGGTGTGCCTGGTATGCTCCCGGAATTCCCATTGAAATTTTAGCTTTTTTTTTTTTGCTTGGCCCTTCTGATATTCAAAAGTATGTACAAGTATATGTAATTTACTACAAGTCTACAAGTGATGTGTATTTTAATGAATAGATACTTTCTGGGGATTTTCATGAGAAAAAAGAAATATGGTTGGAAGAAGACTTTCAAGTCCACTTTATAATTAATCGATCGTCTTTCTTGTGCCTCATGGCACAGATTTATTAATTTGAAAATAGACAAGTTTTGGTCATGATCATATGTTAATGTTCTATAAACGAAAAGAAATGTCAATTATCACAAATTAACAAGAGAGTCCCTAAAAAAAACTAACCACATAGTCATAAGACGTAGAACGATTCTTTGTGTATCATTGATCCGGAAAATGATAAACATTCAAAAAATAATAATTAAATATTGATGTGTCATATATATAATTGGCAAAATTTTTAATAATATAATGAAATTGCATATATATATATATGTATATATATATATATATTCTTGTGAAAATTAAATTAAAAATAGAAAAATAAGATAAAATTCGAATTAAAATTCATAAAAATTCAAATATTAATACTCATTAATTCCGTGATTAATTTTACATTAGATTCACTAATTTTCTATTTTTGAGATTTTTACATTAGATTCACTAATTTAGTATTACGGGTCAAATCGATAGTTGACTACAACTTTTACCATCCAAATTAATTTTTTATTTTTTAAAATTAATTAAAAATGAAGAAAAGTTTAAATTCGAATTTAAAATTCATACACACTCAAATAGTGGTGGTCACTAATTTTGGGATGAATGTCAACTCAATATGATTATTTTTCTATTTTTAATTTAATTTTTACAGGTATACGCCCTCCTTGTTTCATGGCGGACGCCCTCCATGAAACATGGAGGGCGTACGGAATCAGGGGATATCCAACGGGGGCTGTGGAACGTGCCCTATATATATATATATATATATGGGTTGCTCAAATGAGACCCCTCTTATAATGAGACTCTCTCTTATAATAAGTCCTCTCATATTTCTTTTATTCGATTTATTTTTTATTACAAAATGCTAATTTTATCTTATTTTAAATTCATTAGATATGTCCCCGTGGAGACTGGGAAACTACTTGATACTTTTTAATGAGATTAGTGACCCGTTTGATATAACCCTTTAAGAATATGATATATTATATAATCTCAAGTCCAAGTCATGTACTTAATCTATACAATGTGTATCATGATTCTAAGGACATTTATTATGCTAACAAATATATCGCAGTAATTAAAGTCATAATAAATACGTTTATTGAATGATCCAATGACATAAAGGTTTATTAAAAGAAATAATGTATTACCTCTAGGGCACCTACACTAACACTAAAGTGACCTTGTACTTGTTAAAATGATAGAAATGGTTAGAAAATAAATTGACAATTGTTTGATTGTGTGTGCGTTTACGTGGATATCCAATTAAGTGCTTTAATAAACTACTAAAATATATTGAAACCTGAATTTGTTCCGGTTATTGATGTAGTTGAAGACCCAACAATATCATTTTTTTCTCGGCCTTCCTGTAATCAAAAAGAAAGTAAAAAGATCAAAATTCTCAAAATAAAATGCATAAAACACTAACATACCTCTTTTCCGTTTCTCAGTAGTAGATATATTTCTCAGTTGAGGATTAGAGTTTTCCATCAATGCAAGATAGCCAGGATCCTAGCTTGAAAAACTGAAATTAATTAAATGTTAAAAGAGAATTTGAGGATCACTGTACTTGAGTTGTAAGTTATTGTTTGGCCTAAATGGTATATCACACTTATTACAAAATATGAATTGTGAAAGAGATAACTCATCAAACATCTTGAGAGCATAGTATATTCCATCAAATTCACACCAAATAAATAAATAGATAAAGCATATTGAAATCCTACACTTACGTGCCAGATGTAATATGTAGTATATATGTAAGTATATAAGGAGATAATCAATGAACTTTGGTCTAGGCAAATTAATTCTACAATGGTACTACAATGAACTTTACCTAATATCTGAAGATATTTACAATGGTACTACAATGTTACCTGTTAATGGTAATTAAGTATGTATGTATATAAGTATATGAGGAGATATTTTACCTGTTAGTGAAGCTGGTCTGGGCAAATCTCAATTCTACAGTCGTGGAGCCGTGGAAAAGTATTTGCAAATATTTACAAAAAAATATGTAATTTTAATTGATTGAGATAATTTTGATTGTAATTAATTAATCAAATTTTAATTTGTAAGAATTTGGAAACAATTTACTTTATTTTCAATAAAATCATACATTAAATGATGTTTCCTTTAGTTGTGGAAAATTTCAATTATATTTAAATTGGTGGGTTAGAAATATGTACCTGGTTTTTATAATGTTGGTTAAAAATTTATAAAAGGAAATTTTTAAATTGAATATGATTGGTTGAGTAAAAAATGCTGCAATTTGATTGGTCAAAAATAAATCAAAAAATTATGATTGGTTAACTCAACAATGTGGTTAACTGGGCTTTTATAAGAAAGGTCATATAATAAGCATAATTACCAAAATAATCTTAATCGTTGAATCTAACATTTTAAATATAGCGATCAATATAATATTATATTAAAAAGAAAATTATAATCTAAAAATTATAAAATTAAAAAAAAATTGTATTAGAAGTGATCAATGAACTTTGTGAGGTAAAAATTGATGTAGCTAAAGCAATTGTTCTTGACATAATTAATTAGTTACTATTGCCCCTCCCTGTAGTAAACCCCTTTCTCTTGCGTATATTCTTATAATGGTGCTTAATTGGTTAATGAATCAAACATAATACTTTAAGGCTAATTATATCCTATATATAATTGGCACTTTAGGTGGTGGTTTGATCGTTGCTAGTACCCTATGATTTGTTCGCAACAACTAGGTATTAAGAAAAACAAAATATGCACTGCTTTAATTTATATAAATGAAAATGTGACTAACAAAAATTATTTTATTACTAAATATCTTAATAATTTTGTAATATTACAACATTTAATAGTTTTATAATATGAAAATAGTAAATAAATACTATAAGTAATTAATTAAGAATTTAAATTTGTATTCTTACATGACATTAATTCAAACTAAAAAATAATTTAAAGAAGAAATATAAAGAAGAAACTTAAAGTAGAAAAAAACATTAAAATGTAAATATAAAGTCTAATTTTATAATTGATGCAAGAAAATTAAGCTTGTTTAGTTGTAATTGGTCTCAAAACATTGTTTTTTGGCTATTGAAAAATAAATTAATATATATTTTTATTTAATAAAAATAAAAATATATTCAATAACATAAATATTCAACATCAATATGTAAATATTCTTGCTTCTCAAAAAAAGAGAGTAAACATTCTTATAATGTACAAGTATTTGAACAGAAATAAAAGTTACTAATTGAAGAAAATTATAATAAGGTTTTTATTAGTAATTAAGATTCCATTTCCGATGAATAACGATTTATATCTATTTCAATTATTGTTAATTAAATATACTGATATTTAACAAAATATATCAAAAATTTTAAAAATAAAATAAAATTGTAGAAAATATTTTTATAAATAATTTATAAAATATCCCAATAATGGGGCAAAATCTTTTAATTTATATTTATGAAACCTTAATACCCTATGAAATCAATTTCCTATATTTCCATTTCCATTCTTTACAGAAAATTGATTTTTTCCAATTGTGTATACTCTATGATTATTAGACGTAAAATATATTATGTAAATATCTTAATATTAGATAAGTATTCAGATATACATTTGTTGTAACAACAATGTAACAGCAGTGTTCCTGGTTTTCACGATTGATGTAGAATAGTTAGGAGTTATCACCATATCTTTGTACAACTATAAATAGATGATCAATACAGCAATAAAAGATATCTTTTCCACACTCAATCTATTTAAGTTTAATATGGTATCAAGAGCAGGTTTTAAGTAAACCAAATCATTCTACACGCTTATCTTATTTTTTTCAGAACACCTAGTCCTGCATTTATATATTTCACATTATATATCAATCATTCTCATATCTTTTATCAATGGCTTAATCTCCAGCTACTTCATTTCCTTCCAGTCTACTGGAAGAGATCATACCTACCAATGTTGTTGGTAGTGATACTCAAAATTCTGGGCAGGTCAACAACAATTCTGCAGACCCATTTTATATTCATCCTGATAGATAGTTAATCTATGAACAATCGTAATAATAAAATCAATAGAGGTATTAAGGAAGAAATCTAGAATAAGATGAAATTAATATTTATTAAAATGTATCTCTCTCCTTTGAGGATGTACAACTCTCTAATTCTTAATTGCCAACCCCTTTCCAAGTGGGGGGAAATGATTATTTATAGGGATTCCCTAGTGGGTCCCCTAGGGCCTATTTTACTTGGTCCTCAAGTTTACACTTGTGGGCTTCAAGGCCCTGATATGAATACAATGTTTAATGGGCCTAATACAATCTAATTTCACCTTTTAATACATGATGTATAATGAGCCTAATACAATCTAGGATAGTCTATTCATTTAGCATAAATTACTCCATTGGGCTTCGTGGTCCAACATTTATCCCCCTAGTCTAGAGGATATCTTCAGATTCCTTCAATAAGACTTGCAAAATTAAAGTAGATATTTGTTTGTTATAAATTAAAAGGAGGAGTAGATTTTCCTTTCTCTCTTTTTTGGTCTATAAATAGACGTTCATTCCCAACTGATTTGATTATTGTTTTCTTTTAGGCCTTGGACGATTCAGTTCCCTAGGAATTGATTAAAAGACTTTGAGAGACACTTCCCCGGCTGTTGATCACGAATATCCCTGTAAGTACCTATTTGTGTTTTATTTTTCTTTCTTTTGTGTTTGTCTAATATCTTCCTGTATTCCCATTAAACTCCGATTATGTCTGCATCTTTGTCTTCTTCAATTATGGGTATTGGGGATCCTGGGAAAAGACTTGTTAATCAAGAGCAAGTAGATAGTCCCATTAATTTAGATGCTCTGGATATCCCGGAGAATATTTCAGGGGGAAGTTTTGATTTTCTTGAAGAAATATTGTTTGAGAATGTTGAAGCTCCTGTGCCGCCACCTCCTTTGAGTCCTCGAACTATTGCTGCTCGTGAAAGGGTTCTAGCGGAGGCCGTCGTTGAGGGGCGTAAGGAGTTTAAAGAGTCTAATTTGTGGTACCCAAGTATTTATTCTAATCGTCCTTTAGACGTTAACATTAGGTCGTGGGTTCAATTGGATAATGGTTATAGGTGTGTTAGTCCTAGGTTGGATGATAAAATATGAGAACTATTTACGAGTTTATTGGTTGTGGTAAAGCTCAGTTATCGCCTAATTCTGTGGCGCAGGTTAGTGGTTTTATAGTTCTCTGTGCTGAAAGGGGCTGTGTGCCTTCTTTAAAATATGTTTTTTTTTCTATATTTAGTGCAAAGTATCAGGATGGGTTAGTTTATTTTAGTAAGCGAGAAGGTTATTCAAAGATTGACGATGTTAAGTCATCAAACTCCGGGTGGCATAGTAAGTGGATGTACTACTATGGTCCTGATTTAGAACTAGTGCGACCGTGTCAGCCCATTAGCGAGGACGTGATTGAACGAATTGCTAAGTTGAAAAAAGTTGACATGTTGACAGTAAATCACTTTCAGGGTCTTCATCCCGTGTATACTCATAACCAATTAAAAGATTTAAATTTTTTGGAGCAGCATAATTGTAAGATTCTATTTTTATTTTTTGTTTGATGATTTCTGGTTGTTAATTATTGTTGCTAGAGTTTAGTATATGTAGTGTCTGATTCCTTATTTTATTTGCTTTCAGTGGCAGGACTGTCCTTAAAAAAGGTCCTTTGTAGCGGAGTTCGTGGAGAGATGAACCAAGCTTTGGCTTTACTCGATAAAAGGTCGGTCGCGAGTCAACCGCATCAGGGTGCGAGTTCTTTAAAGGTGGCAAAATCTCCTGGTGGTATTAAAGCTGTTAATGATCTTAACCCTGAGCCTATTGTCGAGGTGACTGATGGTAGTGGTGAGCTGATGTCGCACTCAAGCAAGAGAAATTGTGATGGTGAGGATGATGGTTCGCATTGAACTGTTTTAAGGAGGACCCTGGATCCTGCTCTATTTGGTCCTGGTAAATCCTTAACTATTACTGGTGTTCGTAAAGAGTTTCTCCCCCCTGTGTTGCAAGGCTCAACTTCTGTCATCCCTCTCCGCATCGAGGTACGGCCGGATGAGAGGTGGACTGCTGGGTCGAACGTTCCTGTGCAACTGTTCAAGGCATTCGATTTGCCTCAAGATTTTAGTTCCTATGTCGACAAGACTCGAGATGAGATAGCAGAACGTTGCTTGGCTCGTGGAGGCCGAATAACCTTTACGTTCAAACTTTTTTATTTCTCGGTTTTAATTTTCAATGTTTTCTTTACTTATATAAGTGATTCGTGGTGTCTTCTAGTCTGTATACGCGACCTTACGTATTTTTTGGTTTGTTTCACAGTTCTTGGCTGATATCGATCATATTGTTACGGATTATCGAGCTGATGTTGATAAGCAATGGAGGGAAGGGTGCACTCGCGATCTGACTGAATTGAAGAATGGAAAGACGGTTGCTGAGCGTCGTGCAGAAGAAGCAGAGAAACGAGAGGCCGAGTGCACTGTTGAGCTGGAGAAGTTAAAGCTCGAGAACGAGAAAATGAAGGATACTTCCAAGTCAAGGGCAAGTGAGCTGGATAAATTGAATGAACAAGTTGCTGTCGGAGCCAAAGAGCTAGATTCTCTGAGAAGTGAGCTTTCCATAATGAAGGGTGCTAATGAGGTTTTTGAGAAAACCATTACTGGTTTAAAATCAGACCTGCAAAAGAGTATCGAGGATGTGGCGAAGGGGATTGGTACTGGCTACCAAGGCTGTTACGATCGTTTGCAGGAGGTTGGGGTTGACTTGTCGGGACACAACTTTGATGATTATTGTGCTAACCTGGTTAAGAGTCTTCCCAACACTGCTACCGTCGTGGACCCGGAAGGTTGAATGAAGGTGGGGAATGCCCCATTATTATGTAATATTCCTCGTATTTCGGATTTTAGTTTTTGTGTTCGGTAAATCCTTTATGATTTTGTGCTATTTGACGTTTGTGATGTTAAGCTTGGCCTTATTGGTGAATTTTAATGGTTGCCTTGAGTCTTGGCAATCATTCTTGGGATATCGCCTAATCTTGAAATTGGATGTTTCTCATCCTGTTATTATTTTCTTAATCATCTTTATCCAGCTTGCCCTTTAAGTTACGCGTTGATATTTTATGTTGTTTGTTTTTCGTAGTACAAACCATGATGTCCTTGCCATACTTAGCTTTTTATTTGACTTTAGCTTTTTAGCATGCCTCTTTCTTTGGCCTTGTTTTTATTGACCCTGAGATGTAGAATTTATGAATTTAATTATGTTGATAACGACATTGTCTTTAGGAGATAAAGGCGCAAACTATTGTGGTTTATAAAGGTCGACCCTTATTGTTTCGTTTTATGCAAAACCAAAGGCCTTTTTGTTTGAAATTGTTGTTAGTCTATTACGGGCGAAATACACCCTATCTCCTCACTTAACCAGTAATGTCTTTATGATTTTACCAAGAAATTATTGATAAAAACTACAAATAACGCAGGTGATTTCCAAAGTAAATGGAGATAAATTATGTCATAATAACTTAACGAGAATTAGGATGGGGATCTTAAATCAATCCCATCTCATCCTTACATACTGATATGAGTGAAATAACAGAGTTTCGTAATTGTTCAGGCGATAACAAAATAATTATTGATAAAATTTCTTCAAGTGGATGCCATTCCACGCATTTTTGAGTACTTCACCATCGAGCTGGGCCAGCCCATAAGTTCCTGGTCGAATCACTTTTGTGACTTTATATGGACCTTCCAATGGGGCCTTCAATTTTCCTGCCACCGTAGGTTGAGATGAAGCAGATTCTCGTATAACGAGATCGTTAACTTGGAAGTTCTTTTGTCGTACCCCTTTGTTAAAATACTTGGCAACTTTGTTTTGGTATTTAATCACTGAAGCAGCCACCTCATCTCTAACCTCTTCAAGGAGATCGTTGTCGAGTTTTATTCCCTATAGGGAGTCCTTTTCGTTGAAGTCTTCGACTTTTGGAGAACTGAGGCCGATCTCGACCGGGATTACTACATCGGTACCATAAGCTAACCGGAATGGGGTTTCACCCGTTGTTGTTCGTGGAGTTGTCCTGTAAGACCATGACACATTGGAGAGTTCATCAACCCAGTTACGGGATTGGTCTTCCATTCTCTTTTTAAGTCCTTGAAGGATAATCCTGTTGGAAACCTCCACCTGCCCATTTGCCTGTGAGTAAGCTACTGATGCTTTGAGGTGTTTGATATTCAGCTCGTCTAACATGGACTAAAACTTTTCTCCCACAAATTGTGTACCGTTATCGGTTATGACTGACCTAGGGACTCCAAAGCGAAAGACTATATATTCCATGAAAAATTCTATCATCTCTTTCTCTCTGATTCGAGCTAGTGGTTTTGCCTCGATCCATTTTGTGGCATAATCGATAGCAACAATAATGAATTGGAGTTGATTTCTTGCTTTGGGAATGGACCTACGATATCGATCCCCCACTGAAAGAATAGGCACGGCCTAAGAACTAGAGTTAACAGTTGTGAAGGTTTGTGGCTTACCGGGCTGCATAGTTGGCATGATGCGCATTTTTTCACATAGTTGTCGCAGTCTTTCCTCATAGTTGGCCAATACAAACCTTGTCGTATGATCTTATAAGCCAGATTTTTGCCGTCGAGATGTTCGCCGCATATTCCCATATGAACCTCAAAAATTGCTATTTCTACTTCTTCAGGAGCGAGGCAACGAAGAAGAGGTTCAGTTAGAGCTCGTTTGTATAGCTTCGAATCTTTAACACAATAGTTTCTCGCTTTGTACATTAACGATCTGGCCTCATTTTTGCCCTCTGGCAACTGGTTTTTAATAATATAATCGAGAAAAGGAACTCTCCAGTCTGGTTTTAACAAGATGTTGTGTATTGTAGATAATTCGACTGATGGAGATTGGAGCGTTTCCACATACACGGCATCGTTATTCGTAATGATTGAGGACGATGCCAATTTGGACAAGGCGTCTACCCATTGGTTTTAAGATCTGTCAACATTTTTTAATTTCCACGAGACAAACCTCGTGAGAAGGGTTTGAGCCTGACGTAAGTAGGCTGTCATCCTGTTATTGTGGGCTTGAAACTCCCCTGTTACTTGCTTTACCACGAGCTGTGAATCAATAAAGATGTCGATGACCTTGACTTCAAGGCCCAACGTGTGGTTCAAGCCTGCTATTATTGCCTCGTATTCAGCCTCATTATTTTTGGCTTTAAAAGAAAAAGTGAAAGCCTGTTGTACCTTGAATCCCTCTAGATTGATCAATATGATCCATGATCCACTTGTTTCTGTGGTCGATGATCCATCCACATAAAGAACCCAAGGTCGAGATTGAGTTTGCTCGTCATCAAGGTTTAAAGTTTCTGTTTTAATAAATTGACATTCAACCACGAAGTCCGAGAGTGCCTGAGCCTTCATCGTCGTTCGAGGTTTATACTCGATGTAAAACTAGATTAACTCTATTGTCCATGATGCGAGTCATCCCGTCATGTCGGGTTTATGCAATATTCACTTTAATGGTTGATTCGTCATAACTTGAATTTCTCGTCCATGAATGCCTGAGTTTACGACTCGCCATGACTAAGGCGTATACCAACTTTTCGACCTGAGGATATTGTGCTTCTGCATCACGTAGTGTATGGCTTATGTAGTACATAGGCAACTCGTTGACTTGAACAAGTTTGATCAATACTACGGTAATAGTATTATCGCATGCGGACATGTATAACCGCAAAGGTTCTTGTGGTTGAGCTTGTGTCAAGATTGGTGGTGAACTCAAGAATTTTCGTAATTCCTCTAGTCACCTTTTGAATTCATCATTCCAGCTAATTTTTTATTTTTTTCAAGGCGTTCTTAATGGATTCGAAGAAAGGGGCACATCGTTTAGATGATTGCGGAACGAACCTTCGTAGAGCGGCTATGCATCCCGTTAGCGTCTGCAACTCTTTTAGAGAAGAAGGGTCTTTCATGTCGACAATAGCCTTGACTTGATTTGGGTCGGCCTCGATACCCCTCTGGGTCAAAAGAAACCCCAGGAACTTCCCCGAAGTCATCCCGAAGGAGCATTTGGTGGGGTTTAAGCGCATGCTATGATGTCGAACATTATCAAAAGTTTCACGGAGATCTGCTACGTGATTTGTTGACTTTTTAAATTTTGCAACAAGGTCGTCGACTTGTAAGTTGCGACCAATTTGTGATGCGAAAATCGTGTCCATCATTTGCTAGAACGTGGCTCCCGCATTGATGAGGCCAAATGACATGTTCTTAAATCCAAAAATGCCTCTATGTGTGATGCAAGCTGTTTTTACCCAGTCTTGGCTGTCCATTTTGATTTGATTGTAGCCCGAGAACGCGTCCATGAATGACAGGAGTTCATGGCCGGTTGTGGCGTCAATAAGTTGATCAATATTTGGCAATGGATAAAAATCTTTTGGACATGCTCGATTGAGATCAGAGTAATCCACGCACATTCTCCACTTCCCATTACTCTTTTTGACTAATACTGCGTTAGCTATCCATTCTGGGAATTGTACGGGTGCAATAAACCCGGCCTCGAGGAGTCTGTCTAGCTCGGCATCGATGGCTTTCATTTTTTTCTTCCGAGAATACTCGTTCCTTTTGCTTCACGGTTCGTGCTCCAGGTTTAATATGGAGGGAATGACGAGATACCATCTCGGGAATTCCCGGCATGTCTTTGGGATTCCATGCAAAAATATCGGCATATTCTCTGATGAGGTCAATAATTTGTTGGCGGAGTTCACCTTTTGATAAGTGGATTTTATATCCACTTGGATCGCTTCATTTCGGCTTAAATTGATTCACTTGGCCTCAAGTTTGTTGTAGTTTTGATGTGTTTTGTTTAAGTGTGCAGGTTTGCAAGAATGTCGATTAGGGTTGCAGTTTCCGTCAATTTTTGAGTTGAATTTAAGATTAAGAATGAAAAATGGAGACTTGTTGTGAGCCACCATGAAGATTCCAAGGCTAGAGAATTGAAGACGGAAGCATGTGCAAAAAGAACGAAGGAAATTGGAGTCAAAACGAAGCAACGAGAGCAAAAATAGAAAAACTGCACAAGGCAGGTGGGTAGTCTGCGCACCCTAGTGGACAGACTGCGTACCAAGGTAGTAGACAGGTGCGCTGACTGCGCACTAGGTGGGCTGACTGTGCACCTGGCGGCCAGAATTGCTAAAATTTGACTATTTTGCCCTAATTTGAGTTGTAATCGTATTTTAGGCATGTTCTTGCACCAGAATCGAATTCTAATTGTATTTTAGGATATTTCCTTGCTGTACAAGACTTCTAGGGCCTATATAAACACATCAAATCATTATGATATCATCATAACATAGAATTGCAAGGGAGAATAGCGGAGAAAGATTCAACGCTCGTGACAAGCAACGGATCTAAATCTACTTCATCTTTTGTATTCTTTTCTTAGGCGATACTTTGGATTCTAGATTTGTTTTCTCAACTCTTTGTTATATTAATATTATTACTTCCATTCATACTTTGTTTAATATCATGTTTTCATCAAATCCCATGGTGACGAACGGTTCGATTATGAACTAATCGTTGTCATGGGATTCTAACGGATTTATCTATGTAGCTTAGTAATTTGATTGCTTTAAAGATTTACGTGTGGTGAATTATTGATATCCTTGTATGGTTGTGTTTCATGTATTTAGATGCGTAGCTAACATCTAATCTGTTAATCTTTTGTGAAGCGAGAGTGGATCTTAAGATTTAGAACTTGTCATGCTAGCATAGGTTCATGATTGCTTATCAACATGATTCGTAGTGTAAGATGAGAATACTTATACTGCCTTATGTGATCTATGTGGGTGACTTTTGCTTAAACCGTTATGTTTTCAAATCTTATAGAAATATAGGGTCTAAACATAATTGGTGTCTATTCATCTTCTATCTCTTTTGTGGATGTATGATTAGTTTGGTTTTCGTATACCGAGAGGTAACCTATACTTGTTTCGTGTTGTCTGATCAGATATCAAAACCATCACATGCATTGATTAAAGGCATCAGCTCTAAGTGAAGTATTTAATGAAGTTAGGATCCCATGTTTTTATTCTCATAAGTAATTCGATTTAGTGAAGTAATTCTTAGTTTGTTAATTTACTTCTTAGTTAATTTTAGTTAATCAAATCCCAATCTTGTTAATTGTCTTAGTAGTGAGTAATAACCATACATTGTTGCATAGGTACAATAACTGAATTAAAACCATAACCAGATCTCTGTGGGAACGAACTCAACTTAATTCTATATTACTTGTGACCACGTACGCTTGCGTGAATTAGTGCAAACACCTTTCAAGCATTTTCTAATTTTGATTACCTTGTCGGGGTTGCCTTCCTTGACCTCTATCTCGTCGCATTCTTCGATGGCGACACCAGAGGATTGATTAGGTGTTTCAAGAATAACACGAGGGTCCATGTCCACAACTTGATTGATTGACGAATCATCCTCATGTTTTGTTTTTGGTATGACAGTAGATAAGTAACACTGGCGTGCTGCGATTGGTCTCCCACGACTTCACCGATTCCGAACACCGTTGGAAATTTCATTTTGAGGTGGGGAATCGAGGTGATGGCCTTCAAGGCCGTGAGAGTTGTTCTGCCGAGAATGGCATTGTAGCTAGAGTTGGCGTTAATGACGTGAAACTTGGTCATTTGCCACGTTTGGCATGAGAGCGAGCCAAATAAGATCGGAAGGTTGATGGTGCCTACGACCTTAACCTCATTTTCGATGAAGCCATATAGAGACATGTTCACATTTTCCAACTTTTCATCGCTGAGATCCATTCTAGCGAAAGCATGGTGATATAGTATGTCGACAGAACTGCCATTGTCGATTAAAATCTTTTTTACTGTGTTTGTGCCGATCTTGGCTGTAATAACGAGGGAGTCATGATGAGACTAAATTATCCCCGAAGGGTAATCATTATCCGAAAAGGAGATCACATGAGATGGGTTAGGTCATTGGCGTTTAGGAGCCTCGGGATTTATGTGAAGCACTTTCCAAGCATATAGCTTTTTGGAATTATTCGATGTGCCTCCTGCGGCGAATCCTCCTGCTATGACGTCAATAACCCGATCTTGGTCATGGGGGCGATTATTTTGTCTTTTGGCCTCGTGATCAATATAGTGAGTCAATTGTCCTCGTTTGATTTTAGATTCGATAAGATTACTCAATTGGTAGCATTGGTCTGTGGTGTGACCTGTATCCTCGTGGTATTCGCAATAACGAGAGCTTGGAGGTCGACCTGGTTTCATCGGCCTTGGTGGTCGATATTCAGGTTCTGACTTTAGAATGGCTAATATTGTAGCCTTGTCGACAGTGAGCTTCGTAAATTGTTTTTCTTGTTTGTCTCTTGGCTTCCATGATTTGTCCTGGTTATCCGATCTTTCAAGCCGTGTTTTTCGAGTACGAGCATCATTCGTCCTTGAATATGAATCATAATTTCGTTTGTAATCTGTCCTCGGAGAACGTCGTCGAGGGCTTCTGCTGCGTTCTCGTCTGAAGGTTCTTTGAGGTGATTGAATGCTCCCAACAGCCTCCTGTAGATTCATTCGATGTTCGACTACTTGAAAGCTGATTGTAAAGTTCGAGGGTTTTTTTCAAAGAATTCTTCTAGCAGGTTAGCGTGGCGATGTTTATCTATCCCCGCAACCAAATAGTTAATCGCCAGCTCTTCGACCAAGTTTGGTATGTCAGAAATTTCACTTCGGAATCGTATTAAGAAATCTCGCAAGGATTCATTGTGTCGTTGTCAGATTGTCATTAGCGAGGGTGTTATTTTCCTCGCTTATAGTTACCAGAAAACTTGGTTTGAAACTTTATTTTCAGAGACTGCCAAGACTCTATAGAACGAGGTGGAAGACTATTATACCAACGTAAAGCTGTTCCTTGGAGGCATCTGAAGAAGAACTGACATCTCGCTATCTCCGAGTGTCCAAAAAATACCATACGGCCATCAAACGTATTAAGAAATCCACTGGGGTCTGACCTTCCATCAAAATGATCCAAAGAGGGCGTTTTCAACGTCCGATCGGTACGTGCAATCTCGATGTCTCTCATTAACGGGCTTTCGGTAGATGCGATTCGACCAGATTGATTTCGAATAAATTCCCTGCACATAGCGAGGTCGCTTCGGATCTCAACAATATCTTCAGGTCTAACCGATTCATTGGAGTCACTTCGCCAAGATGACTGACTCACCGACGGCCTTTGTCGTCTTTTGCGAGCAGAAGATCATGAGTATACTGACTCAGTCGATTCCTCATCCCCAAAGTCTTCATATTCATTCCCTCGATATTCATCCTCGACATCGACGTCTTCACCACGAGCTGAGGTAGTAGTATTCCTCAAACCCCTCTGCAATTGTCGAGCTCGTCTGTGCCTCCTTAACTTTTCCTCTAGAACTTGCTTCTGTTGTTCCAAATTGAACAGCCCTTCATCTGATTCCTGGAGATCGTTCTCGGTCTCAATAGCAGGTTGCTTGTTTTTCTGAATTTTTTGAAGATGCAGGCGCATGTCGCTCGTTAACACCTTTTTTCCTGTAGCTGTAGCGACCCTCATGCGGGTGTCAGGCTGTGCTGTTCGTTTCGCATTTAATTGTTCTGCCTCGATGGGTCTCTGGGATCCATCAACGTCATCTTGTGTTGCCGAAAACAATTGTCTCGGCTTTAAAGAAGAAAAAAGAGGTGCTATGTGGTCCCCAGCTCGAGGGGCCGCTAACATCTCTTGCTCCGAACCAATCTACTTAACAACTGGTTCATCCACATCCATTCTTTTTGGTTGGAATCTCAAATTAAAGAGCTCCTTCTAGCGCCAAATGATAGAGAGTTAATCTATGAACAATCGTAATAATAATATCAATAGAGGTATTAGGGAAGAAATCTAGAATAAGATGAAGTTAATATTCATTAAAATGTATCTCTCTCCTTTGAGGAGGTACAACTCTCTAATTCTTAATTGCAAACCCCTTTCCAAGTGGGGGAAATGATTATTTATAGGGATTCCCTAGTGGGTCCCCTAGGGCCTATTTTACTTGGTCCTCAAGTTTACACTTGTGGGCTTCAAGGCCCTAATATGAATACAATGTTTAATGGGCCTAATACAATCTAATTTCACCTTTTAATACATGATGTCTAATGGGCCTAATACAATCTAGGATAGTCTATCCATTTAGCATAAATTAATCCATTGGGCTTCATGGTCCAACACATCCTGCTGAAAATCATAACGCATCTCTTGTCACTCCTGTTTTGACTGGTGACAATTATGCATCTTGGCCTGTCAATATGGAAAGGGCTTTGACTGTCAAAGTAAAATCTGGGTTTGTTGATGGGACTATCCCAGAACCAACTGATGCTGCTCGAATTTTATTATGGAAAAGAGCAGACAACCTGGTCACTGGTTGGATTCATGCTTCTATATCCGCAGAGATTAAATCAAGCATCCTTTTTCATCGCAACTCGCAGCAAATATGGGCTGATCTCAAACAACGCTACTATCAATCTAATGGTCCCAAAATATTTCAGCTGCGTCAACAAATCTCTAACATCAAACAAGAAGGCTCTTCTGTTATGTACTACTATACTCGTCTCCGTACTTTATGGGACGAGATTGATGCTATTCGTCCCACTCAAGTTTGTGTTTGTGGACATGGCAGTGACACTCTCAATAACATGAACCAAGATCGAGCCATGGAGTTTTTACAAGGACTTCATTCACTGCTCTGCGTTCTTCAATTCAACAACGTGATGTTTTTCCGCCAATTTTCACCATCTACAATCTGGTTCGTCAAGAACAAGTTCAGCAGGACTTGAACAATATTATCAGCCCTACTATCGAATCTACTGCCCTTGCTACAACTCGTCCAGGGCATACTGGTAACATTCATTCTGGAAAAAAGCGAATTATTTTTGTGATCATTGTTAGATGGCAGGCCACTCTATTGAAAGTTGCCAACTTGCCATAAATTACATGGATACCCATCGACTAAAAGAGATGGAAAAGCAAGCACAAACTTCTCTCGTTCCAAGAACAACGAAAAACCTCATGTCCTAGCTCGCACACCAACACCTCTTGCACCAGGTCAGACAATGAATCCTATCCCGGGATTGTCCGCTGAACATTTAGCTCATCTCGCACAATTTGCTGCATCACTTCCAGCAACCACTGAAACACCCTCCATGAATCTTGCAGGTATAATTTTATCTAGTTTTCATTCTCAATGGATTATTGATAGTGGGGCAACCCATTATGCCTGTTCGTTATTAGATTTATTTTCTGAATATCATCTTGCTCCACATGGTTTAGGAGTTTTAATACCTGATGGAACTCATGCTCTTGTCACTCATATTGGCACAGTAGTTTTTTCTCCATCTTTGACATTATCTGATGTATATTATATCCCCAGTTTCAAATATAATTTTATATCAGTTAGCAAATTATCTTCATGCAATATATTGATGTTATATTTTCTGAAAATCATTGCTCTTTTCAGGACCGGTCAATGAAGACTTTGATTGGTCAGGTTGATTTATTTTGTGGACTATATATGACATTGGCGCTTACGACATCCTAGTTTAGATCATTTTCGTTTCTTACTTAGAAAGTTTTGATATATGGCATTAGAAAGTTTCAATCTAATTTTCCTTTAACCTTTTGGGGTGAATGTTTATTAACAACAGCATATCTTATCAACACTCAATCTATTTACATTTAATAATGATTAATGATCTACAATAATGGGGCAAAATCTGATCGACACCATTCTTCTTATCAACGAAAAACATATTATTTTTACAGTTTGGTTGATAATTGCCGATTTGACTTAATAAATTAGTTGTTTTCTTCGTGATCAGTCTCGTTATATTTCATAATTTGTTGTTATATAATTTTAATTTGTAATATTTTATTAAAATTATAAGAAATTAGTACTTAAAATACACAAATAAATTCAATATTTCTTATTTTGTCATGTATGTTTTACTTGCACTAATAATATTTCATTTAACTCTCCTCCATCCACTGCAAGCACAATAAAAAATAATAACTTATTGGAATATCTTCTTTTTACATGTAGGTTTGATTATCTTCCAAACCTCAAAACACAATATTACAGTTTAATCTTTTTCACTTTCAGTTTCCTCCAAGATTTCAAACTAACAACTCAATCTTATTCATCATTTACATTTAGAAGGGAGGATGAAAGGAAAATGAAAATAGTAATATATCACAAAATTTTTACCTATAGGCTAATTCATGCAAATGAGTTTGTTTAGAAAATGTTTAGATAATATTTATGAATTATTAAAAATATAAGTGTGATAAATATTTGACATGCTAAGCAAGGGTTTGGGAAGCCAAAAAAAAAAATAGCACACGAACACAACCACCACCAGAGTAATTATATTCCCTCCATAATAAAATAAATGTGACTTACCAGTTACCATATGTACTGAAATATGAAAGAAAGACACTTTTCTAATTAAATTTCACATTTTTCTTTTTCCAAATTAAATATAAAAATTAATTTTTATCAGAAAAAAGTCAAAAAACTAATTTATAAAAATTCATTTTTGTTCTTTTAAAATACTTCCAAATTATTAAAACAAAGTTTATTTAGGACAAGGAGTATATTCTTATTTTCGGTCTTACTCCATTAGATATGTCATATGAACATGTAGTTGAAACTTGTACACTATTGCTGCTGTAACGACAAATTAATATATTTAAGAGTAAAGTGCACTTTGTGTACCTGAACTTTGGCCAAGATACCACTTGAAATACCATATTTTAAAATCTACCACGGGCAATACTAAACAATCTACTTACCTACACTTCGTGTACTACCGTCTATTTGTCACTAATGTTGTCAAATGGCCAGGGGTAAAAAAGTCTTTTCCAGATAGTTTTTTTGTGCGGGATTTGAGTTATACGCGGAATTGCAGTAGCCCATCCCCAATTGAAGACTAGTTGTTGAGTATTGAATACGGTAAAAGAATACAGAGGGGGGGTGAATGGATTCTTGAACTTTTCTTTGTTCTTGAATCTTTGCAACAAGATATGTATTGGATGTGTAATATATGTAAGAACAGATAACAAAGACAAACGCAACACAATATCACTTTAATCTAATATTTTATTAGATAAAGATTTTGCTACAATCTGTGAATACAAATGGTAGTATTCTCAGCTACGTTTTTCTTAGAGAGATATTTCTTGTGATGTATCTTGAAAAACTTATCACTCATCAGCTAAGGAAGTGAGGCTGTATCCTTATAGACATGGATACACCTACTTACTACAAATAAGGTAGGTAAACAAAATACTTTCCAGTCTGTCTATCTTATTTGAGTAAGAGTCCAAACGGCTATAGATTTGACTTTGCAAAGCCTGTTCAGATCCACTTCTTTAGCTCCTTGTCCCTTTGTCTTATCTCTCCAAGCTTCTTTGTAGGCTTTCCAATATGCTTTATAGTACATTGTCAAATAAAGCGTCTTGGCTTGTTGCAGGTTTCTGACTTGTACAATTCTTCAGTATTTTGTCTCCAAGAATGTATTCGAGAAGTGGCTAAGTGATTAATTCGAGAACTCGAATTGACTTAATCGATAACTCTGAGTTCTCGAATAGTGTTATATTGACATATCGAATTACTTCTCGAATAGCTCTTTTCTTTGGGACTCCTTGAGATATCGAATAGAGCATTTTGACATATCGAATCCCTGAGATGTCGAATAGCTTTTTTAGTCCTTGAGATATCGAATAGATCATTGACTTGTTGACTCTTAGAGAACTCGAATGATGCTTTGACTTGTTGACTCCATGAGTTCTCGAATAGAGTAATAGACATATTGAATCTCTGAGATATCGAATGAGATATCGAACAGTGTATTCAGAGATATCGAATAGTGTCTTCTGAGATATCGAATCTCTGACTTCTCGAATGCTAGACTTCTCGAATAGACAAATGTACTTCTCGAATTGGTACTTAGGCAAATTCTTCATTTCTTCAAATCCCAACTGTGATTATTTGGCAGTCTTTATCTCCTTGCTTGAGGCATGAACCTTGGAACTTCTTTCAAGCATTATTCTTGACTTTATAAGTACAATGACACAACTAGAATTTGATGCCTATTACAAGTACAAAACAAATAGAAACTCTACAACTAGAGGTTCCCTCAGTTAAGAGGTCATGTAGGTAATGCATAGTATTACACACACTTAGGCTTGTTATTAGATGTATTCTGGCATGCCTCTGTGACTAACAATCTCCCCCAAATTGTGAGTAAGACCCTTAGTCACAATTTCATGTCTGATAACAAGCCTAACATACATAAAGATAAAACTTGACAGTACATGTATGAATTTTGATTAGCAATGTGGATAGAACTACAGGGTGAGTAATCTTACAGCCTATGATGAAGTACTAGCCATTGTCATTTGTTTCCCTTTCCATAGCTTTGGCTTGCAAATCATCATATGCTTTCTGTCTTCTTTCTTTCTCCTTCCTTGTATTCTCATCCATAGCTTTTATTATTTCTTCCATAGCATCCAATTCTTCAAGCAAAATTGAGTCTTTGAAATCTTCAAGTACTGAATTCAGAATGCTTGTAGGATAGTGGTTGAGTAGATTCATTCTGATGTGGATCTGATTCCCATTTTTCCTCCTATACTTCACCACATAGGGGTTAAACTGAACTCTACACAATCCCTTTGCCCTTAGCTTTTCTGCTTCAATCTCCAGTCTCTCAATTTCTTTCTCCCTTGCTAGCCATTTCTCAAGACACTCTTTTCTGATTTTCTCCTTATGATCTCTATTCATCTTCACAAAATCAATTAGCTCCAGCTTCCATACTCTTTCCACTTTATCTTCTGAGCTCAACAATGCAATGATTCTTTCTATGTCATGTAGTTTGCCCCAGTGTTGACATCCTCCTTGTTTGAATTTCTCCTCCCTTCCATCAGTATATTTGATCTCAAGGCAGTTATCAACAATGGCAACATGATAGATTCTTTGAGCTTGTAAGAATTGCAGTTGGTCTTCATCAAAATCTTCATCTAGTGGTTGGAGTTTTAAGCCTGGATAGATTGTCAGAGTCCTTGACTTTGATAGCTTTGGTTTCCTTGCAGCTTGTTTGAATTTGATCCTTTTGACATGGTTTCCTGGCAGTAGCATGTGACCTT
Source organism: Saposhnikovia divaricata (assembly GCA_036435485.1). Lineage (NCBI taxonomy): Eukaryota > Viridiplantae > Streptophyta > Magnoliopsida > Apiales > Apiaceae > Saposhnikovia > Saposhnikovia divaricata. The sequence continues at coordinate 183,143,951 of CM071599.1, read as the reverse complement.
TGTTTGTGGACCATTGTAGTATTCCATTAGCAGTATGCTTCTTGAAATGTACAGATGGTTTCTTGACTTGAATCTTCTTCTCTTCTTGAAGTGGTAACACAGTTGCAGAAGCCATGGGATTAGATTTTGGTAGGTCATTACTAACAGCATTCACCCTAGACTTAGAGTCTTGTGTTGTGGTGAGATTACTGCTAGCAATGCCTAAGGCTTGCTGTTTTCCATTCTTCCTCTCATAGACTTTGCCTTGGTCATCATCCTTCTTATCCTTGCTGTCTTTCTTCTTCTTCTTATCCTCATCCCCCTTATCACTCCTGTGATGACTTCTCCTCCCATCACTCTTGTCTTCATCTTCATCATCCTTATTCCTCCTTGGCTTGGCCGTTTCTGGAATTACACCAGTTGCAATGTATGATCTGAGAATGTGCAGTGCCTCTATCTCTTCAGCAGTACTTGTCCCCTTCTTCTTTTGCAGTAGATCAATGATGGCAATAATGAGTCTGTGATTTCGAGAAGTGAGATCATTGGGAATGACCAATTGTTTAATCTCTTCAATTCTGGTGCCAGACTGATAGATGATGGTCCATGGCTTCTTAATCACTTCTGGCAGCCTTGAAGGTTGGCCATTCCTCAAGTCATCATACAGACTCTTATTGTTTTCATTTACATTCCTCTTCTCTATGAGCTCTATCAGTGCATCTATCTCTGAATGTTTCAAGGCATGTAGAGTTTTGTAGGTTAGATGCCAGATTATGGATTTTACTACCATCATTACTTCCTTGAGCCATGAGCTATCAACTTTTCTAGGTACCACAGTGAAGTAATCGATCTGATCCTTCAAGCTCCTTAGATACAATTGAGTGTCACCAGCCTGTTCTCTTGAGACTTTCAGAAACTCCAAGAATGCATCATCATGATAAACATTTGAGTTTGCAATTTCTTGTAGCTTGGCCTCAGTGACCACCTTCACTTCTACAGGCTTGGCACTTTTAGATATGGAGAGTGAAGGTTTATCAGATGGCATACTCCCTGCAACCACTGTGGTTGTAATAGTTTGCTTTTGACCACTGAAAGTAGTGATGTGCACAGTTGGTAGAGTGACAACTGGCAGAGAAGTAGGAGGCTCATCAATTTTGTCTTTTCCATTGCCAGGCACATGAATTAGAGATTTTGAAGTTCTTTGATGAGCACCTTCAGTGATCTTGATGCCCTTTACTGGTGGTTTCTCCCCCTTTGTATTTGAGTTCCTTGATGTCCTCTTCTCCCCCTTAGGCTTGTTGTCAGGCACAGAGGCTGTAGTATTGACCTTTGGGGTTGAAGATTCTTCAGGTAGACGGAGACCCATGTGCTTCATCATTGCAGACAACATTGATTGTTGATGCAGAAGAACATCAGCTGTGGTGGTGGCTTGAGTGTTCAACTGCTCAGTTAGAGTTTGTACCTTGTCTGTAAGATGAGCATTGGACTGAGTGAGAGTAGCTACCTCCTTTTCAAGTGCATCTACCTTACTGAATAATGCATTAGATTTGAAGCCAGACATGGATTGTTCTTTAAGTCTCTGCACTTCAAATCTAGACAGCTCATGCATAGGAACCTCAGTTACCAGCTTGTCTCCATATTGATTTGCAAAGAGTGTCCTAAGCATGGCATTGGCATATGTAGTCTGATCAGATAAAATTTGAAATTTGCTTCCTAGACCTGTGACTGTATCTTTAAGGAGAGCTAGACTATTATCCATCTTGGTGCAGGTGTTGTTGCAGTGTCTGATATCTTTGACCACACTGTCTAGTTGAGGAAATTTGGCATCAAAGGCCCTCTTGATCTCTTCTACTGAAGTGGTTGTCTTGTCACTCACCTTGTTTACTTCAGTTTTGACTCCCTTGCCAAGATAGTGTGCAGCCTTGAGAAAACCCTTGTAGGAATCATTGACAGCTTCATACACTTCACTAGGGGACAAGGATTTTGCATTTGAACCCAGTGAAGTGATGTATTCCTCTCTAAGATATTGAAGTGCTTCACTGAGAGTTACATCATACTTTCCTTGCATCCAGGCATCTACATTGCCATCTCTCTCAGCATCATCAATAATCTTGGCCTTCTGCATCTCCACATCATCCCTATGGCATAGTAGGATGGCTTCATAATCTGGATTTGAGATGTTGGAGGTGACAAGGTTCTGGGCTATTTTGACAAACTCAGGAATCTGATCCACAACATAGCTTTGGAGAGCTTCAATGGACATTTGTGGTGGAACAGACCCTGATCCTGAAGCACTGTCATGTTGCACAGGCTTCAGCCATTGAGACAAAAAGTGAGAGCTAGAGCTAGGCAAGCTAGACTCCTCAGTTACAGATGCAACTTCTGTAACCGGATGGAAAGACTCTGCTACTGTTGTCTCCACAGAAGTGGGATGAGTTACAACAGTAGTTGACACAGGCACAGAGTCTCTAGTTAAAACTAGTGACTCCTCTGTGTTTGTGATGGTGTCATTAGGAGATGCCCCAGCATGCATTCCCTGACCATCTAAATGTGGTACCTGGGTGGTGAGCAAGGTGTCATGCACCAAGTCACTTGAATCCATTGGCTCATCAAGAGAAAAGAATTCTTGATGATCAATTCCTTGCTCCTCAATTGCTTGAGTTGCAGGCTCCAAAGAAATATGAGTGGTAGATTCTGGAAGAGAAGTGTGTTGTAGATTAGATTTTGGCAACTCCCCCTGAGAGATAGAGGGAGTTTCAATTGTGATGTGCTCTCCACTCAGTGTTGTGCTAGCCTTATCACTCCCATGTGCTGACTCTGTACAAGTAGGTGCATTTGGGAGAATGCTTGATTCTATAGATGCACCCTGTTGAGAGGATACACCTAGTGAGCTGTTTGCCCCTGAATTTATAACTTCAGCCATTTGGGTGACTGAAGAGGTGGTTTTAGACTTATTCTTCTTCTTCTTTGGCCTTAGTAAGGGTGACTCAGGTTCCTCACTTGCTAAGCCTAATTCTACAGCCAAGGCTGCTTCAGTTAAGATTTTTAGAGGTTCAGAAGCAACCTGTTTTCTCTTCTTTTTACTAACATCACCCTTTTGAGAGGATGATGCAGTTGTCTCTGTGTTTGGTAAAGTGTTTGGCTGAGAGGGTTGGTTAGCAGGCCCTGGGTTAGCATTTTGCTCTACATGCTTGGGCCTAGCTAACTCAGATTTTGAGGCACATATTGGCATGTTGTGGGGGTAAGTTCTAAATAAACTCTCCATAAGGGGAGTTATTTTGAGCCTTACATCCACATCATTCCTAGTCTCCAAGCTACCAAAAATGAGTTTGGTCATGGATTTCGGATAGCCTATTCTATTTTTGTCTAATCCAGGCAATTCAATCAATTTAACATCTATGAAATTAAGTACAGATTGAATAAAGCGAGGGAAGAAAATTTCATTACCTCTCTTGGCTGAGTTCTTACCAAGTCTCCCATACAATTCTTGCATTATGATCAAACCAACATCAATCTTTCTCCCATATGCTAGAGCATATCCTATTTGTTGAACAGGCGTGCTGATTTGATCAAAGCTGGACTTCCTTGCTGTGAAGACTTGAAGAAGAGTGGCAAAGACATAGCTCCATTCCTTCCTCAAGTACTTCCTATTCAAATTTCCAAGCTTGATTTTATCTGAGTAATTGATAAAATCAAAGAAATCTTCCAATTCCTGATCAGTTGCTTGACTGTCATACACTCCTTGTTGTAACCCCAGTGCTTGATTCATATTTTCAGTAGTGATGGTGATTTCCTTGTCCTGAATCTTGCAATAGATTACGTATGAAGTTATTGCATTCTCTAGGGCCACGACCTCCACAGTAGCAGTTCTCCAAAACTGTTCTAGTAAATCTAGATACAAAGTTGGGTTGGCTGAGAGTGCATCCTTGATGTATGATTCAGCCATCCATCGAACGAAGCACTTAAAGTTTGCATTGGGTGCTTCAACATCGTTGGTTATTGCTATGAAATTGGTGTGTTTAGGAATTGTGAGTTGGGTATTTGCCATTGTTACACAGAGAGATGAGAAGAGAATGAAGGTTGAAGAAGAAATTTAGCTTTTGACGTTAGGGTTTACAGAGGTTTTGGAACTTTGGCTGCCTGAGAAGTCGAATGAAATGATTTGAACAGTTGTGGAATTGTATATATGTGAGTGACTTGAGTTGTCGATTAGATATAAGTTTTGTATCGACAAGTCAGTCATTCGAGAAGTATAAAACAACTATTCGATAAGTCAAGAAAGACTTATTCGATATCTCAAGCAGTTTGTAACTCACAGCTGGCAGTTATTTAACTCAGAAAATAATTCTAAGCTAAATAAAATATGTTTTTATGAGCGAAATGAAATTTTGAATATAAATCCAAAAAGCGATTAAGTGTCAGCGAGAAATCAGCCTTTTCAAATGATTCGATAACTCAAATACAGTATTCGAGAACTCCATCATTAGAGAACTAAAATACTCTATTCGAGAACTCAAAGTGTGCTATTCGATTTCTCAAAAGACACTATTCGAGAACTCAGGAGGGTTCTTGATAGGCCTATTCGAGAACTCGAGCCATGACAAAACAATGAACCATTCGAGAAGTCTGACGTATCGAACTATACTTTTCACTCATAAAGTTCAATTTTCACTATCTTTTAAAATTTACCAGAAATATTCACTGAAGAATATTCTACTAAATTAAATAGTGATTCTCTCAAAATTTCACAGAAATTTCAAGCTAAAGATGTATGATTTTCAACATATGCAGCATTGTGGAATATTTATAAATCATAATCCAGCCAATACTTACTTTAAAAATATTGAGCATTTGATAAAGTAAGTATTTACTGCTGCAACAATCTAGTTGATATATTCACTCACCCAGAATTTGAAGAATTCAGCATTCCAATCTCATTAACCAACCTTGTGAAGGTGGCTTCATCTAATGGCTTAGTGAATATGTCAGCTAGTTGTTTTTCTGTGGGAACATAATGTAACTCAATGGTTCCATTAGTTGCATGCTCCCTTATGAAGTGATATCTGATGTCAATGTGCTTTGTCCTAGAATGATTGACAGGATTGGAAACTATAGAGATTGCACTTGTGTTGTCACACATGATTGGAATTCTTTCCAACACAAGTCCATAATCTCTAAGTTGGTTTCTGATCCAAAGCACTTGAGCACAGCAACTTCCAGCAGCTATGTACTCAGCTTCAGCTGTGGAAGTTGACACAGATTGTTGTTTCTTGCTGTACCAAGAGACTAACCTTTGTCCAAGAAACTGGTAGCTACCTGAGGTGCTTTTCCTATCCACTCTGCATCCAGCATAATCAGCATCAGAATAACCAACCAGATTGAACCCTGTGTCCTTAGGATACCATAACCCCAAGTTTGGTGTGCCCTTCAGATATCTGAAAATCCTCTTTATTGCTATCATATGTGATTCCTTTGGATTTGATTGAAACCTTGCACACAAGCATGTTGCAAACATGATGTCTGGCCTACTAGCAGTGAGGTAGAGTAGAGAACCAACCATGCCTCTGTAGATTGAGATATCTACCTTCTTGCCCTTACTATCTTCATCTAACTTGGTAGCAGTGGCCATGGGTGTCTTTGCAGGTGAGAATTCTTCTAAGTCAAATTTCTTCAATAGATCCTTGATGTATTTGGTTTGACTTATAAAAATGCCATCCTTCCTTTGACTCACTTGCAGTCCAAGAAAGAATGTTAATTCTCCCATCATACTCATCTCATATCTGCTCTGCATGAGCTTAGAGAATTTCTCACACAGCTTCTCATTTGTAGAGCCAAAAATGATATCATCCACATAGATTTGAACTAAGATAATATCATCACCATATTTCTTGTAAAACAGTGTCTTGTCTAGTGTGCCTCTAGAGAATTGATTCTCAAGTAGAAATTGTGACAATGTGTCATACCATGCCCTAGGAGCTTGCTTAAGTCCATACAATGCTTTAAGCAATCTGTAGACAAAGTGAGGGAATTGTTGATCCTCAAAGCCAGGTGGCTGTTGCACATATACTTCTTCTTCCAACTCCCCATTCAGAAATGCACTCTTGACATCCATTTGATAGACCTTGAAATTAGAATGTGCAGCAAATGCCAAGAAAATTCTGATGGCCTCTAGTCTGGCAACAGGGGCAAAAGTCTCATCATAGTCAATGCCTTCCTGTTGAGAGTATCCTTTTGCAACCAACCTTGCTTTGTTTCTTATGACTACACCATTTTCATCCATCTTATTCCTTAGAACCCATTTTGTTCCAACAATGGTTTTATCATTTGGTGCAGGCACAAGTTCCCATACTTTGCTTCTTTCAAATTGGTTTAGCTCCTCTTGCATAGCAATTATCCAATCAGGATCCAACAATGCATCTTCAAGTTTCTTAGGCTCAACTTGGGATATAAAGCAACCATAGATACATTCATTTAGAGTTGCTCTCCTTGTTCTCACTCCTGTATTTGGATCTCCAATTATCTGATCTGCAGTATGTGATCTATCCCATTTCCTTGTATGTTCAGATTGATTTTTCAGCCTTGATGTTGCTTCATCATCCAGATCATGATCATTTACATTTCCTCCCCCTGTGAAGTTTCCACTAATCACAGGTGTGTCTTGGATGCTTGTTTCTTCATTGTTGGTTGACACAGGTTCTTCATTCACTTGAATTTGTTGAATTGTGGGCTCAAATTCAGTTTCAATCTCCTCATCAGAATCATCTAGATTGTGAAACTTCAAAGGATCTTTATCTTCATCATTGGCTTCTTCTAATCCAGGTAGTTTGCTGTCATCAAATGTCACATATGTGCTTTCCATAACTTTCTTTTGAGTGATGACATAAACTTTGTATGCAATTCTTTCCATAGAGTAGCCAAGAAAAATTCCTTCAAATGCTTTTGCATCAAACTTTCCAACATATTCTGAGTTGTCTTTTAACACAAAGCATTTGCTTCCAAAAGTATGAACATACTTTAGGGTGGGCTTCTTTCCAGTCATCAAGTTGTAAGGTGTTTTTCTAGTGTTTTTGTTGATGAGGGTTCTGTTTTGGATATAGCATGCAGTGCTCACAGCCTCAGCCCAAAAACATGTAGGCATCTTTGCATCAAGTAACATTGTTCTAGCAGCCTCAATCAGAGTTCTATTCTTTCTTTCAACAACTCCATTTTGTTGTGGAGTCCTTGGAGCTGAGAATTGTTGAGAAATACCATTTTCTTTGCAGAATGCTTCAAGCATGGCATTTCTGAACTCTGTTCCATTATCACTCCTTAATGCAATCACACTTGAATTGTTGGCCTTTGCTTCCTTGTTAATTTTCTTTATATGCTCAATGATTACTTGGGGAGCCTCATCTTTTGATGCCAGAAATTCTACCCATGTATACCTTGTGAAATCATCAACCATCACCAGAGCATACTTTTTCCTTCCTAGTGACATAACATTGACAGACCCAAACAAGTCCATATGAATTAGTTGTAGGGGCTTGGTTATTGATGTCACTGTCTTTGACTTGTGGCTTGATCTTTTCATTTTTCCCTTTTAACAAGCCTCACACACTCCTTCTTGACAGAATTCAAGTGTGGGCATGCCTCTTACTAATTCTCTTTTGACTAGAGAATTAATGCCTTTGAAGTTCAAGTGTGATAGCTTCTTATGCCACAACCAACTATCTTCATTTGATGCTTTTGAGTAAAAGCAACAGATTTTGTCCTTGTTTGCAGAGTTCATATTGGCTACAAACAGGCTTCCTTTCCTTACTCCAGATAGAGCAAAGTCACCAGTCTTTTTGTGGGTGATCAAACATTCATCTTTGTCAAAATTCACTTTGAAGCCTCTGTCAGTAAATTGACCAACACTCAATAGATTGTGCTTGAGTCCCTTGACCAGTGCTACATTTTCAATGATGACATTTCCAATTTCCAACTTGCCATATCCCAGTGTGTTGCCAATGCTGTCATCTCCAAAAGCAACCATTGGGCCAGCCTTCTCCTCATAATGTGATAGCAGGGCCATATCACCAGTCATATGGTTTGAGCATCCACTGTCCAAAATCCACATGACCTTTCTTTCACTTTCTTTGCCCTGCAAACACAAAGGTATTACTTCTCCTTTGGTACCCAAACAAGTTTGGGTCCATGTGGCTTAGCAACAGTCTTATCATAAACAGCATGCTTATCAATTTTCTTGTTGTTAGTCTTCTTGTCACTGTTAGAAGTCTTAGAATCAGGGTTCTTAGACTTAGGTGACAGAGGCACCTTCCTAACTTTAGGAGGACTTGAAGACTTTGTTCTTGTGTAGTGTGTGTGAACATTGTGATTGATGCAACCTTCCATGAATTGTCTTCACAAATTAAAGCAACTAGTCATTACATTCATGTTACATGGCATACAATCAAATTTATCACAGAAAGGAGAGTCTCTATGTCTTAGAGGCACATAGCAATCATAGAATGGTTTAGCAACACTACCAGATGGTTTCTTGCATGCATGAGTTAAATGATTAGTGCTAAAACAATTTTGACAAACTTTCCTAGGGGCATTTGGCACATAAGCATAATTGTTGTCCTTGTTAATCCCTAATTTGCCATTCCTGTTTTGTTTCTTTTTAGCCACTTTCTTCTCAAACTCATTATTCCCAGCTGAAACAAACTTCACAAATTTCTCAAGTCTAGGTTTACCTCCTACTGACTCCTTGGCTTTGGTTTTGACATTCTCACTCTTAGAGGATGCTTGTTGTTCATTTGATTGTGCCTTATCTTCATCATCCAACATTTGTTTAATGAGTAAGGCATCCTCATCAATCTCAAGTGTTGGTGTTTTAAATATTGGGGTCTCAGCCTTTTTCAAAACCTGAGGCACTTCCTCTTGAACAACAATGTCATCTTCAATGACTGCATAGCCTTTCCTCTGCTTGAGAGTGTCATAATCAAGTCCAATAGCAGCCTTAGGTCTAACTAGATTTTTCTCATGGTAGGACTGCAATAGACTAGAGGAATTCTTGAATGTTTTCAATTTAAATTCATTTTCAGCTAGTTCATCCCTAAGAGCTTTCTCAACTTGACTAGCACATAAAACCTTATTCTTTAGATATTCGATTTCTTGTTTAAGGTTTTCTATTTGCATAGCAGTTAGTTCTAGTTCCTCATTTCTTTTGTTTAACAGTTCATTCCTAGTAGATAGTTTAGCAATCTCTTCATTAGCAGCAGTCATACTAGTATGAATATTAAACATCTCAACAGATAGTTGTTCGACCATAGATTTGTATTCAGAAACAGACATGTCTATAGTAGTGAGGGATGGTACCTGAGAGTCTGATTCAGATGGTTCTTCCATGGAGTTGGCCATCAAGGCATAATTGCAGAATTCTTGTTCTTCTCCATCACTATCAGAATCATCCCAACACTTCCCTTCAGCTATGTAGGCCTTACCTGGTGCATGCTTCTTTAGCAGAGCCTCATACTTAGCTTCAAGCTCAAGAAACTCCTTATCCTTCTTCTTAGGCTTCTTGCATTCACTGGCAAAATGCCCTAGGTCATTGCATCTATAACATCTCACAGATGACCTATCCACATAGCTGGTTTTGAATTTATTTTTGTTTGCTTTCACAGGTGCCTTGCTCTTGTTGAATGAATGATTTTGAGATCTAGACTTGAAGGGCTGATTCCTCTTAAATCTGATGTTTGGGAATTTTCTAGCCATAAAAGAATATGAAGTGTTTTCCATGGCATCCAACTCTTCAAGAGTATAGAACTCATCTTCTTCCTTTTCATCAACAGGTTCAGTCACTTCTTCTTCAGTCTCTTCATCATCTACTATCTCTTCTATTCTCAGTTGACTTGTAGATGCTTCCAGGTCTTGAACGGATTTGTTGACAATCAAGGCACCGGATGTATTTATCATTCTGCCTTGGTTGGCTTGGATAGCCCTCTTCTGAAGCAACTCAAGCTCATGAATTTTTAAAACCCCATAGAGCACATTATATGTGACTTTGTTCAAATCTCTTTCTCTTAGAGATATGACCCTTTGCTCTAGATGGTTTGGTGCAGATAGTAGAAACTTCATGTTTAATTCCTTAGTGCTGTAAACCTTCCCATTCATTTGAAGCTCAGTCACCAGCTTGTGAAATCTCTCAAACATATCAGTAATACTTTCTTTGGACTGTGCCATGAAAGCTTCATACTGTGTGACCAGTATCTGTTTCCTATTTTCTCTTACCTCCTCTGTCCCTTCACATAACACCTCGATGTGGTTCCACATGTCCTTGGCTGATGTGCATGATGCTATATTAGCAAACATCGACATATCCATGGAGTCTATGATCAGCAACATGAGATGACTGTCTAGGGCAACCTTTTCCTTCTCTGAGTCCGTCCATTTGGATGGCTCTTTTGCAACATATGATCTAGGAATGACTATTGTGCCCACTATAGATTCAGCAATTTCTTGTTGTGGTACAAATGGACCATTCTTGAGGATGTCAAGGTAGAGAGGATTGGCAGCTTTGATGAACAACAGCATTTTTATTTTCCAGAGGTTGTAATTCTCTTTGTCGAACTTAGGGACCTTCACCGTACCTGTAGTCTTTGGTGTATTCGAACTCATGATCGTTTTCTGTTTAGATTAAACAGCGTGCTCTGATACCACTTGTTGAGTATTGAATACGGTAAAAGAATACAGGGGGGTGAATGGATTCTTGAACTTTTCTTTGTTCTTGAATCTTTGCAACAAGATATGTATTGGATGTGTAATATATGTAAGAACAGATAACAAAGACAAACGCAACACAATATCACTTTAATCTAATATTTTATTAGATAAAGATTTTGCTACAATCTGTGAATACAAATGGTAGTATTCTCAGCTACGTTTTTCTTAGAGAGATATTTCTTGTGATGTATCTTGAAAAACTTATCACTCATCAGCTAAGGAAGTGAGGCTGTATCCTTATAGACATGGATACACCTACTTACTACAAATAAGGTAGGTAAACAAAATACTTTCCAGTCTGTCTATCTTATTTGAGTAAGAGTCCAAACGGCTACAAATTTGACTTTGCAAAGCCTGTTCAGATCCACTTCTTTAGCTCCTTGTCCCTTTGTCTTATCTCTCCAAGCTTTTTTGTAGGCTTTCCAATCTGCTTTATAGTACATAGTCAAATAAAGCGTCTTGGCTTGTTGCAGGTTTCTGACTTGTACAATTCTTCAGTATTTTGTCTCCAAGAATGTATTCGAGAAGTGGCTAAGTGATTAATTCGAGAACTCGAATTGACTTAATCGATAACTCTGAGTTCTCGAATAGTGTTATATTGACATATCGAATTACTTCTCGAATAGCTCTTTTCTCTGGGACTTCTTGAGATATCGAATAGAGCATTTTGACATATCGAATCTCTGAGATGTCGAATAGCTTCTTTAGTCCTTGAGATATCGAATAGATCATTGACTTGTTGACTCTTAGAGAACTCGAATGATGCTTTGACTTGTTGACTCCATGAGTTCTCGAATAGAGTAATAGACATATTGAATCTCTGAGATATCGAATGAGATATCGAACAGTGTATTCAGAGATATCGAATAGTGTCTTCTGAGATATCGAATCTCTGACTTCTTGAATGCTAGACTTCTCGAATAGACAAATGTACTTCTCGAATTGGTACTTAGGCAAATTCTTCATTTCTTCAAATCCCAACTGTGATTATTTGGCAGTCTTTATCTCCTTGCTTGAGGCATGAACCTTGGAACTTCTTTCAAGCATTATTCTTGACTTTATAAGTACAGTGACACAACTAGAATTTGATGCCTATTACAAGTACAAAATAAATAGAAACTCTACAACTAGAGGTTCCCTCAGTTAAGAGGTCATGTAGGTAACGCATAGCATTACACACACTTAGGCTTGTTATTAGATGTATTCAGGCATGCCTCTGTGACTAACACTAGTTTCTCATCTCTCTCTCTCGCTATCTCTCAATACCTCAAATTTCGAACTGAGCTTGAGTTCTTTAAGTTAAGTATGGTCGATTTCTTCTATGCAGCATGTGGATGTGTAAGATGTGGTGCTGTGTATGTGTAGACTATGTGTGCGTGTGTGTATATGTAGTGTGTTTGTGGGTGCGTGTGAGTCGAGTCATGGTGTTGAATTTGGGAGTTTTGATTCTAATCACGCTGATTTACTATGTTGATTACGAATTATTGATGGCTAGTATGATTCAAATGGTTAATCGGGTGCTTCCTTGGTATCTCACTTGTATATGTAATTGTACAGGTAAAATTAGGTGTGCTTATATTGTTTCCAATAGGGAACAGTTAAATGATAAGATTATTTATATAGTATATTAATTATGTTTATGTTTAAACACCTGTTGGCTTATTTTTGTAACAACCGGAAGTTGTTATTTGACTTGTCTCAACACCATTTCTCAAAGTTCAGAAGAAGCAAACAAATGCTTAACTTTTTTTGGTTATTTGGGTACGCAATTTTATGAATAATGGAGCATATCAAACGGTACACCCTTCTCCTCTTATTCTTTCTTTAGCTCCTTTTTGAAGTGCCATTTGAAAAGATTATTCCGTGTTGACAGAACCGGTAATCCAATGACCACCACCTAGTATTTTCACAGTGCCTTTGTCTCTTCTTTTCACAGTGCTGGTGATCTCATTGTGACAGTGTCCTGCAATACTTGAAAGAGAAGTCAATAGAACCAAATGGAGATGGTAATAAAGTTATCCTGTAGTGTACCACAAATTAATCGCTATGTTAGGAGCCTTTTCAGCGTAGTTCGTTTCCGATTCTTATTCTTTTCCCTAACTATGTGACAGTGGTTAATCGGGTGGAGGAAGTGTTCAAATAGCCAAGCTCGAAGAACTGAAACAGAACGTTCTGGAAACCCTCTCTGGGGTCTCCAAGCATTGTGCTGGATCATTCCCAACTGTTGAAGAGCTTTCGGTTGCCTGAGCTGATTATCAACTATTGAAGATTGTTATATATATATATGTTTGTGTGTATCTAGAGCTGAGAGACTATACTCTGTATTTGGAAGAGTTGAAACAAAAAAGCTAATGAAAGACTGTTTTGCCCTGAAGATTTAACGGCGTTGCAAACAAATAGACGGCAATACACTAACTTTAAGTAAAATGTTTGTTCAGCATTGCAAATGATAGAATTTAAAACATGGTATTTCAAGTGGTGTCTTGGCCAAAGTTCAGGTACACAAAGTGCACTTTACTCTATATTTAAAGATTTAAATCTTGAAATTCTCAAGTCCGGGGTTACAAGTCTTGAGTCTAAGATTCTATGCTTCGTTTGAATTATATCATATGTGAACTCGTGCCGTTATTTATATAGCACAAGATTGGTAAGATGTTGGTTTTAAAGGGGTCCGGTCTATGGCAAACGTATGCCATAGACCCCTTATCCAACATACTGTTTTTCGGCCGTTGGATTAACTATTCAACGGCTCTGATTTAAAAAAAATCAGCATCGTACCGCAGAAACTTTCTGTGGTACGGAGAAATTACCAAAATGCCCATGCCTCTAATATGAAAATAGGAGGGCATTTTGGTAATTTCTCCGTACCGCAGAAAGTTTCTGCAGTACGATGAACAGTAGATTTTTTTATGTGAAATAGGGGGCATTTTGGTAATTACTCCGTACCGCATAAACTTTCTGCAGTACGGTACAAATTTTTTTTTAAAATCAGGCCGTTGGATCATCCAACGGCTGAAAAACAGTATGTTGGATAAGGGGTCCTTGGCAAACGTTTGCTAGGGACCGGGAACCATGTTTAAATATACATAATTAACTTAACTATTGTCTGAATTAGTAGTGAAGGGCAAAGTGAAGAAACCTACCTATTATCTGGAAGTAGGACACGTCCTGGAGTACTGCAAAACGAAGATTAAACAGAAGATTGGTCTCTCTATGTTCGTCACCTCAAAAGGCAAGCAAATCAAGTTGCTCATCTCAGGGCTAGAATTCCTTGTTTGTTAAATAATTTCAACATTTTTGTATCTCCTCCAGATTTGTTGTTGGTGACATTGAGCATGTTTGGCGTACCTTTTTTTAAGTTGTTATGGACTTATTTTCGGGTAAAATTTTCATATTTTGATAATTTTTTTTATACAAATATTTAATGTATGTTTGAGATTATATAAGTTACAAAAAAAAATTAATTTTTTCCAGAAAAAAGTTATGAATCTCTAATTTTGTCTTAAAATAAGTTGACTTATTGTGAAAAAAGTTTTTCCAAACACCCCCATTATTTTCTGAGTATTCTCTTTAATGAAATTCATTTATTTAAAAAAAACTTAACTATTATCTCAAAAATATATTAAACCAAATATTAAAATAATTATTCTCTCAGCATTGCAATTAGCTTATTAGAATGTAATTAAATGATCCCTTGATGATCAAACATTTCAAATTTTCCCTCTTTCGCGAGAAATTAGAAATTTACTAGGAAAATTAAAATCATAATATCTCAAATCTCGATTGCAATCAAATGTAACACACATTCCTCTACATATTACACACAGTTATATTTTTTTAAATAATTCGATATCCGAACTGACTTTCGTAGGAATACCGCTAGTACTACCGCTAGTACTCGTACACATTGACCATGTCTGTCCACTTGCACTTTGGTGGCCTGTAATTTAATTATTTTGCACGGAAATGGCTAAATTTTTATTTGTGCCACAGTGATGTCTAAATGTTGAATTTTAAGCCATTTTAGGGGCTCCGCCTCCCTTCCATTAAATGCTCCGTTTAATCTTAACAGTTGTAGGGGTAAAATGGGTATAATAAGGCTCTAATGGTAAAATGGGTTTAATTTTTTTATAAAACCATGCCTCTTTCCCTCTTCTTTGTTAGAACACTGTGCGCGTATGTATATGGCTGCTGGGTATGCTGAGCTTATGTATTTCACGTGTTCGTGTGTGCCCCTGTGTGATTTTTGTGCGTGTGTTCTTCATTACAGACCCCTTTCTCCTCTTTTCTTCACCATACCAGCTGCTTGTGTAATTGAACGATGTGTATTGTGTGTTTAAAGTTTCTGAGTGGGTGTATGTAGTCGTGGGTGTGTGTGTATATTCCTGGTGTAGTGTGATTACAGCGATGGTGCAGTTAGTGAGTAAGCCGAGCTGTGGTATTTGTGTTTCCGGGTGTGTGCTTGTGAGTGTGAAGCGTGCGTGCGTGTGTAGAGACCTGGTTTGAACTGTATGTGTGTGTGGGTGGGTAATTAGTGTGTATATAGTGTGTGTGTGTGTGGACTTATTATCAAAGTGAAAGAAACATAAAAGTACCTTACTGTAAGCGAGATAGGAGAGATGAGTTATATGGTAGAAAGACACATAATAATTTTGATGGTCACAAAAGCATCAAGGAGGAGAGGGATTATGAGACGCGATACACCAAGAAACGCTGATCCTCATAAAAGATTGTGTGCAAATCCTCATCTTGGTGAGTTGTGTGAGTCGACTCAGTCCTGCTGTCGTCGTGTTTTAGTTGCTGGGTTGTATTTCTTGTTGTAGCTGAGTTGTTGTTTGTGTCGAGTTGTAGTGTTTGAGTTTTTAGCAGATCAAGATAACATAAGAAAAGGATTCAAAATACGTGAGTTTGAATCAAGAAGAAGAAGAAGGTACAGGCAGCATGATCGATCAAGAAGAAGGAAACCAAAAAAAAACTAAAGTGATTCAGAAGATTAAAATTACTATTATGTCCTCGCAAATAATTTTTAATCTAACACCGTTAGTCCAAAAGTTAACAGAAGGGAGCCGAAGCCCCAAAGTGGCTCAAAAATCAAAATTTAGACATTACTTTGGCACATATAAAAATTTAGCCATTTCTGTGCAAAAAATTAAACTACAAGCCACCAAAGTGCAATTAAATCCACTATTCTTATTAACCCTAATTACAAATTGTAGATACATTTCGCTTTCAATGGGAGAAACTTCTGGAAACTTCGAGAACAATTGTCTATTGACTTACAGTGGTGACTTAATTGATTGTTTGAGCACTGAAACTGATAGTATTGAGTTGAAGCAGTGTTTGGAGCATTTCAACATACTCGAATCGCAGTCCGATGCTGAATTTAAGTTTTTCGAGAGCTCGGTTCGAGGTTAGGTTTTCGTGTTTTTCGGTACTTGTTATTTTTAAAATTTATGTTTATTTGTTTGGTAAAGTGAATGATTAATCGTGTATGATGAATAAGTAGAAATGTAAATTTGACGTCTTGTGGCACGAGTTTACTTATGATAAGTGCATCAATTTGTTAGAGAGAAGGTTTGTTAATATGTTTGATGTTGTTATAAAAGATTGAAATTAGCCTTGTAATTACGCGATATAGGAGTCTAATTTTGTTTGTACGTTTAATATTGTCGTAATTTGATGAATTATAGCTAGTTGTGTAAATTGATTAGTTGAGGTTAGGATAACTGACTAATCGAGATTAGGATGGAAAGACGTGCTGAGCTAGATATGAAGGAAGAGGGAATGTAGAGTAAAGATAGATAGAAAAGTTGGAGAAGACACGAAAAAGTAGTAATGTGGGTAGCTTGATTTTGTAATTGTTCAATAACGGGCTCAGGCAAACGATTTTGCCTTACTTTAGTTTTCAAGGCTATATTAAATCAGTGACTATGAAAATGGCTTACACAATCTAATAGTTTCAGTTTATTGGGTTACATTTAACTTTTGCACTTCTGGAAAAGACATAATCAACTGCAATGTGAAAAATTGTTGTGAATTTACTGTATCTCTCCGCGTGTTTCCTTTACTTGATAAAAAGCTAATCACATGCCATATATCTAGTATCAAAATGCATGAAACAGCAAAAGTTTCTTACAAGTTTCTGTGCTGATAAATTGTAGTACCAGATTATCAGAAAAAGATAGATTTGTGCAAGCAGAAAACAGATGCAGCAAAATCTGAAGTTTCTGTAGACTCGGAACTGGATATGCTTCAGAAGGAGTTGGAAGATGAGCTTCGGAGAGAGAGTTTGCTTAGTGATGAGCTTAGATAAGTATTTATTTATTATATTTGCGTGTTTGTTCATTTTGGTTATGTGAATGGTACTGAGTATTGGAGTATATGTCAATTACACCTACACAGTTACTATCAATGACATCAATGATCTAGAACATCAAAGGGTTTGTGTGGAAGAAAGAAGACAAAGTTGGAGAAAAGCTGACAACGATGACTCCCGAGCACAGTAAGTTTTTAAACAATTATCTTTATGAGGATCTTGGTATTTTAGATTTATTTCGTGCAGTATCACATGTTTACGATATCCCTTATAGAGGGGTTTAGGACCTTTTAGTACAGTTTAGAAAACTTGACCCATTTAACCCCTGCAATAATGCATGTTAAACATGCAGGACATGAATTCAGCCGAGGAAATTAAATCTGAAGTCGCTTTAACAGAGACACGTTTAACAATTGCATTCTGCCTTTTTTTCTTCAATTTTTTTTTTTTTTTTGCATCTAGAACTCTCATTAATGCTCTTTTTCCTGTACAAATTCTGTCAAAGTAATGCAAATATATGCGATTCAAAAAACACTGACAAATTTTGTCATCCTTGTATATATCTTGGAAATTTTTTTTAACTGTTTTGTACAAAATCATAAAATGTTTATAGATGGAACTGAACCTTCACAGTGCCATATTCATAGACTAGATTCAATTCCTCCGACCTGTACACATGTTTGAAAATTTAGAATAAATAAAAATATATCGTGTGTGGAAATGTGAACCTTGATAAAAAATTTAAAAATTGAGTAAATTAACAAGAACCACGTATTATATAGAGTAAATCTGGATCAACCGAAAAAGAAGATCTTCTTTTCACCCACCTGCAGAAGTTCAAATTTGAACATTTCTAGATAATTACATCACATAATAAATATGTGAGAAGAGTGCTGATTTGGGCCAAATTTCTGATAAGTGTTATTTTGGGCACTTTTCCCCTGTTTTTGTGCTATCTTGGTCCTTTTCACTTATGGAGCATTGGAGCTAGCCAATATTAAATATAAAACGCGCTGTTATTTAGGTTTCCCCAAAAATTACTAATGTTTTGAAGTTATACATTTTCCTAGCAACCTGATTTTTAGGTACTTTACCTCGTAATTGTAATATATCTCTAAAGTTCATATTCCAAGTTGACGTGGGTTAGCAGGAGGGTTGCATGATTAAACATGGTTATTTAGGGATAAGAATTTGTGTTCAAAATTGTTTCATTTTATAAAGGGAAAGCCGAAGTCTTTTGTAATCCTTAATCTGCTCAAACTAACTGGCCAAGGAGGTTGTTACGAGCAAAAGCTTTTTATTCACGTGAGTTTTTTCTTTACATACTTATATTTATGAAGTTCTATAGAATTATGAAACTGCTTGTGCCCTCAAAGCTTCACCACAAGGATTAAATATTGTTGAGTTAGAGACTGTGCTGCAATTAGCTTACAACGGGTAAGGGATTTGCAAATGCTAATTATAGTAACATGTGGCTAAAGGCTGCATGTAACCAGCCCTTTGGAATTTTGGTTCATAGTTAAATTTTACTGTGGCTGAAAGCTCTGTGTAACCTTTACCTTGGACTTTGGAGTGAATTAATTTGATTTATCGATAATTTTTAATTGTCAGACTGACAAACAGGATGCAATTTCTCTTCTTACTGTTCACAACATAAATTTTTCAAGATCCTTTTTTATTGCTTGTGTTGCAAATGCTATATAATGAAGGTTGCTTCATCTACTTTTTTCATAAAAAAAACAATAAATTTAACATGCTCTGAATTTGATGAGCTGCTAAGTTTTATTTCTGGAGCTAAACATTTCTTGGATTTTATAGGATGAAGCTTTCAATGTATGCTTCAGTAACAAATGTTATTCCCAAGTTGGATGAGCAGTCTACAATATCAGGCTGTATCCTTGATCTTTCTTTTCTTTTGTCTCTAATGTTAAATCTAGTTTAATATTTCTTGCTATCTTGGAGTGAATAGATCACCTTAAACCCGTATATTCCAGATATGGTAAAAAGAGAAAAGAAAATGATTCAGGACTTCAAGTTTGATCCGCTGAAGATGACATCATATGGTACATGCAGTGGCATATGGAAGATGATAAACTCTGATTAGTTCTTGGACGACTTCTTCCACTAGAATAAGCTTATGTTGTCTGACGTTTTCTAGATATGTAGTAACTTCTTGTTAATCTTTTCTAATTTAGGCTCAGTATGCTTTTGTAAATTTTTGCGGTTTTCTTACCTTTTGTTTTTTTGGGTTAAATTACTTTGTTTCCTGTTTACTTGAACTACTTGAGAATTTCAAGGATGTGATAGTTTCCTCGATGGTATCAGTACCTAGTTTCCTCGATGGTATCGGTACCTACAGACTGCAGTAGCTGACAGTTTTGAAATCCAGACATGAAAACTTGATTCCTGGCATATTTGTTTGCCGAGGTTTTAGAATTCAGACTTCCAGCTTGTGCATAGCATAGCATTTTAGTGACTATTGTTCACTTAGATATACGGGAGTAAAGGAATAAATTGTTGGTAGAAGTTCCCATCAGCAGGATAAACTTCAATTGCCTCTTTAAAGCCTCCGAGTCTTTGACCATCTTATGCAAACATAGGCCTCGACAGGGGCGGACCTAGGGGGTGGCTGGGGTTGGCTCCAGCCCTGGTGAAAATTTTAGAGTCCCTTTAGTATATATTCTCCATTCTCAACTAAACCCTGGTGTAGTTCAGCTAGTTTATGGGCTGGAACAAAATATGGAAGACTCACGTTCAATTCTCAATTGCTGTTTTTTTTACATTTTCCATCAGCTTGGGCCTTTTACATTATTTGAGCATTTTTCTAGGCGCAACCATTATCTGAGTTTTTTTCTGGGCGCTTGGAGGTACTGAGTTTGCTCCAGCCCCGGCAGAAAAAAAATCCTGGGTCCGCCCCTGGGCCCTGATACTAATGTTTCATCTCCAGACTGACATTTAATGTTTCATCTCCAGACTGACATTTAATCAACCTGATTTTCTGATATTCATTTTCACACTGAATAAATCTAGAATGCGATGTGTTTAACAATGTATTTAGTTGAAGCAAGCACATTTTATTTAGTTTTTGGGGGCAACATGTTTTGCGATAAATTTCATAAAAGATTTCAAAATTTAAACAATTGCATGAGTTAAAGAACTCATGCAATTTTCAGAGTTTCATTCACTATACTTCAAAATATTACTGTACTAAAAAAGAAAGTAAAAAAAGTGAAGGGAGCTTATGATTTGTAACCAGCCAAACAGCCCGGAAAGTGGTATGACAAAATATGCAAGTACCCACAAAACCCAAGACCAATGACTCTATTATTCAACAGTTCGGTCCAATTAATCTCAAATGGGCCCAAACTTAATATTAACCAATAAGAGGCCCAATAAAACTAAAAAAACCTAAAAGAGGCCCAATAAACATAATGCCATATAAAAACAAAGGCAACTAGGGTTACCTAAAAGCTTTATTACTGAGGAGTTGAGGGAGGCGCAACCTTAATCCTAACAGAACACAACCACCATGGTCAGTACTTACTTTTAATTCCTGTATCTATATGTGCATATGTTGTCTCTATTTTTACGAAGATGTCTGATTAATCTACAATCTCAGTTGCAAGTTATAAATGAATGATTATATATCATGTTTCTATATACATTGGTTTTGAGTTGATGTGATTTTGTTTATGTTTGGTTGAGTTTGCTATGTTGTCTTTGTAAGTAATTGTAATGTTGTCTTTGTAAGTAATTGTACATATATTATGATTATCCTTACTATGTATATGGTATGTAAGAATATGTTTGATTAAAATTTTTTAAAAATGAAAAGGAGGAAGAAAGTGTTGTGGTTCATGTAGAGAAGAGTACAGTAGGATGATTGAATTTAAGTGTTGGGTGTGGATGAATAGATTCTTGAAATGTATTTACGTTGTTATTACAGTAAAGATTATCGAATTCAAGTGTTGGATGTATGAATAGATTCTTGAAATGTATTTATGGTGGTAGTACAGTAAAGATTATTGAATTTAACATTTGAACATTGTTAATGCCGCTGACAAGATTTATGTATCTTAAAAATTATTAATTTGAAGCTCGACTATGATTTGACCTTTTGAAGTTTTTCTATAAGTTACGACAGGCTGGGAAAACAAATATTACAGTAGATTTTTATTAATGGGGGTGATCTGTTAAAATTTTTTAAAAAATTGAAGCTTGTTATATTAGTGGCACATGTGTTGGGTTATTTTGTCTTTCCGATAGCAATCTGGCTGAAGTTATTCTGGTAATATGTTTATTGTTGTAAAGAGGTAGGTTAAGTTGTTATTATTATGTTAGTGGTGTTACTGAACTCTAAATTTGTTTGTTGGTTTGATTTTAAGGCGAGAGGACTGAAGAAGCATTTGAAGAGGCTCAATGCGCCTAAGCATTGGATGCTTGATAAACTTGGTGGTGCATTCGTAAGTAACTTGAAATAAATTCTTCTTTTTCTTTTCTCCGAATATCATTCTACAGGTGTATGATTTTTCTTTTCTTCAGGCCCCCAAGCCTTCGTCTGGACCCCATAAATCAAGGGAATGCTTGCCTTTGATTCTTATATTGCGAAACAAGCTGAAGTATGCTCTCACTTATCGTGAGGTTCAATCTATCTTGATGCAACGTCATGTCCTTGTTGATGGGAAGGTTAGGACAGACAAGACCTACCCAGCTGGTTTCATGGGTATGCATCTATGTTATATTTGTACAAAATTGTCAAGTTTATACATAACTATAAGAAAATATATATGTAGTGAACAGATCAAACAAATATATATATATATATATATATATATATATATATATATATATAATGAACAGATCAAACAAAAAATGTTGGATCATTGTAACATGCATTTTTCTTGAGGACAGTTTATTCCTATGAGCTAAACTATTTTGAATGTATTTCTGTGTTGCATCTAGTTTCAGTTGTTTAGTAATTTTTTTTTCTAGAAGGAGGCTCTACAATGATGTTCACTTTCTAAATATATATTGCAAACTTTTGATCCGGTTCATAACAATTTTGACTCTTTATCTTTATAATTAGTTTGATCATGTGTTGCATTATCCTAGCCAGCAAATTAAGATGTTATGTAATACAGTACAGTTTTTTGCATTATAGTGACTTGAATTTATGTTTATTGCAGATGTTGTATCAATTCCTAAGACTAATGAGAACTTTCGTCTTCTTTATGACACCAAGGGTCGATTCCGCTTACACTCTGTCCGAGATGAGGAGTCAAAGGTTTGCCTATTTACCTGATCCTGAATTCAGCAAGTTCATTTCTTCTATATTTAAAAACAAAGAACAGGAAGCAGAAGAGATTGTGACATCATTTTCCTGATGGAATAAATGAAATGTTACAGACATGTCTTTGTCATATGACTGTGTTTGCATTCATCTAGTTGTTTCACAACTGTGATGTTTAGAAACATATTTTTGAAACTATGGATCTCCTTTTGAATATTAAAATCTTCCTTAAGGCGTCTTGCAGACTTATTTATCAGTTTTGTCTAATAAATGGTTGATTATATTTGTGACAGTTTAAGCTGTGCAAAGTAAGATCAGTCCAGTTTGGTCAGAAAGGCATTCCATACATCAACACTTTTGATGGACGAACTATCCGCTATCCTGATCCACTCATCAAGGCTAATGACACCATCAAGCTTGACTTGGAAGCAAATAAGATAGTCGACTTCATTAAGTTTGATGTAGGCAATGTTGTCATGGTGACCGGAGGAAGAAATACTGGACGAGTTGGAATTCTTAAAAACAGGGAGAAACATAAGGGGAGCTTTGAGACTGTTCACATCCAGGATGCACATGGTCACGAGTTTGCTACTCGTCTAGGGAACGTGTTTACCCTTGGAAAGGGTTCAAAGCCATGGGTTTCTCTTCCCAAGGGCAAGGGTATCAAGTTGACCATCATTGAGGAAGCCAGGAAGAGGACTGCTGCCCAGGCTGCTACAACTGCATAAATTATATGGATAAATATTAGCAGAGTTCTATCTGCTAATCTTACAACCTTAGAATTTATGCATATGGAGTTATGTTTTGTTCTTAGTTAAATTGCGAATTTTCAAAGATATTTTGCTGCTGGTTAATTTTGTTGAACTTGTCTGTTTATTGATTTTGTTAAGAAATAGAAAACTTTGTCAACTCTGCAATCCTCAATTCTGAACCTTCTGCTATTGTTACTTCGATCATGTCGAGTGTCGAGGTTTATAGCAAGGTTATATGCTTGAATTGAATGTCATGAAATTAAGCTTGGACTATCTTCTTAAGATTAGCAGTGCTTGTGATTTGGGATGGACTGATGGGCATCTCATGTAATCATAATACAATTTAAGTTGTACAATAATTGATCTTGTAAGTTACGCCCCTTGCTACTATCTAAGTTTGTCAAAAAAAGTCACCTGGCAGCACTTGGCAACAGCAGTTGCAGTTTAGAACAACCTTGCCATTGTAGTCACAGAAGTTAAATTGTGACCGAGTAGAATCAACACAATTCATCTAAGCTTGAACATGAGACGGATATACTGTTTGTAATGATTTCATTTCCAACTTGCGCTTGTTTGACATCGCTCTTCTAAACTAACCTGGCATTGCAGTATACTCATCACTCATCAGGGAGTTGGAACATCCTTCACCAGCTGGGATATTTGCCAAGTTGGATCAAGTGTGTATATTCTGAATTTGTTGTTCCGGTTCCGGATAATTTATGTGTAGAAGCTCACTAGTCAATCATGAGCATGTAAGTGCAATGTGTGCTGAAACTTGAGAATGTAAATGTAATCATTCGCATTCTCCTAAACCGAAACAACAGCGCTTTTGATATGCAGGGTCATCTTACGCCCTTGAAGTTTCCTTGTGCCCACGACTATTGCACAAGTTCTGAAAAAAATGTTGAATTAGTCCTCTAATTTTTGGGACATTCCAAGCAAACAGTATCCCGTTTCGGTCCCTGTTTTCATGAGCGTGGTGATTCAGAATTTCAAAACCAGCAAGTGAAGTCACAATTCACAAATGGACTTGTTGTAAACAGTAGTTGCTTATGGGGAAAACAAGCGAACCGTTTGAACTACGGTGCCAGGCCCCATCATTTCCTACAGTCCCGATTTGATTACTAGAACATTTTGTTTGTGGAATATAAAAGTGGAAAAAAAGAAAAGTCCAAAGAAAATATCCTACTCAAATTGTGACCTTTATTCCCAGTTAATTACCTCTTTATCTCTAAACCAAACCATTCTTAACCTTTAGTCACTGTCATTAAGTTCTTATAAATTTATAATGCTCCCTGGTAATAAATATCTCCTGCATTGGCCAATAGTTTAACAAGCCTTGATAGATTAGAATAATCATGTTTAATTTATGTTAAATTATGGTTGATGGACATGGTAAACTTTCGTTTGATTGGACCGGCCCTATTAAAGGTTCCGAATTTTATTAAGTTTGCTTTAATTACTTTGATTAATCGAATAAGAAAGTGTGTAATAGTGATTATGCATTACTACAGTTTATGAACATATTGCCATCTGTCCTAGTTAGTGTTTCTTCTGCTTTGTCAATATGCATTCGTTATCGCTGCATTAGTTAATTAGTAGTTGTTGTGGCACGAGTTTATTGAATGGGGAAAGACCAATAGTATAAAATAGATTGTTTACAGAATTAATCTTTGGAGAAATGGGTAGCTGGAGAAGCTGGTTTTCCTTCAAGAACTCACTTCTTCACCATTCAAGAGGCATGCCTTTTAGGTTTACTTCATTCCTCAAGCACAAAACCAAAGGTACGTTCGTATTTAGCTTTCGTAGTTTAGCATACACACCGAGCATGTATATTGTTATTTTAAATCCTAACATTAGTTATGATCGCAGAAAATAAAGCTGGTTTGATGAGTCTTTACAAGGACATGGAAGCATGTGAAGGGTATGCAGATATACAAGTGATGTGGAAGATGATTCACTCTTCTTCTCTTCCCATAGACCACAATAGGGAGATGAGAACCAAAAGAGTTTGCTTTAGGAAAACTTAACTGTTCTGTTTCTGAAAACTATGTACTTCTACCTTAAGCTGCTGTTTTCTAAGGCTATCAAGGTAGCAGTATATACTATACTGTAATGTAAACAAAAACAAATTAGTGGATAAATTACCAAAAAGAAAAACAAATCGGTGGATGGAAGATAGCTATCCCTGATCTTTGTGTGCAGTCATGGTCTTTCACGACCAAGATGTTAAACAGCTAATTTTTGATGTTTTACTTGTCCATGTGTGTGTTCATTCCTTCAGAAATTTAAGGTGTAGGATACAGGTACGAATTTTAGATCAACCAAGATAGTTGCATAATCACCATGGAAAGAACACCCATTAAACATATACAATAAGATTATAGACAAAAGATTATAACTGCAGGGGAAGGATTATTATGTTTACTTGCAAGAGATACAGTTTTGTAAGTTTGAGAATCAAAATCATTAACAAATCATATTAAAGCATTTGCTATCATCATTCATCAAAATACCTCCTCTTACAATCTGATCGTTGATACTAAAGAACAAATTATGTGTTTGAATGTATAGTAATTGTTAACCAAGCAAGAATATATAAATTATGACAAGGTGAGAAAAGTGAGTTAATGTCGACCACTGGTAGCTGGCAGACACTGGATTTATATTTTATTTCTTTACGCAATTCAAGAATCTCGCATAAAAAATCAAAATCAAAGAGCATTGATGAAATGAACTTGTCTCAAGCAAGTTTGTACCGTCCACATAACACTCATTAAGAGTTCAATAACTAGAGGGACCATTGTTCTTTTATGATAATATAAGGACAATGGTTTCCCGTCAAAGACTATTTTGCTAATATGCTGCATTTTTTTGGTTCTGATATCTATGATGTTGAGGTTATTAGGCTACTTTCTACTATAAATTTTAAAAACCAAGGGACTTCTGGCCACCACGCGTCGATGGTGCTGCACGACAATTCTATCTTCTTGCTTTTGTCTTGAAAGTGAAGGGGCAGTGTGATGGGAGATGGAACTTCATTGTGATAGCAAGAGTTTGTGAACACAATTACATGCTTTAAGTATAGGCTTGTTTGGCACATATTCTTCTTTATGGAACAGTTCTGCCTTGATATTCAGCTGTCCTCCCAATGATTTTTCTCTATGATAATCTTTTTTTACAAATCAATATTAATTGCAAAAGCACAATAATTACCCAGGTTAACTTTCATAGGAGATCACTATCTTTTGGTGTATCTGATGAATAAAATAATTACATATCTGAATAGTATTGATGTGCATATTTTCTAAGTTGTGTTAATTGTAAAGATTAGAATGGAGTGAAATAACTTGGAAAAGAATGGAGTGGAATAGAAGAATTGGTCTAAAGAGTGTTTCTTAGATCATATCCAAAAATATCAATCTTTATTTGTCTTTCCCAAAAGATGAGAAAAAGAAATGCTCATCTCCACAACTTGATTCTTGTTTTGCATCTTTCCCATATATAACATTCAATCAAGTCAATTTTTTCTCCATATTCCTCCATAATAATTCTTGCATTCTTGTGTATGGCCACAAGCCTTTTCAACTTACTGAGAAAGCGATACCAAGAGCCTGTTTGTCACTATATTTATAAGTCAGAAACAGGCTTTTAAGTCCATATTAGTTTTCTAGATGAAAATTTGTGAAAAATGATACTATTTTATTACTATTAAATTGTAGAACCAACTCAAGGTCCTAGAACTTTATAAATTCTTTCCCATACTGCCATCCACCTATCACTCAGTCTCACTATGGCCACTACTGTCACCGCCTCGGATTACTACCCGGAAATCGCTGT
Source organism: Saposhnikovia divaricata (assembly GCA_036435485.1). Classification (NCBI taxonomy): domain Eukaryota; kingdom Viridiplantae; phylum Streptophyta; class Magnoliopsida; order Apiales; family Apiaceae; genus Saposhnikovia; species Saposhnikovia divaricata. The sequence goes on along the minus strand of CM071599.1, from coordinate 183,117,031 downwards.
TTCTTCGTCGACCCATGATGGCCTTGAGTTCTGGCAATTCATGGTTGCTGGCTCAGTTGCTGGCTCTATCGAACACATGGCCATGTTTCCAGTTGACACCCTTAAAACAAGAATGCAAGCTATTGGTTCATCATCTTCAGCAACTTTTTCAGCTCCAGTTATTAATCTTCGACAATCACTCAGCTCAATTTTGAAGATTGAGGGTCTTGCTGGACTATATAGAGGCGTTGCTGCAATGGGTATTGGTGCAGGACCAGCACATGCAGTGTACTTTTCAGTTTACGAGACTTTCAAGAAATCTTTATTAGCTCATGGGAATGCCAACACTTCAGCTGTCCATGCTGTGTCTGGCATTTTCGCAACTGTTGCTAGTGATGCAGTGATCACACCAATGGATGTGGTTAAACAGAGATTGCAGTTAAAGAACAGTCCTTATAAAGGAGTGTGTGACTGTGTGAGAAGGGTCATGTTTGAAGAGGGATTTGGAGCTTTTTATGTGTCTTACAGGACTACTGTTTTGATGAATGCGCCTTTTACTGCCGTTCATTTTGCAACATACGAAGCTGCCAAGAAAGGTTTGATGGAGCTTTCACCGGATAGTGTGGCAGATGATGAGACCTTGTTGGTTCATGCTACCGCTGGTGCAGCTGCTGGTGGATTGGCTGCTGCTGTTACGACTCCTCTCGATGTTGTCAAGACTCGGCTTCAGTGTCAGGTGAATCACAATTACTCCCTCCATCTCACTATATTTTACACTAAAAGTAGAAGCAAAACGTCTATAAATTCATAAGGGTAATGGGAGACTTTGTTATTTACTCTTTACTAATGCTGTTGATCCCGGCCATCAATTCAATTCAGATTAACTAAACAGCACAGAACATTCTCTTGCTGTCTTGCATATTATAGTAGGGATAAGCTGAATATGAGATCAACACACATCAGACCTGCAAGACGATTATGTTTTATGTACTCCGTAAATGCAAGTAGATGATTCTGCTGAATATCGTTATCAGGTGAAAAAAAGTAGGAAAAATTATCAATTTCATAAGATTATATGCTTTATCCGATGAAGAAATTATCCCATACACCCAACAGTCACTGCTTGATAAACTTCTACCTTTTCACCTACATGAGTTCCATGAATATCATATTTTGTAGATATCTTGCACATTTGCTCTCCTTTTAGCAGGCACTAGAGGCACACACACAAGATTATTTCTAGGTTTTTTTCATGTATATCGAAGTAGATATGATTACAATTTTGGTTTTGTAACTGCTTTAAATAAAACAGGGCGTCTGTGGATGTGATCGATTTTCTAGTTGTTCAATTGGTGATGTTATACAAAGCATAGCAAAGAAGGATGGTTATGGTGGGCTCATGAGAGGGTGGGCTCCGAGAATGCTTTTTCACGCACCTGCTGCTGCAATATGCTGGTCTACTTATGAAGCAGCAAAGAGTTTCTTTCAAGAACTTAATGGCCGAACCAATCCTGGTTGATCAAATGATAGGGAATGTCGGATTTGCTAAAACCAATCACAATCTAGTTATCCGAAGGAAAATGTAAATTGTTTATATCTGATAAACAAATAGCTCGAACAGAAGTGTGCAACACCTGACCAGCAGTAATCTCAATAATCATGTGGAGTATTCGGGGCGCTGTGAAAATGCTGTAAATCATCTACATTCACCATGCCTTGCATCCCATACATGTACTAGATGATATTATTATTGTACTTCAATAATTAATTTATTTCTGTCTAATCCATATTTAAATCTCAATTTATTATAGAGTTATAGTTAAATGACATTCAAGCATAAAAAAAAGTTCTAGATGCCTATATATCTGAACAATTAAAGGATTTCCAAATGGATCCTTTATTCTAAACCAGCTCTGTTGGCATTTAAATTATTCTACCATGGGTAGTATGATATAGATATTACATTTACTTTGATTCAAGCAGCAATCTAGCAACTAGAAGTTATAACCAAGGGAACGAGTTCTTGAGCCGGGATGTTTTATGATATATTAGAATTAAAACATTTCTTCTTCATATGATATTACGGCATTCCTTCTATGACACAGTGAAAGACTTCAGAAGCAATGATTTGAATATTGTGGAGGAACTTTTGATCTTTAACCATATTGTATACAATCATAAATTATGAAAGTGAGACTTACAGCAAGGAAACGAGGTAAATGATCAAAAAGCCTTCAAGACATTTGATATATGGTGATGTATTAAAGCAATGCTGCCCAACTCAAAATTTTGCTACACGAACTCCAGCTCTTTGATACTCATAAGCCTCTCTACTTCTTGTTTTCTTCATTCCAGCTGTGACATAAAGTTTTGATCCTTCACAGGTGATGCATGTTACTTGTGCCCACATCATCCCCTTTGTTTTCATTCCTTCCACATCTCTTAACTTTCCTTTCTCCAGATATCCAATCACATGAGTGTAAAATTTCAAAACAGAAGAGTCTCTGTAACCTACTTCACAGATTGCAGGTATGTACACTGTTAATCTTTTCGTCTTTTCATTGAACTCGTAGTTTGTGGCATCACGAGGAAATATGCCTACTGGCAAGTCATACTCCTGAAGCAGTTCTGCTAATGGCTTTTGCACTGATCCTGTAAATGGAAAACTCGTCCATAAACATCTCAGAACATGCTTTCAGACTCAACAGAAAAGGAACAAATTTCACTCTGAGGCGAGGGCCCAAAATGAAGAAGTCCAACTTCCTAGCACCATATCGTATCACTAAGTTCGTATACCAACTAATATGTCAGTGTCCAGCATAGGTTAATAATACTCTCTCTAGCCCTTCGAAATCATGCAATAGATTAAAATTTGTAACCTAAATATCATTATTCCTTTATTTCTTTGAAATTTCCTATTGACCAAAGAAAGACAGAGTCACAGCTGGTACCAATTTTTGAAAAGGATTTCCATTGTTCTAGAATTGTTGTACCTTTCATGCTTGCTTAAGGATCCCTGTATTTGACAGGGAGAGTTCTACCTTTATAGTAGTTAAGATAAAGACACAATTTCATCTGAATTCAACACGTAAGAAAACAAGATTATGATACTGATACTCACTTCATTTTCATTATCTTAATGGAATCTATAACACAGAAGCTTTAAATACAACACCTATTGTCAAAAAGAACTCATCATTACAGTATATAAGCTAAAAAACCAAAATGAAACGATTGAGCGAAAGAGTGCTACCTTTTACTTTGTTCACCAACCATGTTGCTCCTCCTTCAATACTGTTTGACATCGACTAACAGAAGAAGAAAAGATCGGTATAAAGAATAAATCTATGGATAACTCGCTTAGAGACATTGAAAAATAAAAAGTTTTGGAGCAGCACATCCATTGATACAAAGAAGATGGTATCCAGGATATTTCAAAAAGAGAATACTTTTCCAAGGGCCATAATAGAAGCACATCACAATTAGTTCACATGATATCAACCTTCATTTCAATTTATTTATTCACTATTGCCTGCAACTCTGAAAGTATTTAGTCTGTCTATATTGTTTACATAATAGCTGATTATCTAGCCCAAATGACAATTCAAACTTGTTTTATTAATTGACACCGCATAATCCTATAGAAAATTCACACCTTCTTACCACTATATGATATGTTAATGCTTAGCAGGAAATCGGTGATGGCCATAACTTTCAGATTGCAGTGTTCCTTCATTAATCCTTACTCAGCCACACCTAAAAGCTTCATCGCATAGAGTTCTTAATTTTCTCAATTATCAAACAACAAGATCAATCAACTTTCAACAGATAAAGTCATGGCCAGCTTCATGTTAAGGACAATTTACCTAAAATGTGTCATGCTTAATACTCCCCTTCTCTCGGTAAGAAGAGACCGATAGTTCAAGATCGAGGGTTTGAGCCTCGGTGCATGCATGAGCGAGTACTTAAATTTCAAGAACACAACCTTTACAAAGAAAAATTGAGGACAAACATTTTCCGGGGCCTAACATGTAAAATTTAGGCGAAATTCGAATAGATATTTAACATTTCAGAAGAATCTCGCAATGCAAACATATAAAACATCCGGGCAAACAAGAATATGAGCATAAATATGATATAATACAGAATGCTTTCAAGAAAAAAAAAAGTTAAAATACAGAATAAAAAAGCTTACATTGATACTATTACCAACGGAACCGAGCTCCCGGGTGGCTCTTTGATTAAACCAGTAAGAACCCACCTTACCAATAATCTGATCCATTTACTATACTCGTTCAATCTCTCGAATTCTTGCAAATTTGAAGTGATGTTACGATATTGAATTGGGAAAGGAACAGGGGAGGTCTTTTGCTCTGGTTTTTGAGGAATTAAATTGCAAAAAACAAAACAAAATAATAAAAACAATTAACTTTTTAGTCGAAACACCTTAAAATTTGCCACAAATAATAAGTGAGTATGAAATTTTCTTTTATGTATTAAACAATTTTCATATATTTAATTTACAGTGTAACGATTTTATCATACTGAAACCGTACCAAGGATATAAATAAAATTATTCGGGTTTAACAATCACTTAATTGATATTTAATTTAATTCCTATACATAATATGTCTGGTTTGAATTATTATTTTTGCAATGGTGTGGATTTGTCTGACTTACTTTTTTTTTTTTTTTTACGAAACAGGTTTTTGATGGCAGCCTCATACTCTACTCAGTTCCAACCTGCTTTCAACCCCGAGGACCCCAAACGATATCCTTGGTTTGCTCCTTTACCCTCTTATGAATCTGCATTTGATCAGTTTGCAGATTCATATACTCTTGTTACTGTCAAAAGCATCCCCGGTGTCTTTGACTCTTTTTAAACTTCATATGTAATATATTATATGTTGCTATTTTCTTATTAGCATCCTCTGCTGAGAGCTATCAGGATGTGACTAAAAGAAATGGGAGGCTAAAACAAGAGAGGAAAAGCTACTCGTGTTACTGGATTAACTTGTGAAAAAAGATTATGTGGCAGACCTTCATCACAGAGAATAGCTGATACTGGAAATGCAGCCAAAATCAGTGCTAGGTAAAGATAGGAATTCGACAGAAAGGTTTAGTCTGATGGAGGAAGTAGAAATCATGTCAAAAGATGCCCTTGGAGAAAAATAAAAGGGGGCGACCAACAGCAGGAGGCTTGGTCTTCAGAGGTCTTTAGATATGCTTGAGAATAAAAAGAAACAGATTTGCTACACAAAAGAGATGGTGGAGGCAGTGGAAACTGAAACAAGTGAACTGTTGGTTCTCGAACTGAAACTTAAGGAAGAAACTGAAACAGTTGGAGCGCAGAAGTAGGGACTTGAGGTAGAAACTAATAAGATGAAAGAGCTTATGAAAGTAAGTGGCAATCAATCATCAAGAAACGGAAATTACTGCAAACGGAAGCAGAGTGCATTGCTCTAGAGAGAAAAACTGTAGACAAGATTCTAAAGGATGAGCTTAACAGCCTGAAAATATTGAAGGATGAGCTTAATAGCCTAAAAATGTTGAAGGATGCGATGGAGGGTCAGTACAAGCATGCCAGTGAATCACATTCTCAGGATAAGGAAGCATTTATGATTTCGATGGATCATGAGCGTTCAGAGTGGTTTAGTAAGATTCAGGAAGAGTGTTCAGTATTCTTGCAGGGAATTGAGGTGCAAAACAAGGATCTAGAAGATCGTCTTTCTAATAGATGTAAAAAGAGATGAAAAGTTATCTAGCGGAAGAGAGAGCTTTTAAGGAAGAAATGAGAAAAGTTTTACTCCAGATAGATTCACTCTGGGGAACATTGGCCAGGGAAACTGAGCAAGTTAATCTGGAATTAACTAGACTTGATACTAAAAGGAGAGAAGCCAATTTGGACCATAGGAGCAGACACAAGGAATGGGAAGAGCTAAAAAATTCAATTGAAGAATTTAAGTTGTAGAGGCAAAGGGAATCGATGCATGCTAATAGAGAAGAGGTTTATGGGCAGATTGGGAACCTAAAGCAAGTGGAAGATAATGCTATTGGATTTGATGCATCTTCTGGCAAACGATAAGGGATTCTTTCCCCTCCACTCTCGAATTCTTTTTCATGCCTCAGACGGAGTGCTAGCACTTCTTTAGAGCAGCGTAACAGTAAAATAACACATTCAGAGGAGACAAGTAGCCCAAGGTACTTCTATATCTTGATCAATGTTGAAGACTTCTTTAATTTCAAATTTTTATAATGTTATTCTAATTTGTTCAGTTCCTGTCAAAGTGGCTTATATGATTTACTTGCATCTTCCCATATAACCTAACGAGTTAATTGCACTCTGCATCCCCTAGCTTTACTTCAATTTCAATTATGTATATGTAGTTTCATAAATTGCACTTTGCATCCCCAAACTTTAGATCATAAGTCAAATCACAATCCCTTATACATTTTCTATCAAAAATAATATTGTTTTTAACGAATACATTAACAAATGTGATATAAAATGATTGCAATGATGATATAATTATAGATTTTAAACATGTAACTAATTTTACACTCTTTAAATTATAATTTAATATTATTTTTTGACCATTAATCAATTATATTATATTTGTAAAAAATTAAACTAATATGTTTCCATTAAATAAAGTTGTGACTATTATGATATATGATACGTATAAAATCATTAAAATATATTTGTACCATCTTGAAATATAAATTATATAATCACTACACAATTTTATATCGCATTTGTGAATACAATCGTTAAAAGAAATATTATTTTTGATAGTAAACGTATAAGGGATTGTGATTTGACCTATAATTTAAAGTTGGGGATGCAAAGTGCAATTTATTAAACTACATATACATAATTGAAATTGAAGTAAAGCTAGGAGATGCAAAGTGCATTTACCTCTAACCTAACTCCCGTAGATGCTAATGAGACAAGTACTCCAAGGTAGTTGAGTTGTATATCTTCTCTATCACACTCTACTTTGTTCACATTGTTGGTATAATTATGAGTTATTATTCTTCAGTCGAAATCCATTCATTTTTGCGGTAGTGGCTTGTATAATTCGTTTACATCGTCCAATTTACTCTAGTATGATTTGTGCATGAATCAGTGGAGTACATAATGAACCCGCCGTGATCATGCCTGTGAACCTGAATGCAGAATATGCTAATGAGACTTGTACCTAAGAAACTTCTATGTCTTTGTCTATGAATTTCAATTCTTGTATCCTAATCCATTCTTTTTCTCCGAAGTGGCTTTATATGATTTGTTTGTATCATCCAATCCATTCTAATCTACATTTATTCTTTTCTTTAAATAAGTTATCCAACTCCGACGTATCATGGGGGACCAAGAATACACTGATAAGATTGTAACTATCAGGTACCTATTTCTGAACCTGACCATTGTTGAGCTTGCTATCACTTTTGTTGTTTAGATTCAGGTACCTATTTCTGAACCAGACCATTGTCGAGCTTGCTATCACTTTTGTTGTTTAGATTCGAATTTCCAACTATACTATCGAAATATGTATTATTAGGTTGCACCTTTGTTCGTTACTTTGTTATTATTATCCAGATGATAAACTGATTTACAAATATTCCAGCTCGCTAAATTCTGTTTGTCAAGCTTAAAAACCTGTATCATTACTCTACAAATTTCTCATTCATAACTGATCTTGGTTGATAATGACATACTGATTTCTTACAACTCAACCGAAAGTTCTTAAAGTTTTAGCCTCTGCAACTTTATACCATTGAGCTTATTATAAGATAAGGCGTCTTAAGCTAGTTTAAGGACATCTTCTAATGTGATAATATATGGCCTTATTGTTTATTCACTTCTTTAACAGTCCTGTAGTGATATTTGCGTATTGGTCTTCAGCATGCTATTACATTTTGGTTTAATCTTCCTGATCATTTTTTCTTGCTTGTTTTTAACATTGTCACTCTGTATTTTTTCTGGATATCCCTCGCCTGCAGAATCGGAAAGAAGCATCGTCTCGGAGGATAGATGAGACGCTTGAAGGGAATGATGACATTGTACCAGTCTGAGTGGGTAGCAAAGTTTAAAGCCTTCTTGAGATAGATAGGTATCAGGAACTTTTGAGAGTTCCCAGTAGAATAGTCCAGGTGACAAAGGTACCAAAAGTTGAACTGTGATTATGCACCTCTGGAAATTATTGCGAAAAATGAGATTTTAATATAAAAATATATATAATATATTATATTCTCATTCTCATTTCCGATCGATACCTCATAACTTAAACGGTGCCGAATGTATCTTTCTAATAGTATTATAAAATTGGTAGTGCACAACATTACATGAATCCACGAACTTTATTTTAAAAAACGATAGAAGTTAAAAGCACCGAAGCAACATATGAGTCTGAAAAGTTATTTTTTTTTTTTTAATATTCATATACACGCACACACCCACCTTATAACTAACACGGAGATATCAAGAAAAGAAAGGTAAGTTCGGAAAGTTTAAAAACATAAAAGTTAAAAGTTAATCGAACATAATTTTCTTTTAATATAAACTAGTTGATAAGGTCGCGTTTCGCGACGGTGTTACAATTTTTTTTTAAATTCAATATTATTTATATTAAAATTTAATAGTTACATAATCTTCTCTAATAAATCGATTTTTGTTAAACACAATTTTTTCGATTGAACCGCTCTCTCGTTAAAACCGAAATCTCAACTTTAACATATATTATAAAGACTTATATAATGAGTTTTATCCATAAAAATCTAACCCTGAAAATAAAAAAAATATATGACATCAGTATTAAATTCTAATAGCTAAGAGCATCTTCAACAACCTCTTCATTTTGGCTCTTAAGTGAGATTTGAGGAGAGAGAAGAAAAAAATGAGCTCCAAGAGACTCTTAGTCACTCCTAAATTCACTAAAAATGTAATCTCTCTCCTCAATTGTAACAGTTCCTATCCACTCCTAACTAATATTTTATACTAAATTTATAAGATACATTCTCTCTCTTCCCCACTTTTCTTTTGTCTTTTCATGAATTCACTTACTTTTAATAATATAAAATTAAATAAGGAGTGAATATAAAGAGTATTGTTGGAGATGAATGTACATTAAGTTACTAAGAGCAAATATTTTATATTATATTTAAGAGTGGGTTAAGAGACTCTTGGAGATGCTCTAATACAATCTTTTCTAGTGAGCCGTCTTCCCGTTAAACATGTTTCAAGCCGCTCTTATTTGGAACCGAATTCTAACTTCATTACATATTATTGATGACACTGATCTTATAAAATAAATTTTTTTTCTTAAAAATTAAAACGTTAAAAGAGAGTAAATTCCAATTTTTGCATTCTTTAAACTTTCTAATATTTATGGAATTTTAAACGATGAAAATACATCTTATCTTTTCTGTATATTATAGATATTCCTGTATTTATTTATACCTTCCGCATGGGAATGTCTTTCTGTTATGTTAACCCATTAATTTTTTTAAATACGAAGACTTTTCGTTACGGGAATAATAATGAATTTGTGGATATATTTTTCTACTGCAAGTATAATTAATTTGTATAAAAAAGTTAAAATAAAGGATTTCTAGGAAAAAAGATATATAATTTTATAAAATCGTATAAAACGTCTCTACCGTCCTCGTATTCTACTTCCAATAAAACATTTTATTATATATGTTCTTTATATATTCAAACATATTTTCGATCTCCAATAATTTTTTAAATTATATGCGTTTTCTTTAAATTCAAACTCTTCTTCTCTATAAATTAAAACTCCTATTTTACTTACATAAAACTCTTAATTATATTTTCTACAAACATTTATTTTACTTCCAATAGAAACTTTAATTATATGTCTTCCCCATGGTTCTAAAAATCCCCGATTTAGCCGATTAATCCTCTGTAAGGTAATCAATCGATTCGATTTTTGAAATCCGATGATTCTTGTGAATTTATTTAAAATAATATGTTTAATTGTAAATTAGAATAATATATTAAATATTATTATAATATCCGATTAATCCTTCCGATTAAATCGGTACCTCAACCGATTACCGATTTTTACAACCATGGTCTTCTCTATAAATTCAAACACTTCTTCTCTATAAATTAAAACTCCTATTTTACTTACAATAAAACTCTTAATTATATTTTCTACAAACATTTATTTTACTTCCAATAGAAACTTTAATTATATGTCTTCCCCATGGTTCTAAAAATCCCCGATTTAGCCGATTAATCCTCTGTAAGGTAATCAATCGATTCGATTTTTGAAATCCGATGATTCTTGTGAATTTATTTAAAATGATATGTTTAATTGTAAATTAGAATAATATATTAAATATTATTATAATATCCGATTAATCCTTCCGATTAAATAGGTACCTCAACCGATTACCGATTTTTACAACCATGGTCTTCCCTATAAATTCAAGCTCTTATTCTCTATAACTTTGAACACCTGTTATGCTTCTAATATGTTAAAGGATAGTTTTTTAGTTATTAATATTTAAAATCCTAAAATTCTTAATAAATACAAAATATATTTATATTCTATTACATCATCAATATTAAATTTTAATATTCAACACGGTCTTCTCTAATGAACCGCTTTCTCGTTAAACACGGTTATTCATATTAAGCCGCTCTTTCGTTAAGATAAAAAAACAAAACTTTTACATATATTACTTGTATAATATTGTTTATCCTTAAAAATTGAATCCTAAATATATATATATATATATAGCTAATACAATCTTTTATAGTGAATCGTCTTCCCGTTGAACACGTTTCAAGCCGCTCTTATTTGGGATCGAAATTTCAACTTCAATACATATTATTAATGATACTTATCTTATACAATAATTTTTTTCCTTAAAATCAAAACCTAAAAATAGAGTGAAGTCAAATTTTTATGGAGTTTTAAAAAATGAAAATACATCTTATTTTCTTTTTATATTATAGATACTCATGTATTTATTTAGGGTTCTTGCATGAGTATGTTCGTTTACTATATTAACACGTCAATTCTTTTCTTTTTAAATACGAAGATTTTTCTTATCAGAATAGTATTGCATTTATGAATAAAATTTCCTAATAGAAGTATAATAAACATATAAAAAAAATTATAATTTTAGAAGATCGTAAAAGATGCATGTTACCACCGTCCTTGTATTCTACTTCCAATAAACTATTTAATTATATGTCTCCTCTATATATTCAAACACCTATTCTACTTCCAATAAAACTTTTAATTGTATGTTTTTTCTATAAATTCGAACTCTTATTCTCTATAAATTCGAACTCCTATTTTATTTCCAATAGAACTTTTAATCATATGCCTTATAAATGCCTATTATACTTCCAATAGAACTTCTAATTATATGTCTTTCTTATAAATTCGAATTCTTCTCCTCTATAAATTTGAACATGTATTCTATATTTTATATTTATTAGTATTTAAAATCCTAAAATTTTAAAAAATCAGAGAAATAAATTGAGAACATTCACTCAAGCGTGTGAAATTAATTCTCGAGTGTTATTTGTACAAAATGCCCCCATTTGTAGTTTCTTAAAATCCATCAATTTTTTTTTGGGTAAACAACATTAGATTAGAAGACGAGTTTAGAGACTCGTTTGGTTACAGCTCAAGGAAGTAGATATGCTAGAACAGACTCTAGCCTCTTGAAAACACTGCGCCACAAACAAATTTACCACTATGGTTACCGACTCTTACAACTATGCTACCCGACTATGATTGGAACTTGAAAATATCATAGATTATATCTTACAAAAGGACTACTGCACCACTTCAGTTATGAACTCTCATGCAACTTGTACAGGGATCGCATCTCCTGCAAAGACATATCCATCGACAGCTGCTATACCACCCTGGAAAGCTTCCTCCATCATGATCTCTTCTATGTTGTTTTTCTCATCCATCTCTCTGTCTACATTGTGCGAAGGTTGCACAATGACTTGGCCCAAACCTAGAGAATCAGTCTGGTCTGAGAGAAGCACTGCATCATCAAAATCTTCAGGGTCTGGAGCCTCATTCGGGATGAGTATATCCTGAAAGCTAGGATGATCAAGTCCGTAGCCCAGATCCCAGTCCAGCAGTTCCTCGACTCCTCCAATGGACCTGTTGAAGGTGTAAAGTTCGCTACAAAGTCTTTTTCCCAGCCTCGAAACAAAACGAGCTGGCTTGTTGCGTGCAGGATAAATGTAAGAGACCATGCACTGCCAACGAGGGTCATTGATGCGAGTGTCAATCTGAGTGGCTATGTCAAACACTCCCCTTGGAGCTCCAATGTGAAAGTTTTTCATCACTAAGAAGGCTTCAAGGTTATCAGTTTCGAGAATGACTCTACGATATCCTATCCTGAAAGCTCTTTTGAGAGGGATGAAGATTGCCCAGAGTTGGTTACCAAGAGGGGTTAGTTGTGGTATGACTCCTACTGTCAGGTGCTTTAGTTCACCATCCGAGTTGCGATACACTGCCCTAATACCAGAGTAGAAACCATTAGGAGAGGGGATTGGGGAAGAGGTACCGTGTACATTGATTTTCAGTACACCTTCAGGAGGGGGGATCCAATGGTATGCCATGAGCTAAAAGAGTATTTGCAAGAGGGAAGTGTGAGTAAAGGTGATGAGTGAACAAGTAGTACTCTCAGCTGAAGATTAAATAAGGGGAAAGACGCTCAATCAAACTATGCCTTAATTGCTGTAAAATGGTCTTCACATCAAACAATTACTCCTGCAATAACTCTAATCCCATTTGCAACCTGAATATGCTCTGTACATCTTAACGTCAGTCAGAATTGTTTCCCCAAGTAGCAGCAAGTTTAGATTTGTATAGTTGATGTGGTTAAGCTTCTATTAATAGCCTACTACTTATTAAACACTTATGGTTAGGAGAGTAAATGCAATACTACTATCTCTTCTAGAAGGTGGTGACTCAATACTGTATGTGTATAGGATGATTCAAACTCTACAATCAAGCAATCTGCGCTTAAAAAAAGATCTTATTCTTCGAGTTTAAGATAGCCATGCAGCTAACATTTTGGTTCTCTCCCTACCTTCTTTTGCCAATTTATCTGCTTCTCTATTGTGTGATCTTGGAACATGTTCCACTCTAATATTGGCCACAGAGTTAATGAGATGTTTACCTGGCATGTCTATAGGATTCATATAGTCAAAGTATACCTTGCAATGCATAAAATAATCCCGAAGCTGAATTGAGTCCGTTGCTATGATGCACGTATCTTGAAAAATTCCTTTTCCACTAATTGCCTCTAATAAGAACAGTAAGGCATATAATTCCACCCTCCACCCCTTGTAATTTGGACACGGTCCTGTGAAAATATATGTAAGCGAGTCAAATGACTTACAAATAAACCCACCTACTCCTGCAGTTCTTGTGTGTTGAGTTTGCTTCCAGGATCCATCTATAAAGCCAACTAACTTAGCCAGGCCAAACCATTTGTCCATTAGTAGCCTAAAATTCCATTTAGCATGTTGGGAATATGCGTTTAATGGGTTACTTTCCCACTGGATTTTGAATTCTTCATTGATAGTTCCATAGGCTAAGCTCCATTCCCATGCTCTCATCCTAACTAGCATGTTGATTGTATGCATGGACATCTTAACTTTGGAAAAGATGCACTCATTCTGTGCCAGCCACATTGTCCACAGCATGGATACAAGGCATGTTCCACCACCTTGTAAGGATACCTTGTTGCAGAAAAAAATGAGAGCTGAGCTAAGATTTGATAATTGATAAGGACTCGTTCTTATGTTTAACCAGTTCAATAAGTTTTCCCAACATGCTTTTGCCAACGAACAATCCCAAAAAATGTGGTTGACATCCTCTATATTTGATTCACACCAGTTACATATGTCAACCTCAATTATTCCTCTGCGTTTGAGCTGTTGAAGAGTGGGTAATGCATTATGTAAAGCAAACCATATGAAGCTCTTAACCTTTGGGGGGACTGGCAATTTCCATAATGTGGACCAGGGACCTTGGATTACGATTTTTTTATCAATAAGATTGTATCCTTCAGAAGTTGTGTATTGACCTTGGTTAGAATCCCAGCATAAACCATCCTTCTTGGTCGAAATTTTACTTAAACTGCTTCTTATAATTTCTTCTAACTCATATGCTTTTAGAATTTCCCATCCCCTTAACTCTCTTCGCCATTTTGGAGGACCAAGTGGTTGAATCCCTTCTCTCAGCATGGAATCGACTGTGATATTCTTGTCTATGAATAACTGATATAAACGTGGGAATTTGAGTTTGAGAAGTTGTTTATGGAACCAATTTGCATTCCAGAATTGAATATCCTCACCATTTCCAAAGGTCCAAAAGAAATCTTTTGGTTCGAACAATCTTAACTCCGAGTATTTCCTTATTCCTGTTATACTTTTCATTATCGGAGATAACTTGTTCTTATATGGAGTTGGGTTGCAGATAAAGTGCACTCCATATTTCGCCTTGAGAAGTTTAACCCATAGTTTTTTGTCTTCTTTTTGAGCTCGCCACCACCATTTTGCTAACAGAGCAATATTTTTGCATTCTAATCTTTTAATTCCCATACCTCCTCTTGCCCTTGGGGTGCATATGATGTCCCATTTTATCATATGTAATTTCCTGCGAGTTGTGTCAGAATCATTGATCTCTCCCCAATAGAATCTTTTATTTAAGAGTTGTAGGTTGGACTGAATTTTCTTTGGCAGTCTATAAAGCGATAACCAGTATATTGGGAGCGCATCCAGGGATGCGCTTATTAGTGTTTGTCTCCCTGGTTTGGATAGGGAATTACACCTCCAATTGCTGAACTTTGTTTTTACCTTCTTCACTAAAGGCTTCCAGAATGATAATCTTCTTGGAGAATTGCCAATGGTTGCTCCCAAGTAAGTAAAAGGAAGAGAACCAACTGCACATCCTAGCCATCTCGCCCACTCTGACGCTTGGCTGGGAGTAGAACCCGGAGCAAATAGAGTAGATTTTGAGTAGTTTATTCTGAGGCCTGTTAGCATTTCAAAGATGGTTAAGATAATCTTGATTCCTTTTACTCCGTCCCAAGAATCTTCTAGGAAAAGGATCGTGTCATCCGCAAATTGTTGGTGAGTTAGAGATAAATCGGTTCCCACTAAAATTCATTTTATGAGACCCACATTCGAAGCCTTCTGAAGCAGTACATGCAATGTTTGTGTTATCAAGATGAAGAGCATTGGGGAGATAGGATCTCCTTGTCGTAGTCCTCTTCCCATGCAGAATTCTCTAGAAGGACTACCATTCACTAAGATTGAAGGTTTTTCTGTGGAGATAATAGACATAATCCAAGACATCCATTTCGCACCAAATCCCATTCTCTGCATAGTGTGCATCAAGAAACCCCAATCCGTTTTATCAAATGCCTTTTCGAAGTCGAGTTTGATGATTATCCCTTTACTCTGCCCAGTTTGGATGGAATGCACCACTTCACTAGTTATTAGAATGGAATCTGAGATGAGTCTTCCCTTGATAAAAGCTGTTTGTTCTTCAGCAACTAGCTTATATAGAACAGATTTCAGCCTATTTTCCAATAATTTGAGCAAAATCTTCATTGTGCAATTTATTAGACTGATAGGTCTATAATCTTCTATCTTTGAAGGCTGAGGCACTTTTGGGATTAGGGTTATGAATGAAGAGTTAAAACCTCCTGGAAGGAAAGATGTCTCATGGAATTCGTTTAAAATGTGCCACATGTCATTTTGAATTGCTGGCCAAATGAACTTGATGTATTTGGCATTGAACCCATCTGGTCCAGGAGCTTTTGACGGATTTACTTGTTCCAATGCCAGAAGGATCTCATCTTTGTGAAAAGAAGCCTCCAATAACCTAGCTTCAAAAGGTGCAATTTTCTCTAGATTGAGAGAACCCAAACTGAAACAGTAACAATTTGAGTTTGCTCTGAATCTCTCTTCGAAATGATTTGAAAATAGCTCTTTCACTTCTGATGGGTTTGATATCCAGTTCCCATCCATCTTTATTCCATTAATGTGGTTAATGCTCGATCTTCTCTTAACTTGTGAATGGAAAAATTTTGAGTTCCTATCCCCTTCTTTCAACCAGTTCACTCTCGACTTTTGTTTGAGCATTGACTCTCTTACTTCGTATTCCTTTCTGAGCTGAAGTTCCAAACCATTTTTATTGTGTGAGGATAGTCCTTGATCACATAGATGTAGCTGCTGCTCTAAATGCTTGATTTTCTCTTCCTGGCTCCCATTGACATTCACATTCCAACTCTGTATTTCCTTTCTCAAACCCTTAAGTAGACTGAGAGTTCCCTGATTTGCATTTCTGAGATGTAGCATTTTTTCCTGCATAAGCTGCACAAAGTCTGGGTTTTCTAACCAAATATTGAAAGGTTTGATTGGTTTCGGACCCCAATTCACTTGTTCTTTATCAAACAACAATAGACAAACATGATCTGATGATTTCCTGCCTAAACCTTTTAAAAACCATCTCCTATTTCCTTTATTCATGTTTAGAATTAAAGCTCTATCCAACTTACTACATCTATTACCTGGGCTAAACCAAGTGAAATCACAATTCATGATTGGAACATCCCGCATATTGTTGTTTGCAATCTCATTGTTGAGTAAGTCCGAATCCTTTAACCTGTAACCACAGTTTAGGCATTCTGAGGGTTACCTAATGCTATTGAAGTCCCCCATGATAATAAACAACTCCTCCGAGTAGATCTCTATTAATGAGTGAATTTGCTGCCACATTTCCCTTTTTTTTCATGGACCATAGGAGCATAGACATTGATGAAGTTCTTGATATTACGAGATTGACTTATGCCTCGAATCCAAATCCAGTTATGGCTAGCTCTTCTATTCAACAACGTGAAAACATTAATGTCCCATGTTGTTATCAATCCCCCTGATTGCCCTATAGATGGAGAATCTACCCATTCATGAAGTTTACTATCCCAAATAGAGTCTTTAATTGATTCTGTTAACACGGGGCATTTGGATTCCTGGATAAAGATCATTGCAGGTCTGGACACATCTATTTGTTTCCTGAAATTTATTTTAGCTATGCTGTTATTGATACCTCTAATGTTCCAGCTAAGAATAGATAGATTATCTTCCATAGATAGATTATTTTCCATATTCTTTGTATTTATTATGTAGGATAATCTAAATATCCTTCTCCAGTCCTAACTTCACCCTAATCATGTGTAAGGCCTTATCTCTGTCTACGTTAATTGATACACCCAACAATTCAGAAGCCTCTAGTATTTCCTCTGCTAGATCTTTCAAGACTGGAATATGAGTGTTGGAATCAATAACATTACCTTTGGAGACTTGTGTGCTCTGGATCTTTTCCAAAGGATTCTTCTTTCTCTGTTTAGCTGTTCTGGTTGTTCCTCTCCTCTTTTTTTTGACTTTTGTAGTATAGTCAAAGAATGGAATATTCTTGCACAATCTTCTCGGTCTTCCTCTACGTTTACCCATCGACAATCTTGCAATATTTCTGTTGACGTCTTTATGGGTAAAATCTTCCTGAGAATTTCTATCCCAATTGTCATTCTCACTTAATTCCTCTGGCATTTGTGTTGCTCTTGGTCTTGCATCATTAAGCTGTGATTCTGTGTGATCCATTTGGACAATATCAGTGGAAGAGTCTGATCTATTTCTTCTGTAATTCCACTGATCTAAAACTGATGACTCCCTTTTATCCTGGTCTAGTCCCTCTTGCGAAATGAGCTCTTGGATGTGCTGGGGCGAGATGTCCTTTGTAGTCCCACTTGATATGTTCTGAGTTAGGTGTTCCGGATTCCATACATCTTCAATGTTGTCTTCCAGTATTGATATCTCTTGGAGAGAATTCACATTGATTTCCATCCAGCCATTCCTCCACAATCTCATTCTCTGAATCTGTGTCGTTTTCTCCATTAACACATGGCGTTTCATGTGGGAACCTATCTGGGGAAGAAATCTCCTTGTCCATTCCAAAACCTTTTACTTCTTTTATCTTGATCCAGTAATTCTTCTGCTTAATGATTACTTTCAAAGTTTCTTCTATATCCCGTACCTTGTGGGTTTCTATGCATATTTTTGGTTTCTGTATCATCCCACATTTCATTTCCATGAAGTTTTTTGAGACCGCATATCCCCAATCTCCCACGATTTTCCTCCAGTTCTCTATATTCCAAGCTGGAGAGGGTAGGCCATCAAAATATAACCATGCTATTCTCGGAGGTACTAGATCTAGAATAGTGGCTTGTTTGATTTCTTTGAACCAATATTTTAACATGCCCTGTTGGAATTCCACTTTCTCTTCTATTGATGGATAAATGATTTGGAATTTCCTATGAGTAAAGCCTTTGATCTGCACTCCTATGTAACCATGCAATCCAATTTTTTCTTGTATCATGTCCGCCCATTCCTCCGAGTCAGTAATTCCAATTAGACTCCTTTCCAGTTCGTCCGATTCTTTGTGGTTAATTGCTAGAGATATTGTTCTGTGAGTTGGTTGGGGTTGGATAAAAGAGCTCTTGGTTTCTCTTGTTTGGTGAGTCTTGTCATTCTGAAGGTTTGATCTTTTGAAAGGTTTACGTTGGTCATCTACCTTTGCAGCTTGTGGATGGTTTGTCTTTTGGGGTTCATTCAGTTTGACCATAAGTCGATTGTCCCAGAAGGTCTTACCATTGTAATGTTTTATCATGCTTAAGGCATTTTCCTTGTTCAGTAGTTGAATGAAGCCATATATGTTCCCATAGATATCCCTCTTCTTTGGTAATATTATGTCTTTGATGTCATAATACTTTCCAAAGAAGTTCCAAATTTCCTTTGTAGAACCTAAGAGTGGGATATTGTGAACGAAAAGAGTGTGGACATTTCGTATCGGCATCCTACTTGGATAAGAAGGTTTTAAAGGAGTAGGATGGTTGTTGAGTTTTACCACCTCAGCATATGATCTGTGGTTAACTGCCCCTATTGATGGATGTCTATTATCAAGATCTTTCTCTTCCTCTTCTTCCATCACTGAGAAGGTAGTTTTTTTCCCCTGTTATTCCTGCCTATAACATGCCATCCTTCATTGGTCGGAACTCTGTCTTTGGAAGTACTTCCGGCGCAGATGAACTTAGAATTTGAATTTTGAAAATTCAATTCTCCTACTGTTCTCTCTCTCCTCTCTCCTCTCTCATGTTTAAAGTGATTTAAAATCCATCAACTTGAAAAGCCTTATTCGATCATTCTTATTAATAACAAATTGATTTTCCTATCAAATAAAATAAAAACTTCTATTATATTTGTGCTCAATCATATAAAATTATATACAAATATAAAAAGGTATAACATTTTTAAGGCTCGGAAAACACTTTAAAGTGAAAAAATTTGAAAAAACATGATATTTTGATAAAATTGGAGTTAGTTTGTCATTGTAAAGATGATTAATAAATTGGCCTAAGATTTAATTAAGAGAGTAGGGAGTCTGAGATATATCTCAGGTAAGTTCCCTAAGATACCGAATTTTTATATATAAAAATGGGTTGGCGTTTTAGTAAATTTTTATATATAAAAATGGTGTTCCGTTCTTGATTTTTATATAGCTAGCTTATTATTTTTTATATGGTTTCTTCGTGAATTCGAACTATTTTTTTAAAAAAATCAAAACAAAAATTTAAGAAAAAAATTGAAAAAAAAATATCCATAAATAAATTAGTGAATGTTAGGAATATGTTGTACTTGATGATAACTTCACAAACAATCAAATTGTATAAGTATTGTAGCTGTCAATGGATGAGGATTTATAAATCTATCCGTTGACAGGTAGGTCATCAACGGATGAGGTTTTGTAGCATACTGCAGTATCTCTATGTTATCAATTGATGGTGTTTTTATCCACAGTCATGTTGACCATCAATGGATAGGCAGAATAGGGTAGCCAATTGTAAATAAGCTATGCTATGTAATTCTGTTTAAATGAAAGTGTATCAACGGATGAAGACAGAACTCTATCAACGGATACAACTCAAATCTACAATATCAATGGATACAGCTCAAACTATCATCAATGGATGACAGTGTACAATGTCAACGGATAATCATTAACACTTATTTCTATGCTAAGCTGGAGATTAGCAGTTGATAAAGACAGGTTTGACTGACAGATCACATGGGTTGATAGTAGATACAAAAGCAGTATGGCAGCCATACTTTGGAAACACAGAAAAAAGAAGCATTCCGTTTACACTATGAATACAAGAAAGGTGCAGGGGACATGTCTGTTCACAAGGACAACATTTCGGCTACATGTGTATTTGGAGTGAAGTAGCAAGTCAACTTGAATTAGATTAGTATTATCTTATTCCTGTAGTACTTGTAAACTTGGGATATATAACCAAGTGTAGCAACTCTTTTGAAGCTAAGAAAACAGATACATTTGCTTAGGGTTTTCTTGAATATTCTTAGAAAGCAAAGAGTTGTAAAACGGCAGTTGTGTACATTTGTATCACAGAGTTTTCTTCAAATAAAAGCTTCAGGTGGTGCATTTAACCACCTGATTTTATATGTGTTTGTGCATTAATCGTTATACAGCAATTATCTAAATATAGATTTCTGGAGTTCTTATCAGAAATTTATAAATATCAAGAATTGTATTCAACCCCCCCTTCTACAATTATACAAGTGTGTAATCTGGGAATAACAATTGGTATTAGAGCAAGCTTCTATCATATTTGAAGTTTAAAGATCAACACACTTCCAACATGTCTAAGAAGGATTATGGAGTAAAGATACCAGTTCTTGATAGAGAGAATTACTTTCACTGGAAAGTAAAAATGCTTCTACATCTTGTGTCCATTGATGAGGGTTTTGTGGATTGCATTGACAAGGGTCCTCATGTTCCAATGAAGACTGCAGCAAGAGTTGGCCATGCTGAATGGAGTCTTGATGATATGGCAGAAGTCCACAAAGACAAAACGACCATGAATATAGTGTTCAATGGTCTAGAAACAGACATGGTTGACAATGTTATTAGCTGTACTACCTCCAAGGAAGTATGGGACACTGTTCAAACCCTTTGTGAAGGAACAAAACATGTGAGGGAAAACAAGATGCAACTACTAATCGAACAGTATGAACACTTCCATTTCAAGAGTGGAGAAACATTGAATGATACATTTAGTAGATTTTAAAAGCTACTAAATGGTTTGAAACTGTATGGAAGAATCTATCAAGTTAAAGATTCTAATCTCAAATTTCTGAGATCACTGCCCAAGGAATGGAAGCCAATGACTGTTTCTCTAAGAAACACTCAAGAGTACAAGTCATTTACTCTTGAAAGGCTCTATGGAACTTTAAAGACATATGAGCTGGAAATGGAGCAGGATGAAGAGATTGAGAAGTCCCAAAAGAAAAGTGGGTCAGTTGCACTTGTTGCCAATTTGGAGCAGAAGGAGGAAAGGATAGAAGCTGCTTGTTCTACACCAAACAGGGAGGTTTGTAAAGGTAGAGCAGAATCAAGCATGAGCAAGGAAAAAGTGTCTGAAGAATTGAGTGTCCTTCAGCAGGATGAATTGGATGAGATAGATGAGCACTTAGCCTTTCTATCTAGGAGATTCTCTAAGCTGAAATTCAAGAGAAACTCTGGGATGGCCAAGCCATTTAACAAGGATTATTCCACAAGCAACTTTGTGGATAAATCCAAAATCAAATGCTACAATTGTGGAATTGCTGGTCACATGATAAGTGAATGCAGGAAGCCTAGATTTGAGAACAAGGGAAATCCAACTGAAGCTGTTGACTACAAGAAGAAATATTTTGATCTTCTCAGGAGAAAGGAAAGGCATTCATGACCCAAGAGTATGACTGGTCTGCTGATGGAAATCATTCTGATGATGATGTTGAGTATGTCAACCTTGCATTGATGGCTGATTCTGGAGAGCAGGAAGCAAGTTCAGCTAGCAATCAGGTATTTTCTACTAATCTCTCTGAGCTCACCAAAGAGGAATGCAATAGTGTTATAGATGAAATGTCTACTGAACTATATCACTTGAGTGTTACTCTTAAATCACTTACTAAAGAGAACAATATGATTAAAGAGACTAATCTGTTTTTAAGTGATAGAAATGCTGCTCTAGAAGCTCAATTTCTAGAATTTGAGAAAATGAGAGTTGATTGCAATAATGCTAAAAGTGAACTTGAAGCTGTGTTAAAAAGAGAACTGATTTTAAGAGACCAGCTTGAAAAAGAACAAAGGATAATTGTTAAATTTCAAAGCTGTAGGAATATTTCACAAAATAGAATAGAAGTCCAGGGAATAGAATCGTTTGTGAAGGAGACCTGGACTAAAAAGAAAAAGGAGCTAAAACCTTGCCTTGAGGATCTAGAGACTATTTGTGAATCAACGGATAGTGATCATCCGTTGACAGATGAACCATCAACGGATGAGAGGTATCCATCGACTAACAAAAAGTTTGTTAGTAAGAAGGAACTCAAGAAACTGGATATTAAGTATGGTCCAGTCAACAAGAACTTTGTTACTAGTGAGTGTAGCCAAACCAAATCTAGTGGGAAGGCTAAGGCAGGTGACTTACACAACAAAAAGGCTGTTGGTAAATCAGATAATGAAAAGGTATAAATTAAGGGTAAAAAGAAAAAGAACAGAAATGGTAAGATAGGGATCAACAAGAAAAACAATTATTCTCCTGACAAGTTTGCCCCTAGGAAAACTTGTAGTAATTGTAATAGTGTCAATCACCTATCTTCTAATTGCAAGATTATTAACAAGGCTCCTGTTCATGTACCACAAACTATACCATGTATGCCTGCAATGCCTGGTTTGTATCAAAATGCTAGTTTTTCTAATCCATATGTGAACAAGCCATATGTGTCTAATCCTTATTTTCAATCTGTGAATATGCCACAAATGTCATGGAACATTCCTAGCATGAATAATATGTATGCCAATTTTTCACAAATGCATGCATCAAATATTCATGCAAATAAGCATTTGTCAAACCCCATCAATCAGGCATCTACATCTAAGGTGAAGAATGCCAAGATTGTAAAGTCAAAGGCTAACAAGAAAGGACCCAAGGAAGCTTGGGTACCAAAATCAACTTGATTTGCTTTTGGATGTGTGCAGGGAAACATGAGGAATCTATGGTACCTAGACAGTGGATGCTCTAGGCACATGACAGGAGATTCAACCCTGCTCACAGAGTTCAAGGAAGGAGTTGGCCCTAGAATTACCTTTGGAGATGACAGCAAAGGATATACTAAGGGATATGGCCTGATTTCAAAAGACAATGTCATCATTGAAGAAGTGGCCTTAGTTGAAGGTTTGAAGCACAATCTGCTGAGTGTCAGTCAGATTTGTGACAAAGACTATGAAGTAAGGTTCACAAAAGAAGCCTGTGTTGTTTCTGCCAAGGAAGACAACAATGTGGTATTGACAGGCTTTAGAAAAGGAAATGTTTACATAGCTGACTTCAATTCAGCATGCTCAGAATCCATTACTTGTCTCTTCAGCAAAGCAAGTAAGGATGAGAGTTGGCTATGGCATAAGAAGCTGTCACATTTGAATTTTAAAGTTATGAATGACTTGGTAAGAAAGGATCTTGCTAGAGGAATCCCTCAATTGGAATTTATCAAAGATGGACTGTATGATGCCTGCCAATTAGGGAAACAAAAGAAATCATCCTTCAAGAGCAAGACAGAGTCATCCATTGTTAAACCACTTCAACTGCTGCATATGGACTTGTTTGGTCCAGTTAATGTCATGTCTATTTCAAAGAAGAAATACTGTTTGGTGATTGTAGATGATTTTTCTAAGTTTACATGGACCTTCTTCCTGCACTCCAAGGATTGTGCAAGTGAAATCATCATCAATCACCTCAGAATACTAAACAATGGTTCTGAAGACAAAGTACAAAGAATCAGGAGTGACAATGGTACTGAATTCAAGAATTCCACAATGAAGATTTTCTGTGAAGCAAATGGAATTGTCCATGAGTTTTCTGCTACCAGAACACCTCAACAAAATGGGGTTGTTGAAAGGAAAAACAGAACTCTCATCGAAGCAGCGCGAACAATGTTAAGTGAATCAAGATTACCAACATATTTCTGGGCTGAGGCTGTCAACACTGCATGCTTTACTTAGAATATTTCCTTGGTCAATCAAGCTAGAGGAATGACTCCTTATCAGTTGTTAACCAACAAGAAACCAACTTTATCTTTCCTTCATGTCTTTGGATGTAAGTGTTTTGTACTTAGGAATCATGGAGATAACTTGGGCAAATTTGAAGCAAAGGCAGATGAAGCTATTTTTGTTGGATATGCAGCAGGGAAAGCCTATAATGTCTACAATCTAAGAACCAACATTGTTATGGAATCTGTACATGTTGTGTTTGATGATCAAAAGATTCTAGGTCTAAATGATGGAGGCTCTCATGAAAAGTTGGAATTTGAGAATGAAGGTGAAGGAAGAATGTACTATGATGATGATGAGGAAAATGAAGATCATGGCCACAGAGATCCACCAAGAGTTGATGTACCAACTAGAAGTGATGCTCACACTGGAAATGAAGCATCCGTTGACAGTCATTCTGGAGCATCCGTTGACAATATTAGAGATGCATCCGTTGACAGAAATTCTCAAGCATCCATCGACAGGCAAAATGATGCATCCGTTGACAGTCAACTTCATAATTCTGCAAGGACAACAAACTCAGGGGAGTTTCTCAGGGTCAAAATTTAATGCTAAATCAACATGATCATGCTCATGAAAATGAAGCAACCTCATCAAGATCAAACCTTCCACCTGCAATAAAATGGACTAGAGATCATCCATTTGAGTTATTCATTGGTGAATCAAATTCAAGAGTCCAAACTAGGAGGGCCACTCAAGCAGAATGCCTATACAGTAGCTTCCTGTCTCAAGAGGAACCTAAGAAAGTGGAAGATGCCCTTCTAAATCCAGATTGGGTCTTAGCAATGCAAGAAGAGCTAAACCAATTTGAAAGAAATAAAGTATGGAAGCTTGTGCCCAAACCTGATGATAGATGTGTCATAGGTACTAAATGGGTTCTCAAGAATAAGACAGATGAAAATGGCATAATTTTGAGGAATAAAGCTAGATTAGTGGCAAAGGGCTATTCTCAAGAAGAAGGGATAGATTTTGATGAAACTTTTGCTCCAGTGGCAAGACTTGAGGCAATCAGAATCTTCCTAGCCTATGCAGCACATGCCAATTTCAAGGTCTATCAGATGGATGTCAAAAGTGCCTTTCTAAATGGGAAACTGGAAGAAGAGGTCTATGTCCATCAACCTCCTGGCTTTGAGGATCCAGAATTTCCAGAATATGTATATCTTCTCATGAAAGCACTTTATGGTTTGAAGCAAGCACCAAGAGCCTGGTATGACACTTTATCTCAATTTCTTTTGGAGAATCACTTCACTAGAGGTACAGTAGATAAAATCTTATTTCATAGGAATATCAATGGATCTTCAATACTTGTTCAAATCAATGTAGATGATATTATTTTTGGGTCTACAGATGAGAAGCTTTGCAAAAGGTTTGCCAAACTTATGCAAAGTAGGTATGAAATGAGCATGATGGGTGAATTAACTTACTTTCTTGGCCTACAAGTAAAGCAAGTTAATGAGGGCATTTTCATAAGTCAAACAAAATATATTTATGATCTTTTAAAGAAATTTGACTTAATGGATTGTACCTCTGCAAAAACACCTATGGCCACTGCAACTAAGCTTGAGTTGAATACTAAGGAAAAGTCTATGGACATCTCAAGCACATCTCAAGCTATAGAGGCATGGTAGGTTCACTTCTATACCTAACAGCTAGTAGACCTGATATAATTTTTTCTACTTGTCTTTGTGCTAGATTTCAAGCTGACCCTAGAGAGTCTCACTTGATAGCTATTAAGAGAATTTTCAGGTATCTCAAGGGAACACCAAACCTTGGCATTTGGTATCCAAGAGAATCTGGTTTTGATCTAACTGGCTACTCAGATGCAGATTATGCAGGTTGCAGAATTGATAGGAAAAGTACTACAGGCTCCTGTCAATTTCTAGGAAACAAGCTTGTTTCATGGTTCAGTAAGAAACAGAACTTAGTCTCCACTTCTACAGCTGAAGCTGAGTACATTGCTGCTGGAAGTTGTTGTGCACAGATTCTATGGATAAAAAATCAACTTATTGACTATGGTCTAAAAGTTGAGAAGATTCCAATTTTCTGTGACAACACAAGTGCTATTGCCATCACAGGGAATCCAGTGCAACATTCGAGAACCAACCATATTGACATCAAATACCACTTTATTAGAGAACATGTGATGAATGGTACAGTAGAAATTCACTTTGTGCCAAGTGAAATGCAGCTTGCAGATATCTTCACCAAGCCCCTTGATGATTCCACATTCACAAGATTGGTAGGTGAACTAGGTATGCTTAATTTGTCATAATTCCTGGTGATATATGATCTTACTGCATTGCAGCTAGAAATGTGTTTTGATTTACCTGAGAATTAAAAACTCTCAGAAAAATTTTCTGCAAAAATTTTGTCCAAGGCAAAATTATCTTATCAACGGATATCCTTTTACCCGTTGGTAGTATAAACACATTCCTAGATTTTCGTATATCAACGGATAACAGGTCATCCACATCATCGACGGATAAACTGTTTTTCAACCGTTCATTTCATATTCGTTGATATACATATTTTCTTTTAAATATAACCGTTGGTAAACGTGTATATATATAGGCATGGCTATATTTATTTTCTTTTATTAACTGACAGTTACTTTTGACCAATGGATAATTACTTTTAATTATTTCATTTTCAACTCTTGAAAAATATAAAAGGCTGTCTTATGCTCCCACATCTCACTTTTATCGACTTTCAAGATTCTCTTAAGTAAACTGCATCTTCTTCACTAAAACTCTCTGCAACAAAAGTTCAAACACTTCAATGGCGCCAATTGTTAAGATGATGTCTTCCACTGGGTTCACCTATGAGAAGAACAACTTCGCGGCCTATGTTGATACAGTGAATGCCCCAGAAGCTTATCACACCTTGATGAATTTTGTGAAGAAATGTAAACTGTCGTATGCTATGACTGCCACCACTCCTCTAATCCACGAGGTAATTGAAGAGGTGTGGGCATCTGCTGAGTACAACGGCACAGACGGTACAATAGCTTTTTCCTTAAAGGGTAAAAACTATGTAATTAATTCTGATGTGATAACTGCTTGTTTAAAATTGCATGAGAATAACTGTCTGAAAGTACCCAGTGATGCTGAAATTGTTACCATGCTTAATTCCATAAATTATGCCCTTAGTACTAAGAATTTAGGGAAAATTGTTAGGAAAGGAATGGTTAAAGAATGGAGTTATTTTTGTGATGCCTTCATTAAAACTTTTTCAGGCAAAATTAGTAATTTTGATGCTGTTACCCATTCCATGCTAGTTATGATGTATATGCTTCTGACTGATAAATTCTATAACTTTGGCACACTAGTCATGTATGAGATAGCAGCAAAATTAGGTAAAAAGGAAACTAGGAGCAAGAATATCTATTTTGCTAGATTTTTTATGCTCTTAGCACTGCATGTATCTGAGAATAAGTTATCCATTGCTAACCCGGATAGCAAGTTCACATGTTTTGTTCAGGAGAAGAGAGTCTTAAGTGATTTAATTCGAATGAACTCCAATGCAGGAGTACAATTGGTATATCTACCAATTGTTCAGGTAACTATTTCTAACCTTGAAACTCCTATCTCTAACCCCCAAATTTCTTTGCCCTCCACTGTCACAATGGAGTCTGTAGTAGTGACCAAACAGGCTCCTACCCAAGTGACTAAAACAAAAGTTTCCAAACCAAAATCTAAAAGACAAACCTCAGGTGCTTTTCAAAAAGCACCTGTTGCAAAAACTACCACAACTCTTGAGGGGAGTGTGAAGGAGGTAGTGAGTGGTGAGGGACAGGGTGCAAGCCCTAAGAATAAGGTAAATGAGGAGAGTGCACCAAATAACCAAGCCCAAGTTACATCCTCTCAACAGGGTGTGACTACTAGTTCCACAGAAACTCTGCACAAAAGGGTAAGGGACACTAGCCCTCTCTCAAAAACCTATGAAAGAAGAGTAAAATCTAAAACCATAGGGGAATCACAGGGTGCACACACAGTACAGCAAAATGTACCTTCTCAAATTCAGTTTGATGTGACTTCAAAAAATGTGGAGTCACAGCCCCTTGATCTTAACCTTCAAATCGATACACATTACAATCCACCATCAACAACTCCATCTCTGGATGTGGATATGATATCAACATCAATTTCTGATTCTCCATCTTTAAGATTCTTGGAGAAGCCCCACTCTGCAATTGGTGGTCATCATCTTCTAGATGATTTGTTGGGCCATCAATCTTCCATTCCTGAATTCACAACAAAATCTGTGGCCTCATCTTTAAAATTAATCTCCACAGATTCAGTGTTGGTTTTCACTTCAACGGATACTATCTTTCCTTCATCAACGGATATCCTTCATCCGTTGGCAATTGTTTCTCCATCAACGGATGCGCCTATGTCTAGCCATCCGTTGACAGCTATAACTACTCCATCAACGGATATCCCTTATCCGTTGATAACTCACTCTACCACTGCTATATTTGACATTCCTGTGTCAAGTGTGGAGGAGTTCTCAGTAGTTGAAACACTTTTAGGATTTAGGGAAGGGAGTGAGAGGCTGCCCTGTGAGCAGGCAAAATGAGAGGTAAATAATGAGAGGCTGACCATTTCTTCAGGTCAGGAAAAAGGAGAGCAAGAGAGTTCCACCTTAGTAGGTGAAGGTGAGGGTGTGAGAGGTGTGAGCCAGGGGGAGCCCCTGATGCAAGAAAAGAGAGATGAGAGGAGAGAAGGGACTACAGGAGAAATAAGGCAGGAAGATCCAGCCATTGCAAGTGAGTTAATGGAGGTTAATGAAGCTTCTAAAGAGATGGAATTTCAACAAGAATATCAGTCAGTCATTGACTCTATCTCTTTGGATCCTGAAACCTTTACTCATCCTGTTTCTGCCTATCAAGTCATGGCACAACAGGGCAATATGGAGGTAGAGGAGGCAATGCACCTATTGCACACCTCACAATCTCTACAAAGAGCAAAGGAAGCTTTAATAGATCTTCCTTCAGAAGCTGAAAGTGAAGAGTTTGGCAACGATGACAGTGATAGCATAGAAGATGATGAAGAAGTCAATGTGGAGGATACTCCAGAATGGCTATTTTCTACTACCACTGTGGCTGGTGACTTCAATGTGGAGATTATGAAGCAATATCAATCTGCTATGGCTAAGCACCAGACTGCAGATCCACAGAGGAAGGCTGTCCTTCGGCAAATAATGGCCTTCCTGAAACTTCACAAGATGCAAATGGTTATTCAAAGAACACAACAGGAGGAGGTCCAAACTGCAATCAAAGAAATGAAAGTAGAACTAGATGCCAGGATTCAGGCACTAGCCCCTACTACCACTCAGAAGGTGCTGACTAACAAACTATTAAAAGAAGATAGCCTGGCCAAGTCTGTTTAGCATCTTTCCTCCAGAGTGGATGGTATGGAATCTCAAATGAAAACAATCATTGCCAACCAAGCAAAACAGACTAAGCTACTGGAAAGGCTACTTGCAGCCTCACCTCCAGCCCTTGATGCTAACAAAAAGGGGGAGAAAAAGGAAACAAGAATAGAAGAGGTTGCAACTACTACTAGTCAATTTCAAGCTGCCAATAGCAAGATAGCACAAACTGAGGGGGAGCAACAGCCAACTATAGTGGTCAATCCAATAGAATTTTCTATAGAGGCTTCCCATGTGAAGAAACAAAAGGCTTTGCCTGTGATTCTTGACTTATCAGAAATCTCAGATGGTGAGAGGCAAGCCAGAATTGAAGAATTAGAGAAGATCAACAAGGACGCAAATGAAAGAGTAATGAGGATAGAGAGGATGATCAATGAATCAATTGCATCAGCTTTGTTCTCTACTCAAGCTTCTACTCCAACAATATCAACTACAATTCTGAAGGTGCTCACTCCAGAGATTGTGGCTCCTACATTTTATGATGCTGAACCTTCCTTTGTCAAAGATTTTGAACCCTACATAAAAACCAGAGCTTACTCTCCACCTAAAGCAAATGGGAAGAACAAGTTACAATTGGACTTTCCATTTCCCAATGATGATGAAGGGAAGCTAGTGGGAAAGCAAATTAAGGAGTTCAAGGAAAATTCCAATAGAAGTGTAAGAGAATGGATGGCTGTAATCATAAGGAATGTAAAAGTCTTAAATATATCCAACAGCCATCCTAGATTTGTTGAAGCAAAAAGAGAGGAGACCTCCAGACTTCTCAGGGAAGCTCATCCAAGTGAAGAAAATCAATATGAAAACTCAGATGAGAAGCAAGCCAGGCTGGCTCAGGAGTTATTGGATGAGGTAGAGGATGAAATGAAGGAACCTGAGGAAGTCCCCAAATCTAAACCCAAGAGGAGAGTGAAAACAAAGGCAAAGAGGCCTGTCTCTCCGGAAAATGTAAGTAAGGAAACTACTGGCTCATCAATATCTATTTCTGCACAAGTAATCAACCCAGCTGTGAATTTCCATGGTGACCCTATAATACCTAAAGAAGAACCAATGAATCTTGACTCCATTGAGGTTCCTTCATTCTTACTGACGCCTCAACAGAAGCCTAAACAGAAGAAAAGGATACCAAGGAAGCAACCTTCAAAGAAACCAATTCAAGTTGCTAGGGTGCCTGCTATTGTCAAGCAGCCAATCTTGGAAAACAAGGATGATTTTATCTATCAGGCAGATATTGAAGAATACTCTGGCATGAATCTATATCTGGATGAACTGTCAGAAGTAAGAGGAATTGACAAATACAAGCATTTGCCTGAGAGATTGGTCTTTGTATACAAGGGAGGAAAGGAAAGGACATGGCCACTACAGAGGATTCTTGGAGAAAATTATCTGACTTTAACCAAGGTGTTCTCTGCAATTAAGAGATACACAGGGTTCTCCAAGATAGCAAAAGGGGAGATACTGGACAGAATAGAATAGATAAGGAGAGAATGGAACTCACCATCAAGACTACCAAAGAAGATCAAGATCCCATACAATGGACAGAAAATCCACATTCAACCCTTCTGGATGTTGGAGTTCAGGGATGAAGATGGAAACAGGAGATTCTTCAGGTTAGAAGACCAACTATCAAAGGCTAGTTCTCAATACCTGAGATGGTTACAACAAAAGCTAAATCCAAAAGTTGTTGAAGAAGATGCCTTCTATATGCAACTCCAAATGCAGATTGAGTCCAACTCTGCCAAAGAAGGAAAATCAAGGGTGATGCCAACCAGAGAGAAGAAACAGTTTTAACCTGCTCAGTCTAGAGGAGCACTTCTCTGTAAATTTCTCAAACTTTCTGTTTTTAATTTTTGTAGATTAATATAATTTTTGCATTGTTCTATATAAGGTTAAATATCAAAGTGGTCACTGAAGTGAAGCCCATATATCATTTTACTCATCGATCTCAACGGGGTATCATTTGAATCATTAAAGTCATAATAAATATCAAACAAATAACTTTAAATATGTTATCAAAAAATAAATATTATTTTTTGTTGATTCTGCACTTTTTTTTGAATGCTACCGCAAACAAATAAAAAGTGTTTAAATTCTAGTATTTCAGATAATATATTTAGAATTTAAAAAGTTTATTCACTATTTATTTTTAATTAAAACATGAAAAATGACTATAAAATTAAAAATAAATAGTAAATAAATTTTTAAAAATCTAAATATATTATCTGCAATACTAGAATTTAACAACGTTTATTTGGTTGCGGTAGCATTCATGAAAAATGTGCAGAATCAACAAAAGATTATTTTTAGTTTTCGTACACATATTTAGAGTTATCTATTTGATATTTATTATGTTTTTAGTGATTCAAATGATACCCCGTTGAGATCGGTGAGTAAAATGATATATGGATTTCACTTCGGTGACCACTTTGACATTTAACCCGTTCTAGATATATCTTTAGGATTGTTTTGTTATCATCAAGGTCCTGAATTTATGCTTTATTGCCATCAAGTATAAATTGGGGGAGATTGTTAGAAATAAGTTGTACTTGATGATAACTTCACAAATAATCAAATTGTATAAGTATTGTAGCTGTCGACGGATGAGGATTTATAACTCTATCCGTTGACAGGTAGCTCATCAATGGATGAGATTTTGTAGCATACTGCAGTATCTCTATGTTATCAATTGATAGTGTTTTTATCCACAGTCATGTTGACCATCAATGGATAGGCAGAATAGGGTAGCCAATTGTAAATAAGCTATGCTATGTAATTCTGTTTAAATGAAAGTGTATCAATGGATGAAGACAGAACTCTATCAACGGATACAACTCAAATCTACAATATCAACGGATACAGCTCAAACTATCATCAATGGATGACAGTGTACAATGTCAACGGATAATCATTAACACTTACTTCTATGTTAAGCTGGGGATTAGCAATTGATAAAGACAGGTTTGACTGACAGATCACATGGGTTGATAGTAAATACAAAAAGCAGTATGGCAGCCATACTTTGGAAACACAGAAGAAAGAAGCATTCCGTTTACACTATGAATACAAGAAAGGTGCAGGGGACATGTCTGTTCACAAGGACAACCTTTCGGCTACATGTGTATTTGGAGTGAAGTAGCAAGTCAACTTGAATTAGATTAGTATTATCTTATTCATATAGTACTTGTAAACTTGGGATATATAACCAAGTGTAGCAACTCTTTAGAAGCTAAGAAAACAGATACATTTGCTTAGGGTTTTCTTGAATATCCTTAGAAAGCAAAGAGTTGTAAAACGGCAGCTGTGTACATTTGTATCACAGAGTTTTCTTCAAATAAAAGCTTCAGGTGGTGCATTTAACCACTTGATTTTATATGTGTTTGTGTATTAATCGTTATACAGCAATTATCTAAGTATAGATTTCTGGAGTTCTTATCAGAAATTTATAAATATCAAGAATTGTATTCAACCCCCCCCCCTCTACAATTATACAAGTGTGTAATCTGGGAATAACAGTGAACACAATAACATCTTTTTTAAAAAAAATTTAAACAAAGATTATTTAAGAAAAATCAACAAAAATATATAATATCAATATAGATCGGCGAATAAAATATTTTATAAATTAAATTTACATAGATAATAATATGTATTTTCTTATATTTTAATTTCTATACCGATTTTGTCTCACAATTTTTTAGGCCGACGCCCGTTGTATATATTATAAAAAATGTACAAACTACTAATAATTTAAATACTAATATTCACTTTGAATTTGATTTCGATTTGCACGTCGGTGAAATTTTCTTAGGATTCAATTAGAATCGGGAAATACTATTGTGGAAAAAAAGGGTAAGAACTTCCTTTATATATCCTGACTATAACATAATTTAGAGTTGAGACTTATCATTAATAGCATCAATTATTTCCTTGATTACATAATTTAGTTTGAAAATTGGGATAATTTAGAAATTTAGATAAATAACTTTCGAGTTTTTAAAAAATTAACAAAAATATATCTATAATATCAATATAGATTAGTGAACACAATATTGTATAAATCAAATATACATGATAATAAGATAAATGATTCATATATTTTTCTATACCAACTTTGTCTAACTATTTTTTAGGCCGACACCCGTTATATGTATTATAAAAATACTAAGCGTACACAATAATAAAAATTAAATTCTAAAATCCTCTTTGACTTTGATTTCGGTTTGGATGCCGCTGAAATTTCTTATCATTCAATTAAAATTGGGAAATTTATTATAAAAAAAAAAATTAGAACTTGTTTTCTATTTCATAACTATAATATAGTTTACTAAGCTCCAATTTTAGTTGACCTCTGTTACCCGTAGTACTCATACCAGCGATCTTATTACTCAACCAAGTTGGGAGCAACCCTTTTAAGTTTGGGGTTTTTCAAAAATACACATCCTTCAAATTATTTTTTTAAAAATATTACCACTTTTAAAACTATTTATAAAAATACATTTCTTTAAAATTCTTTTTTCAAAAATACGGTTTGCAACCCGTGCAACCTCATTTATAACTTCAGGCGGCGCAGCCGTGCGAGTTGCAAATGTTGCAAAGGTTGCAACTGAAAACTGGAGGTTGCAAAAGTTGCAAAGGTTGGAAATTCGTCTGCTCCCCTATATAGCATATAAGGTTGCATATGAGGTTGCATAGCAACCTCATATGCAACCGAAAACTGAAAACTGGAACTTGTAATCGGAAATTCGTTTGCTCCCTTATATGCAACCGAAAACTGAAAACTGAAAGTTCAAGTTCCATTTTTCAGTTGTCATTTTCGACCTCTTTTTTGAAATCTATTATATATATATATATATATATATATATATATATATATATATAACCAACCTTTGCAACCAAAAATTAAAAGTTGCGGCCGGCGCCGCCCATATATATAAAAGGTTGAATAGGTTGCAAATCGTATTTTTGAAAATAAAACTTAAAAGATAATGTTTTTGAAAATAAAACTTAAAAGATAGTATTTTTGTAAATAACTTTTAAAGTGATAGTATTTTTGAAAATAATTTCAAAAAGATAGTATAGGGGTAATTTCCCTTTAAGTTTTAATCGAAAACCTTCTCCGCAATAGTCATAAGAAGATTAATATACTATATAAAAAAAATTAGAATACATGTCCAAATTAACACGTTTCAATTTTCATTACTCACTAAGTTTTTAAATTATCCTACAAATACAAAAAAAAATTTAAAAAAAAAGATGCCAACTTACATGAGTCATGACTCGTGAGCATCCCTTCTAACTGTTCTGAGAAACTCCATTACAACACTGATAAAACTTAAGAAAGTGAAAAAAAGATCAATCAAAACATAAGCAATACTAAAAAAAAAAAAAGCATAACAGAAAAAGCATAACAATGGTGTAAAATAAATAGATTAGCCAATCAATGTATATCGCCCGAGCATGTACATATATAACTAAGCTAGCCATATTTATATAATGATATAAATTTTTTATGATTCAAATAAGTTAAAGAAATTTTTTAATTATATTTTAGATAAAAAAATCTTGATCTAGTTCGAATTTTTTTTAATTATATTTTATATCTGAAATTTATATGTTAAATTTTGGTGATAATCATTAATTAGGCCCATTAGTAATACAATGTGTCCTATCATGCCTAGCATTGTAGCTGCTCAAAGAAATAAAATCAATAAGTTATTGTCATAGAATATACGTAAAAGTATAAAATTAATTTTTTTTATCACAAGTGTAATTTATAGTACAAAATTTTGATTGTTACATGAGGGCAGCTATACTCGTAACCTCCCAACAAACACACACGTACATCGCCATAAGGATTCCAAAGATAAGGTCATACTCATACAGTCATACATGTGAGATAAATTTTATACTGCACAATTATCTTGACCGCACGCAAACTAAGCACTGTTTTAAGCAAATTTGTTTTCAATCAACTAAAACATATTAACAAAACCGGTACATAGATGTAGCAGAAGAGTAATGCTAGGTACCCCAAATTGGTATCCAAAAATTATTCCCAAAAGATATGGCATAGATGATGTGGTAGATTCGAAGTTTTTGATTGGGGGAGGTTGGTATGAATGCAGGGGATCCATTTTATTATAACTAATTATAATTATACACTTGCCTTTTGA
The DNA here is from genome assembly GCA_036435485.1 of Saposhnikovia divaricata. Lineage (NCBI taxonomy): Eukaryota > Viridiplantae > Streptophyta > Magnoliopsida > Apiales > Apiaceae > Saposhnikovia > Saposhnikovia divaricata. The sequence goes on along the minus strand of CM071599.1, from coordinate 183,081,207 downwards.
GAATTTTTTTGGGTACCAATTTGGGCTACCTAGCATTTTCCATAGCAGAATTATAATAAAAAAAATTGTTAATTTGTTAATAGAATATATACCTCAGGAGAGAGAAGACAAAAAATTTTTTTTGTTAGAATTACAAACATTGCGATAAATTTGATCGTTAAAAACAATAATGATATATATATATATATATATTAAAAAATTAAATTCCTTTTCTATTTCAAGTATATAAATTTTTCTTCCCTATAAATTCGAAAACATTTTCTATTTCGAATATGTAATTTGAATTTGATTTCTTCTTCCCTACAAATTCGAAATTCGAAAACATATTCTATTTTAAAGATGTCTATGTTAATGTTAAAAAAGGAAGTTCTAATTTCTTTTCTAAAAAATAGAGTCTAAAGAAGGAAATTTGATTTTAATTATTTAAAATAGAGGAGCTTTAGAAAAATAGATAAATATGATTCGAGCGATTCTAGAGCTCCAGGTGGTTTTCCTTTATCTAAAAAATAGGATTTAAAGAAGGAAATTTCAATTTTACATATTTAAAATAGAGGAGCTCTAGAAAAATAGATAAATATGAATCGAGCGATTCTAGAGCTCCACCAAACTCCCGGGGGTTTTCCTTTATATATATAACTAGTCGACTAAGCCGCGCTTCGCGGCGGCCTTATAATAATTTTTTTAAAGTTTTAAATAAAGATTATTTAATAAAAAAACCGACGAAAATATATCTGTAAATATCAATAGCAATTAGCGAGCATAATATTGTATAAATTAAATATACATAGATAATAAGATAAATTATTCATTTTATACTAATTTTGTCTCACAATTTTTTAGGCCGACAACCGTTGTATATATTATAAAAATACTAAGCATACAAAATAATAAAAAACTAAATACAAAATCCTATTTGATTTTGGTTTGCACGCCGGTGAGATTTTCTTGGGGAAATACTATTCTAAAAACATAATTTAGAGATGAAACTTGCCATTAATAACATCAATTATTTCCTTGATTGCATATTCGATGTTTGAAAATTGAGATAATATAAAAAATTAGATAAATAGCTTTTGAATGATTTCAAAGCTCCACCAAATAAATAAAGTATTTATATATTTTTCTATATCGATTTTATGTCACAATTTTTTAGGCCGACACCCGTTGTATATATTATAAAAATACTAAGCATACATAATAATAAAAATTTAAATACTAAAATCCACTCTGACTTTGATTTTGGTTTACACACCGGTGAAATTTTTTAGGATTCAATTAGAATAAGGAGATATTGTTTTTTAAAAAAAAGGTTAGAATATATAAATTTAAATTTATTTCGAATATATAAATTTGACTTCTTCTTCCCTATAAATTCGAAAACTTTTTCTATTTCGAATATGTTAATGTTAATGTTAAAAAAGGAAGTTATAATTTCTTTTCTAAAAAATAAGGCCTAAAAATGGAAGTTTTGATTTTAATTATTTATAATAGAGGAGCTCTAGAAAAATAGATAAATAGGATTCGAGCGATTCTAGAGCTCCTGGGGGTTTTCTTTATATATTTTTCTATTCTATATCGATTTTGTGTCACGATTTTTTAGGCCAACACCCATTGTATATATTATAAAAATACTAAGTGTACACAATAATAAAAATTTAAATGCTAAAATCCTCTTTGACTTTGATTTTGGTTTACACACCGGTGAAAATTTTTAGGATTCAATTAGAATAAGGAGATACTAAAAAAAAACACAACACATCAGTATATCCCGCATGAGCAGGGTGTGAGGGGGGTAGGATGTACGCAATCATGCCCCTACACAAAGGTAGAGAGATTGTTTCCGGTTTTTGACCCCCGGCAGGAGTCGAACCCGTGACCTCACGGTTCACGGATTGGGCACTTACCACTGTGCCAACTCAACCCCTTTTAAGAATAAGGAGATACTGTTTTTAAAAAAAGGTTAGAATATATAAATTTAAATTTATTTTGAATATATAAATTTGACTTCTTCTTCCCTATAAATTCGAAAAAAATTTCTGTTTCGAAGATGTTAGTGCTGATGTTAAAAGGGGAAATTATGATTTCCCTTATATATATAAGAATATAAAATTTCTTTTCTATTTAAGATATATATAAAAGTATAAAATTCTTTTCTATTTCAAATATGTAAATTTGAATTTTTCTTCCATACAAATTCAAAAACCTTTTCTATTTCGAAGATGTTAATATTAAAAAAAGGAAGTTCTAAAATATAATTATTTTTTTCTATTTTGAATATATAAATTTGACTTCTTCTTCCCTACAAATTCGAAAACCTTTCCTGTTTCGAAGATGTTAGTGCTGATGTTAAAAAGGGAAATTATGATTTCTTTTCTAAAAAATAGGCCTAAAGAAGGAAGTTTTGATTTTATTATTTAAAATAGAGGAGCTCTAGAAAAATAAATAAATAGGATCCGAGCGATTCTAGAGCTCCTGCGGGTTCTCCTTTATATATATAATAGATTATACACTTGCCTTTTGAGAATTTTTTTGGGTACCAATTTGGGCTACCTAGCATTTTCCATAGCAGAATTATAATAAAAAAAAATTGTTAATTTGTTAATAGAATATATACCTCAGGAGAGAGAAGACAAAAAATTTTTTTTGTTAGAATTACAAACATTGCGATAAATTTGATCGTTAAAAACAATAATGATATATATATATATATATTAAAAAATTAAATTCCTTTTCTATTTCAAGTATATAAATTTTTCTTCCCTATAAATTCGAAAACATTTTCTATTTCGAATATGTAATTTGAATTTGATTTCTTCTTCCCTACAAATTCGAAATTCGAAAACGTATTCTATTTTAAAGATGTCTATGTTAATGTTAAAAAAGGAAGTTCTAATTTCTTTTCTAAAAAATAGGGTCTAAAGAAGGAAATTTGATTTTAATTATTTAAAATAGAGGAGTTTTAGAAAAATAGATAAATATGATTCGAGCGATTCTAGAGCTCCAGGGGGTTTTCCTTTATCTAAAAAATAGGATTTAAAGAAGGAAATTTCAATTTTACATATTTAAAATAGAGGAGCTCTAGAAAAATAGATAAATATGAATCGAGCGATTCTAGAGCTCCACCAAACTCCCGGGGGTTTTCCTTTATATATATAATAACTAGTTGACTAAGCCGCGCTTCGCGGCGGCCATATAATAATTTTTAAAAAATATTTTAAACAAAAATTATTTAAGAACAAATTTAATAGAAGAAACATTCATAATATCATATAAATTAGTGAACACAATATTGTACAAATGATAAAAAAAAAATATTCATTATATCGTATAAACATAGACAATATGATAAATTATTAATGTATTTTTTAATACCGATTTTGTGTCATATTTTTTTAGACCGACACTCATTGTAACAGATATATGTAGATAAAAAAAATACTAAAATATGTAACAATAAAAATTTAAGTATTAACTACCACTCCAAACTTTATTTATTATATTATCATAAAAGTACTAAATTCTTAAATATTCTCAGAATTGTTAATAAAAAATTTAAATACGTACAATTACATCATGGATAACATAAAAGATTCATTTTGGAAATCTTATGAAGTGGTAGTTATAATTTGGGAAACTTTTTCTACTTCAAATATGTTAAAAAAGTTTTAAATTATGTGCCTATTTCATAAATTCGAAATATCCTTCTATATAAATTTGAATCCTAAAATGTAAAGATTCTTTTCAACTTCAAATATGTAATTTTTTTTTAATTATATATTTTTTGTGTAAATTCAAAATCTTCCTTAAATTCGAATGTTTTTTTCACTTTGAATATGTTAAGTGAAATTTTAATTATTAAAATTTTTTATATTTTGAATATGTTGAAAGATTTTTTTATTATATGTTCGATATAAATTCAATTTTTTTTTATAAATCTGAATACATTTTCTATTTCGAATATGTAATTAAATATACGTAGACAACAAAATAAACTATTTACATATCTTTCTCATTTATATCAATTTGTTTCACATTTTATTAGGCCGACACCCGTTGTAATATACACACGCACACTATACGGACACAATAATAACAATTTAAGTATTAAAATTAAAAAAAAATCTCTCATCTTGCAATAATATAAATTTACGTATACAATAACTTATAAATTTACCAAGTTTCCTCTATTTTGCGTAATAATAGATAATAAATCCTAATATTATTTAAACAAATTTAGAAAGTATGCCAAATCAATGTAATAAGTTAGATCTTAATTTGAGTTTTTCGTCTCAATTTATGTCATGTTGTACTGTGGTCAGAATCATCATGGAACTTCATATTTTTGCTATCAACTTCTAACGCAAAATTATGTAATCCTTCTAAGGCTCTTATATCAAACACCAAATAAGTACTACAACCTTTACAGTTTAAATAAACATGTTATAACACTTGCAGAACTTTAAAAAATCAATGATCTATTGATCATAATCCACACAAACACTAAACACTAAAGAGGGTGCAAAAATTTATGTTAATTCTTTAAACATATAAAAATTCATAATAAATCCTACAACCCAAATTATTTATCGTATCCGTATCTAAAAATATAGAAAAAACAAATATAAGTTTTATTATCTTTAACAGTGTACGTGCAATTATTAATCTTCCATGCCTACAAAATATATCTGTTGGACTATATACAATGAGCTCAGATTGTATGAGCTCAGATTGTATGCATACTCAATATCAAACAATTTTGTGTATAATTTGTATATTGAAAAGAATTATATGAAAAATTAAAATCTCGAATAATTAGAACAATACCATGGTAATTATATACTGAGACATGCAGCTATGCAGCTCGTGTAATTCTTTGCTTGTTCTTGCACCATTGATCTGCAAAAGAAAAAAAATTAAGAAGTTAGTGCACTATTTGATAATACCGGGTGAGATGCACAATGTTAGATTGCTTTATATAATAATTTTACGACTTGATGTCCAAGATTAATCTTATTATGATAGTTATATATTTATAGGAAGGTTTAATTTCTTTTCTAAAAAATAGGGATTAAAAAAGAAAATTTGAAGTTTTGATTTATTTTTCTAAAAAATACGGCTTAAAAAAGAAATATGTAGGTTTCGATTGCTTTTTCTAAAAAGTAGGATGTAAAGAAGGAAATTTTGATTTTACTTATAAAATATAGAAATTAGAAAAAATTTATACAATGGTCTATTTTATACAACTTAAAAAAGGTTTTGACTTTGCTTGTATACAATGGTTTATTTTATACAACTTTAAAAAGGTTTTGAATTTCTTTTCTAAAAAATAGGGTCTAAAAAAGGAAGTTTGATTTTAAAAGGAAGTTTGAATTTATTTCGAAGATGTTAGTGCTGATGTTAAAAAAAGAAGTTTTGATTTCTTTTCTAAAAAATAGGGCCTAAAGAAGGAAGTTTTGATTTTATTATTTAAAATAGAGGAGCTCTAGAAAAATAGATAAATATGAATCGAGCGATTTTAGAGCTCCTGCGGGTTTTCCTTTATATATATAAATAGATAGATAGATAGATAGATAGATTATATAAATTCCAAAGGCTTAATGGCCTTTTAGCCCTCAAAATTTTCAGTGATATACCCATCAGCCCTCAATATTTCAAAACGTTCCTTTTAACCCTCGAAGTATCCATAAAGGTCCTAATAACCCTTAAACCGGTATAAAAAATAAAAAATAAAAAAACGGTATAACTTGGATGGGCAAAACAGACATTTCACAAACCGATACCGAGAGTTAAAAGGTATACTTTAGATACTTTGGGGGTAAAAAGGTATACTTTAGATACTTTGGGGGTTAAAAGGTATAACTCGTACAAATGAAGTTATTCTAGAAAAATGTCATCAAAAATTTAATATTTATACTTAGTAGTAGTAGTAGTAGTATTTTCACCGTTTAATATTTATACTTGGTAGAAGTACTCTATTTATTTTTTAAAAATTTATTTCTCAATAATTTAATTTATTCATGATATGATTTTCCTTTAAAATAATAACTTTTTTTCATGGCGACTATCGAATAATGTTATTGTACATAAGAATATTAACTTATATTGAGTGAATAATTATCAAAATTGCAATAATAATATTTTTACTACACCTTATTGGATGACATTTCAATTAAAACTCAATGAATTAAATAAAATATATACAAATCTTATATATACTCAATGATTATTTAATAAAACATTTTCACTAAGAAATGTTTCAATGCCATTTGGAAGTGCAGCTTGTCCTCGACTATGAAGTCCTATGCCTGCAGGGAAAAAAGTCACCTAAATTCAAAGATATCTTGAATTATTAAATCACCTAAATGATGTGGCATAGGACTTCATAGTCGAGGACAAGCTGCACTTCCAAGTGCCATTGAAACATTTCTTAGTGAAAATGTTTTATTAAATAATCATTGAGTATATATAAGATTTGTATATATTTTATTTAATTCATTGAGTTTTAATTGAAATGTCATCCAATAAGATGTAGTAAAAATATTATTATTGCAATTTTGATAATTATTCACTCAATATAAGTTAATATTCTTATGTACTATAACATTATTCGATAGTCGCCATGAAAAAAAGTTATTATTTTAAAGGAAAATCTTATCATGAATAAATTAAATTATTGAGAAATAAATTTTTAAAAAATAAATAGAGTACTTCTACCAAGTATAAATATTAAACGGTGAAAATACTACTACTACTACTACTACTACTACTACTACTACTACTACTACTACTACTAAGTATAAATATTAAATTTTTGATGACATTTTTCTAGAATAACTTCATTTGTACGAGTTATACCTTTTAACCCCAAAAGTATCTAAAGTATACCTTTTAACCCCCAAAGTATTTAAAGTATACCTTTTAACCCTCGGTATCGGTTTGTGAAATGTCTATTTTGCCCATCCAAGTTATATCGTTTTTTATTTTTTATTTTTTGTACCGGTTTAAGGGTTATTAGGACCTTTATGGATACTTCGAGGGTTAAAAGGAATGTTTTGAAATATTGAGGGTTGATGGGTATATCAGTGGAAACTTTGAGGGTTAAAAGGTCATTAAGCCAATTCCAAAACATTGAAAGTTTTGGTACCTGTTTTTTGGTACTTAGTGAATTTACTTATATACCCTTCATTATAAAAAAACATAAATACACCTAAAATAAATAATAACATAATATAATTAATGGTAATTAGTCGAGATAATACCTTTTATAAACACCTAAAATCATCAATAGTATCATATCTTTCCATCATTAATATTTTATTTCCAATTAAAACACGTTATAATTAATGATAATTAGTCGATTAAGATAATAAAATTAATGGTAATTACTCGATTGCCTTTTTCAAATTAATATAATAAAATTAATGGTAATTATTGATTGCCTTTTCACATTTACTTTTAGTTGAACATATTACCTTTTATAAACAACTAAAAACATCAATTTTATCATATCTTTCAATCATTAATATTTTTACGTTACCTTTTTAATTTACAAAAAATCTTACAATCATCATTAATATATACATGAAAATATCACATCATATTTCTCAATTATTAATAAAATATATTAAAAAGCGTATACATTGTTTATAATAATGAAACATGAATATAATCTGTAAATATGAGTATATTAAATTATATTAAATAAAATTTTTAAAAATTATTAAAAATAATGATTATGCAAAAACATAATTATAATATTAAATAAAAATTATAATATAATACAAGAAACCCGTGCATTGCATGGATTATAAGCTAGTATATATAAATAATAGATTGATTTATGATCAGATAGGACAAACCGCACTTCAGATCATATATCATATCTTTCATTATATAATAAGCGTAAAAGAGATCTTATCCATAATTTTTGTTACTATACTACCAAAATAATCTCAACCATCAAATCTAATAATTTTAAAAATAGACGATCAATATTAAATCATATTAAAAGAGAAACTCATAATTTCAAAAGAATATAATTAGAAAAGTTTGCATTAAAAGTGAATTTTGAAAAGAAAATTATAATTTAAAAAGGATATAATTAAAAAGGTTTGTATTAGATTGAATTTTAAAAAGAAAATTATAATCTGAAAAAGATATTATTAAAAAAAAGTTGTATTAGAATTGAATTTTATTTATTAGTATTAAAAAAATTCACAATTACTATTTGGACTCTATCTTGAGATATAAAGATCAAATTTGGATGATTTTACAATCCACATGAAACTCATAAAATTACTTTTAATTTAGTGGTGAATTGAAAAATTATTATTCAAATGGAAATACCCAAAATCTTAATAGAAAATATAATTATGAATTTTTGCATTAATCATATTCAACGTAGAAGACCTATATTGATAATATTATTCAATGTAAAAAAACCTAATTATACCTATACTATACTATTATAAGCAAACTAGGATATATTTGGTTGGTTGATAGTTTGGTACACTTTTTTGGTACACTAATAATCGTTGGATTTTGAGACAGATTAATGAGAATCGTTGGATGTAATGCTAAAAGATTATTTTTTTTATGTTATATCCTTATTATATCCTATTATATAATAAGAGTAAGAGATATAATAAGCGAGTACTACCATAGGTCAAGGGTTCGACTCTCACTAACAACATACTTAAATTTAATATTTGTAACTTTAAATATACTAATAAGAGAGTACTATCATAGGTCAAGGGTTCGATTCCCAATAACAACATAATTAAATTTAATATTTGTAACTTTAAATATACTAATAAACATATGATAAAATTCACTTTTCAAAACTCATTAGTCATCTATTAAATTTAACATTAGAAAATCTTTAATCATCTATTAAATTAGTACACGCCAAGAATTTAGTTTGCAAGATAGCATTGAAAAATTGCAAGTACATAAGAACGAATTAGCTCTCCCTGACTTTAGTTTATAAGATAGCTTCACATGTGCATATAATTTACATTAATTTTGAAAAAAAAATCACGTGATAATAAGATGTAACAAAAATCTCAAAAAACAACTTATTATTAGTTACATATATAAAATTTTTACAAAAACGTTATAATATAAAAACATGTTAGCCAGTAATAATATCCTTATATATAATAAGCGTAAAATGGATCTTATCCATAATTTTGGTAAATACTCAACCGTCGAATTTAATATTTTTAAAAATAGATGATCAAGATTACATCATATTAAAAAGAAAATCATAATCTAAAAAGGATATAATTATAAAAGGTTGCATTAGAAGTGAATTTTAAAAAGAAAATTATAGTCTAAAAAGTATATTTAAAAAAGGTTGTGTTATAATTGAATTTTAAAAAGAAAATTATAATCTGAAAAGGACATAATAAAAAAATTGTTGTATTACAATTAGATTTTTTTATTAGTATCAAAAAAATATTCATATTTACTATTTGGGCTCTATCTTCAGATCTAGAAATCAGATTTGGATGATTTTACAATCCACGCGAAACTCATAAAATTATCTTTAATTTAATGATGAATTAATAATTATTATTCAAAAGGAAACACTCAGAATCTTAAGAGAAAATATAATTACGAATTTTTACATTAAACCTATTCAATGTAGAACTCCTACATTAATAAATGATATTCAATGTAGAAAACCTAATTATATACATATGATTTAAATCATTGACATACACCTTTTCGTATTTCAATATAAGCACACTTTTTATTTTATAACATATTAAAATATGAAATATTTTTTTGTGCTAGATCCAACGATTTTCATCTATTTATTTTAAGATCTAACGGTTCTTATTAATTTTATCGTACGGAGGATCATACTACCGATTATCAAAGTTTTGGACAAGATCCCTCTTACAATTATTATTAAAATTTATTTGGTTGTTAGTAGAACTATTTTCAAATAATAACAAGGGTATTTTGATAATCAAAATGAATTATGAGTAGAATTCATAAATGGAATAGAATTTTTAACGTAAAAAATCGTCAACTTCTTCTCTCTATTGTTTCTGCGTTAATTTGATTGGAAAATAATCGTTAAACCATCAATAAATTAAAGTTTATTTTGTTAATTTCATGTGTACTGTAAAATCGTCCAAATCAAATTTTAAGAATTCAAGATAGAATACAAATATTAAATCGAACGTGTAAAATCTTAAATATATCAATTTTTTAACAACAATTTAATATGTAAATTAATAGCATATAAAATTAAAAAAAAATAATATAATTATAAAAAGGAGCCGTGCGTTGCACGGGTTATAAGCTAGTATATATAATAAGCGTAAAAGGGATCGTATCCTTAATTTTGGTTTGGTCACTGTACCGCCAAAATAATCTCAACCGTCGAATGTAATATTTTTAAAAATAGACGATCAAGATTATATCATATTAAAAAGAAAATTATTATCTAAGAGGGATAGAATTAAAAAAATTTGTATTAGAATTGAATTTTAAAAGAAATTTGTAATAGGAAAAGGATATAATTAAAAAAGTATACAATTGATTTTTTTTATTAATATTAAAAAAAATTCATATTTACTATTTGGGCTCTATCCCGAGATATAGAAATCAGATTTGGATGATTTTACAACCCACGCGAAACTCATAAAATTATTTTTATCTTAGTGATAATTTAATAATTATTTTCAAAATAAAAACACTCAGAATCTTAAGAGAAAATATAATTACAAATTTTTACATTAATCATATTCGTGTAGAAGATCTACATTGATAATTTTATTTAATGTAGAAACCCTAATTATATATGATTAAAATTATTGACATATATTTATTCATATTTCAATATAAATGGCAACAATATTATACAAGTATATGAAACATTGAATATTTTCTATCCAACCCAAACAATTCTACACCGAACCATAGTTAATGTCTTTCTCATAACTAGATTTTTTTATTTGTGGCTATGTTGATCAGTTTCCAGCAACCCAAATACTCGATACCAGGTGTACCGCTTAATGTGAAAAAAGGAGAAGAGAGATTGATTTTTTTAATAGTTTGTTAAAAATTAGAAAGTTATTCATTACAAGGAGAATGTTCTTTTGCTCATAAGATATTAACATGCTGCAGAGCCATTTACTTTAATTAAATCATTCAGAATTTTGTTTTTTTATTTAAATTACGAGAATGATACTTTTTTTTTAGAAAAAGTTTTGCTTTTCCGAGGAGAGTTCATAACGCGGTGGCGAAGAGTGGGAACATGCAAGAGAGGTTAGGTGGTGATTCTTGGATCGTCTCAATCTATTTTTTATAAAATAAATTAGAATTTTAAATACTAATAAAAAAATATCTTTTAACATATTAGAAGTAGAATAGGAGTTCGAATTTATAAAGGAGAATAGTTTGAATTTATAAAGAAGACATATAATTAAAAGTTTTATAGGAAGTAGAATAAGTGTTCAAACTTACAAAGGAAAATGTTCGAATTCATAAACTTACCGTATTTATTTTTTTATTAGAATTATCTTCAAATAATAAAAAGGGTATTTTGATAATCAAAACGAAACATAAGTAGATTTCATAAATTGAATAGAATTTTTAACGTAAAAAATCGTCAATTTCTTCTCTTTTTTGTTTGTGCGTAGTTTTAATTGGAAAATAATTGTTAAATCATCACTAAATTAAAGATTATTTTATTAATTTCACGTGAGCTGTAAAGCCGTCCAAATCAAATTTTAAGAATTCAAGATATAACACAAATATTAAATTGACGTGTAATCTTATATATATCAATTTTTTAACAACAATTTGATATATAATTAATAACATATAATATAATTATAGATATTAAAAAGGGAGTCGTGCATTGCACGGGTTATAAGCTAGTATATAAAATATTCTTATAGGTACAAGGTTCGAACCCGTCAACAACATATTTTTATTAAACATATATATCATCTAATAAACTACTCCTAAAAGTTCAAGGTTCGATTTCTCTCAACAACATATTTTAGTTAAAAATTTATATTACATATTTTCACCATATTATTATTAAACATTTATATTATATTATAAATTAATTCAAGAATTTAAGGTTCAGTTTCCGTCAACAACATATAAAATTTAAAAAGTTATTTATCGATTTTCAATATACAAGCAAAAAACAATCATTTAAAATACTATCAAATATGTATTGTTTTATTTTATTATCTTCTACAATTTATTTTCTTACTAATTAAAAAATAAAGATTAAAATTACAAATGATAAGATAAATATTTAAAATCTTCCGTGCAACGCATGGGTTATAAGCTAGTATGATTTAAATCGGGTTAATTATCTGATTGGTCACTGAAGTCAGCCTGGATTATCAAGTTGGTCACTGAACTCAAAACGGTCTCAATCAGTTCACTTACTCGACAAAAATGTATGGTCCGTTAAATAGTCTTCATTTTTTTGACGGAAACAGACTGCAGATTGACATAAACGCTTATAACTGCGGATTCACTTAACATTTAAAAAATTCGAGACCATATTTGTGTTACCCAGATTATTCTCTTCAAAATAGATACAATATTGATAAATTTTATTTCAGTTTTTGAAGAAGAACAATTCTAGTTCTTGAATTTTCTTTTTCGATTCATATAAATCTAGAGCTCATAATGAAAATCTAAACCAGTTTCATGAGACCCATAGCATCTAGATTAACAAACTTTAATTTCACAAAATTTGGTGGAGATTTTTCGGATAAAATTTTGCGGACAGTAATTTCCGTCAAAAAAATGAACAACTTGATAATCTAGGCTGACTTCAGTGACCTGATTGAGACCGTTTTGAGTTCAGTGACCAACTTGATAATTCAGGCTGACTTCAGTGACCAATCAGATAATTAACCCGATTTAAATCATTGACAAACACATTTTCGTATTTCAATATAAATACACTTTTTAGTTTATAATACATTAAAATATAAACTTATTTTTTATGCTAGATCCAACGTTTATATCTATTTATTTTAAGATCCAGCGGTTCTAATTTATTTTGTCGTACGGAGGACCAGACTACCGATTATCAAAGTTTTGGACAAAATTTCTCCTACACTTATTATTAAAATTGTATTTGATTGTTTGTAGAAATATTTTCAAATAATAAAAATGTTATTTTGATAATCAAAACGAATTATAAATAGAATTTATAAATCAAATATAATTTTTAATGTAAAAAATCGTCAATTTCTTCTCTCTTTTGTTATTTTGTTATTTTCACGTGGGTTGTAAAATCGTTCAAATCAAATTTTAAGAATTGAAGATTGAGTACAAATATTAAATTGAATGTCTAAAATCTTATATATATCAATTTTTAACAAAAAATTGATATGTAAATTATTAACATTAACTTATAACCCGTGCGATGCACGGATTTCTTTGATTAGGTAATAAATTAAATTAAATTTTATAATTAAATTTTTTTACAATCATTATTTTCAATAATTATTTTCATTTTAATTTAACTAATTTAATATAAATTTAATTAATGATATGCATGGTTTAAGCTTATTTTATAAAATTTTAAAATAAACATGTCGTTGACGGAATTCAAAAACTTGAAATTTTAGTAAATTAATTTAATCATTTAATATATCTACTCATTAGATCTAACGACTCCTTTTACTAAAAATCTAACGGTCATTATTCATTGTATACCGATTTCTATTATATTTTGTTAGTGATTAGAATATATGATGAGAATGTTTTGGATATATATTAATTATTGCACGATTATGTTTTAAATTAAAAGTTAACGTGTTTTAATTATAAAAAATATTACTGATTGAAAGATACGATATTTTAGATGTTCATAAAAGGTAATATCATCAATTAAAATTAAACGTCTTTTAATTAAAAAGGCAATTTGCTAATTATCATTAATTATATTATTTTATAATTTATTTTAATAATTAGAATAACCGTGCAGAAAACCGAACTCACAAACTTCAGAGCCCGTGCGATGCACATGTTTCCTTTTCTTATGTTATAAATTTTATTTAATATTTACATGTTTTTAAATCATTATTATTTTTAATAATTTTTTAATATTAATTTAATATAATTTAATATACCCATGTTTACGGATCATATTATTGTTTCCTTATTATAAACAACATATGCGGATTTTTAATATATTTTATTAATAATTGGAAAATATGGTGTGATATTTTCGAGTATAGATTAATAATTGTAAGGTTAGTTTTAAATCAACAAGGTAACGTGTTTTAATTAGAAAGGAAATATTAAAGGTTGAAAGATATGATACGATTGATATTTTTAGGTGTTTATAAAAAGTAATATCTTTAACTAAAAGTAAATGGGAAAAAGGCAATCGGATAATTACCATTAATTATATTATGTTATTATTTATTTTAAAAATTAGGATAACCAAACCGACAAACTTTCAATTTTTCGCCTTTAATATAATAGTACTAGCTTATAGCCCGTGCAAAGCACGAGTTACTTTTAATTTTTTAAAATTTGTTTATAGTATAGTATAATATTATAAATATTAATTTTAATATGTTATTGAAAAAATTCGAACCTTACATCTTTGTATATAATAATTTTTAGTATTAAATATAAATTAATATGTAGTTGGCAGGAATCGAACCATAGATCTTTATATATAACAACTTTTAGTATTGTTATATGTAACGGTTATGATCTATTTGAGTTGAAGATATAACGGTTGTGGATGAGGGGATAACCAAAAATGAGGGGATAACATTCTCATACAATGTTCTTTTCTCATACCTGTCCTGCTCTCCCTCTTTTCCTCAGCCGCATGAGAGTCCACCGCCGGTGACTCCGCCCCATTTCTTCATCTCCTCTTCCCCATCCATCCATCCATCCTCCGACTCTCCCCCCCCAATCTTCTATTCCCCCTTTGTTTTTCCAGTTTTCAATAAAAATCGAATCAAAGCCAAATATCTTAGAATTTATTTCTCAGATCTATCTTGGTTTTGAGTCCGAATCCCCAAATAAAAAATACCTTTAGATTCAAATTGTCCTCCTTAACATCATATCATAATTTGGTGTCATTCCGAGGTATTTGAATTTTTGGTTTTTCGTCTCGCCTTTTGGCGTGTGTCTCTCCTTTTGGAGTGTCTTTATGTATTTAATTAATTATGTATCTCTATGTTCGTGGTTGAATCTGCTGAGAATAATTTTGTTGATGTCTTGGGGGATCTGGAAGGACTGCATCGAAGTTAGGACGGTGAAGATTATTGCAAGAGCTCACCACTCACAACCAAAGATGGTTCATCATATTTTGGAGGTTTTCACTTTCGGCATGTCTATAGCTGGTATCCGGCATGTAGATAGTTGGGGTGCTACTCATCCTTTGGGGGTTTCCATGTTCGGCAAGTCTATAGCTGGTATCCGGCATGTAGATAGCTGGAGTGAGGATTCTGAACACTGGGGTATCAACAGTTCTTATGTGATGTGGTCAATTGTGATAACGCTGTTTTCAGGGATTTTGGCGCAGTTTGGATCGCTTGAGATGTTTTCGAATTTGTTTTTAGCTTCAAGAACTTTTATGTTCATCTTGTTAAACGATCAGAAAACAATTTATTTGTTTCTCAGCCTGGTCGTAGTGACAGTCGGGGGTTTGTCCCGATGTTATATTGAGTTGTTTGATCGAGTGATATAATTCTATGCTTTTCGTCAAAAAAAAAAATGAGGGGATAACGAAACTACAAATTATACCCCCTTTCGCTTATTATAATATAGTACAGATTTTTATATAAACATTATTTTCAATATTTTTTTTAAATTTAATTTATTATAATTTGATATATTCATGTTTAAGGGTTATACTCATGTTTTCTTATTATAAACAATGTATACCGATTTTTAATATATTTTATTAATAATCGAAAGATTTGGTGTGATATTTTTGGATATATATTAATGGTTGCAAGATTGGTTTTAAATTAAAAGGTAACGTGTTTTAATTAAAAAAATATTAATAATCGAAAGATATGTATGATTCATATTTTTAGGTATTTATTAATGGTTGAAAGATATGGTGCAACATTTTTAGATATATATATTAACGATTGTAAAAAGGTAACGTGTTTTAATTAGATAGAAGGTAACATGTTTTAATTAGATAAAAATATTAATGATTAAAAGATATGGTATGATTTATGTATTTAGTTGTATATATTAATGATTGCATGATTAGTTTTAAAGTAAAAGGTAACATGTTTTAATTAGATAGAAGGTAACATGTTTTAATTAGATAGAAATATTAATAATTAAAAGATGTGGTATGATTTATGTTTTTAATTGTTTATAAAGGGTAATATTTTAAACTAAAAGTTAATCAGCTTATTACCATTGATTATATTATGTTATTTTTTTTTTAATAAATAGGATACCAAACCGAAAACCAAAACTTTTAAAACTTTCAATGTTTCGGCTTTAATATAATAGTATAGATAGATTAGTGAGTTTAAATTTAATTTATAAAATATATATTGTTATTAGGAGTCGAACCCTTGACGTATGGTAGTACTCGTTTATTACCTCTCTTACTCTTATTATATAATAGGATATAATATAAAAAAAAATTATATAATTACAGATTTTAAAAAAGAAACTGTGCATTACACGGGTTATAATCTACTCCCTCTGTCCCAAAAAACTCTTCCCATTTTCCTTGGACCCGTTTGCCAACACACTATTTTAATCATTAATATCTTTAATTTTGTATTAGTTTTAAATATAAAAACTTCAGTACTTCATTATATTAAAGTACTTATAAATACGAATCCAACAAGATCATGACTATATTTGATCTTATAGATTAGACGTAAATTAGTAATTTATCTAATGTTATAAATAATCCCGACATTTCAAACGAGAAAAGTTTTATGGCACAGAGTGAGCGAGTACTAATTTAACATGGTAATATGCGAAAGAATGTTACCCACGTAGGAGACAGACCATTCTTTTCAAAAACTTCCTTATATAAATTTATTATTATTATAGCAAATATTTCCGACGAAAAGGTATACTATAAAACACTTTAAGAAGTTGAGTGCCGAACTATAGGCATGGTGTTAGACCCTTAAGAGATTTTCATGCCCTAGTGTTGGGTGTAGAGGCGAAGGCGTGCTTGAGGTTCACGATTCTGTCTTGGGCATGAACACTAGGCGAAGTCAAGTATGGGACTTGACATAAAAACTAAGGCATTTGAGGCACTTACACGAATTGGGCTTGTCTAAGGCATGAAGCATTCAACCAGGCACAGACATAGTGAATGTGGGCTTGAGCAGAGGCACACTTGGGCTTAGGGGAGTCATGCAGCATGGCGCAAGAGGGAGAGAGGCAAAGCATGGGCCTGGCCAGTCCAAAGCATTGGGCCTCCATGACACACATGCGACATGGGAGAAGAGTCTTCTAGTTCAAATATAGTGAGGCAAAGCTGGGCCAGAATTCTATAGTTGGGCTGGTTCGAAGCAGGATGCAAGTGAAAGACATGGGCCAAGGTGTAGGGTGTAAATGGGCTTATCAGATTTGGGATAAGACCATATCTTTGGAGATCATTCCAGAAGAATCAATTAGGGATTGCAATCTTCTGCAGAAAGGGAAAGTCTATCAGAGTCAAAGATACGATTAGGGTGGATCTTCTATGGAAGGAAAGGCAATCAGGAAGATTGAGGATATCTTGAAGATCTCAGGCAAAGATGGAAAGTAGGGTTGGGCTTAGCCTAGCCTAAAACCCGTAAAGCTACCTATATAAGGAGGAGCTTCTTCATTCTCATTGATTCATTCAGATACACAGTAAACAGTTGTAGAGAGAGTGAGAGCATATACAGAGAGAGCTAGCATTGTAGTTAGGCTTTCTTGTATTCTAGCAGTTAGTGGGTAGCTGTGCCGACGTGTGGGCAGCAGGCCTAGATTGTTAGTCCTTTTTGTTGCAGTAATAAAAAGGTTGGGGTTTCCCGTAACTCTGTCTCCGTTTATCTTGTGGTTATCACTAACCTTCTTTGCAGGCACAAAGGTTAGTTGCGCATTGCTGGCCAGGCTCTAGGTTGGGGAGTTGGCGCATCACTAGGCGACAAGTTTGTGAAAAATTTCGCGCTTCCGCACGCCTACGTGACACATGGCGTAGGCTTGTTCAGTTGGAAAGTTCTTATTCAGAACTCTACGAAGAAGTGACAATCCTAAGGAAGGCGGTGGCTGTTGGTGGCAGTACCTCGAGTGATGGAGCAAGAAAGTTCAAAGTGCCAGACCCGAAGACATTTGAGGGAGGGCGTGATGCCAAGGCATTGGAGAATTTCTTGTGGGACATGGAGCAATACTTCAAAGCATCTCGTATTGGAGAAGTGGAGCAGGTAACTATGGCTAATATGTTCCTTGCAGGTGATGCTAAGTTGTGGTGGCGCACTCGCATGGAGGATGTTGATGGCACAGGGAAACCCGGTATTCAGACTTGGGAGGTCATGAAGAAGGAGCTTAGGGAGCAATTCTTGCCTAATAATGCTGCGTGGATGGCTAGGGAGAAACTAAAGCACCTAAAGCAAACGGGGTCTGTGCGAGATTATGTAAAGGCATTCACTTCTAATCTGTTGGACATTCGTGACATGGCAGAAGCGGACAGGTTGTTCAACTTCATTTCTGGGTTAAAGCCATGGGCACAGGCTGAGCTGAGGAGACAGAATGTCAAGGACCTGACAGCAGCTATTGTAGCGGCAGACAGCTTGGTGGACTTTGCAACAAGTTCTAATAATAGCAAGGGGAAACAAACCCAAGGGGCTAAAGAAAAGGGGCAGAAGTTCAAAGGCAAGAAAAAGGTCCAAGATGAGGAATCTAGCAAAGCCAAGAATGGTGGTGGGCAAACAAAGAAGCAGCTGAAGTGCTATATTTGTGATGGTCCTCACATGATGAAAGATTGTCCAAAGAGGGAGAAGCTGAATACTATGACTGTGGCCGAGGGAGAGGAACCAGGAAGGGTGAATCCGCTCAGGATGGTCAATGCACTACAAACAAAGGAGGCAGTAAAGTCATCTAGTTTGTTGTATGTGCAGGTTGAGATAAATGGTCATGAGGTGATGGCTATGGTAGATACTGGAGCTACCAATAATTTTGTGGCCGACAGAAGTGTGGAATCTCTTGGCTTGGTTTTGGGAACAAGCACCAGCCGAGTGAAAGCTGTAAATTCTGAGGCACAGGTGGTCAAGGGATCAACTGAGGCAGAGCTTAGAATGGAACCATGGACTGGAAAGGTAACTCTCTTGGCTGTTCCTTTAGATGATTTCGATCTTATATTGGGGATGGACTTCTTAAGGAAAGCTAAGGCGTCGGTGATGCCACATCTTGGTGGGGTTATGATTGGAGAGGAAAGCAACCCTTGCTTTGTGAAGGGTGTGTTTGATCGTGACTTGGGCAAGAAAAGGGAGGGAATGTTGTCAGCTATGCAGGTTGAAGCTGGGCTGAAGCATGGTGAAGTGACTTATCTAGCGGCTCTTGTGGAGGAAAAGCCTGATCAGTTAGAGATACCTGATGTTGTTGTTCCTACTCTCAAGGAGTTTGAAGATGTCATGCCCCCAGAGTTGCCTAAGAAATTGCCGCCAAGAAGGGATGTGGATCACAGGATTGAACTCGAGCCGGGTGCACGGGCCCCGTCTCAAGCCCCCTACCGTATGGGACCGATGGAGTTGGCTGAACTGAGAAAACAGTTGGACGAGTTGTTGGAGAGCGGATTCATTCAACCGTCTAAAGCTCCTTATGGTGCCCCAGTCTTATTCCAGAAGAAGGCAGATGGGTCATTGCGGATGTGTATAGACTATCGGGCCTTGAACAAGGTAACTATTAAAAATAAGTACCCTGTTCCAAATATTATTGAGCTGTTTGACAGGCTCTCGAAAGCTAAGTACTTCACGAAGTTGGATCTGAGGTCGGGATATTGGCAAGTCAAAATTGCTGCAGGGGATGAGCCTAAGACCGCATGTGTAACGAGGTATGGGTCTTATGAGTTTCTAGTTCTGCCATTTGGGTTAACAAATGCACCTGCAACATTCTGTAATTTGATGAATGATGTGCTATATGAGTACCTAGACCGTTTTGTGGTAGTGTACTTAGATGATATTGTGATCTATAGTGATAGTCTGGAAGCTCACTTAGAACACTTAAAGTGCATTTTCACTAAACTGCGTGAACACAGTCTTTATGTCAAAAGGGAGAAGTGTGAGTTCTGCAGGGAGGAGATCCATTTCCTAGGGCATGTGCTGAGCCAAGGAATGGTGAAGATGGACAAGAGGAAAGTCGAGGCCATCATTGATTGGCCTGCCCCAAAGAAGGTAGCTGAGTTGAGATCTTTCCTTGGTCTTGCTAACTATTATCGCAAGTTTATACAGGGATACTCGAAGAAAGTAAATGTCTTGACAGATTTGCTAAAGAAGGATCATGTTTGGGAATGGAATGATGAGTGTGAAGCGGCGTTTGTGGAGCTAAAAATTGCAGTTGCTTCAGAACCCGTGCTCAAACTTCCAGATTTTGGGGTGCCATTCGAAGTGCACACTGATGCTTCTGATCGTGCAATTGGTGGAGTGTTGGTTCAGTTGGGACATCCGGTGGCATATGAAAGTCGAAAGCTAACAGATGCTGAACAGAGGTACAGTACTCATGAAAAGGAGATGACTGCAGTGGTTCATTGTTTGGAGGTGTGGAGGCATTACTTGCTGGGAGCGGAGTTTGTGGTTTGCACAGACAATGTGGCAAACACTTATTTCAAGACTCAGAAGAAGCTAACCCCAAAGCAGGCCCGTTGGCAGGAATTTCTGGCAGAATTCGATTTTGTATGGCTGCATAAGCCGGGAGCACAAAACCAGGTAGCCGATGCACTGAGCAGAAAGGTGCCAGAGTCTGTGGCATCCATGACAGTGGTGGACACTGAGTTCCTAGAGGAGATCAAAAGGCAGTCAAAGACAGATGCTGTGTATGGTAAACTTGTGGAGGAAGTGAAGACAGGGGTGGTTCGCAAATACTGGTTGGAGGATGGGTTGCTGTATTGTAAAGGCAGTCGACTTTATGTTCCACATGGGGGAATTCTCCGACAGCGAATCTTGAAAGAGTCTCATGATGCTAAATGGGCAGGACATCCGGGGGTAGCAAGGATGCTAGCATTGCTGAGTAGATCCTACTATTGGCCGAAGATGATGGATGACGTTGAGGCATATGTCAAGTCGTGCTTGGTTTGCCAACTTGACAAGACTGAAAGGAAGAAGGAAGCTGGACTTCTACAACCTTTACCTATTCCAGATAGACCGTGGCAGTCAGTATCTATGGATTTTATTCTTGGGTTGCCTCAGGTGGAGGGAAAGGGGTCAATCTTTGTGGTGGTTGATCGGTTTTCGAAGTATGCTGTGTTCATTCCTGCACCAAAGGTGTGTACAGCAGAGGTAGCAGCTGGCCTATTCTTTCAGCATGTGGTGAAACATTTTGGGTTGCTAGAGGATATTATTAGTGATCGGGATAGCAGGTTCACAGGGCGGTTCTGGATAGCATTGTTTGGGTTCTTGGGAAGTGAGTTGAAGTTCTCTACTGCAAATCATCCCCAAACAGATGGTCAGACGGAGCGAATGAATCAGCTACTAGAGGAGTATCTCAGGCACTATGTTTCAGCTAGTCAGAAAAATTGGCTAGAGTTGATGGATGTAGCACAGTTCTGCTACAATCTACATCAGTCTTCAGCGACTGGTAAGAGCCCCTTCGAGGTGATTTTTGGGTTTCAGCCGAGAACCCCAAACGAGGTGGCAGTTCAGAAATCAGGTGGTACTTGTCCCGCAGCCTACAGGTATGCATTCGGTAAACAGGAGATGGTTGATGAAGCCAAAGCTAGTCTGGAGAAAGCTGTTTGGAGGATGAAGAAGTACGCTGATAGAAAGCGTCGTCCCTTAGAGTTTGAGGTTGGCGACCAGGTGTTGTTGAAATTGATATAATATAATTATATCAATTTTAAAAAAGAAACTGTGCATTACACGGGTTATAATCTAAATAAAAAAAATAATATAAATAAATAGGATATAATATAAATAAAAAAAATTATATAATTACAGATTTTAAAAAAGAAACTGTGCATTACACGGGTTATAATCTACTCCCTCTGTCCCAAAAAACTCTTCCCATTTTCCTTGGACCCGTTTGCCAACACACTATTTTAATCATTAATATCTTTAATTTTGTATTAGTTTTAAATATAAAAACTTCAGTACTTCATTATATTAAAGTACTTATAAATACGAATCCAACAAGATCATGACTATATTTGATCTTATAGATTAGACGTAAATTAGTAATTTATCTAATGTTATAAATAATCCCGACATTTCAAACGAGAAAAGTTTTATGGCATAGAGTGAGCGAGTACTAATTTAACATGGTAATATGCGAAAGAATGTTACCCACGTAGGAGATAGACCATTCTTTTCAAAAAATTCCTTATATAAATTTATTATTATTATAGCAAATATTTCCGACGAAAAGGTATACTATAAAACACTTTAAGAAGTTGAGTGCCGAACTATAGGCATGGTGTTAGACCCTTAAGAGATTTTCATGCCCTAGTGTTGGGTGTAGAGGCGAAGGCGTGCTTGAGGTTCACGATTCTGTCTTGGGCATGAACACTAGGCGAAGTCAAGTATGGGACTTGACATAAAAACTAAGGCATTTGAGGCACTTACACGGATTGGGCTTGTCTAAGGCATGAAGCATTCAACCAGGCACAGACATAGTGAATGTGGGCTTGAGCAGAGGCACACTTGGGCTTAGGGGAGTCATGCAGCATGGCGCAAGAGGGAGAGAGGCAAAGCATGGGCCTGGCTAGTCCAAAGCATTGGGCCTCCATGACACACATGCGACATGGGAGAAGAGTCTTCTAGTTCAAATATAGTGAGGCAAAGCTGGGCCAGAATTCTATAGTTGGGCTGGTTCGAAGCAGGATGCAAGTGAAAGACATGGGCCAAGGTGTAGGGTGTAAATGGGCTTATCAGATTTGGGATAAGACCATATCTTTGGAGATCATTCCAGAAGAATCAATTAGGGATTGCAATCTTCTGCAGAAAGGGAAAGTCTATCAGAGTCAAAGATACGATTAGGGTGGATCTTCTATGGAAGGAAAGGCAATCAGGAAGATTGAGGATATCTTGAAGATCTCAGGCAAAGATGGAAAGTAGGGTTGGGCTTAGCCTAGCCTAAAGCCCGTAAAGCTACCTATATAAGGAGGAGCTTCTTCATTCTCATTGATTCATTCAGATACACAGTAAACAGTTGTAGAGATAGTGAGAGCATATACAGAGAGAGAGCATATGAGAATAAAGAATCAAAATTTAATCTTAGAATACTTTTGCCGAGATTGAACCAAAAACCGCCAAAAACATATGTTCACAATAAATCTATTCATTTATTATTAAATATTTATTTACTATATTTTTATTTTATTTTTATATTAAAAAAATGAAGAATTAGTTATTTAATTGAATATACTCAAATTATGATTAAATTTTTCTAAGTTTTATCTCATGATCCTTATTCTCTTATATAAATTAATTAAATTTATCATATATTTATCATTGTATATCGTAATAAAATAAACAACATTTTAGACGTAAAAATGAAAATGTGATGAACATAATTATGATGATAGGTAGACCTTGAAATATGCCTAGTGATATTACAAAAATTATTGGAGATACTTAATATTCAGAAATGAAACTAATTTATTATATCTATAATATTAATGCAAGTTCAGAAATGAAAATTTCTTATCATCGTATGCTTTCCTAAAATAAGAATATTTATCCGGAATACGATTTGGGCTAAAAGAAGAATCTGGAACTGGTCCGAAAGTTTTGTAGATAATGACCAATGACCAATGACCATTTCCTATTTGTATTTTGAATATTTTATTCTCATGTTGATGAAAAGCTTGTGTCATTTTTTCTTTATTTTATTCTTCAAAATCATTAGAATTAGATAAATAACTTTATCTTACTTTAAATTTTTATAGTGTTTTTGAAAGAAGATGGTGATTGGTGACACTACCAATAAGAAAAATCAAGTTGGTTAAGAAAGGTAAACACAAGTCATACGCTACCTGAATTGTAGCGTAAATTATTCATCGCATCTTAATTTTCACCGTTAATCACGTCCTGTCAAAAAAAAAAAAAACCTTTAATCACGTCTTAATCTTTATTACTAATTACTATTAAATTATATTCTCCGGAGAAATGCTAGTGATATGGGCTAAAAGCAAGCCCTAAAGACACATTTAATGTTACATTAATTAGACCTAACATGGTCCAAACGTGGGGGCCATTTGTGGGGCCCAAATCCTATTTTAATATTAGTTTCGTAATTAATATTAAGGGATATTAAAAGCTCAGCAATAAGCATCAGATAAGGATACTATTCCTACAAGACTTAGCCTCCAAGGCACCCAATTCGATATGGAAACAGACTCCTACAAGGAAGGAGTCTAAAACATTCCTTAAGGCGGTGACTTGCCCACCAAGTATCCAAATCCTACCATAATTCTAAGGCTTCTCAGCCTATATAAAGGGCCAGACCCCTCATCTCAGAACTACGTCTTGGCTTGATTCTCAATAACGAGATACGTAGGCACTCTGTGAGGATCGATTAGTCTCGAACACGGAAACAGCCATTAAAGCACGAAGCTCCCGAACCCTAGCATTAAATACAAATTCGTAACCTAATTTTTATTCCACAACATTTGGCGCCGTCTGTGGGAAAACAACATCAACCATGGTGCAAACACGAAGGACACCAGTCACAACCGAGGCGACCACCGTCACCTCTGCTCCGCCTGAACAAGGGTATGTACCCCCATCAATAGGGGCGATCACCCAACCTCAAGTTTCTCAACCTCCAGGGACGATTCCCCATGTTGAAAGAACTTTACCCATGGTTGTCCATCCAAGCCAGCAGACCAACCCTCTTCAGATGGTGGTCTCTCCCCTTATCAATCATCCACTACCTCTAGGGGTGCGGATCTCTACTACGGATCTCCCTAGAAGTACGAATCCGACATATGGCTTGCCTAACTACCCCCCGAATACTCGAGGTATTGGGCCAAGCGGCCATGCCCTGCAGATACACGAGCCGTATCACCCTCCTTACATTAGAGGCTTGGACCCTGATCAAGGATATTATGACTACTCTGGTCCTTATACTGATGATTCTTCATCTGAGGATGACGATCGTGATCAAGCCCCGAGGAGGCGACATCCAAGCAAGGAGCCTATAAGGCATACTCGACAAATCCATGATGGACCCCCTATGACAGCCGTTGAGAGAATCAAGGCTTATGAAGCCGAGATCCAGAAACTGAAGGACGATATAGAAAGGGAGCAGCAAAGACAGAATCAAAATCGACCCCCTCCAAGGTTAGGAGGAGAGATTCCCTTTATTGATTTGGAAAGGCCTTCTAGGAGGCAGAGAAGGGTTGGGCCCCCAAGAGGTGGAACTACAAGGGCAGAGGCCCCCAAGGGTGACCCCAAAGAGTTGATGCAGCTAGGAGATCCTGATGATCCTACACCACCATTCACCGAGGAGGTGATGAATGCTCACATCTCTAGGAAGTTTAAGATGCCTACTATAAAGGCTTATGATGGAACGGGTGATCCCGCAAACCATGTGAGAACATTCTCGAACGCACTGCTGTTGCAGCCTGCTAGTGACGCTCTCAAGTGTAGGGCATTCCCTCAAACCCTGGCGGGCATGGCTCAAAGATGGTATAGCCGATTGCCTGCAAATTCGATTGGCTCTTTTAAGGAGTTAAGTGCCGCTTTTGTCAGCCAATTCATTAGCGGAAAAGTTCATGAGAAAAGCTCCGCATCTCTTATGTATGTGGTACAAGGGAAGAACGAAAATCTGAGAGATTACCTCAAGAGGTTCACTAAGGAGACGTTGAACATCACTGACTTGGATAATAAGGTGGCCATGGTAGCCCTGGAACACGGAACTACTGATCTATTCTTCAAAAGGTCGTTGGCGAAGCATCCTTCTGAAAACATGGCCAAGCTCCAACGAAGGGCTGACAAGTATATCAAGGCTGAGGATAGCATAAAGAAAGAGGCCACCGTAGGTGGAGGCAACGAAAACTCCAAGAAACGAAAGCGAGACCAGGAGTATGATGCTAGGGACAAGTATCCCCGAACTAGAGAGGACTCCGACTCTGCCCCTAACAAGAGCCAAGGATCAAGGTTCACTGAGTATGCAAGGTTGAATACTCCTAGGAGTCGAATCTTGTTGGACATTGAGAAGGACAAGGATTTCCGATGGCCGAAGCCACTTAGGGGTGATCCCGCAAAGAGAAACAAGAATCAGTATTGTAGATTCCACAAGGATGTAGGGCATGACACTGATGACTGCAAGTAACTCAAAGATGAGATCGAGTTTTTGATCCGTAGAGGAAAACTGAGCCACTTCACTAACGGTGAAGATCGTGGTGATCAAAGAAGAGACTATAATAGAAGGGATGACGATCAAGATCGTAACCCGCAGCCCCGAGGGCTAGTAATCAACATGATCTCAGGAGGCCCGACTGCGGCCGGGACAACTAGGAAATCTCGGAAGGCTTATGCCCGAGAGGTGATGCATATTGTTGGAGAGGCACCAAAGCGCGAAAGAACCGAGGTAATAATCGGATTTGATGATTCAGACCTTGAAGGGGTGAAGTTCCCCCACGATGACCCGCTGGTCATAACTCTTGTGATTGGAAACTCAGAGGTGAAGCGAGTCTTGATAGATAATGGCGCTTCCGTGGATATCTTGTTTCATGATGCATTTATGAAGATGGGGTATAACGACTCTCAACTGACCCCCTCCAACACGCCTATATACGGGTTTAATGGAGTAGAATCTAAAGTTGAGGGAACTATTCAGTTGCCCACCACCATCGGACAGAAGCCGATAGAGGCCACTCAGATGCTGAACTTTTTGGTTATCAAAGCATCTTCAACTTACAATGCCATCCTCGGAAGGACTGGACTCCACGCTTTTAAGGCTTTAGCCTCTACCTATCACATGAAGATCAAGTTCCCAACCAGGAATGGTGTTGGAGAACATAAAGGTGATAAAAAGATGGCACGAAGCTGTTATGTAGCCTCGTTAAGGCCTGATGGAGTCGGGGGGCAGGTCCTTCCGATTGAAGACATGGATGCCCGCAGTGGTAAGGAACACCAAGAAAGGCCAGTAGAGGACATCACACAGAAGCAACCACTGAGGCTAAGGCATTAACTGACTTCATGGTTGAATGTACCATTGGCAACCAAGAAATCGGGGGGCAGGAGGTAGTACCCCAAGCAGGAAGTGAACTTCGGAATAAGAATGAGGAGACCAGAAGGAATGGTGGGCGCTCTATTTTGATGGAGCATCAAAATCAAAATCAAGTGGTGCAGGCCTAGTCTTGCAAAGCCCCGATGGGCTCAAGTTATCCTAGTAGGACTTAGCTTCATATTTATCTAATAGTAGTAGAAATAAGGTTCATTGAAACCATTGCAGAGCATGTTGCTCCGAGTAGGACAGTAGTACTCTATGTAAGGGTTGAACCCATTTCAAGTTATTATTGCAAGTTTGATTTCCATTCATTGATTGTGTGATTCTATTTATGTGCCAAACACCTGATGTGTGTAAGTCAAAGATGACCAAGTACCGAAAATAAAAGAATACACGAATGGAAACAAACAAACACATATGAAAAACCCTGAAGGATCGAGAGTTAGGTTACAACACAACCAAATAAGAGTTTAAGTCCTTAAAGGACCTGGGATAAAAGACAAACATTGAAGTCATGACGGCCAAGAGATCCTGAGAAAGTTACTAACATAAGAGCTTCTCTGAAGGAACCATTGAAGGGCAAGTTGATAGCATTTATGCAAGAGAATAGTGATGTGTTTGCTTGAACAGCAGCCGATATGCCAGGGATTGATCCCCAACTTATAACTCACAGGTTGAATGTCGATCCTGAGCGAAAGACAATAAAGCAGAAGAAGAGAAATTTTGCTCCTGAAAGGCAAGATGCCATCAAGCAAGAGGTTGACAAGCTCTTGGAAGCTGGCTTTATTGAGGAGATTCAGTTCCCCGAATGGTTGGCTAACCCTGTGATGGTCAAGAAAGCAAATGGAAAGTGGAGGATGTGTATAGACTTCACTGATTTAAATGATGCATGCCCAAAGGATTGTTTTCCTCTACCAAGGATTGATACGTTGATAGATGCCACAGCTGGACATGAGATGCTGAGCTTCATGGATGGATTCAGTGGCTATAATCAGATTAAGATGCACAAGGATGACATCCCAAAGGTATCTTTCATAACTGACTTTGGTGTTTTCTGTTATATTGTTATGGCTTTTGGTCTAAAGAATGCGGAAGCTACATACCAACGACTGGTGAATAAGATATTTGCCCATCTAATTGGAAAAACCATGGAGGTCTATGTTGATGACATGTTATTCAAGAGCCTATTCACGACTGACCACATTGAGCACCTCAGAGAGGCATTTACAGTGCTGAGGCACCACAAGATGATGTTAAATCCGGCCAAGTGTGCTTTTGGCGTTGGATCAGGAAAAGTTTCTGGGTCTGATGGTTTCAAAAAAAGGCATTGAGGCCAATCCCTGATAAGATCAAAGCGATCTTGGACATGGAACCACCCCACTCTATACGAGATGTACAGAAGTTGACGGGCCGAGTTACAACCCTAGGGAGATTTATCTCCAAATCTGGTGACAAATGCTTGCCTTTCTTTCAAGCATTGAAGAAGGTGAAGAATTTTGAGTGGACACCTGAAAGCCAAGAGGCCTTTGAACAGCTGAAGAAATACATGACTGAAGCCCCGTTGTTGGCCAAACCTAGTCTTGGGGAGACTCTTTATCTATACCTTGCGGTATCTGAACAAGCATTGAGTGCTGTCCTCATTCGAGAAGAGAATAAGGTTCGATAAAACCTATTTACTACGTGAGCAAGGTGTTGCATGGAGCTGAGTTGAATTACTCTCCCATCGAGAAATTTGCTTTGGCATTGGTAACAGCTTCCAGGAAGTTGTTACCATACTTTCAATCACACAAGATTGAAGTCCTGACGGACCAACAGTTGGAAATATTTTGCACAGCCCGAAGGCCAGTGGAAGGCTAATCAAGTGGGCAATAGAACTTGGAGAATTTGACATCACGTAAAAGCCTCGGACAGCCATCAAGGCTCAGGCAGCAACCAAGAAGTCGGGGGGCAGGAGATAGTAACCACCCTTGGGAGAAAGAATAAAGATGAAGAGCTTGTACCTAATCAGAAGGAATATTGGGTGCTCTATTTGCTCTATTTTGATGGAGCATCAAAAACAAAATCTAGTGGTGCAGGTTTAGTCTTGCAAAGCCCCGATGGGTTCACAGCTGAGTATACCTTGAAGTTGGATTTCCCAACAATCAACAATGAAGCTGATTATGAAGCCTTGATAGACGGATTGGGCTTGACCAGAATTATGAGAGTCAAGAATCTCAAAGTATGTGGGGATTCAAGACTAGTAGTCTCGCAAATGAATGGTGAATTTGAAGCCAAGGACGAAACTATGACAAAGTAATTGAGAGTCGTGAAGGCCGTGATGACTCAGTTTGATGAGTGCTACGAGGAGCACATTCCGGGAGAAAAGAACGTTAAGGCTAATGCCCAATCTAAGTTTGCATCTTCTGAGATAGAGAATTATGCCAAGAGTTTTTACTTCCAGGTCCTGAAGACCCCACTATCAATGCGAAATTGGTAGCACCAGTCGATGTAAGCTGAAGAATAGACCCTCTTAAAGCTCATCTTGGGACTGGTTGGCTCCTTGATAATGCCTTAAGGGCATAGAAACTGTCAGTGAGAGTGTTAAGATAAGAGGTCCTTTGTCATTCCATACTTAAAATCTTGAATCTCAAATCCCGACACAAAATTTTATCCTTGATGGCCAAAAAGGCTGTCTGCCTCCAATCAAGTTTGTCGTTTGAGTTAAGGACTTGAATCAAGAGCCGTCAATCGAATTCAAACCAAGGCAAGGTCCTGTGAGCATAAGAAGAAGGTTGGAAACCTAGAATCAAGATAAAGGGTTGACAACCAGCCAAGACACACCAGACTTGAAGTCAAGTGATGAGTGGCAAGGGAACTTCTTGAACGATCAACCGAGAAGCAAGACCTCCACCATATGTAGTAAGGGGGGCAAGAACTAAAGCTTCATCACAAGATCCACATCTTAGAACGAGAATGAAGGGTTGGTTACAACCGACAACCATGAACGGGTTCAAGGTTTAAAACCAAGGGAACAAGCAAGTTAAGGCCTAGAAGGTCATGAAAGCTATGAAAGCCAATTTGAATTGAAGGATGTCTGTTTGAATACAGACATTGAGGTCCAAATATCGACATTTGAATACTGACGTTGATGTCCAAATATTGACGTTCATATACTGACATTGAGGTTCAAGGACCGAGCAAAGACCGACCGAGCTCCGAGGGAGGCTCCAGCCGACAAAAGGTGATACTCTACAGCCAACGGTCAAGGTCATGATTCAAGACCGAGAATTCAGATATTGCGAAAAAGCTCCGAGAGGCACGACAAGGCGCCCAGGACAAGACCAAGGACCTCATGTCAGCCGACCAGCTGCCCGAGGAGGGGTCAGGCCGACCTCTTGGCAGCCTTGACTGACCAAGGACCTCATGTCAGCCGACCAGCTGCCCGAGGAGGGGTCAGGCCGACCTCTTGGCAGCCTTGGCCGACCAAGGACCTCATGTCAGCCGACCAGCTGCCCGAGGAGGGGTCAGGCCGACCTATTGGCAACCTTGGCCGACCAAGGACCTCATGTCAGCCGACCAGCTGCCCGAGGAGGGGTCAGGCCGACCTCTTGGCAGCCTTGGCCGACCAAGGACCTCATGTCAGCCGACCAGCTGCCCGAGGAGGGGTCAGGCCGACCTCTTGGCAGCCTTGGCCGGGCAAGGACCTCATGTCAGCCGACCAGCTGCCCGAGGAGGGGTCAGGCCGACCTCTTGGCAGCCTTGGCCGACCAAGGACCTCATGTCAGCCGACCAGCTGCCCGAGGAGGGGTTAGGCCGATCTCTTGGTAGCCTTGGCCGACCAGGATCTCATGGCAAGCCGGTACCGGACCTTTCAATGCTGTTTGAGCCATATCTTGAGCTCCGGGTATCAGATTTGGACGATCTTACAGTCCACGCGAAGATCACGAAGTTTTCTACAACCTTGGAAGGTCCCAGCTGACCAAGAGCACCTGGTGGCCGACCAGGACCTCATGTCAGCCGACCAGGTTCCATTGAAGGACCTCTCAACGCTGTTTGGGCCATATCTTGAGCTCCGGGTATCAGATTTGGACGATCTTACAGTCCACGCGAAGCTCACGAAGTTTTCTACAACATTGGAAGGTCCCAGCCGACCAAGAGCACCTGGTGGCCGACCAGGACCTCATGTCAGCCGACCAGGTTCCATTGAAGGACCTCTCAACGCTGTTTGGGCCATATCTTGAGCTCCGGGTATCAGATTTGGACGATCTTACAGTCCACGCGAAGCTCACGAAGTTTTCTACAATCTTGGAAGGTCCCAGCCGACCAAGAGCACCTGGCAGGCGACCAGGACCTCCTGTCAGCCGACCAAGTGCCATTGAAGGGGTCTGGCCGACCTCCCGGCACTTCCCGTCAGTTGGTTGGGCCGATTGATGGTTCTGATTCTTAAATTTAGCGCCGTGTAGCGTCGATTAGCATCGATTAGTGCCGATTAGCACCGATTTGTGCCGAGTAGCACCGATTAGTACCGATTAGTGTCGAGTAGCACCGATTAGTGTCGAGTAGCACCGATTAGTGCCGATTAGCATCGATTAGTGCCGATTAGCACCGATTAGAGTCGATTAGAATCGATTAGTGCCGATTAGCACCGATTAGAGTCGATTAGCACCGGTTAGTGCCGATTAGCATCGATTAGTGCCGTTTTAGGTCGTTTAACGCCGTTTAACATCGTTTAATATTAAGGGATATTAAAAGCTCAGCAATAAGCATCAGATAAGGATACTATTCCTACAAGACTTAGCCTCCAAGGCACCCAATTCGATATGGAAACAGACTCTTACAAGGAAGGAGTCTAGAACCTTCTTCAAGGCGGTGGCTTGCCCACCAAGTATCCAAATCCTACCATAATTCTAAGGTTTCTCAGCCTATATAAAGGGCCAGACCCCTCATCTCAGAACTACGTCTTGGTTTGATTCTCAATAACGAGATACATAGGCACTCTGTGAGGACCGATTAGTCTCGAACACGGAAACAACCATTAAAGCACGAAGCTCCCGAACCCTAGCATTAAATACAAATTCGTAACCTAATTTTTATTCCACAACAGCTAGGTACCCAAAAAGTTTTCATAAATTTTTTACCAAATACTTATGTGTAATTTATGTAGAAGGTAACTTTAATAATAAGATGAGACCCGCGTACATTAATATACGTCCACAAATGAAAATGTGACATCTGTCATGCCAACTCATTTGCTAAAATTTTTGGAAATTTGTTTGAGGAACGTAGCTCTTCTCTTATGTACTTTAACTTTTACGTACTATGTTAAGATGCATTAAACACATAATTATATAATTTTTTTTTTGAGTTAAATTTTGTAAATAAAAGTTTAATGCCTAAATTGATATTTACAAAAAAAAAAAATTAAATTGGTTAACGGTCCTTCAAAACGGACAAGGGTTTTGAGAGAAAGGAGTATTTTGTATAGATAAGAAGAATGAAACCGGATATTTGTCACTAAAATAGCCACACTTTAGCAACATTTTAGTTATATTTACCCGAAAGTCTTGTACACTTTCGGCGTTGTCCTAAAATTATGATTCAATAATTCGAATTTTAATTAACGATTATGAATCATATTAATATAAATTTATTGGAAATAAAAATCAACCAATAAAAATACTTATAAATGATTTAAAAAAATTACATAATAAACAGGGAGCTAGATAAATTTGATTGCTAGTACATAATAGGTTAAATTCTAATTCAATTGATATTAATTTGCAAATTTACATTTCATGAGATTGAAGTTTAGAGAAGAAAGTTAAGAAATTGATTTTTTTTCCGACACATAAATTTGAGAATAACTTATTTGTTGATAAAAGATTTAAAAAGGATATTTAATTTAAAATTTGATGAATTGATAAAAGTTTATGAATTTTAAAAAATCAATGTTGTTTTTAATTGTACACGAATTTTAGCATAGCTGATAAAAAATTTCATAGAATCTTACTGGTTCTTACCGAGTTTACCATAAATCGTTCAAAATTTCATGAATTTTAGCCAGATTTATAAAATATTTAAATACACTAACAAATTCATTAAAATCCATCATTTTATTAAATACAAAAAAGTTTATGAACTTTCGAATGCCATCATAATTTAATATATTTTTTAATTTAAATTGAATATAGCCAGATGTTAAAAATCTTTTTAAAATTTAAAACGAGCATACTCAAATTTTTTTTATAAAAAAATTAAAATTTATATTGAATACTACCATATTTTAAAGAACATTATAAAATCCGAATCCAATATACAAGGATTTTACGAATTCAGAAAAATTCTTTAAAATCTAGATTGCATACACTCCCTAAATCTATTATTAAAAAGGACGGAAAAAATTATGTAAAACTTTATGAGGCCCCTAGGTTCGACATTTGACGGTAAAAATCCATCTCACCGGACTTCAAAAAAGAATCACATATGATATAGGGCATGTTTGGCTCACCTTTTTTTTTAGAACTTATGAACTTATTTTCGGGTAACAATTTTATATTTTGATAATTTTCTTTTATACAAATATTTAATATATATTTGAGATTCAATAAATTGTAAAAATAAGTTAAAAAGTTAGGAATCTCTAACTTTGTCTTAAAATAAATTTACTTATCCTGTAAAA
The DNA here is from genome assembly GCA_036435485.1 of Saposhnikovia divaricata. Taxonomy (NCBI): domain Eukaryota; kingdom Viridiplantae; phylum Streptophyta; class Magnoliopsida; order Apiales; family Apiaceae; genus Saposhnikovia; species Saposhnikovia divaricata. The sequence goes on along the minus strand of CM071599.1, from coordinate 183,047,177 downwards.
AACTTCTCCATTAAAAAAAACGAGGAACACCGTGTATGTGCATTTTGGTATCATCAATCACAAGTGGTAACATATTGTGTGAATAAAATTATAAAAACAGCGCAAGTGGTGATTTAAAAAAAAAAAAAAGATAGAAGACAGTGGAAGCTACACGATGTCCATGGATAATCAAATTGTCAGGATTGCTTTTCTATTAATGAACCTGGGCGTGTACAGAGGGCATCACAGAAGCCTTATCTGTAAATCTGTATTATTAAATTTCTTCCCGAATTTTTTGAGGTACGAAATAAATTCAAATTAAATAGTGTATTATGATAAAAAAATTATATATTTTTTTTCATTCTTTTATATCCCATTTTAGGAAGGAATTACTTAATAAAATTTAATTTTAACATTTTTTCATTTTAAAACTAAAGAAGAAACAATTTTCATTGCTCTTGTTTGCTTTTAATTTAGAAAATTGAAGCAGCCCTTCGTCAATTTGCATCTCCCTTTTTACATTTTTGGGCAGTTGAGAGCTATTTGCTTCTTTAATTATTTCTAGTCAAGTGGAAAGATAGATTCCATTGTAGGAATTTACCATTTAACCCCTCTTCTCTTTCAAACCTTTTCTTAAGCTAATTGGTTGTGTACTTGTATTATAATATGCATTTAATTCACAAATTAAGAAATATGTGACATTTTTGGTACATGCATAATCTTAATGTTCTCTACCTCCATAAAACTATACTTACTAAACAAGATTTAACGAAATCCTAAATACAAAAGACAAGACTTAAGCTAATCTCAATGTTAATTTTATAAATTAGCAAGTGTGAGGGTTGTTTTGGTAATTTAAGAGAAAACCAAGTTGTGAAGTATTTTATGAAGCTCACATGAATTCCCATGAAACCCATCATCTTCATCTTCAAAGTTTGAAGAGATCCAAAACCCAACCAACCCTCCTTGTCTCCCTCCTCCACCATCTCTTTCTCCTTTTAGCATAATTTACACCTCCCCTCTTGTCCACCATCTTTAAACTATTACATACTCACAATATATATACACTCGATCTTTTCTTCCATACCTTCCCCTAAACCTAAATTTCTTTTCCACAAACACACACAAAATGCATTCCAATACACAAAGATCTTCATCTATAGTACTCCAAAGAATCAACCCTAATACTACTACGACTACGACTACGAATGTCAAACAATCTCAACGACGCAACCCTCTACCATGCACGACCCAAGTCCCGGACTCGGTAGCCATGTACCATACACACCAAGTGGGCCCTAACCAGTGTTGCTCAGCCGTGATCCAACAAATCTCGGCACCCGTCTCCACCGTTTGGTCCGTTATTCGACGTTTCGATAACCCTCAAGCATACAAACATTTTGTCAAAAGCTGTCATCTCCTGGTTGGAGATGGAAAAGTTGGGTCCCTAAGGCAAGTTCATGTCATCTCGGGCCTACCGGCTGCCAGTAGCACCGAGAGGCTCGAGATTCTGGATGAAGAGCAACATGTAATTAGTTTTAGTGTTGTGGGAGGTGATCACAGGCTTGCGAATTATCGATCCGTGACAACGTTACATCAAGCGCCATTAGGTAATGGAACGGTGGTTGTGGAATCATATGTTGTTGATATTCCACCAGGTAATACGAAAGAAGAGACTTGTGTGTTTGTTGATACGATTGTTAAGTGTAATCTTCAATCGTTAACTCAGATCTCGAATAAATTATCGAGACGAAGTTAATTGGTTGCTTATTATTTATTTGTACATATTCGCGCACACATATGTGTGTTGTTTGAATATATGTAATCTCTTATGAGGACTGAGGTACACAATGTCATGTACGATGGTGTTAATTGTTCATTTGTGATCAAAATTTAGACATTATCGATGTAACAATTGGCTTGTGATTGTATAGATGAGTGATCGTTTTTTCGTTTAATTTCGGATGATCCATTTAGCTTCTTGATGTTTTATATCTTATGTTCTAATTTCTAGTTTGATCAATATCAAAAATATATTCGATCGATCTTTGTTTCGATTCGATTGCATTCGGAGAGATATCTGTGGGGAACGGAGCCCCTTGAGACTGGTCAGGGAAATCATGAATAACCGATTCACATTGGATCGATCTGTACTCTTGTAGAACTGTAAAAGATGTTGCTTTGAAGTTTGAAGGGATGATTGATCGGAGATTCGAATCCCACTTGAATGAAATGCTTGATTTCTTGCTTTACTAATATAACGACCCAAGTTCATCTCCTTAATTTAAAATCACGGTTTGATTTTATACGTTTTTTAAGATTAAGATGGTTTGTACTGGAACATGATCACTCTATGAGCATTCTGGTAGACTGTAGTACATTGTCATAATATCGAAATGAAGTAATCAATAATTGGCCTAGTATGAGATCCATAAAAGGTTGTGGACAAATTCACAAGTATCCAGATCGGTGCCGATCGAAAGGTTACGGATAGACTGATAGTACTTGCATTGACAGAGTTTTTAAACTTTTATTACAACTTGCATGAATCAAAAGAACAAATCGAAACCTATCACGGTTGTCTTGATTTATGGATTTAGCATTATCCTAGATTGAAATTTTAGGAGATATAGAAGTAAATGGACTGGTATCATGTTCGGTAAATATAAATGTGTTAGCAATATTTTAAATTAGTTGAGGTACGTAAAAATTGGCCTAAGCATCCGATTATAAAAAAGAAAAAACAAATGGATAGATTGAGTTGTTTTATTTATTGCATTTATAAGTAGTACTAGTACTATGAGCTCAATTTATTACCACCTTCACGTGTATTCCCGCAACTTCAAATTGTCCTTCCCTCAACTTTAAATTGTCTTATACAACTTCAATTTGTCACTATCTCATATATATATTACTATTTACGATTTTCAATAATTTTCAATAATTTTCAACCAATCAAATGCAGCGTTAGTGTAAAGTGAAATGAAGTGACTTATGAAATTCGATTTGCAAAAGAAGATGGTGGTTCCGGAAGTAACCTAGAATTTGTTGAGTGCTTATGGAGTTGTAATATGTATTTAATATGCTGATGCAAGGCACTCCGTCAATGTGGTAGAATAGACTAAGCTTAGTGGTTCTGTATGCTGTGGTTATATACATCACAATTAAAGAGGAATCGGATTTTTTATCCGTAATAGATAATTATTGCAACATAATCACCGTACATGATAAACGTTATATATGATAAAAAAAATTAAAATATATTTTCATAAAATACAAGCATCAGTTTGTAACGTTTTTACGAAGAAGTTATGCTGAAACAATCGTTTATCATTTTGAACAGTATATAATATATAGAGTCCCCTTCTAGAGAGGACCACCTTATATAGAGAATATGAGAGAACCATATATTTTTCCTGATTCTACAACAGAACCAATTTTTTTTCCAAAAATATTTTTCTAAAAAAAAATTAACATCGCCACATCATTACTGACGTGGCACTGCCACATCATCACTGCTAACGTGGTAGTGCCACGTCATTAGTGACGTCATCATTGATGACGTGGCACTGCCACGTCAGCAGCCATGCCACGTCAGCATTGGTTCTGTTACAGAATCAGAATTTTTTTTATAGAACCAAAAAAAATTGGTCTTTTTTTTATAGAACCAAAAATTAAAATTTTGATTCTACTATAGAATCATATAAAATTAGTAGTTCTCTCATATTCTCCATATAAAGAGGTCCTCTATAGAATAATGGCCTACATGTGTAATGTGTTATTACAAATTAGGGGTGATGCATGAGAAGAATGGACAGCTACATCTTTTGTTTGCAACTTGACACACTTTTTTATCACCAACTGGCTAGCTGTTTGTTGATAATTACAAGTAGTAATCTTTAATTTGCAACTTGCAAATTAGGAGTTGCAACTTGCTTCTTCTCTTTCATATATTTATAGAGAGATGGATACACAGATATATAGTATTTTATGCTCTTGCTAGTCTGTAATATGCATTGTGTGTATATTTATATAGCAACTTACACATCCATAGTACGTATAAAGTAAATAATAAAGGCAATTATGTGGGAAAAGAAATGCAAGTTGATGGAGTCTACTGTTTCTTTCTTGTTTTTTTTCTTGAATTGCCGAGAAGGACTTAGATTTTGATTTACATTCCCTCCATTTCATTCAAATTGGTTTGTTTGAAATTTTTTTTTGGTCAAATTAATTACATGAATATAATGTAAATGTTGTGCCCAAAATTTGTAATGGGCTCAGTTTTGGGCTCATGGATGTTGGAGGCCTGGTAGGGTGTTTAAAAGGTAGGAACAAGGTTGCTGGAAGAAAAGAGGTGTACCTTTAGAGGGAAGCTCTGGAGGTGGAGGTTCGCTTTTTTGGGAAGCTGTGTAGGTGCAGGTGGGCTCACAGGTTCCACCTCTGCAGGATCGAATGGATAAGGATTACCTCCTAGGTTTTAGGAGGCGTAAATTGAGTCCTTTTAACAGTTTATTTTATGGAGATACACGTTTCTAATATGATAAATATTGGATATTTGTGATATATGTCAATATGTACATGGAGTTCTCATATGAGTAGGATTTGGGAGTTCTACTTCGAATAGGACTCTACTAAGGGGCTAACTGATTTAAGGAAAAGTCATATTTCTACATAAATACTTTGAGATAAACACTGGAGGGAGGATTAAACTCTATCAATTTCGTGGCTTAATGGACAAGGAAAGAATTCCTAACCTAAAAGAACTACATTAGGGCTTGATTCCTATAAATAGGATATGTAGGCAATTAGCAAGGGGTTCGGTTTTTTACTTTTCTAATACACAAGGCACGTGTACCCTAAGTAATACATTCCTGGACATACTTGGCCGGATTTTTGCCATTATTGTCCGGTGAACTTGCTAACTCAGCCCAAAAAACACAAAACACCATTATTAGGTTCAGCTGCCTTGTTTTGGTACAGCTGTTCGGTTTGTTATTTATCCGAAAACCAAGGATAATTCCCGTTATTCCGGCGAGGCTTTCTCGGGGTGTCGTGTGAATTTTTTGCACAACATTTTTTGCGCTAGAAGGAGGGGCGTTTCTCTCTTGAATCAATGTCGGAAAATTCTGAACCTGTTCGAACGCCGAGCGGCGAGGATGGTAGGCATAAGGCCAATCCTGATGGTGAAGTAACTGCCAATGATATCCTTAACCATCTTCAAGCTATGGATGGTAGGATTGACCAGTTGGAAAGGAAATCATCGCGAAAAAAGAAAGGACAAAGAAAGCATAGGTCCTCGGAAAGGCGTTTTAGACGTCGTGAAGTGACACCGAGAAATTTGGAATTTGGGAGTGAAGAAGAGCCTGAACAAGAAGCTCGAAAAAATAATTTTTCTGATGTTGAAACGGATCGAGAAAATGTTGATCGGAAGGAAGGTCCTTTGGATTCCCCAACTAGGAGCGTGAGCGTATTTGATCGTGTTGGGAAGAAGCTCAATAGTAAAGATTTATGGCATGTGTTGGATGGAACGAAAGAAAAGGTGGATGGAAATGACAACCTTGACAAGTCTCAGTCGAGGGGTTCTAAGAGCTATAGGAAGGAAAAATCTAGAGAGGAAGAGCGGGCTCATGACAGGAGGTCTAGGTCCACCAAGCTCCAATCAGCTGTCGGGAGTGAAGGCAGCTCCAGCTCCCGAGACAGTTCAGCTCACAAACAGAATGGAGACTCGAATGAAGACACAGATGAGAGTGAGGAATACCTCTCAGACGGAGAGGATTCAAATTATAAGGTGGCTAATTTGAGGAAAGCTCTGGAAAAAATTAAAGCTGAGAAGAGGTCGACATCAGGGCTAGCTGTAGCTTCACCGTTCACTAAAAAGGTCCGGGATTCACCCTTTCCACCTAGGTACAGGGGGATAGGAGATTTGAAGTTTGATGGCACCACAGACCCAGTGGAATATCTCAGCCGTTTTAGTACTGAGATGGAGGTGTACCAAGTCAGGGATCGCACAAAATGCCGGCT